>MU158391.1:0-1200000 GCA_015708705.1 Naganishia vishniacii ANT03-052 | reverse complement strand
GTTTACAGTCAAATTATTGTCTACCGCGCAATGTTCCTGGAATACAACCCGCCCATTCATTGCTCGGTCCGATGAGCCCCGTCGCTAGTGCCGTCAAGAGGTTCCACTTTTGTGCTTGAACACGAAACATAATCCGCGCGGTCATTCGTAATTCTCTACTTTTTCCTCTTGGATGGACCTGAAAGCAAAGAAGACCATCAGCGTACCGCCGATATGCGAAGGCAGAAGACGTACCTCCACCCGCCACCACACTTTTCCTCTTGCTACCAGCGCCGACACCTGCCGGCGTGGACTCCTTGTCCACCTTGCCATCAGCGGTCTTGTGGAACGATTCCCTCGCCCCTTCAATCTGCTCTTTAGGCGGGAAAGCGGGTACCCAATCCGGATTCTCCGCTTCACCCGAGCACTGGGGACAGAACCATTCGCCCTCGGGCACCTGAGTCAATGGATGGCTTAGACAACCAAGGTGATATGGCTTGTCGCACTGCAATGCAGATCACGAGATATCAGCTTACGCAGGTTTTGCACGTATTCATTAGCGAACCTACCTTTTCGCACTCCAGCGGGTTGTTGCCCTTTTCCTCCCTACCACATACGATGCAATCATCGGCCGAATCAATGTCCAAAGGCCATCGATCCAGATCAGAGCTTCTGCTGTTCGGGTGTACCAGCCAATATGTCGTGTAAGCGGAAGCGGCAACACTATAATGCAGACACTCGTTAGCCAGGGCAGTCGGCGTGTGGCAAGTCGAGACGTACTCAAAGGCATCAAGCCCGTTCATAGGGGCGATCCGAACAGGCTTTGTGGCGTTCCTACAAGCAGGAAACAAGCCATGGCGTCAGCGAGAAGATATACCAAGATCAAGGGGGTGCGTACTTTGGTTGATCCTCGCCCAATCCGAGTTCTCCATTTGCCTATAAAAACTCTGGTCAGACGCTATACCAGGTACAAGCCACCATACAACTCACGCAACCCTGACCGAAAGCGACACACATGACTTCAGTTGCATCCGCCGGAGTGATCAAGAAATTGCCATTGCCGCCACATGCAACGGCTTGGATTTTGCAACTCATAACTAGGGCAGCACAAAAGGTTGAGCATACGCGAGAGCAAGACGGAAACAAATACGTACTGTCCGCGATATATCTACACTCGGCATGGGTAGGGACATTAGTATTGCCTCCACGAACAGCCATCCACGTTCTCAGACTGACTTGAATTGCGTATCTGTGACGTGGTCTATCGTCAGTCTCTGCGCAGGAGAACTACAGAGTCACCGGGTTGGCTCACAAGGCGAACCACTTGATCCATCGCCGGTCATCTTGAATTTTCCTGCGATCTGTTTACCCGAGGGGATGATCAACAACTAGCAACACGAGTGCGGAGGATCAGACCCGCACCTGAAACATCTTTTGCCTGTCAATCGTCACAGAAGCTGTCGTGTTGCGGCACATATCAGTGGCGCTCATTTACCGCGCTACCGTCCATCTCACAAGAAGGTCCACAAGTAATGTATGATGCTCGAGTCATGATATTGGTTCCAGTAAATTGAGGAACCAAGGTCGGCTGAAGTCTGCATAGAGCGTCGTTCAGCATAATGTACAATCCGGAAATGTTGATAAAGACCTACCGGTCCTTCTGATCTCCCAAGCCAAGTCGCCCGTATCCAGCAAAGCCTGATGGATCATTGCATTATGGTTACTGCACGTCACACCATGCGAGACATTCAAGTGACAAACCCCATGCCCAAACGTAGCCGTCCTCACTCATGGCCAAGCTGTGCTGCTGTCCACTGGCAATCATGACGATTTTTCTTTCCGTAAAAGGTTTGATCAACATTGGGATGTCGGTGTGGTCGAACTGTGTTTTGCCGGCCGAGACGATTCGTTCACCTGAACGCGGACCAGCGTGTCAGCCGCTGTCGCACAGTGTAATGAATATACACCCACCGGTCTTGCCATTTCCAAATTGGCCCTTCTCGGAAGAACCACTCGCGTAAACCCATCCGTTGTCCGCCAAGTACAGCGTAAAGGTGAGACCGCAGGAAACCTTTTGTATCGAATTCAGAATGTTAAATTCAGAACTCGCTCCGCGCCAGGAACATCCCAGCTCACCTGAACGATCTTAGCTGCATCCTGCGCCCAGTTTCCACGTACTTTGGTCCACCAACTGACCTCCTTGCTGCTGTCCACCGGAACTCCACATTGCCCGACATCGTTTTTTCCTGCAGCCCAAACCTGCCCTTCACTGCCGAGCAATATCGTGTGATGCCTTGCACATGCAGCTTGTACAATCCTTGTAGTCGCACTTGCTCCGGGTAGCGATCTCGCAGCGACCTTGTAGGCGAACTCGGGCGGAGTATGGGGGAGGACTGCGGAAGAGATGCCAAAGCAGGAGAAGGTGTTTCGGCCGATAAAGTGTGCATTTCCGTAGACTTGCAAAAAGGGGCCGGTGAGCCCGGCTTCCAGAGGGCAAATTTCTAACGACTCACTGTCAATGCAGACTACATGAAGAGCAGTACAGCCACTCCACAGCTTGACAATCTTGATATTGGAAAGTGATCGGACAATATGGGGGCTCAGCAGATCCTCGCTGTAAAGGAGATGATACAGCCATCAGTGGGATGTTGAACGACGAGGTGGACAGACTCACTGGACGGTATTAGCCTTCGTTTTGCTTCCCAGTCGAGGCCTGCACCCCATCACCTCAACTCAGCTGGCCCTTCGTTTTCACCTGGATTCCAGCTTACCAGTCGTTTCCTCCTGCAATCAAGACTGGAAACAACGAAATCAGTCCCATTCGTCACGCATGCATTTTGCGAGATTAGGAGGCCTGCGGCTCACCTCGACCCCACTTTGGCTCGCCCGCTGGTGATGTGCCGTTCAGAGACATGCTCGTAGTTGATGGGTTCAAGATTTGGTGTGAGGAAGTCACGACGGTCTTCTGGCACCTCTGCCAAGCGAGATATGAAGAACAATGAGGTATAGGGTATCATCTAGACGCGATGTTGCCGGATGAAACGCGTTAAATGAGAAACAAGAGCGCGTCCTAAGAATCGAACGCCATGCCTTGACCGGTTGACTTCATGACACCTTGAAGCAATTGATCGCTGGACGGAGCAGACACAGGGCGGTACCTTTGAAATAGATTCCTCCTCTTCATCTGAGATTGTTGATTCGAACGTTAACATTATAATCTTATAGTTGCTTCAGAGAGCGCTCAATGCAGCTCGTTTCGCCGAGTAGTCAAGGTCCCGTTGCGGTCTTTTACAGACGCTAGAAAATCCCTCGTTCCTATCAAGTATAACCGACCAGTCACCTGCTCCATGCAATTCATCTTGTCTTCATCCTTGTGCTCGCCTAGGAACCGCCTTTATACTCGCGTGGCTCCTGCGTCAACACCCTTTGCGGTAACGCAAACAACAGGGAACGCTCCTTCACGTCCATTCTCGCTGGGATCCTCTGCGCAGTCAATGACCTGTCCCGTAGCCCTAGATAGTGTATCAGTCCGGGGCAACGCTTTCTGGCCCAATAATCCACCCAACAGGCATCATCATATAGGCGCAGGACTTTTAGTCGCATTTCCGGTACCAAAGTCATCTCATCCGCCATTGCAGCCGTGTACATGTCATTGCTACCAGATTGTTTGCGCCTCACTTACGGCAAAAGGTATGCTTACGGCCACAGGACTGTCGCCGTCGCATTGGGAAGAATGAGATGCTTACCGCCCTGGTTTTCGTCCTTCATACTCGCCAGCACGTTGCGTTCTCCCGTTACTGCTGCACTGTCATGAGGAACTGCGAGAGGAGCCGCAAGCGCTCCTGGCATTCCGGCGGAGGAAGTAGAAACAGTGGGACTAGCAGTGGCAGATGACGTTTGCGGCAAGGTGACGAAATTTCCACCACCAGCGAAATCACGAGTCGCATCCTTTGCGCCCGATGAATAGACCACTTTTTCGGATTCTGGTTGACGTTGATCTCTGCGACGACCTCCCAGGATCCCGCAACAGCAGAGCAGGCCGATTAAGAGCCCGATGAGCTGGTATCATTATGTTTTCAGTCCGCGGTGCTTTCTATTATGCCCAGCGACTTACGAGGAAACCACCTATCACAGACCCAACAACTATTCCTGCTATTTGTCCTCCGCTCAGACCTCCACCGCCACCGCCCGCTGTTGCACTCGTCGTTGATGGAGGCGCAGCTGCCACGACGTAGCCACATGGTCCCAGATCCGTATTCGCTTTTGAAGCGTTTCCTCGCGAGTCAACGCACTGTCATGACCAGGTAGCTAGACAAGTTGCAACTCACATTGGCAACAACAGCTGTCAGGCGTCGTTGTATTGCAAAAAGCACATAACTGGGCAGAGGAACCGGAAAACCCGCAGCTGGCCTCATTTCTGTCTCCTTGAATACAGGTGTTGGTATTGTTCGTTGAGGGAGACTGTCGGAAGATTTACGTCAATCAATCACCCACCGAGATTCATCATGTCTGTGGGCCTCATCTCCCAATCAGTCCACGAGGAACAATCTCGTAACAGCCTCAGATAACGATTGCCGACAGTAGGGTCGGTAGGGCAATCTGTCAAACGAAACATCGCCCCTCATAAGCTAGAGCCCCTCAAAGACGTACTTCTGGTTAAGGCAAACAAGGCAACCTACACTGCGCATTCTACGAGTGCATGCTTGTTTGCGGCGTACTTCTAGCATGTACTCTGGCAAACGTATTTCAGCTCGATATCGTTGTCGACTCCACCTGACAACGTGGAGAGGTGAGCGAGGGTGCGCCGACTGACTACGACTGCACTGGCGACCTTGAGACTTACTGTATAGGTCAAAACGCCTCAACGAGAATGCTGAGTTGATCCATGCGGAGCATAGCACAGTTCTTGAATACCGAATCACCGCATGTTATGTAGCGTCCCAGATTGATGAGCCTCTCAATCCAATATTTACATGGTATGAAACATACATCTGATGAATTTGTGCATCCCAGTTGATCATTTCCGAATTTCGTTGCTCTGTCTGCGTTGTGTTTGAAAATCGAAGAATGGTAGTACGCTGATGAGGAAACAATGAAATGGATAGACGTAGTATGCTTGCGGACTCACAGTCGTCCACGTTGCCGATATACGAGACAGCTGCAGCAGCGAAGCTCGCCAGGTCAGTCACGTTGGCAAATTCAGGATATCCGGCGTTCATGATTTCCATCGAGTTGACCCAGGCGGTATTCCAGGGTGGACAAGTGAGTGTGCGGGATAGGAGCAGACAGCCATCTGGTGTCCTAACTTGCAATTGCGCCCATCCTGACCTCAAAAACAAGCCGAATCCTAGGTATCTCGTCAAAGTGACATATCCCATGTTGTACGGCTGACGGTACGAAGGGTTAAGCTTTGAATTGAGATTTCTTGGTGGCGTGGAAAGACCACGGGGGGGTCACCCGTGCGAATTATTATGGTCAAGCGAAGGGCCATCTTGCAAAGGGATCATGGCAAATTAAGGTGATCGGACTATTCAGTGCGAGCGTCGTCGCTCGCCGTCGCTCGGGAAGTGGTGTCGGGCTACTGGCTAGCACACTATCAATCTGCTAACTAATAGCTAGTCAAGCTCACTGGTGCACTGGTACAACTGAATCAGTGACCACGAGCGAGCTGAAGCAATTAGCTATAATACCGTCCGAAGCTTCTCCAGCTGTTTCTCCCGTTTCCATGAGCTCTCTCGGGTTTCTAGTACTACTGGCTTTGTGGAGGGTATTGGGTACGTGAGCTGTACTGGCAGGACTTGCGTCTCAAGAACGAGCCAGCTCGATGAGATTAGCTCTCTACGTATCTTTAACCACCTTGGACGAAGCACGGCCGGACACGGAGTATGGAGCAGAAGGCTAAAGAGCTGGCTGACGGCGCTGCTACATGATATTGGTGTTACGTTGTCTGAGAGGGAAATGCAACAGAAGCGCGGCATAATGACAAGACGGAATGCACTTGCTCCCCAGTAAAACTCAATGAAGACATTGCATGAACAGTGCATCCTTCCTATCCAACCAGTGATCCCCTGATACCGAATGCTAAATTTGCTACGATTACCCAGAATGCTAGAGATACAGTCGTTATTATATGTCCTATTCAGCCTTGCCAACGCCATCAACCTAAGGTGCGATAGTTTCGAACCTGGGAAGGTTTTTCTCAGTAACCTTGGGTCCACCTACTTCTTCCTTGTTGAGTCGTCGTCTAAGGATTTTGTAGAGCTCGGTGCAGACGAGGTAGACAAGAACCATGCCGAAGACGATACCCCATTCCCACGTTAGACCCAACACTTGGAAAGCATAGTCGGAAATCTTTGGGATGTAGAGAACAGGGAAGACGGAGAGAGACAGCGCAAATGCACTCCAGAGGAGCAGCTTGTTGTCCATAAGGTCCATTTGGAAAATACTCTTCTCCAAATGCTTGCATTCGAGTGAGTGGACCATCAGAATGATAGTGAGGGTGGCGAAAGCCGTACCTCGACCGTAGTATACTATTGAAGTAGAATTAGTGGCCGCGTGGCAGCATTGGTAGTAGGGGAAACTTACGGGTTTCGCAAGAGTTGTTATAGCTTCCTTCATTGCAATCGATACCCAAATTTCCGTCTCCTCGGCCCCAAACGACAATGACGAAGTTGACAATGGTTACTGCTCCGATCAAGATGCCGTAAAAGATGAGATCGATATACCACCACATAGTGAAGATCGTTTTGTACGCCCGGGGTGACTTTTCCATAGCATCTTTGGCAGTAGGCTCTAGACCGAGTGCTAGCGCGGGTGGACCGGCGGTGATGGTATTGATCCAGAGGGCTGACACGGGACTCAAAGGATAGACTGATATCTTTTGGTCATTGAGGAACGCCAATCCAACGATCAATACCAAAACTTCGGCGATATTTCCGGAAAGCAGATATAACAAGAATTTGCTGAGGTTCATGAGAGTACCTCGGCCCTTTCGAATCGCACGGGTGATGGATGCGAAGTTGTCATCGGCGAGAACGATGTCGGAGACTGATTTCGCGACGTCTGCTCCGGCAAGTCCCATGGCGACTCCCACATCCTGGCGATAGCACAGCGACTTCAGTATCCTCTCTTGACACATCGTTGGCTTGAATGGACTCACCGCTCGCTTAAGGGCCGGGCTATCGTTCACACCTGACGATGGGAAAACAACTTCAGTATTGTCATTAACACACCCTCAGCTTCAATAGACTCACCATCGCCAGTCATGACAGCAAAACGGGTCATTCCCCAGATTTTCCGTCGGTGAAGAGCCTCCACCATCCTGACCTTCGTCTCCGGTGCGCAACGAGCGATAACAACAGGAAGCTCAGGCAGAGCATCGATTTCCTGTTCCGACAAGGCATCGAATTGCTGTCCCGTCATGACAGCACCTTTCCCGTGATCGTCCCGCAAGATAGCAACTGCCTTGGCAATTGCTGAAGCGGTCGCTGGGTGATCCCCGGTAAGCATTCGGGTGGTAATACCGGCTTGAGTGGCTTCCAATACGGCGCCTCGACTTTCCGGTCGCGGCGGGTCGTAGATGCCTGCGAGACCCAAAAACCGAAGACCTTGTTCCAACTCATCTCGGGGAATGGCCTTAACAGCATCAGGCGTTTGCTGAACGACCTTGCCAGAGAGACAAAGAACTCGAAGTCCCTCAGCAGCGAGCTAAAAGCGCAATGCGGCCAACAAGAGATCAATGTCAAGAAGAACAGTGGACAGGGGATGAAGACTTACAGCATCCATTCGCGCAACGATTTCTGCCTTGCGGGTTTCATCCATGGGAATCGAGTCATTGCCTAGTCCAATGGCATCACATCGATCCAAAACCCTTTCTACTGCACCCTTCGTGAAAACGAGGCATTCCTTCTCGTTTTCTGTGCCATCTTCCTTGACAAATCGCCAGGCCGTCGACATCCTTTTGACCGTGGAATCGAAAGGATGCTCGATAACAAGCTTATAATGACCGTCGAGAGGCACAGCCTTGTCATTTACGGACGCCGCTGAGCCAATACGTTGGACAGCAGGGCGAGACGAAGCTCTGCCGGTCTGCGCAGGTCGCCGGGGATGAGTCATATGGGGTTTGCCTCGGCCCATCTTGTGAGCAAAGACCTGAAGGGCGATTTCCGTAGCGTCGCCACTTGCTTGCCAATTGCCTTCTTTGTTCTTGTGGATGGTGGCCATGTTGCAAAGACTGGCGCAAAGAGCCATGTTGGCCATATTGTTCTCCATGTCGCGAGGCTGTACTACGTCCGGACCCGAGCCGTCATCCGAGTCTGAGCTACCGGAGTTCTCGGTGTTATCAGAGGCTTCTGTGATCAATGGCTTGTCGTTGTCGATGTATCGAACGACGCCTCGAGGATAGTAGGGGCTAGAGTGTAGAGATACTTGTAAGCCCACATAGAGTTCCCGCGAATTTCAGAGTAAAGACGCACTCTGATCCCGTCTCCACTTCGTAGGATTGTCTCACGGTGGATTCTACTTTGCCAGAATCTTTATTTCCCGGATCTGTCAATCGGGCCGGGACCCAAGCCTTCTTCATTACCATCTGGGATACAGCATCGGTCAGGTCCAGTAATCTAACACATCAAATTTCGGACGACTAACCTTTCCGACGGTCAAAGTACCCGTTTTGTCGCTGCAGATGTCAGTCACAATCGAAAGACCCTCAATGCTGTTGATCGCGGGAAGTCAGTCAGATGTCACATCGACAATGGTTGCATAAAAACTTACGCATCCATCCGACGAACCAACGCATTTCGCTTCGCTAGTTCCCTACTGGCTGTAGCGAGAGTCAATGATACGACGGCAATCAGAGAAGCAGGAAGGATAGAGACAGCTGTAGCAACAGCGTACTAGAAAAAGTTGATATGTCAGCGATTCGTTCGCACACTGATGTCTAGTTGCATACGGTGGCAATGGAATTGTCAATGTCGGTAAATCCTGTGGAGGCGACTACGATGATAGCGAGCAAGATAGCAATGGACAGGAGAAGATACGCCAACTTGTTAAGTCTGGACGTTTTTTTTCTAAGGTTCAGCGAATGTTTTCAGAGCAAAGGAATGGACGTGCAACCTACTTCATTTGCAGAGGGGTAGTGCCTTTTACTCCCAAAATAACCTGGACCTTGTACCATTTTGCCCTCCATCCAGTCTCGGTGGGCTTGACTTTCCTCTCAATAGCTTGAGCGATCTTGCCGAGTTCCGTGTTCATACCAGTTCCGACGACGACCGCACGAGCTCGGCCCTTTGTAATTTGAGATCCGGCGTACACCATGTTGAGACGATCCCCAAGAGGAATGTCGTGTTGTTCGAATGGTTCGCATTGCTTTGATACAGGCAGCGATTCCCCGGTAAGCAGTGCTTCATCGCTTTCCAAGTTGGAAACAAATCCTTCGAGAAGTCGGGCATCGGCTGGAACGATGCTGCCGGGAGTAAGCAGGATGATGTCTCCACTAAAGAGCGCAAAGGTACATGAGCGCTTGTCACCGGACAGACTGGTGGACTTCCAGACTCACGGTACAACTTCTTCCACTCTGGAGTCAATTTCTTTACCATCTCGAAGGACTTGCGCGACGGGAGCTCCAACACTCGCCAAAGCCGCTACGGTCTTTTCTGCCTTCCATTCCTATACAATTGCAAAGCAGCGTAAGATATGGGGATCTCAGCTGTATAACATAGTAGCTGCTTACCTGAGAAAAGCCGACAGACACGTTCAACGCAACCAAAGCGGCGATGACACCGGCTTCAATCCAATCCTGGGTACCGAAAGATACAGCCATCGCGGCAAGAAGTACCAAAGTCATGGCATCCAGTATCTGCCTTCCTAGTAATTTGAGAGGAGAAGGCTTCGGTGGCGGCTCGAGGATATTGTCACCCCACTTTACGTGAAGAGCTTGTGCTTTTTGGACGCTAAGACCTTTGTCCAAGTCGGTTTCAAGCTCCTCCATCACCCTCCTATCCGTCATAACATGTGCATAACCAGATAATGGGGATTCCTCGTAATCTCTGCCTCCTGCAGGTTTGCCGCCACCGTTGTTGGCTGCTGGCGGGCGCGAGACGGCGGTTCGTTCGGAGTCGACCGTCCGAGTTTCTTTGACTCGTGAGTCGTGAGTTTCCTTGCTCTCCATACTGGAGAAAGTGTTTGGGTTGGATGGAAGTTTGTGTGCTGTTACGTGTTGTGAGCGTAATCACCTGTTATAATTTGTGCGCGGATGGAAGACTCGAATACTCGCCTAACCCTGCTCACTGAAAACGTTAGTCGACGAATTGCAGCTGGCCTTCCTGCACCTGCTTGTTGGATACGATCTATATATGTCCCAGGACATCCTATCAGTTATCTGCCGATGCTAATCCGTATGCCAAGCTGTAAATTTGTTGGCGGATCCTGACCAGTCCAATCTTGAGGTACGTCAGCAGCAGTAGAGTTGTGCCCGAACCAAAGTGATGCTGAATGCTGAATGCGAGGTTGACCGAGCACGCGATCCTCCAGAGTCTGCGGGCGATGCATAGCAGCCAAGTCTTCAAAACCGGAATCCAAGAGGCGACGAGGTTCGCGAATCCCTAGACCCCTTCTTGCCGATATCTTCAAGTCTTGCTGCCCTCTGACACCCACAATCTATTCCTTCGGCACTCGTCTGCCCAGAATTTATCCACGCCGGCGAATTTCGTTTCGAAGTGGGTCTTGGCTGAAATGTTATCGCTGTACGCACAAAAGAAGCCACCGACGGATACAGTAGTCCGTCTTTTGTCCCGGGAAGCAAAAAGCGTGTGGGGTCTCCATCTGTCAACCCTTGTTAGGACGGCTAGCTGGACGGAGCTCTGGACGGCTGATAGGACAGCCTCGAGAAAGCAATAAACCCGTTTTGACTCTACTCAAACCCTCTTCCAACTCCATTTGATCGAAAGCTTCCCCTAGCTGACAGCTGACAGCTACTCCCTGTCTACGATTCGACTACAGCGACGGGTTCCCGCCTCTAGCGACGTGAAAGATAGCTGAAGCTTGAATGCGAGGCGAAATGAAAGGGAGGACATGGGGTACCTGAAACAGCTCGCCGCCCATCGCCAGCTCGATCTGTTGAGCTATGTTGAGGGTTGATCGTTATGTCGCTCGCCTGCCGTCGTCCTACGCTTATATAGTAGCTAGTCGCTAGCTCAACCAGCTTTGGCTAGTAGCTAGCTTGGAACCGGCTGATCGCCATGATCTGAATTTCCCTGGCTCTGACCCAAATGCAACCATGTGCACGACATCCTCATTACCAGCCAGTTGCAGTTGACAGACCAAAGCTGGGGCTTGTTAAAGAAGCGGGTAGAATCACATTGAGTCCTGGGACTCTCAGCATGTCCGGACAGCTTCCTCACCGGTCCCCTCGCCCCAAACTTCGGAGGAAAGCTCAGAAAATGGGGAGACACTATATTTCCCAACTCTCTCAACCAGCTTTATCGATTTATCCATTATCATCTTTACACTTTACAGCATAGATCATAGATCTAGAAAAGCTGTCCATGTCTATTGCTACCGACCCAGTCGCCCAGTCGCCAGTCACCCAGTTGCCATAAAGCTACGGCGCTATTCAACTGCTACGGCCCATCATCCTGAACCTGGTCGGAGGTTACGCGATCGCGTCGTCATGCGTCTTACTGAATACGGAAGGATAGATGGTCTCCAGCTAGCTCCTAGTACTCAACTAGCTACTCAGCTGCTCGCTGGTGAGTCAGCAGGCCAAATCGACACCTTGGCCGCCTCTTGGCCTTGGCCACACTCGGCAGACGGTTCACGGTTAACGGTTCCGTGTCGACTGAGCTCCACTTCGGTGACATCGCCCATCCCATCCCTGATCCCTGAATAGCTCCCTGAATATCCTGCGCTACTGCAGTAGATCCGCTCGGTCATGAACACTGCCGTCACAGACTGTGAGGGCCGACGACAGTCCCGGACGGGTTGCGCAAGCGTTTCTTGGCCGCATCCGCCGCCCAGTTCCCAGTTTCTTATCCTGGGTTAAAGCTGTGTTTACGTAAGCTTATTAGTTGCTCACCAACTTCACTCCGGCCTGCCGGCCTGCACGCGAGTGGAGGGCCATTACGGACTGCGCTTGCTTGTAGAACGAATGCTGGATATAGAACTAACTTCCGTCACGTCGAGATGAAAGCGTCCAGGACTCCCTTTCCTGCGTATCCCTGAATAGAGACTGCCAGATGGCTGTAGAGCTCAGAGTAGCTGTTGCACATATTCCATTGTCGACATCACCCGCCCGAGCATAAGCGGCGGGACCGTAAATCAGTGCATTCAAAGGGAAACATTACTCATCTCCATATACGGAGCGCACAGAGCAGCAATCAAACGCGACGTGGAAGACTGGAGCGAAGGTACAACAAGAGTAGTGAGCAATCGTGGGCGTTCAGGTCGTAATATCTTTGCGCGTTGGTGTCTTCGCTGTGAAGTAGGACAGTACCGCTGCACAGACGAATCCAAAAGCCAGATTCTGGAAGGCGGACATTTGTCTCGCTCCGTGATTGACTAGGAGAAGAACAGCGGTTGCTGCCTATAAGACTCTCCGTAAGCTTAGGGGACAGATGTTTCCCATGTAAACGCAAATGTAGACGCACCAGGACCAGAGGAATAGTATTCGGTTTCTTGTTGAGGCTCAGGGCTTGCTTGATATCTTCAATCGTTGTGTTCTTGTATTCAGCGTGACCAGGTCGTCTATCGGACAGGGAATCAGGTAAGGTTGGATTTGGCGACGACAAGTAACCCGTCGGTGATCAACACCTACGGTCGACGCTGGTTCAGGATTTCCGCCAACTCCGAGTATAGATCTCCACTGAGTGGATCAAAGTCGCCGGCTCGTATACACAAGGGCGTTCTGTCATCCGGTAACAGTACCGCCGTATCTTCACTGTATAGAAGTCAAAGTACACCATCAGCTTGTGCAACCTGGCTTTAATCCAAACGATGGACGTACCTTTGTGATTCCAACGCGCTATTCCTTCCAACGGTTTCTATCGCAGCAGCAATATCGGCTGCAGTCGTCTTGGGGACCCCAGCTAGAGCAAGCAGAACCTACAGCTTCGAAGGTTAGTGGAACCGGTCGTTTTGGCTATCTGCAAGCAAATCGCGACTTACCGGTACGTCCAGGATACCAGTGACTAGGGTATGACACCAGAATCAGCCTTCTTCAAAGCAGCGATTATTTCCTCAATGGAAAGCTTACCAGCAAAGAACGGACATATTGCGTGACAGCTGAAGCAGGGAGATCAGATCGATGTAATTTCCGATACTCGACAACTTTTGACTCACGAGAAGGGCTTTCTTTCCATCTTGCCCATCTCAGCCGCGAGCGCTACCCAGTAACCCAATACACCATGTTTGGCCATACTGTACAGAGCTCCCATTGGAATTCCCTCCCATCCCCCTGCCAGATATGCAAGCAAGCAAGCAGTAAGCATGGCTTTTCCAGAGGTTCGCCCCGAGTATGGGAAGGGAGAGGAAGCTTACCCATAGACGAGACGAGGATCAGCTTGCGCTGACGCTCTGTGGCAGCCACTGTCGGGGTTTGACTCCACATTTTTCGCGCCGTCTCGGCAGTCAGGATCGCTCCTGCGAGATTCACTTCCAGGGTCGTCTTCCGCGGTTGCGCGGGGTAAGCACCGAGTTCGTTCCCTGCAGAACCCCTCAGCAAAACGCACAAGTGTGGCACGGTTCATCGGGAGACTCACCGAGGACGATGTCATCCTCGAGATGTCCGACTTCATTGACTCCCGCATTGGCGACCACTATATCTGGGGGCTGTCCATCGAAAACGCTCTTGGCAAATGTGAATAGAGCGAGTGTCGAGGATCTTGATGTCACGTCACATGGTTCCTCGAGTGCGAAGCATTCCCTGATCACGACCAGAACGGTATCGCTTGAATCAGTGCAGGAACATCTGGGTCATCTACGGGAAGCGCATTTTCCTTACCCTCCGGCGGGACCCTGTCCACAGAGCTCCACAGTCTCCGTGCATCCTGCGACGTTGAGATCTCCAATGATCACTCTCGCGCTATGAACATGGTCTCTAAAGGGTGAGCATCAAACTAGTACCGGTTCGGGATGATTCCATACCCTTGCTTGACATAACGTATCGCAGCCTGTCTTCCTATACCACTAGCTCCTCCTACACACCGAAATCATATCAGCTTTGGCATCACCTGACAGGATCCACACGATGAACTTACCGGTGATGAGTACGGTTCTCCCGGCTTGCTTCGGGACAGACAAGGTCCCCAAGGTCTTTTCGAAACCTGGTACGTCGATGAACTTGGTCATTGTGCACGAGGTGCTGTGGCGTGTAGCAGGCGGTCCAGAGAGTCGAAGTGGTGAATATGACATTGACCGCTCGTATGGTGACTGACTGCCGTATTTGGATCCGCGATGAACAGCCGATCTCCCGTTATCAGCAGCGCTCTCGCTCATCATCCACCTCGCCCCGTCAGCGCCATCTAGTTTCCTCGAGTCTTCTTCCCCTACGTCGCTGGATGCTCCTCAACGTACTACACCATCGTCCCCGATGTACCTCCCGCCTCTCATAGCACGTCTACTACCCCTCTTCGCCAGCTCGTCCCCGCCTCGTGCCTCTTCTTCAACTTCGGCAACCACCGACATCAAGACTTTCAGACCTATCAAGGCTCATGCTACTCGTCCGGATAGTGGGGCCTTGCTATGGCACGATGCATCATCGAGCTACAGTCTACATGATATGAGGGCGTTTGAGCTCGATCGCGGGGAAGACATACACAGGCTAGATGTGGGCGAGGCAATGGATCCACCGCCACTCGTTCTTCGGACTCGCCGGATCCCGATCATACGTCCGCGGCATCTCCCTTCAGCGAACTCCATGCGCAACTTGACATTCTCCCAGCGGTCACTGTTTCTATCTGCAGCCCCGGACTGGGAGGAGACCGAAGTCGAGGCGCCAGATATTACCGATAGGGAAACGTTGCGCTCGCTGGCGATGATGAGCTCGAATGCGTACATTGAACCTAATTCGACGGATTGGTATTCTCTCGGCAAGTGGAATGCGGTCAGTCTCGCCTCCTCCTCTGGCTCGCTCCAAATTTGCGAAATCTGATCCCCTTTCTCGTTATAGACCATGCCTTTTGGGTGGGAGAGGGATGCAGATGGTCTTAGAGGCCACATTGTAGGTGACCGCGGTGTCAATGCACTAGCTTGCAAATTCATAAATCATTCCATCCATGTGGATCACCCCGTAGTTTGCGGATGAAACGAATTCTACAGTCGTGATCAGCATCAAAGGGACGTCTGCGGGCGTTTTAGGCTCAGGCGGTCCAACATCGAAGAACGACAAGTTCAACGTGAGCTTGTCCTTTTCCTGGACGATTCCGCTACTAAAACTGTCCCTTTCCATCGATAGGATAATCTCCTCTTTTCCTGCTGTTGCGCACGTGTCGATTTCTCCTGGACGCCCGTTTGCGATTGTTACGCCGGAGGCTACAAGTGCGAACAAACCTGCCTGGAAAAGGCGTTAATCGGGGAGAGTGTATATACGGCGGTCGGAACGGTCAGTATCCGATCCCCTCTCATGAAAGCCTTTCTCTGACCTTCCTTACATTCGGATCGTGTGCAGAATCTGTACAACAACGTATCTTTTATGTATCCTAATGCGAGCATCTGGTTGACAGGCCACTCCGTAAGCTGCGATGCGTTGAACCCCCAAAATACACGGAATATCCGACTCATCTAGACATCTTCAGCTTGGTGGAGCTCTATCTTCCCTAATCGGACTGTCGTTTGGAGCACCCGTAATCGCCTTCGAGGCACCTGCAGACCGTCTTGCTGCTCAACGACTGCATCTACCCTTGCCCCCCGGCATTCCAATGGATAAGATGGGAATCACTCACGTCTATCATAACGCTGATCCGATACCGATGGGAGTCTGCACGGGCGTTTATAGTGAGTTCTGCAGTGGAGTGCGTATGGATATCCACCTGAACATATCTGTCTGCTTACAGGTGGTTGCTATGCGGCAGGCTTTGTGAGTTTCCATAGCCTTACCACCTTTCCTCGGGTATTGCTAATCTCCAGCAAGTAGGCTATCGAAACTCGCTGTCACTTGGGCGAGACCATCCTCTATGACACTGTCGGTAAACTAGGATGGAGTGTCGACGTCAGAACGCACCGAATCACCGAGATTATCAACCGGGTGCTGAACGAGGACTGGGATGAGCCACCTCGGAACGGAGATCTGGATGGAGAAGGTGCCGAAGAAACAGGTTCCTTCTGGTCTAGCTTCTGGGGATGGCCGGGTAGAGGCCCAAAGAGACGGTCTGGTCATGAAGGAGAGGATGGCGACAAGGAGGGCACGTCACCCCGGAAGAAGAGGAATCCGAATGCGGTGCCTCAAGCAGAAACGGAAGAAGACTGCGTGGATTGTTTCAGGTGGTAAGTTGACAGCCCGACGACTTGCCTGGCCGCGCCCGCGGTCTGATCGTTGCAACTTATCTCATAGGGAGTTTGGTGATGGTTACAAGAAGGAACCACCTACGACGACAATTGCAACGAACGCCATATCGAGGAGAACCCCGACATGATTGTCCTCGGCAGAGGCATTCGATTTGAGGCATTCGATTCTAGTTGTATCTACATTCAGGTTCTTGTCTTTCCAGTTGTATCGCGCGCTTACTACAGCTTCTAAGTTTATGTGGCAGCCGTCACCGAGGTTTGTCTTGCCCTTGGCTGAACCTTCGCCGAAAAAGAGCGGTTCCAACAAGGTTCTCGCGCTGCAGAGTGAGACGAAAGTTACACGCGCACCTTCATGTTATAACCACTACAAGAGTACAGAGCTATTATAGCGCTAGACCCTTACAATCGTCTGAGCCAATGTCGAACCAGAAAGAAGTATCCATGAGATGCAGGGAAAGATGCAAGACTGCTGTCTGAAAATGAGAAAGTTATCGAGAGTAATGACTGTGACGTGAATGACGCGGGTATATCGGTATCGAGTAATTGATGATGTACAGTGTCTGCCGTGAATTGTCGTGTGGTAGGGACAGCGGTCTGGCTTAGAAACGACCCCCGCGCATCTGAGCTGGAGGAGCCTGCTGCGGTCGAGACATCATGCGCTGCTGTTGGGAGCCGGGTGGTGGTGTGTATGATCCCTCTGGGCGCTGATGTTGAGGCTGAGGCGAGGCTCCTGGTCTCCTGGAATCGTAATGTTGAGGAACAGCGCCAGCGCTATGCGGAGGCTGTGGTCCGTAGCCTGGCCTTTGTTGCTGATACCTAGGATTTGTTTGTATCGGCACTGGGCCGTTCTGGCGTTGAGGGCCTCCCATAGGAGAGCCTCCAGGCAATCGGGGTCCAGCGGGGTAGCCATTGCGACTGGGAGGTTCGGCTGATGCAGGTCGACTACCGTGGCCAGGATGAGGGATGCCTGATCTAGCTGATTGCGAAGGAGGGACAGCTGGACTCGATCGGACGGGCTGAGCACGAGCTGAAGGCGCCTGAAGAGTGGATGCAATGGGCCGGGAAACCGTGGCCGCCGGAGCTGATGAAGCGGGTCCGGCACCGGTGGAAGCTGGTCCTGATCCCATAGCCTTCTTTTCAGCTGCTTTGATAATTTCGTCGCTGATCGATTTCGGTTTGAGCATTTCGGAGGTACGTAAAAGGGGTAGACCGATGGATGACTCACTCGAGCAAATTCAGACAAGCGCAAGCGATAACCCATTCCACGCAGTCTTCATTGCCTTCACCGAGCGTTTGCCAAACCTTCTTCTCGTCTTCTGTCTTGCCCGTGACAGAAATCCGGGTACCTCCTCCCTTTTCAGGAGGGTTCTTTGAGATCTTGCCAAACTGCAACGTTCATTTGTCAGTGTAACTCAATACGCTACCTAACGCAAAGCATACCTCTACACGCTTCGGCGGAATCTGATGACCGGCATAGGCGAAGTAGAACATGGTCCAGAAATCCGCGTTGGGATTCGGCTTCGAGATCTGGTAGAGCGGGGTATCATCCGAGTTGACAACTTTATAGATGGGCGAACGGATTCCTGTATTCTCGATGGTCCATCGTAGATCGCGTGACGCCTCACACCTGACAACGTTGTTTCGCGCTGATGAATGTCCAGAATCCGACGACTGACCGGGTCGTCCACGGTTCGGCGGGAAGAGCTTCGCAACGCATAGGTCGCCCTGAGGGGAAGGTGTTAAGAGGTAATTGACAGAGTTCTTAGGCAAAAAGATTGTCAGGAGCGTTGTTTGGGTTGTCAGAAGACAACACTCACAAACTCGGTATGTCTGCGTTCGGAGAGCGCGATAATTCTTTCAGTACTGTTCGTGAGTTGCGATCGCTCGACTTACAGATATGAATACAATATATGATGAGGTTGACCTGTGTCAAGACCAGTATACGTTAATTCACACTTTTGAAGCACCAATCAAGTGCAGGAAACGAACATACCATGGGGCGTGATGATCAGTGTCGGCAAGTGATTCGGCATCGGCGCATGGTGAGGCGATGTGAAGCTGTAGTGAAATACCGAGGTGCCGGGAATGAGCTGCCTGCACAGATGGGCAATCGACGAGTCAAGCTTACACGGAGTAGATGGCTATCACGCAGCAGACATGAATGTACGTCAGCCTTCCTTTCAAAGAATAGTCCCTTGAGACTCTAGCTCCTAGATCTGATGCTGTGCTCTCCTGTCGTCTGACCTCTTTTGGCCGTTTCTTGACCCTTTCCTTGACACCTTCCATCGGTGGTAGTTCACTAACCATTGATCTCGCCATCCTTGATATCAATGATGTCGAGCCCTTGGCTAGCATATGCAAGTTTCCCTTCAGGAAGCATTATATCCTCCTCCCATAATCGTCCTGCTCGTTGAGCCTTTCCTAGTCACGGGTTTCCGACCACTAGACAGGTCATCATCGGGATATGAGACTCACCAGACATGATAGCTAGCTATCCTTATCTTCTCCGTATCCAGAATATCCCTTGTCCGCAAACGCTTCTCTTCTTCCTTTCACGTTCGGTAAGAATGAAGTTCGCGTGAGGTAAAGCTGTATTTGATGCGATCTGGTCCAGCCGGAGCGGTCGCAAGACTTCCGTTGAAGCGATAAAAACAAGGAGTGGACGACCTGTCCTGGAGAAGATCGCTTGCGGCTTGACGATGTTACCAAGGCAGTGATGGCAGTGATGATGCTCGATTTGGTTGACTGATATTCTCGTATGCAAGATGAATTGCCCGTTCTGTTGATTTTTCGCGTATGCAACTCGGGTGTTATTGTTTGGGTGGGGGTCCGCTCTCGAAGCCCCTGCGCGCACGAGTCGACGTTTGACGTCGTTATGACTAAAGTACTTGCAAGATCTAGATAGTCTGTAGTGTTTTGTAGATACGTCTCATGGATCCCAGCAGTAACGTCCAGCAATGGAGATCTAGTCTGCTGCTACCAGTTCAAAGACGGCTGCTGTGTTGCTCGGGTCCCATTCGCTATCGTTATCCAAACTTTTCCCATTGTACTGCATTGGTCAAGAACTCAAAAATTCACACACAAGCGCAAGTGACCGAAAAATCGTCCTAAAATTGCACTCGGCTACGGACCAAGGGCCTAGCGGGAACGGTTCCGGCGATTACCGCATATGGCCAAAGTTTTCGAGACGCGATCGAGCAGATGGGCAGTCGGCGTCAGGCCCGGTTTTCTTGTTGACATCGTTTCAGATTTCCCCTATTCTAGGTACAGGACCGCAAGATTACATCGTCCTCGCGCTCGACATCGCTCCCTTCAGGCCCAAACAAGACCTCGCGCAAAAAACCCGCTCCAATGTGGCATCAATAGGCACGATCGTCGTCGCGTTGACAGGTGACCAGTGTCCGCCTCAAAAGTAAACATCCGCAGAATAGACGTTATTCGGTCGTTATGGATGATCCAACAGTGGACGGAGAGGCATATCACGGGCACACAGTGGAGACGGATGGTATGTCGGATGGGATGACTAAGGACGCTTTAGACACGCTCGCAATCGAGGACATACATGTGTCACCATCGGCGACCCACGCACAGCACGATTCAGAGCACGACGTCGCGAGTTTTCTTCGAAGCGCAGGCATCGATGTGGAAGAAGGACATCACGAAGTGGACGCAGATATGGGAATGGAGATGGAGATGGATGGTGATTTGGGGTTGAATATGGACGGCGACTCGGAACATCTTCCCCATGGCGCGATGATGGAGGAAATGTTGCATCTGGAGACGCACGGAGATCGACCGGATGATGGACATCATCCTGCTCACGATCCAGTAACGTTCGACCTGCACCAAATACACCAAGAGCTACACGATGCGTCGACCCCGACCGGTGATCATCCGCAATCCCTAAGCGGAGCCGTGGGAATTGATTTTACCCAACACTCTGATCTGCCTCAAGGGCAAGCGGTCTCGAATCACTCTTCGTTTACCGGACTGTTCGACACAAATATGGCCCCTTCACCCAACGATCGCGGATTTCATGGAGACTCGCACCTGCGGGAGGAACCGATCCCGACCGGCGTCCAGATTGTGAACGAAGAAATACTGGTCAACGATACGGGACTGTTGTCTATGGGAGAAGGGTTGCCTTCTACTCAGACACTGGAAGCTATGGCTCGGGATGCAGTGCTTTCACATCCATCAGTCAGTGCCGTCATCCGGTTCGAGTTTATCTTCGCTAAACCGTGTTTTTTCGTTTAGGAACCAGTTGACGACTGCGGCGCATCATATCAGCAGAAACCTGCAGCTGCGGTGATGCTCAAAACGCCCTCTGGTGGCAACCCCCCTTTGCCGATCGATCACGCCCTTACAGAACCCATCACGGCGTTCTACAAGCTGCAGTTTCTCGAACCTCCCCCTCAGCAAACTTCGGGGTCTCACGGAGAGTATCGACCAAAGGAAGCGTTCTCCTACTACATGCAGACTCTCGATGTCACCATTGGGAGAAAGATCAACCGTCTAAAGAAGCCGGTCCCGAATCTGCAACAATCGCCGAGGAAGGTCATGCTAAAGGAGGTGGATGCTTACATGGTAGATTCTCAACCAGAGCAGGCTGCACCATCCCCCATAGTGAAGGAAGAGAAGCCCGAGGAAGAAGGAGAGTCGGCAACGGCATTTCGAGAAAGAACCACGAATACAAAGAACAATGAAACAGGAAACGGCGCAGAGGAGGGGAAGAGGAGCGCGCCGCCCGAGGTACCTCCAGCCAAGGAAATCGCTAAACCCCCGATCGACGAGGATGGTGCAGAACATGTGCACAAGCGGCCATCGGCGGACGTTGGCGGATCAGTCGAGCCTGTAACGTCCAAGAGTGGTTCCATAATCATCAAGAAGGAAGAGGGACTTGAACGGACTATAGGAGGAAATGGGCTCGCGATAGACGAAGAGGATGAGCGGCAGGTGGATGTTGATCTGGGCGCTTTGAAAAGTGTCAGTCGGTTGCACGCACGAATCGGGTGAGCGTCAATTACCAGCAGCAAAGTGTTGATTGAAAGCTTACATTTTATAAATATCTGAAGCTACTCTTATACACTGTCGCAGTTCTACCTTGACGTTCTCGGGCGGAATGGCGCTTGGGTGGACGATGTATTCAAGGTTAAAGGTAGCAGGGTCGCTCTCGGGCCATAGTAAGTTACCTCCAAAGCGAAAATTTCACGGGCCTGGATTGACTGAGAACCATGTTTCCATTGCAGCACCAAGATACAAATATCGACCAGGACTTTCTACTTCATACTCCCTCCTGCCAGCATCGCGAGCTATCCTATCCCTCTCAACCAGAATGTACTCACGGGTGCTCCCGCCCAATCAATTCCTTTTAGAAGTGACGGTAACAACTTCGCTTCGCACCAAGCCACGCCGGACAATGAGAAAGACTTACATCACCTTTTCCAACAACCGGCGACTTTCAATGCTTTTTCAACCAACCGCGAGGAATGGGAGAGTGAACGCCTGGGTCTGTTCGGCATGGGGATGGGGATGGGCAAGAACGGTGGATACGGGTACAGAGCTAGGCATCGCAAGGGACGGCGTTGTCGAAAGTGCAAGGTTCATGAATCCGAACACAAGGGGAAAGTCGATCAAGAGGCCGATCATTCGTTCTCGGGGAGCGACGAAGAGCACGAAAATCAATCAGATGAAAGCGTCTGCTCTTGCAGTCGATGTCCGAGCGAAAAGCAATGGATGTCTTCGTCACCGGGTTCCGAAGCCAACGATTCGAGTGAATTAAGTAGCATGTCGGATAGTGCGGAGATATCAGACTCGGATGATAGCGAAGAAGAAGAGGATGACGAAGGGGACGAAGAACAAGAACCCGCCGCGGAAGGCGTTCAAAGGCCGGAAACGGAAAAGACAGAAGCAGCCGTTGCAGAGGAAGCGATGAATATTGCGGAAGACCAACCGGTCACAGAAGCGGTTGCTGACAACGATGCGGGCAGCGGGAATCCTGACACTGCAATCCAGGTGGTATCGACGGAAACGCGGGAAGCAAGCGAGAGTGTGATGGCTGCCAGCGATGTTGAAAGCGAAGAAGAGACGCTCGCTTCAAAACTCAAGGTTGCTGAATTATTGAAGCCGACAATAACCTCAACGGCTGAGCTGGATGGCTCTATTACCGGAATCCCCTTTCATGATGACGGATCTTCAACAATGCAGCTCGACGATCCTACGCATTTCCGCGCAACAGAAGCGGACATTCAAGCCGTCAAGGATATCATCGCGAGCACATTGACGACACCAACTCATGAAGATGGACCCCGCTTGGAACTACAATCCTCAACGTTTGATAGCAGCCTTTTCGCGTCTCTGGATGCCTCGCACATGCCTACCGCCGGTGGAGTTGCGGCAGCGGCGCAAGAGCTGAAGCTCACCAAGGCAGAAAAGTCTGCTCTCGTTGCTCGGATTCGCGAGGCCAAAGCGGCAGCGAGGAAGGAAGAGCAAGAGCGTAAAAAGGCAGAGAAGTTGGCTCAAAAGGAGAAAGAAAAGGCGGAGAAGGCAAAGGCGAAAGCAGAAGCAGCCGCTACCAAAGCTGCAAAGAAGCAGAAAGCAGAAGCCCTTGAAAGGGAGAAGATGATGGCCAAGATGGACACCTTGCAGAATCCACCCACGGAGGACTACAACATGGACACGCATGGTTCAACCCACGATACAGCCATCGAAGCCGGTGTATCCATGGCTCCCGGTATGAGACCAGGGATGCCGCGCCCTCCGCCAGGTTATCAGACCGATGCTCGTCTTCCAATGCCATCCGGTATGCCTGGACTGCGGCCCCCTCGACCGATGACGAACGGGTTCAGACCAGCGAACCCTGTCAATGGCGCGTCGGGCTCATACATCCGACCACTTCGACCTGGCCTCAACGGGATGCCCGTTCGTCCCGGCGCGCAAGGCATGCGACCCGGGCATCCCGGAGCCTCAATCCGGCCTGGACCAGGTTCTGTTCGGCCGCTACAATCTCAGATGCGACCAGGTCTTCATATGAGGCCACTGCCGCCGGGTGTCAGGCCTGTTAGACCCGGGCAATTAGTGCGTCCGTTGCAGAGACCGATTCATCCACCCCAGCGACCGCCGTTGCAGCCTCATCTTAATACCGGCAGTTATACTGGTGGTCACGATGGATCACCTATGCTGTCTCCTGAAGGCACGCCCGCCAGAGCACTATCGGTACACTCCCAAGACGCGCCGTCCCGGTCTCCGTCTTTGGACCCGTACGCACAGAAGCGTACCTCGCCCCTTCTCGGTATCGATGGACAGCCCTTTATCGGTCCAGAGCCAATCAAGCCCGATTTGACGTATGCGACCATTATCTACCGTGCTCTTGCAAACGTGGATCGTGGCCGAGGAACCTTGGGTCAAGTATGTGACTGGGTCGCCAATGAATGGGAATGGTTCAGAATGAATCCTGAATCAGGATGGCAGGTACGCAGCATGATTGTCTTCTTGTTGCCGGGACTAAGCTTGCCTCTTTTTACCTAGAATTCGATTCGTCACAATCTTTCCCTAAACAAGGCATTCCTGAAAGTGCCGCGAGTTTTCGAAGACGATCCCGAGTCGAAGGGCTCGGTATGGATCCTCGATCCCGTCCACGCCCCGGAGTTGGTAGACAGGGAACGCAAAGCTGCCGAGCAGAAAGAGGCCAGAGCGAAGCGTGAAGCCGAAAAAGGATTCATCCCAACGAAAGCTGCAAAGCCCAGGAAACCCACTGACGAAGTGGTAGGGAGGGACTCCAACGAACAGTCAAGGCCGTCTCCGTCACCAGCTGCTGGAAGCGCACCGACGAACAGCTTGGAATCAATACTCGGTGGCTTAATCCCTGCTTTGGTGGTTCCTCCTAATCGACAGTTACCGCTTGCGCTCGGAGTAATTCCTGCACACCTAAAGTCGGTCGACATCAAAATCAAGCATCTGCTGCCAGAACCGCCCTACGTATTCGACAACAACACCATCGTCCTTAACCCCATCGTTTTCGGCAGGTTCTCCAAACAACAGCTTGCGCAAATGCAAGCGTTGCCGACCAAGAGTGCCATCACGGTCTTGCGGACATACGTGCTGCGCTGGCTACAAGAAAAGGTCAAAAAGCTGGGCCCGGCCTCCATTCCTAGGGTCAGCAGTCCTGCTGTTCGACCTGGCCTCGCTCCAGGAGCCCGACCGCTTGCTGTAGCGATACCCCTTCGGCCAGGCATGACGCCCAGACCGCAAGGTGTTCGCCCTGGACCTGGGCAAGCTCGTCCCTCGGCACCTGGTGTGCGACCTCCAGCTGGCAGACTCGGAATGCCGCACCGACCGCTACTTAATGGCGCGCCACAGGTTCGTCCCGGCGTGAGACCAATGGGCGTGGCAGGCGTGCCTGGGGTTCGACCTGCTCCTCGGCCAGTGAACGGCAATGCTATCGCAGGCAGGCCGACAGTGCCTCCTGCGTTGGATCCCGAAACACTGCGCAAGATCACTCAACTTGCAGAGTCAGCGATCAAGACGAACAGCGCTCAATCAGCAAATGCCAAGGTACTTTTGCAGTATCTCAAACAGGTCGGCTCGCAGGTCAACATTGCTATTGCAACACAAATCCTCAGTACCGGCGTCATCCCGCCAAATGCGATTCCCGTTCGTTCTGGGGTCACGGCGTCCGTACGACCTCCGTCGGGACCAAGACCAGTATCATTAACACCTCGTCCGATCCCTACAACAGTCCTTGGAAAGCGCCCAGCCGACGCAGCGCCCCCAATAGTCACAGATTCAGCAGACGCCAAGCGTCAAAAAGTGTAGCGTTGTCAAGGAATAGACGCATTGTATCCATGTCCGTTACGTTGTATAATTCCTGTTGTATTAAGGTCTCTTGGATCGTATAATAGTGTAATGGCATCAGGAAGACAATATAAGCTTCAATTTGGAATCCTACACAGATTGTCCCAATCTAGACGGATCGTGACCATCGTCCCGCTTCGCCTTCTATCTGCCAAAGAGTGTTCTTTGAAGTCCAGCCCGGCGACCCATCACCTTAGTGCATTGCCTCTAAGTTTGAACTCGTCTCCGAAATGGAGTGGGTGATGTGCGAATGCTTCATTCCTCGTCCGATAACCGCTTGCCTGTACACTCGCTGAAGGGCACGACTTCCCCTTGATCCGCTTGAAGCCGCACAGCTGGTAAAGAACACATAATAGCTCGGGAAGCGATCTTCACTACGGTTTCGGCGGGCTCGGATGAAAAAGTGTGATGGTAGGTCGTCGGAGGGGGATGATCAATTCGGTTGCACTGTCGCTACTGGTCTGTACGGGTCGCGATACTTTTGTCTTGTCCCCCATCGATGTCCCAAACATTTTTCCCGGAAGCCGAAAAGACGTGGCGTTGGCACTTGATATGTTCTTGTTGTATGTTGTTTTCTTGACATGCAATGTCGACCAGTCTTTCTCGTCACGCGGCACACTGTTCGCTACATGCGTTGCCTCCATATCATGTATCCTGCTAGAAGCATGTCCTGAATGACCTGTTTGGGACGAACGTTGTCCGTGAACGTAAGGAGAAGACGACGCATCTGTCGACATCCCCGAACCTGAGATTCGGGAAGTATGAACACGAGCAAAGCTAGACGACGGTTCTTGATGAGCCTTAGGGTAAGGGTCCCGACGTTGTGCGACGGCTGTGGATAGTCCGTGTCGTGTGGGTGGCCGAAGGGAGATTCTGCTGTTTCTGGATAGAGAGTTCAGAGGACTTGCGCGAGGACGGTCCCTTGTCAATGGAGACATATGCTGCCACACTGGACGTCCAGGTTCTTCCTTGGCGTGCTGGAATATTGGCAGGTGAGATGAGTCTTCTGCAACGCAGTTGCTGTAATAGGAGTACGTGTGTGGCGATATCGCAGAAACTTCCGTAGGAGGGAGGGAACCATACTCTTCAGCATTCCCCTGACTACCAGAATTTATCTGGATTGCCTGTCTCGGCAAGAATGTAGGCGAAGCACCTTGCCTGAACGATTCGTCCTGAGGCATCTCCACAAGTCTCCCGTGTGATTCCTTATCCCGCCTCTCTGAATATGAAGGAAAGGAAGAGCCCGTGTGATTAACACTAGAAACACGATACTGCGCATCACGGGGCGCACAGCTCTGCTGGACGTGAGGAGTTGCACCACAGCGCTGCGCCTCCTGGTTTCCCGTACCATCCGGAGGCATTGTCTGCTGTCGATCTTTCGCAAGTTGTTCCTGCCGCTGTAAGCTCTGTAAGATTGGAAAGTCGCAACCGGCGCCTTTTAAGATCTTGGCTATTGGACGCAAAGAGACGGAGGAGTTGTACCGAACAAAGGAGAATGAGGACCACGTATCTTGAAGAGAGATAAAGGACGAGACACACTCACGAAGTTTACCAAAGCTAATGGGACTGAGTTTTTCTTTGCTCTTGACTGGCTTGCTGTTTCGTATAGTATAAGCGGTGTGTTTGGGAGGAGCAGATGATGGGTTCAAAGTTGGGAGTTTCGGGGTCCTTTCCGCGGGTTTCGTGAGGGATAGTGCAGGTATGGCTTGAGGAGCTGCAAGTATTTCATCTGTCGTAGAATGAGACGGATATTTCCGAAGTGAAGTCGGAACTTTGAAGGTCGCTGATCGATCTAGTGTCAATAAGTAGTCAATTTCAGAGTAGACAACGAAAGGCGACGAAAACTCGCCAGTACTCTGCGCAGCCAACGAGATCCTCGGCGTCCTTCCCACTCCTTCTTCGTTACGAATCACCACGAGTCCAGTCTTTACAAGGGGTCCTGGTTGCTGCTGTTTGACACGTTTATTCTTTGCGGCCAGAGTGAACGGGTTGACTTGCACTTTTGCGTAGTCTATTCTGCTGGACAGATCGAGCTGCGGTTACACCCTCTAGATCAGCATCTCCCAAGGTAGATTTGTAGCTCTCGACAGCAGTCATACTTCAAACCACAGCCGGTCCTTTCTCCCTCGCTTTCCACTCCCGCTGACTTCTCCCTCGTCATCGGTCCCATCATTGCCGTCTTCATCAATCGAGCTCGTCGGGGATGGACTGCGGATGTCTGTATGCCAGCCGCTACGGGTTTCGGGCTTGTCCTCGGGTGTTGTCGCAGTAGGCATCTTGCGGATGGGAGTACTGGCGAAAGACTGGTGACATCAACCCATCAACCGGACATCAAGGATGGCTTCCGTGTTTGATATCGCGTGCCGCGCATGTTTCAGCCTGAGACCGACATAGAGGAGGCGATCGGCGCTTGTCCTTTCTGGCTTCATTTGCTCTGCTCCTGGTCAAAGTCTGCCGCTCAAGCCTATGCCGGCACTCCTCTTGTCCATCTCAGCTCGCCTAGCCGTCCTTCTGCGAATATCTGACGCTCAACATGGCGGAATCATCCATGTCCGACAAGCAGCTCGAAGAGATGCACCAAAAGCTCTCGAACAGGATGATGAAGTCTGGCGAGTGGCAGCGGTGAGTACTAACGTTCAGTTTCAGCTCTACCGTATACCTCATCTCTTTTCGATCCCTCCAGTATACAAGATCTGCTGAGTTCCAAGTTGTCAGAGAGCGGGTGGACGGATCAAGTCAAGAGTCACGCAAAAGGTCAGCTCGAGCTTCTCATCACGCCCGCAGGATGTGAAACAGCGCTCATCCCGTCATGTTACCCTGATCTGTTCGAATCAACACGTAGAACACGCAAGACAGATGCAGCCCCTCAAATTCGACGCCCTACAACAGAACACGGCAGACTATGCGTTCGGTACGTTCCTCTCGGGAGTTCTCCTGTCCGCGAGTTCATAACCTTGGCAACCTCTCTTGTCAACTTAGACACGCTGCCTGATACCGTCAAGAATGAAGTGCTTGCACAGATACGGGTATATATCGTCTCTCAGATCAATGAGGCCGGGGCCGGGTCACCAGCGGGACGCCGTTGAGCGAGAGAAATGGGGGATGAGTTGGGTGATTTCAAGAGCCGTGAGAGTTCAGGGAAGGGGATAGGAGATTAGAATGACGTTGGATTCTGTCGACAGTTGTATCTTGATATATGTAATCCGCTGGGAAGAATCGCATCGTTTCCACAACCTGCAGCAGAACAGGTCTCTCGCCGCCCACATCAAAGAGGAGAATTGCGGATTTGCGAATCGAGGATTATCATTTCATTATTTCACCAGAAACCATTCGGGCAGACGCTGCAAATCGTATATGAAAGCGCTTGACCACTTCAGGGTCTCCATTCGCGGCAGTTTTGCTACTCAGTCTGCTTGCTAATACACTCGGTCCAGCACAACACGACATCAATCCCATCGACCTTTCCACCATACGTCAACCGCGGGTCACCGTCAAGGCAACATACCCCAGTCTAACTGACTAGATCGGAACAGGACCGCCGTATCGCTCGCCCGCGGTCCTAGCCATGATTTCACGAACCGGTCCAAGGAGTCGCGTAAACGCCTTTTCGCCCAAAGCGGCTACACGGAGCTTGGCACCGTCACCGCCGACGGCTCGAACAGTCGCCGCTCGAGGGGCTCGATTGAGGAGTGCGAGTTCTAGGGAGCATCAAATAGTTCAGAAGAGGTCACAGGGGGAAAGAGCGGTGCAACTCACCACCAAAGTAATCGCCCTTGCTCAACTCGCCTACGACACCACTCGCCGCCTTTTCGACCTGCGCGACACCGCTCTCGATCAAGAAGAACGCTTCACCGGCTTCGCCTTCGTTGACAACTTCTTCGCCGTTCTGGTACGTCCTGGATTCTAGGGCATCCGCAATCTTGGCGCGTTCGTAGGGTTCGAGCGAGGACAGGATGGGTACAGTTGCAAGGAAAGTTTCGTACATTCGTCGCTTTCGCGAGGTGTGCTACAGGGATGGCGGTTAGCGGGTGAAGAACAGAGACTCGACGTGGCGAGCTTACGTCGAGGAGGATGGTTCGGAACGAGATTCGGTCCAGGGCCCAGAGAGTACCTGGCGTCTTTGCTACGACCGTGGCCGCACGAGGAGCACTGCGCGAGTCATCAGCATAGGCACTAGACAAAGCTGAGCCCCATACTCACTTGTACATCAAGGCCAATTCACCAAACGATCCACCGGGAACGGCCGTGTGCACCTTTTTCCCCCACTTGGTTTCTCCCTCGTCGGACCCCTTTTTGACGTAAATATCAAACTCTCCATCCTCGACGACGTAGAAAAAGTCTCCCGCAGCGCCTTGCTCGATGACGACATGTCCCGGCGCGACAGCAACTTCACGCATGGCTGCAAGGACATCACGCTCTTGCTCTTCATCCAAGTTTCGGAAGAGGAAATTGTTCGAGATGGATTGCTTGATTCGGTCGAGTTGAGCTTGGGATTTGGGAGGAAGCGCAGAGCCGTTCGTGCCAGAGAGGGTAGGCGTCGCATCGGCATCCTGAATCGGAGCGAGTCCCGGGGAAGCGGCAGAACTCAGTCCCGCTGTAGGGACCAGGGATTCCGCAGAGACCGAGGTTCGACGGCCGAGTGCGTAGGAAGGAACGACGAGATCGTCTGCCGAGGCGGTTGCCTTGCCTGCCGATGATGCAGGAGGCGGGAACCTGCTCATTGCGGGGCCCTCATCGAACGGAGAGCTTTCGGGCGCGATGGGTTCACTCGGGTTGACGTTGAAGGAGAAGGCGGCAAAGGAGCCTGGAGCGACGGCGGTCGTGGCAGGAGGAGCGTCTTCTTCCTCTTCTCGGACTTCATCCAACGGTCCACCGGCGACGCTTCCTGGTGCAGATCCACCAGCGGGTTCGGGCGAGGTCAACGATTTGCCAAAGCTCGGTCCGGCAAAAGTGGCTCGTCGCTGAGCGAGAGTGCTACTCGGCGTAGATCCATGGCCAAAGGGCGAATCCGACGGGATGTTTTCGGAAAAGGGAGAAGGTTGAGTCAAGTGTGCATGGAAGACGTTGCTCGGGGCACTGGGGAGAGCCATAGAGGGAAAGGTTGGAAATTTGCGCGAGGATGGGGCTGAAGATGAGCTGGGGACCGGGGTTGTGGTCGAGCTTGATTGGGCCGTGGAGGGAATGGCTCCGGAGCGCTAAGTGGGGAGAAGATCAGTCTGTGTTGATCGTTGAGGCGTAGGGTTCGGGCGACTGCCGACGGAGGAGTCTCGCTCTAACCCGGCTACTCTATGTCGCCCTGAACCTCTCGCCCGTCCAACGACGGGCTCAAGGATCCGTGACGCTGTTGATGTCTCGTGCGCGACACCGCGCATTCGAGTCGTTATCTCGCTTCGCTCGGGAAGAGTATACTCGCTTCGGTCGGAAGAGCGATCTCGCTTTGCTCGTCGATCAGACTCACCTCCCCCCTCAACCTCTCCTGAAACCAATCCGCACAAAACTGCACGACATCCCCCGGCTGCCTCGCCTGAAACTCTTCCGTCAAATCACTCAACAGCGCGTTCAATCGCGAGGCGGGCATGTTGGCTGTCGTTCGTTGTCAATGATGGTTTGCCCTTTGTGGACTCGTAGCACAGCTATCAGAATCCTGTACAACGAGGGGGATGAAGTCGTCTATCAATAATCTCCCAAGCAACGTCCCAACCTCGTCTACTCGCTTCCCCGGCCGAGCGAGCCACGCAGATCACGAGGTACAGCCGTCATACAGCGCATCAAGTGGAGGCCACGACTCACCGCGCGCGCGGACATCCTTGACATCTCCGTGCAGACGGTCCGGCGGATCAATGATCGAGGAGGTTTCAGTTGGCAGCATTCAACGCTTGATGATGATTTGTGGTTATCCGGGAGGGAGCGTCTTTGGAGTTCCGCCTTTCCTCGGCTGTGGTCATTTCCGCATTCTCAGGCCATGCTTACATTCTCGACACTTCTCTTGCGGGCTTATTACACGCGTATAGGATGGAACGAGGATAACTTCTATGCCAATCTGAATCGGAGTTCGTCGGGTGCGTTCATTCGTGAGAGGGAAGAGGTGCGAACAGGAAGAATGCTGATTGTCCTTGCGTATGTTGCAGCTATTCTGTGCGTTATTCTCGAAATACCGGAATCCCCGCACTGACGACGTCTTGCAGGGACTTTACCGTCCCGCCAACGCTGTCACTGCAGATATCGAAATCGCCGACGGATATATTTTATACGAGTTATGCGTTGGATGCCTTGCCGAGGTTGAATGGCGGGCTGAGCTATGTGGCGAGTGAGGGGCAGTTGCGCGGGGAGGTGAGTGAGTGAGCGACGAGCGAAGCGAGGAGAGACGAGACCCCGAGCGAAGCGAGATGACAACTCTCGAGCGAAGCGAGTATCCTCTTCCCGAGCGAAGCGAGAACTCTCCGGGGGAGAGAGGGACGACCGACCCATCCGAGCGAAGCGAGTAACCACAGCGCCGCAGGCTACAGCGTTGCAGGCTCCGAGCGCAGCGAGAGACCCATCACGAGCGCGCGGTATCGCGCGCGAGACATCTACGGCACCGCAGACCCTCGAGCCGGTCGTAGGACGGGCGAGATACCAAATCACCACCGACCGTAGCGAGACGACATTCCCCCACCGACCACCTCTATCCCGCGAGCGCTATCCTACTCTTCATGCACTTACCCATTCCCTCTCCAGATCTCACCATCACGCACCGTCCCGCTCCGGACCATGGTCGACCACTTTCGTGTCCCGGCGCCACCACATCGTCCCTCGCCGCTACCGGAAGAATACCTCGCCGGTGAGCTCGTCCGTCCAGCGCGCGACTACCTTCTCTATTCCCGCCTTCATTTCCCTTCGTGTCACCTCTCGGCTCTGGCGACGACCAAGGTCGGCACAGGAGCTCAGGCTAGTCTGGCGTTTATGCATTCCCCGACGGGGACCATCCGTCGCGCAACAGCACCAACAAGCACGAGCTTGGAAACGTCATCGACCGCATCTTCCTCTGCCGCCAGTCAGTCGGCAACCGTGACGCCTCCACCACCGCCGAGCAACGTCATCCTCAGCTTCCAACAAGACACCGGTCGCTGGTCGACGGAATACACCTATTCTGCCACGGACGGCATGCTCGGTTTCCGCGGACTCTACAACTTTGGCCTGTCCGAGTCATCCTTGACGGCACCCGATGATCCACCGGTGATAGCTGTCCAGCCGTTGCTTGGACCGGGGGCAGACGAAATGGACAAGCAGACACGCGTAGATGAAGAAGAGGCGATGGAGGGCGGGCTGCGTGGTCGGTTTTCAGCCGGTGGCGAAATATACTTTTCGCGAAAGCAGCGCAGTCTGGGCGGTAAGTCGCTCTCGCGTATGGCTAGGGGTATAGGCGCTGACGTATGCTGCAACAGTCTCTACCGGCCTTCGGTTCACCACCCTCCCGCCTTTCACAAGCCATGCCCACCCGCCATCACCACCGACGACCCTAACACTCCTCTACAACCCACTCATGGGCTTCCTCTCCACCGCCTACTCGGCTCAAATTTCCCCCCATCTCGCCCTTTCCTCGCGGTACGGCGTCAACGTGTACAGCTACGAAAGCGATCTCTGTATCGGCGGCGAATGGTGGATCGGTAGTGGAAGGGGTAAAGGTGGATGGCGGGGATTACGCGGAACGACGACCGATGAGGAGCCGTTTGCGGAGCCCGGGGAGCTCGGTAGCACGATGGAGCTCGCGCGTTCCAAGGGAAAGGAGACCAGGTCGTTTATGCAGGCCATGAGATCGCATACCGAACCAGTAAAAGATACAGATCGCGATGGGGTCCTGAAAGCCAAGATTTCGGGGAACGGTGTACGTCACTTGCTCTATCCTGCGCTACATCCACGCTGACCGGCTATTGTACGCCGACAGCTCGTCTCATTGCTCTATGAATCTCGCATACGGAACTGCCTCGTCTCGGTCGGGGTCGCGTCTGATCTCTCGTCGCGGTCGAATCCGGTCCGCACGATTGGCATGGAAGTGCAGTACTTTTCAGACTAAAGGAAACGCCGCGAGCCGTGGATCTCGGTACTTGTGCCTTGAATGTGCGTATGCCAGTGGACATTATCTCATTAATCGACATTCGTTACTTGGCCTCGTACGAGGCAAAGGTTGCCGAGATTTCGAGTACTAGCATCTGGCTATATAGAATACGCATACGGTATGTGCGGCTTTGCGAGCTGCTTTGCTGCAATAATCCTTCACGCCGTCGGCCATCAATCTAGTTGAAGGGCAAAAGTGTCGTCGCTTGCTGCCTCGAAGTTCACCTTTCCAGTCATGTTTTGCAGCTTCCTCGCGCCGCGACGACAAAGCAGGAGCAGCGCGCCGAGATCCTCTCATATATTCGAGTCAATGCTGGCGTGTCGACCGTCCGGTCAATCCCTCAACTCTTCAGACTTGGAAAGCAGATCTATATTCTGGGACTGAGACACCTCCTTTACGCGTTTGCATCCGTAGATCTCCGCTTGAACTGAACTGCCACTCCCTCTTCAATTCCGTTCCACAGCTAAACGCCCACCATTCCTCGCCGACTCCGCCCTGCATACAAGCCGATGCATCTACCCCTCTCATCCCCGGGAACAACAGATCCCGCATCCATGTCCACCCATGACAGACGCAAAGGCATTACCCAATTTACCGTCCAGATTCCCGATGCCAACGCGCGCAGTTCCACCAGCAGCAACGGTACTACCTCCAAGCCGCCCAAGGCGAGATGGTCGACTTTCGAGTTTCGGGTGTACGCGCTTGCGTTTGCGATCGTGGTCCCTTTGTTGGTGTGGGTTCCTATCGGGCTCAGTAATGGTAAGTCGGGACGGTCTTTGGTAAGCAACCGCTGCTGATACTCGCTGCGTTTGCAGAATCGCATCGAAACTACCAACAATACGCATATCGCCTGAGTGATGGATGGATAGCAGGACGTAAAGTCGTCAGTCTTCCTTTCGCAATTCACCCTTCACCTGGCTGATCTCCATCGCTCCACCAGGACATCTCCGACCCGCAATACCGCACCTTTCGCCAAAACATTCCCGCCCTCATCGCTCTCTCCGCCGCGCTCCTCCTCTCCTCTCGACTCTTCACCCATCTCCGACCCCATGCTTTCCCCACGGCTACGAAAGCACACTTTCTCGTCGTTTTCGAGGTGGCCATGTTGCTCGTCTTGCACGGCGCAGGAGCGTTCAAGATTGGGTTGATCATCTTTCTCAACTGGGCTATCACGACGCTCTCTGTTCGGCGCGTGAATGCCGGTCGTGCACCATCGTGGCTTACACCGACACTAGTCTGGTCATTCAACGGCTTGATGCTGTATGCCAACGACTACTACGGAGGATACAGCTTGAAAGCAATACATCCCTCCCTCGCGCCTTTGGTTCGTCCCATGGCTTCTCTGATTGGTCCTAAGGCGGCACACTCATCACCTCTCTTTACCGTCCAGGCAGGATTCCTACGCGGGACTGCTCCCCCGATGGCACGTCAACTTTAACATCACCATGCTCCGTCTCATCTCTTTCGGAATGGACTACCACTGGGCATCGCAGCAACAGCTCGGGACAGCACAAAAACTATCGGCCCAACCTCCACCAGCTCCTCCATCATCCCATAAAGACCGCGTAACAACCAGCCTTCCCCTCCCCGACTACACCCTGACAAACTTGTTCGCGTACGCTGTCTATCCAGCGCTATACATCGCAGGCCCCATCATGTCCTTCAACGACTTCACCTGGCAACTCCGTCACCAACCCACCATCCCGCGACGCGCGCTCCTCTCCTACGCCGCAAGGTTTGCCGCGTGCCTGTTGACGATGGAGCTAGTCTTGCACTACATGTACGTCGTCGCGATCAAGGATTCCGGTGCTTGGCAAGGAGATACACCAGGGCAGCTTTGCATGATTGGGTTTTGGAACTTGATCGTCGTTTGGCTCAAGGTGAGCGAGCAGTCCGGGGGGGTATTTTCTGCCTGTTGTCTATGCTGACGAGGACTCGCCGCGCAGCTTCTCGTTCCCTGGAGGTTTTTCCGCTTGTGGGCTCTAGCGGATGGAATCGATCCACCAGAGAATATGGTAAGGTGTATGGCGAATAATTATTCGACACTTGGGTTCTGGAGGAGTTGGCATCGGAGTTACAACCTATGGACGGTTCGGTACGCTACACCCTCGTCGGTCTTCATCCCCTCGATTTAATCATCCGGGCAGGTACATCTATATTCCCCTCGGTGGAGGTAACAACCTCATCCTCGCCACCACCCTCGTCTTTACCTTTGTCTCATTATGGCATGACTTGTCCTTCCGCTTACTCGCCTGGGGTTGGCTGGTCAGCTTGTTCATCTTGCCCGAACTTATCGGAAGGAAACTCTTGCCTGCAGCCAAGGTTAGTCGGCTTGCCTTTGGCTAAATTGTGCGCTATCGCTGACGTTGAATGTACAGTACGGTCATACCGGGTGGTATCGGCATGTTTGCGCTCTGGGCGCCGTCCTCAACATTCTCCTCATGATGATCGCCAACCTCGTGGGGTTTGTGATTGGCGTCGATGGCGTGCGATACATGCTTCGTCAGCTGGTCGCGACCTGGGAAGGTGAGTTACTGTTGAAAGCGGTATGCTATGAAGGCGCTGACGACTCGGTTCCACCTCAAGGCATCGGCTTCATGATCTTTGCATGCGTGTGCCTCTTTATCGCAGCGCAAATCATGTTTGAATACAGAGAAGAGGAACACCGGCAAGGCATACAACGCAAATGCTAAAACTTGTATCATTCGGGCTCGAGTATGCCCTTGATAGTGTAAATGCAGATGAAAATGTCAATAAACGAGCGAATTCGAATTGGTGGAGGGTGAAGGCAATATGTAGACGGGTCCGAGCGGTGTAACAGGCGGTCTGGTTTGACAATGTAGGTGGATCAGATGTTGCCGCCATGCTTTGCCAAGGTCTTGAAGGTCTTCTTCAACATCGTTCTCGCTTCCAATTGGTGCTGCGTCACAGTCCGAAACGTCAGTCGTCCTCCAAGTCGCTCATGATTGTCCATGGCACAACTTACCTTGGTCTTTTCTGTGATCGCGTTCATCTCTTTGGTGTACTGCTCGCTCATCTGTCGAGCAGACTCTGTAAAGCGTTTCGGTCGCATCGAGACTAACAGTGACGATGGCATGGTACATTAACAGTTGACTCTTCAGTAGGGGACTCGTGTGGTGCTTACTGAGTTGATGGGTACTGTCAAGCATTGTAGCCGTAGGATTGAGGCCCTTGACAGCAAACTTGTAACAAGCGGAACCGGCTTGCTTCGATGCTTCCTGTATGGAATAGGATTGAGCAGGAACGACTGCGGTTTGCCATGCTTTCAGACAAATACCCTAAGAGGCTCCAAAACTTCTTCTAGACTTTCAAGCTCCACATCATCTTCCTCGACGCACGATGCCAAGAATGACTTGAGGACCTGGAGTTTCCTATTGCTGCAGAGATGCGAGTATCAGCTCAGACAGTGGACGGGTGTCGAACAATCCGCAACTTACAACTCCTTTCCAGCTGTCGATCGCTCTGCCTTTTGAACCTCCTTCATCCCTTGTGCAAAGAGATCGTCGAATTGCGATACCCTCGAGTTCATCGTCTTTTTGAGCTTTTGCATTCGCTTCGCTGTCGGATACGTGAGACTTGAGCATCGGCAACAGGAGGATTGTCAAGCATGAACCACCGACCTTCAAGTCTAGCTTTCAACTCAGCCATCCTGAAAGGAGAATGGTTATTTCCGCGCCAATACCATGTTGGATTGATAACCGAAGAGGGGGAACTTACTCGTCTCTCTGCTGAGTCTCTAGAAAGTTCGACTCAACCAGTTCCGGCGCTTCTTGCGATCCTTCTGACGATCCACCAAGGCTGATACGCTCCTCGACTTCCTCAGCGGACTCAATCTCCTCTTGCTCCTCGTCTTCGTCGTTGCTTTCCTCTTGAATTCGTCGAAAACGATTCTTGCTAGTCGCGGCTGGTGGAGCGGTTACCTTGCGTTTCTGAGTGGTGCTCGTCGACGTCTTCTTTGCTACACGAAAGCGGAAAGGGCAACATTGACCTGGAGGTCAGGCATGGCGTGACTCCACAGAGCACGAGACCCACCTGCCCCTCCTTTGATCGTCGCTTTGCTCTTCGATCTCGCCATCACGGTCCAGTCCTCGGAAAGGTCGCTTGCTTGTTTCTAACGGCTGATGACCTGCAGTAGTGGTCGAAAACGGATCGGATGGAGGTCGTGATATGAGCTTTTGATAGTGCAAGTGATGATTGATGAGTGAAGGGCAATGTAATTGTGATCCGATCATCGTTCGACACGCGTCGATTGTTCGAGTGTCTCACCCTGAAACGCGAAACCGCTGGCACTGCTGAAATAAGGTTCGCAAGCCAATTATGGATATCAACGTAGGCAGGTATCTACAATGCTACAAACCAAAAGTGACCTTGTCCATAATACATTTACGCCTTCTTTCGAGAGATGCAAGAGGTGATGAACCTGCCAATACAGCGGAATCGAGGTGGACTGGATATGATGTCCGGGTGGCGTTGGAGCCGAGACGTAATTATGGGAATTGGCGTTATTCGTGTGTGCTGTAGAATCGTTAAGCGTGTTGTCTAGCTCGGTTCTGTTTTTATAGAGTGATAGGAACGCCCCTAAGGTAACGATGCAGTGCCGAGACTCGCATAAGGGCGCGGAACGTGATATCGACATCAGAACATGGCGGCAGGTGGTGCAGTCAGACACGACTGGTGAATCAAGTTGAGTGCTTTGATGGAGTCCCTGTTGTCAATGACTGGGAGCCGGGACGATATTAGCCAGATATTCAGAATTCGCTCCAGCAATTGCCAAGACTTACCACAACTGATGTTGATTTCACTTGCACTGTTCAAGGCATTTCAATAAGCAGCCACACTTACACATGAAGATGATGACTAACCCTTGAGAAATCATCTCGATATTGATATTGCCGTCAGCAAGAGTGGCGAACATCTTCCCGGCCGTTCCGACCATATGGCGCATTTGCCGACCAACAAGTGACAAAATCGCCATATCATGGGAAACAGTGATCTAGACAAGAGGTCGGGTCAGCGTCCACTGAAGCGACTCGCGACCGGCAGAGTGCACACACATGGCCAATCTTTTCGAGATCGCGGACGACGCGGTCAAGAGCTTTCCGATTGCTGAAATCTTGCATGGCCATACTGACCTATAAGCACGATAAAGTCAGATTCAGTCTCCGGGGGCTTTCGATTGACTACGCACATGGACCTCGCTAGTGCTGATCAAGTCCACCACAACTCCCGCTCGATCCAGTGTACCAAAGATCCGAGCCAAAAAGCCATGCGAAATCGTTTTTCTGTTCGAGTGAATGTTCAAGACAACGATGTTGTCCTTTATAGTAACCGCTGTAGGAAGCTTGACTGCATTCGGCCCTTCCGCAGGGATACCAGAATGGGCAGCTTCTGAAGCCGTATGACCGTTGACCATGCTCTGTTCCTGAGGGTAAATGATGGTACCCTGTCCGCGCGGATTATCGACATTCTTGATTCGGATAGGGATTTGGGCTCGAATGACTTGCTCCATAGTAAAGGGATGGATTACTTCACTGCCATAATATGTCAATTCGGCTGCTTCGTCCGGGGTAATCATCGGCACCAATCGCGCTGTTGGTACTTTTCGGGGGTCCGCCGTAAAGATACCGTCCACCTCTTTCCATACTTGCAACTCCGCAGCTCCCAGTCCAACAGCACACAATGCCGCACAGAGGTCGGTATACCCTCGGCCAATTTGCGCTAATAGCGATCCCGGAACGGGTCCAAAGTATCCAGTGACGACGGGCACTCGGGATCCACAAAGTCTCAGCCTTTCACCAAGCCGTTCTGACAGCTTGTCGTAGAATGACTGATCCAGTTGAGCAGCTCCTTGATCGCCCGTGGCAGCGAGAGCAGCGGCTTCTTCTATGGCTCCGCCAAGCGCGTCATCCACAATGTTATCGAGTAACACCAGTTCAGAGTCGATGCCCTGCAGTGCGACAGCTGAGAATGGGCAAATTAAAGAGATATCGGCCGACTCACCTTATCACGCAATGCAGCTGCCACGATCTTGCATGCCATACGTTCTCCCATTCCCACAATAGAATCCTGGCTCCTGAGCGAAATTTCATCGATGATCTGGGAACCTGGACGTCAGTCGCTTGCCCCTCCCATCGTCGAAATCTGCGCTGCCCTCTTACTTGTGCAGCCGATAAGAAGCTCCTTAAACTCTCGCAATCCCTCTCCAGTTCCTGTATCAACTCCTCCAATAGCTCCTCGTCCTGAATTTGTCTCCGCGCAGCTGCGATATGGTCCCGTTTCAGAACGTCCACTGTAGCATGGAATCCTGCTAGGAATGCCTCGGGACTTCCGCGGCCGGAGTCTGATTGCGCGACAGTCGGCGAAGCCGGGTTGGGAGCGGACGACTGGAACGGCGAGGGCGAGGCTGAACGCGAATAGCCATTTGCGGTCATCTTGAGGTCTTTCAGAGATGAAAGGGACGACGACATTTTGTCCTTTTCCGTGCTAGAGCCATTTGTCCCGAAGAAGCCAGATCCAACCCGTTTAGGGTAAAGTGGTGTTTGTGCTCCAGAAGTAAGTCCGCTACAGCCCATATTCGACGCTCCATTTGCCGGACGCAACGCTTCTTTGGATGCTTGCAAAAGCAAGTTTGTCGTTCCCAAGGCTTTTGTAGTGCCAGATCTTGCAGAGCATACGATGGCTACCTTGTTCTGTGACAGGTACGAGCTGTAAAGGTGACATGCTTAGAGAGCGGTCATAGCTTCGACTTGTTAGGGTACTCACTCGGCGATGGAAACGATATTGTCCAGAGACTTCCCAACTGAGGTACCTCCAAATTTCTGCACCACCCATGGTGCCGTTGCATCAAGCGAGTTGCTCTTGAGGAAGGACGCTGATAAGGGAGACAGTCCTGTTGGCGTGGATGCGCCGGATTGGTTGGACTGCATTTTTGTCGTGTCTTGGGGCGAGTAGCAGAGTCGTCCTTTGGGAAGCTGTGATATGCTGACCTTATTTATATATGGATTGACAGCGAGGAACGTAGGGGATGCGTTACTGACCAACCTTGAAAGTGCCGGGTTTGCCAACTGGCTCTTGAGGAAGGTTGATCGACCTAAGCGCAAAGGGACCGACAAGGACAGATATCGAGGCTCGTAGGCCGCAAGACGTGACTAGACTAGCAGATGAGATGCACTGTATTTCTTGGGCTGAAACGCAGCGTTCAAAGCTTTCAACGAGGTAGAGAAAGAGCGCATATACTAGTGACATGCAGTTGACCCTGCTCGTCGGAAACGAGGGGCCGGATTCGAGCGGGACACTTAGCCAATTTGGCTGTGATCTGATTGGGACGGCGGCCTGGGCGGTTGTACGATCGCGAGCTCTCAGCTTGGAAATTTGGAATGCTAAGATTCGGAATGTCTCACTTGACTGACTCGACTCTGGTCCGATAGCTCTCGAGGTGGTCGATCGACGGTTTCGGATGAGATGAGCCAAGAGTCGACATTTCAATGCTACTTTTATCATCTTTATACCAGGACAAGGCAAGAATTCAAACAAGACAAGGTCATGAAACGAGTATGTTACAAGAGGACGTGATAATTCACGCCGTATCGACAGCCACCGCAGAATATCGCTTTACTACCTAGTGTCTTTTTCGCAACATTCCTATACAGGTAACCTGATAACCCGGACCTTTGCAGACGGTCCAAGAGAGTTTCATTGTCGTCGTCTACATCTCCATCGGCTCCATTGCCTGAGAAGTACTGTGTGGAGGGCGGAACGTGACGATCTCATCATACCTACAGAACGTTTTGCCATCCCATCAGCAAGATTCCTCCAACACACACCCGTGTACTCACAAGAGCTTCTTGAGCTCCTCTCTGGTGATGTTGTCCTTTTGCAGATCAAACTCGAAGAAGTTGGGGTCAAGTGGCGTCGCTCCAGGTTCATCTTCCGGATCGTGGTACGCATCAAGGTAAGGGTGTTGCAAGCATTCCTCAACGGTCATTCGTTTCTTGGAGCTAACTAGAAGGGACACAAGGGAGTTGTGATCAGGACAAATATTCGGGTATACGCATTGAATAGCTGCACTTACATGTCAACGTCCTCTTTAAAAAATCAATGGCAGCGGGGCTGGCCTTTGGATACAAGCTTTCAAAGCTTTTCTTGGTTCGCACAGGCAAGTTTCGCAGGTAATCTCGGGATCGTCTGGACGTGACATCGTAAAACTCTTCCATCGGAGGTGTGCCCAGTACGTCCAGGATCAATCGAAGCTGGTCATGACTATGGTTGATGGTGGTATCACAGTTAGCGTCTTGTCCGCTGATCTTGTAAGAATCACGTACTAGTCCTTGCCGGGGAACAGTGGCTTTCCGTTGAGCATCTCAGCGAGAATACACCCAATACTCCAGACATCAATAGCCTACACGAGCGGACAATGAGATAGGGAACTTCGTGCTTGATGTTCGCGTACTGACCTTTGTGTATTGCTTGAAGCTCAACATGACTTCGGGAGCTCGGTACCATCTTGTCGCGACATATTCTGTCATGATTCCGTTTGCAGCGCCTTCTTGGTGAAGAGCGGTTTGAGTCGACCTCGCCAAGCCGAAATCACAGACCTGTTGAAGCTGATGAAATTAGTTCCGCGGAACTCTACTGAGTTTTCTGCGCTTGCCTTGAGGTCGCAGTTTGCATTCAGCAACAGATTAGAAGGTTTCAAGTCTCTGTGAACGACTGGTGAAGGAAAGTCAGCTGATCGCTTGCTTTGGCGAAGAAGTCTGCGACATACTCTCAGCGCCATGAAGAGCCTTCAGTGCTCGGCAAGTCTTAAATGGCACCAAAATGAGCTAAGGCCTAACGGATGACCGCATTACCTCTTACTTGGTATATGAAGTACTGCGAGTGATCGTCGCTCAGATCCTGCGTTCGGATGACTCTATGCAAGTCTGTTTCCATCAGTTCCTGAACGAGGTAGACTTCCTTGAAATTGTCATAGGAGGAGGGCTGAACGATGTCCAGGACATTGATGATCTGCCGTGAATGCAAAGTATCAGACTTGAACACTGGTGTCATCTGTGGGAAGGGCTTACATTGTCGCTGACTTGATTCATGGTAAAGTGCTTGAGCAGCTTCAGTTCACGCAGGGTTCGAAGGGCGAACAGCACATGATCAAAGGGGCTGATCTGGAAGGTTCGTAAAGAAAGAGCTCAGTACTGATACCAATAGAGCCGTTATCGATAGCTTCGCACACACCTTCTTGATGGCAACTTTTTGTCCGTCTCGTCGCCTAATAGCACTGACTACGATGCCATAAGCGCCTTCTCCGATGACATCCTTCACTTGGTACGCAGTCCCGACAGAGAACTTGACTTTACGAGGCTGCGACTGAGAAGGCTGAGCAGGCGCGGGACGAGTGGAGCGCTGCTGTTGGACATCTGGTTGCGACATGTTATATGTATGGATGTCTGCTGGATACTGCTTTGCTTGATGGCGTGACCTACGACGCTATCTCTGTTTCAATTCGGACTGAAGAAGAACCGAAAAAGAGAAAGCGTTTGTCAGTAAGCCGTGATGACCAGTCGGCGGAAGAGCTGATTGCCTTATGCCTACCAGAAGAGCTTTGTAGTGATGCAGGAATCGACGCGAATCGACGCTCTTGACGGAACAATGGCGACACAAGACTGAAAGGCGTTAAAAGGCTAATGTTGAAGTGTGGGGCGCTCCACTTTCAAAGGCAACTAAGATGATAGGACGAGTGGTCCCACAAAGGGATGAGCCAGGTCTAGCTGAGATCGGCGAGGCCTATGAAGGGATGTCGATAGACCGGTGGAGCTGACCGATGGCGCGGGGGAGCGAAGGAGGTGTCGGGGACTGATCAAAGGGGATTAGACGAGGGCGGAATCAAAGCAATAGGCTATGGGAAGGCGAAGAGCAAGAAAGGAAGTCGTAGAAAGGTCAGATCGAACGAGTGACTAGGGTGAGTGGGGGCGTGATCGAAACCGTTGATGCTGGTACTGTATACTGGGAAGACGCGAACGGAAAGAGAATCGATACAGTGCATCAACTACATACAGGTAGACCCAACGTGCCCTATCAATCTTATATGTACTCATCCCATCACTTGCAGCCCGTCAGAACGGTATTCGAGGGGACCAGGGAAAGGAAAGCTGATCCTGGCTTTGTTCGACTTGTTGATCGTGTCGAAGGTTCGCCGGTTCCATGCGCTTTTGTGCAAGTAGGGTTGTGAAAGACAACGCATCGTGTTGATTACCGGTTGATGTCGACTCTTCGAGCCATGTGATCGCTTGATGTATCCGAATCGTCTGCCCATTGTCTGCGCGTTTCATGTCCATCAAGATTCAGATGGCTATCGTTGTTCTACCTTCTGACCGAGTTCTTCGATCAGCGTTGTCCTCTCAATGTTTCGGAAGCAAATGTGGACGGTGCCTGGTACCGTCAATTGCGGACAGCTCGTCAGACGTCAATTGCCATAACTCACCGCTCAATTGACAGCGCGCTTGACCTTTAGTACTGTCTTGGCCACTCTCGGTGGTAAGGCAAACACTCCTACATCCGCCCTACTGACAGGTTTTCTCGAGATGGGGAAGCTTTGAGGTCCAGACATACAGCGTTCTCGTGTCGAAAGTGGATCGCTCCTTGAGGAAAACCTCCCAACGGAGACTCCGCCATCCATTTCCTCCCTTTGCCTTCCTTGGACGAGACTGTCTACGATATATGCCCCATGAGAACAGTAGAATGCGGGAACACTCTGTGCCAGGTTCGGTGAATGTGCCTACATGCGATGTGATATATGCTACAGATGCTCGTTCCATGCCATGCAGGGGAGGCGGTCGACTCGGGCCTCGTTGTTCGTACTGGTACTACCTACACGTTGTCATGTCAGTTCCAGCAAGCGTCGGCAATAAGAGTGTGTTCTTCCTCTCCCTCAATGTCCATTTCATTCTTCGACAGCAGCGACAACTTCTTCGCGTCCCGCGGGATTATCCAATCCTAACACAAATTCGTCAAACTCGACGAATCCTTTCTCCTTCTGGCAGGCTTTATAAGCCATCTTCGAGTCAAAGCTGCTTGCGAGAGACCGTTCCGCCACTGATAGACTTTCCCGACTGAAAGATGGCTGCAGAGCATCGTCGAAAAGGTCTTTCCCGTCGTCCTTATGGCCCGGAATTCGCAAAGGAGCCGAGTTGTGGCGATGGGTGGTCGGCCTGGTCGCGCTGGAGAACGCCTGACGGGCCAGGCAGGTAAGAGACACAACTCGGGAGGGAATGACGGGGCTATGAGCGACTGGCGACGAAGAATGGTTGTTGTCGTAGGATCGTAGGTGCGTCGGTTGATGTTGCAGGCTCCTTGTGATCGATACTGGCGACCGCGCTCGAGCGAGGAGCCCGTGCTTCAGGCTCTGCTTGCTGTTTTGTCTGCGAAGTTGTTGCTGGTGTTTCTTTTGAAGCATCGCCCAGTGAATGGGATGATCTTCCTTCGTGATCTGGGTTTCAACTCCGTCCCAACGCGTATAGACACGTTTCTGATCCCCTCCATCCATAGCGGTGCTGGCTGTTCGGCTGCGCTTGAGAATACCTCTGGCTAGACTGTCTGACGCAGGTCCTGAACCGCTATCGGTAATCCCGGTGTCGGGCTTGCCGGAAACTATTTGATGAGACAAAGTTCGCGAAGGTCGCGGTGCAGTCGGATGTCCGATTTTCAGCAAGGTCTGAGCTTTAGGTAACGCACCCTTGTGTGCCGGGAGAGCTTCACGGAACCAGTGGAAAGGCCCGTGGCTTTCGAAAGGCGTTGCAGCAGGCTGTACCATTACATGCTCGACACGTTCGCTTGCAAGAGATTGTAGGATTTCTAGATCTTGGCTAGTACCTGAAAGTCGCGGCGATGTGACTGGCGAAGGAATCCTAGTAGACGAGCCCATGATATTTTCTAGATCCTGGTCCTGGATCCGCTTAAGCGAAATCGAAGCCGTGCGCCTTGGAAGGTGTATGCTGCTGAAGCTCGAGACCATAGATCCGTCTTGATCGGGCAGTTCAGCCGTAGCGGTAACAGGACTGGCTGGTGCAAAGACATTTGTCAAGTGCTTAACAACTGTTGGACAGGACTTTTCGGAAAGCGCTCTGACGGGTTTCGGTGGAATGAGATTCGCCACAAGTGATGTTATACCCAAATTCGACTTTTGCTTGTCCTTTGTCGCTTTGGAAGTGCTCGTCACCGGACCGCTCTGGGTAATCAAACCGTTCAGCATGTCGTCAGCGGAACAGGATTTGCAGAGCGCTGAATGCGACGTCACACGTTGCACTGAACGTTGTGACTCTCGAGAGCGATTTTGAATCGGCCTGACCGAAGAACGAGGAACCGATCGAAGCGTGGTTGTCCTGGATGCTCGGGATGAAGTGGCTCGGACAAGATCTGCTGACCCGCGGTCGGTGCGTTTGGGATGATGATTCGGTGAAAGCATGTCTGCTACAGTGGTGGAGAGTGCTCTCGCATCCTGATCTTCGACAAGCCCATCGGATTCGCTGACATACGTCTGTACGGTAACCGAAGGTATAGGTGGCCGATCAGAGCGTTCCGTCAATCTAGAGCAAGGTTTCACATCCCTACTCCTACCACGCCTTTCCGATGGGGAAAGTGCTCCATCTCCACTTGGCAAAGCAGAGACTGCACTTCTCGGCGCAACTTTCGGCGGTGTTCCCTCTCGATTGATATTTGATCGACCTCGAGCCTTCTCTTCAATGCAAAGGCTGCGAGAGTTGCGTTGGGCGGCCTTCATCCTCGATCTACGTTGTTTTCCTCGCCCAAAGCTCAGCAAGTCTTCCCCTTCGTTGTCTGAACCCCTCGGCGTGATACTCTCCCGCGCCGGGACGTGGAAGCCAAGTCGATTGTTGAGTCCCAAGAGATCGACGCCAGTTTCCTGCATACTGCAGTTCGGATGAGGTTCATTGACGTGCACTGACTTGAGGGGCTTGAAAGATCCGGGAGCGTCCGCGCGTTGAGCAGGCAGGAATAGAGGCGACGGCAAATCCTCGGTCGGAAACTGGTCGTGCTGAGGGCGAATCTTGGGAGCTGACAATTTCTTTCCGACAAGATCTAGCCGTAGTCTTCCAGTGATGCTCGAGGAACCAGAGGGAGAAGCCTTTTCCAAAAGGTTGGGCGAAGCAGGAGACTGAGAAAGTTGGCTGTAGGGATGAAGGCGGTTGTCGGATGGTCGAGGCAGTTTGCTGCTAATGACAATGACGGGCATTCTTGCTCTGCCACGTCGTGGTGATGAGGCACCACTATTGCTTTCGGACACAGTGTTGTTGAGCGCTCTCGGAGTCTGCATCTCCCCTCTGGACAGGCAGGCCAAGGACGTTCCCGAACGATCTCGCGGACTCTTCGACGTCATCTGAAGAGCATTGATGCACACGTGAGCAATGGCTCGACCCGCGGAACGGAGCGACGTACCGCTGACAACAGTAGTCTGTCTGGAAGTCGCTTTACCTCTGCCAGAATGTGGTTGCGTGCTTCGTTTCCTTCACCGAGTATCATGAACCCGTCGTCGCTTGATGCATGTGAATGGGACAAAGCACGAAGGGAAGGGGGGCTGATCAGATCTAATTATCAGTAAGTCTATTTTTCGACGAGAGATCGTAGTCTAACTCACATCTTCTCTTTTAGCGATGATGATGATGCTAGGAATAGAGCGGATGGTGACTGACTGGGCAAAGTCTTAACCGGACTGAGTGCGGCGGTATGCAGCCGTACGTAAGTGTCCGTCAGCAAGACCAGCTCGTGTTGATAACTGACCTGCGAGAGCCTGGTCGGAATGAGCAACAATGACAACGCTTGCAGCTGTCCAGGTGGATTGAGGCTGTGCCGCTGTCGTGATGATTATATGTTCTGGCCGAGGCAGAACCAACAGTCGTAAGGACTGGGCGAGAGTAGATGAGTAGCAGAGTAGATGACGAAACGCAGCTTGAAATTGGAGTTGGAACCCGGTTGGGTGATACCACTGCCTTTGGTGCAAATCCGTGACGCGCACAGGGTGAAGGAGGCCCTTTGATACAAGTCGCAAGTGGGACTTCGACTTTTAAAGAAAGGACTGGCAGGGTTGTGGGAAGGATTGTTTGATATCCGTTCCGTAATGGGATGATTGAAGAAGCAGATGTAACTGTACGGGAGAGAGAGCCAGGTACATGCCTTGGAAGCAAAAGAATAGCATCCTACAAGGTCAAGAGGATATGGTTACTGTTTGCTACGGTTGCTACGGTTGCTGACGACCTGATATTCTCTGGGGTCCCTGGAAACGCTTGATCGCTTGGTTAATGGACAATCGCGGAAGACCTCTGACACTCAGGGGGAGGCCCAGCCCCAGAACCGACAGAGGAAGGTCAGCTCTTCTCGGCGTGTTTGCACAGATAATTACCCAATCAGGTAGAAAACAGCTGTTTCGAGCACAGAAGTGGCTTGTTTGGCCAAATTTGAAGCCGCATAACAAACGAATAAAGTTGTTCTTTTTGCGAATCCTGGCGCCGAACCAACGCCTCAGTGTGAGAGGTTCTAGTCGTCTCGCTCCGTCACCTTCGGCGATCTCCTGAACTAAAAAGTTTGCAAAGCTAATTCGATTTATCACTCGCTGTGGCAACGGAGTTCAGGATCAGCTTCGGCCGTGCTGCTGACTCTGGACCGTGCAAACCCCGGGATAGCGGTTTGACTGCAGTGTCGCAGGAATGAACACCGTTTGCAAGACTGACTTGGTTCAAAGGTCGGGAGTGGATGGGAATGTCCGTCTTTGAAAGGGAATCTTGAAGGAAGTCTAGGCTTCTGGGGAGAGGTGCGGCGATCTCCGCGCGTGACTCCAACAGTCCAGCGGCGGCTCCGTATTTTCTCTTACAATAGTTCATCACTCAGGGAGCCCCTGCTTGGGGTCGCCTTGAGGAGCCCTCGAAGAATACAGGGACGTGCATGGCAGCCTCCATTCACTCGCCGAATATTCTTCCCTTATGAGCAGCATTATAAGCTTTATGGGGATTCATCTTGTACAGCCAAGACCTACGGGTGAGGTTAACAGTACTTGCCATATAGGCACTGGTCGGATGGTCGGATGGTCGGATGGCGACTACCGTACGGTAACTACCGGGTGCTACTGCTGCTTCGTCGTGATCCGACTCGTTTGCCTGGCAGATGGAACTATACAATCCACGGCTTTATCGACCGTGTCCCTGCGCCCGAGTCCACACCAGCTTCAGTTCTAAACCCTCAGCCGCAACCCCCGTCATAGGTGTCCGATACATTGTCTGAGGAGCGGTGGGCGTCTGTGGCCTGGGGACATTATTTTACACGACATTCGGGCGAGGACTTCCTCTGTTCGGTCCCCAGTCCGGTCCACCCGCGTCAGATGTCCCCTCTTTCGTGCTGTTGCATCGCCGTTCTCAAGTTCCCATAGCAATTGTATAGAGGCGTTAGACAGCGAAGTGCGAGATATGACATATAGCTAGAGAGCCGCGCTCAGCTTTCCATTCTACAGGTCTGCCTTCAAGTGAAAGCGGAGGGGATGCAGGGGGAATTCTGGGTATAAATATTGTGGAAGTATACAAACGGCTGTGTGATGACTAGATGAAGTGCCTGCCTATGTGAACCGCGTTTCGGTTTTCACGGCAGCACATCTATACAAGCCCGTCTGCCAGGTCAGAGGGAAACTCAGGAAGATTCAGCTTGCTAGGATTCGGAAAATCAGCCAGACATCATCCCCTAGAATAAAGATAGACTACCCAGTATGTATTCGCGTTCCGCTGAGTTGATGATCCATAGCCCATCGATTCACGGATGAAGGGGCAGAAGTCCAGATTTCGCCATGATCCATGTAGGTGGGCACAGTCATCAACTGGTGGAAGTCGTGGAAGCGCGATCGTATAAGGTTCCCCCGACAACCTGTCTCGTCCTATATGCTTTCCGTGAATCTAGCTGAGAACTCCAGGCCGACATTCGGAGTCGACTGTCAGTCGCCCTCCCTATCGAGTAAGCTGTAGGCACGAGGCGCTCTTCTAGAGTCAGTCCTCTTAGGGTAAGCCATTGATGAAGCGCTGAGGTAGACCCAAGTCAACGTTTGTTAACAGATATTCGCGTGCGGCTCCGGCCATGATCTGCGGTCTTGATATGTACATCAGTAATTTAAGCTTTCATATCGCTGTGCCAACGAAAGAAGGAACCGAGTCGGTATTGATCCAAGGGCCATATCATTCCAACTTGCAAGAATTCTACCTTTCTCGTTGAGTTGGAGTCTCCAAATCGCCCTCCTTTCTCACATAAGTGCTTGCGCTCAAGGGAATCCTGTTTCGGCCCCTGACTCTCTGAATCATCTCATCTGCGATAACGCTATAAGCAAGATCCCCCTTTGAATGTTGTCAGCAAGCATCGATGCAAATCCACCGCTGCGAAACCCTCGGACAGCCGAAAATTGCCAGTCAGATCCCCCAACTGAAATAGCAAAGGGGCACAGAGCCCCTGCGATCCGCAACAATGATAGCTGATGAAAGTAACGGCACAACTCGGTCAGAGGCCATAGAAAGTGCGCCTCACGATTCAAAGCGACAAGCGAAGGGCAGCAGGGATTCTTCGACTACGGAAGGTTGGGTCCTATCAGCATACCAAGGAGGAACCATTTTCCGGGGGACGAATCTTGAAAGCCCGGTTCCAACACTGGAGTTGCGGTTATCCGGACTTGATACACCCTTCGCCCTTAAACCCCAAACGAGGGATCAACAATCGTCACGGGTATCCCCCACCGGCAGTGACCCGTTCAGCGACTATTTTAGCTACGAAAGCGGAGAGGAAAGGGATGAGGGGTCAGATAGTATTGAAGAGACTCAGACTGGCATAAAAGGGACGGTATCGAAGGGCCTACAGCCGCGGTTGCGCTGCACTACTTCAGTTACGCAGATAGGGGCAACTAAAAGCCCGACAGCGATTACCGTTACTGATCAGTCGCCACTGGATGCGCTTTGTCGAAGCCTGCGGACCCCGATAGATTTGCCTACATCTCCCAGTCCTGTCAGCCTTAAACCACGCCATGCTCCCGTCGAGACCGCTAATCCGCCTAGAAGCGAGCACGACATCGAGACTGCCGTGTTCAACGAAGATCCTAGGGTTGTGACTAGACGACCGCAGATTGGTAGTTCACTTTCGGGAAATCATCGCCGGGTTCCAACCTCGGCACAATCAGGAATTGCTCCCAACTTCAGTTTGCCGTCGGCGGCTCCTGCAGCAGCCACAGATCAGCGCAACGCAAGAAGCATACCCCAGAACGAAAGCGCAGGCCAAACCCAGCGAGGATGGTATCGTCGGTCTGCGCCCGCGATCTCTTGCCTATTAGCCGTGATCGCAGCTGTATTTCTTACAGTATGCAGTTTAGGTTCCCACACAGGGATCTCTATGCTGGCCAGGATACCATCTGACGCTTTTGTCGACATCGGCGGGGTAGCGGAGTTCGTGGAGCTATATCCTAGGCAGGTTTGTCTGAGGAAAGCAGGTGACACATCCGCCTCCGAGTAAGTCGATTTCACAATGAATAGACTTAATACTCCGCTTACCCTCTTCTATACCTTATTCCTTCCCTGGTTCAGTTGCAATGCATATAGCTCTTTGGGATTACGAGCTATCAAGGGACGCGTCTTGTTTACTGATCAGTAAGTGTTTTCTGAAACATCCGCTTCCACCTCCAGCCGCTCAGGGGAACTTGACCTTCGGTGCTACCATCCCAGATCCTTGGAACTCGTGGAGATCGGCTTGATAATGGGATGTATTTTCTCTGTCTTCCTGGCTGCGTACCTGGCAGCGAATCTGCTACTGGCATCCATGCTGTTGAACGCACTTCACCTACCAGTCTCATATTTCAGTCGCGGATCGGCATCTCCAGGTCATCGCGAAAGGCTGGATCACGTCTATAATCTCGCATGCAATGAGGACTTGAAAACCGTCTATTGGCTCTGGTACGGTCATCATCATGTTCCCCTGGATATGTTCTTCCTATTGTTCACAGTGGTAGGAGTCCTAATGTCAGTGAGTTGCCCTATACCAAGCAGTGTCCCCTTCATATTTGCCGAACGTCTGAACTAACCCGACCTTATGCTCATCGGTTCATTAGACTACGAAATCGGGGATGCTTCTTGTAAGCGTGCGGGATCATGGGCTCGAAATAGGGTGAATCATACGTATGATTACGTTGTCACGGTGTTCGGGTACTGACGACACGCGCGCTTTGGCAACTTGACTCCTGGCCAGTCCGGGTCTTATCGTTCCTCCACTGTGTCTCTTTTTGTATCCTCCAGCTTTATTTCAGCTGCACGGTTTCCTCTCTCAGCCAGTGAGTAGGGAGTCGGATATGCTGCTCCCATTCACCTGATTGAGTTTTCTGTTTCCGGTGAATTGAACAGGTTCGTCAGCTTGGAATGCTCAACCACATACCAAAAGTGGTGTCACCAGAAAAAGACAAGGGACCAGTGAGAACTCCGTTCCAGAACCCCGCTCCAGGGGAAATATCGTATGGGACAGCTTCGTCGGAGACACAGGTTTCCAGCGTCCCCTCGGGGTCAACGAAACTTAAGAAGTCTAAGCGATCCACACCGCAAAGATCGATGTCAGATACTAGCAGCTTCGTGGTTTACGAAAGACCCGACTCGATTCTACCCACAAGGCCGCATCCTAACAGTGAGAGTGCCGATATATTCGACGTTGTGAGGACGAGCCTCCTGGCAACTTCGCACAGTACCGCTCCGCTGTGACACCCTCTCCTGGATAATTCTCGGCGCTGCAAGCGGACTCTGACGAAAGGAGCCGATCCTCTTCTCTAAGCACTGCGGATCAGCAGTTATGGGCCCAGGCGTATGAGAATTCGCCTGTGACAAATCAGTTGCTGAAACAACTTCAGGCAGGGCAGGATTGCAAACCCTTCGTACTCTCTGAAGACAGTCTGCTCTATGCGTACATTGAAGAGCCGGGCACTGGAATGGAATGGCCCAGATTATTGCCACCCGAAGGCATGTTTCGGGATCGGCTCATACGTGAAGCGACAACGGCTTGCTTAAAAACAGGCCACGGGAATGGGAAAGCCCAGCTTGTGGGACTTGTGTTGCATACCCTATCCAGTAAATATTGGTGGAAAACCATGGAGGAGGACATTCTGGATCTCGTCAACTCGAGTCATTATAGATAAGAAGCCGCTGTACATTATAGAAGCAGTCCTGCCTCCCGACCCGCCAGGGACGCGCACGATATAACACCGCAGTGTGCCAGACGTGGCTGTGATGTTACACCCGAAAACTCAGAAGTCTCTCCTTTAATTTGCACATGTGGATTATATTGTCTGACGTCCCTATCCGGTTGGAGATGTCTTTGTTCAATGGCCCTATGCAACGATAAGGGGAGCGGAGGAAAAATGAATGGTCGGGTCAAAGGATGATCGTCAAACCGTTCGTGAAACCCTGCGCTCTTGGAAACTCCGGATGTTAAAATACCCAATGGTTAAGCATCTCCGCCGACGGTCTAACTCGCTTCTGCGTTCCTCCCTTCAGCCGCACAATATCCCTGCCCGACAAGCTTTGTCCCCTCGACCCGCTATACCTTCAACCACCTCTTTCTCATCATGCTGCTGATCGCGACCGAAGAACCCAACAAACAAACCCAAAAGATGAGTTCCGTCGCAAAGGCTTGGTTTTGGCCACCAAAGCAATGCGACTGCGGCCGGACAATCAATTCTATTCTAACGATTTGGAGGATCGGCTCAGTGCTTGCAATCCCCACTTTCTTCTTTGCCCTTCTTCCTCTGTGCTTCTCATCCCCGAGCGACGCCCTCACTTCGTTCATCATCACACTACCGCCGACCAAGCGAAGATCTACGTTGGCTCTAGCTCAGCGTGCGACCAACAAGACAAGTACGCCGTCTGCGTCATTTGTGCGTACGGTAGATTGCTAACGATGGCGCACCGCTTGCAGCTGTGGATCCTTTTCTGTCAGTGATCTGCAAAGTCGCTCGAAAGCGAAAACGAAAACGAGAACGAAAACTAAGTATCGAACACCCGCCGAACAAGATGCGCTCGCTCAATACGTGGCAACGCGACTGATCTATCCTGGATTGTTTGGTAAGCAGTCAACAACCACGAGTTATGGCGATGCGTTGATCAGCTCGCTAATCTTCCATCTGATTAACACCTTTCTCTATCTAGTGTTGGCGGTACCCGTCATATCGTTGGTGATCTCATACCGCAAGAGAAACTGCCGACATGAACCGTCATTTTGGCGCTTTGTTCCTGCATCGTCGGCGCTCGCTGGCTGCTTGGCTTTGGCAGTATGGCGCTACTACTGGCTTTTGGAACAGGCAGACGCCACAGCCGGCGCTCTTTTGCATATGTAAGAAGCATCAATCTGCAACTGTATATGCGCAAGTCGAGCTCACCATCGTGACTATAGTACCACTTATTGTCCTTTGCTTGATGTCCCTTGGATGGCTTGTCTCCCGATGGCTCCTGCAACGAAAGGGGAAATCTGCTGACCCCCCACCGACGGATGGGGCACCTCCATCCGCTTCCGCCGTTTGATAACCGTGAAGACGACATGCCACTGATGCGGTCGGACGAGCGCGCACTTATGGTCTATTAGCAAAGGAAGAAGTCTCGATGCGCTCGTCGGTATACCCCAGTTTAGTGGAATGACATCGGATTTTTACATGATTGATCACCCTTTTGCATGAGCATTATCCGAATCTACACTAGATCAGCAACTCCGACGGGCATTTCATCGATGACAGTGCTGTAGAACTGTTCGATGTCTCGCAGGATACGGACGTCTTCGAGGGTGACGAAGTTGATCGCTACACCCTTTCGGCCGAATCGACCACTTCGACCGATTCGGTGCAAATAGGCTTCTCTGGAATGCGAGTGACTAATCAGTCTCGGGGCTGGAAAAGGAGTTGGAGGAAGCTTACCGGTTAGATGGCAAATCGTAGTTGATGACCAACGAGACGTTTTGAACATCGATACCTCGTGCCCAAACATCGGTTGTGATCAGCACTCGACTATGAAATAACCAGGGTAAGCGAGATAGTCCGTCGGGCGGGTCTGTTAGCGTACCTGGAACCGCTTCGGAACTCGGACATGATGGCGTCTCGTTCCTTTTGAGGCATATCACCGTGCATCGACGAGACCTACATTGCCCACAGCTGGATAATGAGCGCTGTGAATTACCATCGGAGACAGGAACGCGCTTACCGTAAAGTTGGCATCCCGCATCTTGTCGGTCAACCAATCGACCTTTCGCTTGGTATTGCAGAAGATGACGGCCTGCGTGATGGTCAACGTGTCGTAACTGCCAAACGCCCAAATTAGATATACGATCTCTTTTAAAATTTGTCAGAGTGGGACCACCTACAGATCGGTCAAGGTTTCGAATCTGTTCGTCCAAGTTCTGGTCAGCAAGAGCGGATCCACTCTTAATGGCGTTCGACCTACTTGAATTCCTCCTTTTCGACGGCGACGAAGAATTGCCTGATACCTTCCAAAGTCAATTCATCACGCTTGACCAAAATCCTGATGGGGTCAGTCATAAACTTGGTAGTCATCTCGAGCACATCGTGGGGCAAGGTAGCGGACAAGATGACGACCTGGGTCGCGGGAGGCAGGTACCGGTAGATATCGTAGATCTGGTCCTTGAAACCCTTGTTAAGCAACTCATCCGACTCATCGAGGACGAGCATCTTGATGTTCTTGGTTCGAAGGGTTCGTCGACGAATCATGTCGAACACTCGACCGGGAGTGCCAGAAACGACGTGTTGACCGTATTCGAGCTTCTTGATATCTTCACCAATACTGGTTCCACCAATGCATGCGTGGCATTGGACGTTCATATAGTCTCCCAAAGCGAGGATGACGTTTTGAATCTGAACGGCCAATTCTCGGGTGGGCGAGAGAACGAGGGCTTGACATTCTCGGATGGAGGTATCGATCGACTGGAGAATAGAGATACTGAAGGTCGCGGTCTTACCGGTACCGGACTGAGCTTGAGCAATAACATCTCGACCGGAAACGATGGGTAGAATGGCTCGCTGCTGGATGGCGGAGGGCTTTTCAAAGTCTGTTTGGAAGCCGACGGTCAATGTCTGTGAGGTATTCTGGGGCGCCATGCGGTGTACTTACTGTATGCGTAGATGCCTCGCAAGAGGTCCTCTTTCAATCCAAGTTGTTCGACTAGGATCCATCAAGCAGAAACCCGGAACAGCCATCAGAAACGGAGGTTTCATCGGTTTCTTTCGAGGGGAACTTACAGGTACCAGCCTATAAGCCGAAGGAAGTGACAAGATGAGTGCATGTTCTCTACTTTCACTTCCCCCGGTAAAACACGGATGAATCGTTGACCGCAGATCCGCATCAAGGTTCTGCCCCAGAACTTCTACTGCTGCTCGACAGCGAAGAACGGAGAGAAGGAGGATTGCGGTCGGAAGCTCAACGTGAGTTGATACGTACGACCTTGACATTTTCTGAAGACTCGAAGACGAGCTTTTCATCACCACTGTATGTCCCAGCAGAGTCAACTGTGTGGCCCTACGAACAGAGAAACGGTAATAGCTTACGTGTTCAACTGATAAAGCAGGAGGGAAGAACGGTCAGCGATTGTTTCCAGGACGTGGGGGTTTTCAAGACTCACAGCAGCCATTTTCCAAATTGATAGGGATGCCTGTTTGTTGTCCAAGAGGCAGTAGCACACGAAGGTCTATCCAGACACCTCTCCTTCGACAAGCAATGATTCCAATAAGATCAAGTGGTTTCATGCTAGAACGGGCAGGAAAGCCGCAACTGGCCACGCGCTGTGCGATCGCGGGTCACGTGTGCGTGAGTCGGTCGAGGACAAGTGATACTGTGGCTACTATGCATGGTTGGATGGTCCTGTATCCAGATCTCAAGCACGTCTGGTCCTGGGACGCAACGCATCTGCTATACTGCAAAACGTCTCTTCGGATGGAGTCTATCATCGAACTTCAACGCCAGGAGCACGAAGAGATTGAGAGGTACGAACAGGCTCTGGCAGATATCCTCAACAAACCCGTCACTGGTGTACGTCCTTTCCTCTGCAGCATTGATTTGGTCAACGATCACTCATGTTCGACATCTTGCAGCGAAGGGGAGACCTCAGGAATCAGCACAAGACACTTGATGTTTTGAACCGTCTAGCTGATCGGCAGCGGTTACTGAAGTCCCAATATGAAGACGCTGAAGGGTACGTTGTCAAAAATCTAGCATCGCATGCAAGATTCCTGGCTAACACGACACGCCTATATCTAGCCTGAGAACAGCCGAGATTGCTGCCCTCTCCGTTCCCGCGTCTTCAGGTGCTAATGGAGCGAATCCGCAAGACGACTTGACCGAGTTTTACACCCGATTCGAGCGCATCAACAAGGTTCACCAGGATCGACAGGCTAGTGGCAGTAGTCAAGAGCCGGAGCTGAGGAGCTTCTTGAGGAGCTTGGAAGAGCTTGTCAAGTCGGATGGCCTGGAACATGTAACGTTGGAGGACGGGGAAGAGGAAGTCATTGACCGTGAGTATTGTTTGACGATCTCGTGTAAGCCATTGCTGAGCTGGACTCGAATTGTTACAGCTCTGGATACAATGTTTACGGGAGAGGAGTCAGTCGGACGATATCTGGACCTCTACATCCCCCATACGCAATTCGTCAATCTTAAGAGCGCTCGAAGGTATGCCCGTCATATGCACGTGTTCCGAACTGCCAAAGGTAGACGCTGATCTCTTCTTGTGCTTACAGACTGACGTACATGCAGTACCTAAACATGTTGTCGAAAGGCTTGGTTGCAGAAGCGATTGACCAGAAGGAAAAGGAGTCTGCAGCTTATCTAGAGTATGTGTTCGCCTTCGTTTCTGCGCTGATGTGAGGCAAATGCTGATGACCACCTGTACCAGTTATGTTCAAAACCTCAACAGCTATCTCAGGGACTTTTTGCGGCGGACACATCCATTGGACCAGGGAACGGTCGACGCTGCTCTCAAGCCAGTAGAGGAAGGATTCGAAAAGGAATGGAAAGAAGGAAAAGTGGAAGGCTGGCAAAGGAAGGCAACTGCGACGAGTATGCCGAATGGGGATGCGGCGAGTGCAGAAGAAGGAATTTGGTGTGCTGCCTGTGGGTTTTAGACGTTTATCTGTTCTCTACCTTTATATCTCACGTCAGATTTGCTTGATCCAGGTCAAAAGCAGTACGCCAAGAAAACGGTCTATGATGCGCATTTGACGTCGAAGAAGCACATCAAGGCCGCAGAAAAGTTATCGACGAATGGTGACGCTGCTTCGGCGCCATCTGCGGCCAAGTCCAACTCGGCAGCGACTGCCCACCATGCATCAAGTAGCAAGGCGCATGCCGCTGCGCTTCTCACACGTCTTACGGAGACGCTGCTCTTGCTACCGCCTGTTCCGGCGCTCTTGAATGATACCAAGCAGAACATTGAGCGAAAATCCGCCCTGACGGCGAGAGAACGAGAACAGGAGGTCGAGGAAGCCATGGAAGAGACGAATGCAGTCGCAAAAGAAACGGCCGAGGCAGAAGAGGATGACGGCAGGATTTACAACCCGCTCAAGCTTCCCCTCGGTTGGGATGGCAAACCGATTCCTTACTGGCTGTACAAGCTGCACGGCCTGGGTGTCGAATACAAGTGCGAAATTTGTTCGGACTACGTATATATGGGAAGGTGAGTGCCGCATAGGCGTGTGTAGCCTGTCTCGGGGTGTGCTCACACCTCTGCGTTCTACAGGAAAGCGTTCGATCGACACTTTCAAGAATCAAGGCATGCCTTCGGTATGCGAGCTCTAGGTCTACCGAATACTAAGCATTTCCATGAAATCACCAAAATCGCTGATGCTTTAGCACGTAAGTGTCCGTGATATGCCTTGTCTAGACCTTCGCTCATCTCCTCTTACTGGCCCATGCAGTGGCTGAGCGTCTGAAGAGGGAAGGCAGACAGGAGCAAAACCAAGTAGAGCGAACGGAAGAATTTGAGGATGCAGACGGTAATGTGTGAGTATCTCTGAGGGATGACATGCCCCTGCCTTTCTGATCGATTTCGCTCTTTTCAGGTATGACAAGAAGACTTATGAGGATCTGAAGAGGCAAGGCCTGATCTAGATGAATTGCATCTGCTAGGAGTTATCGCCCTGCCATCATGCATCGTTGTAGCAAGGGAGACCGAACAGAATATTCTCAATGCTTGCAAACAAAATACAATCAGATTCCCTTTATAGTCCAAGTCCTAACGCAAGCGTCACTTCCTGCACTAATAACAGTCTGATCGTCTTGCCATGCTACACCGGTAACGCCTCCTGCATGGGTGTTCTGTGAAGGGGGTTTCAGACTCTGATGCGGAAGACTGTAATTTGGCTTGACCTACCTTGATCGGCACCTTCTTCAGCAACTGCTCCACATGGTGAATATAGATACTTTCATCTAAACCACCCGAAGCCAGTCGCAATCCGTCGGGACTGAAGGCGAGCGAATTAACACAACCAGTATGCGGAGTCCATCGGGAGCCGACAAGAGTCTATAGTGTACTCCAAAATCAGCGCTTTCATGCCAAAAATCACATTCCGGACGGCACACCTTTTCCTCGGTAGTGTCAACCAAAACAATTCGGCCGGAACTCTATACATCACCCTCCGAAGTCAGCGTCCTCTGCCCTTTTTCACTGGACCGCCAAAGCACCTACATCACCTGCTGCAAGAAGCTTGCCGTTGGTCGAGAACGCTATGCTAATAATCTCACCTCGATTATCGTCGAAAACGCTGCCATCCGCATCCGCGGAAAGACTGTCCAAATGCAGTTTCTTGTCCTGCCGGTCACCGAGATAACGATTAGCTCCGACCTTTCGCATACAGAAACAGTACATACCGAACCACCGTAGGCGATGAGATCTCCATAAACGGCAACTGCGGAATAGCCATCAGTCGCTGACGCCGTCTTGATTGTTTTCCCATTCTTGTATGCGGTCATCCCTCGGGTGTCTCCGACGGCTACCACACCACCATTGGCAGCGACGGCCTTTGGAGCCGATAGCGCAGCATCGAAACTGTTGCCTGGGCTAAAGACTGACAGAGTCAATGATTCTTTCTTGTGATAAAGGTTGGACGACTTACCTGAATGACTTCTTATCCAGTTGGACCAAGCCTTGACCATCGGTCCATGTTGACGCCCAAATGTCACCTGTAGCTGGATCCGCGGCCATCCCAGTGATTTGCCCTTCCCCAGGCTGGCCTTCAACCGCGTACGCCTGGCCAGAAGGCAATTCGAAAGCGCGAACAGAGCCGTCAAAGGATCCCGTATAAAATGTGGGCTCTGGGTTGACAGACAGCGTCGAAGCGGTCACGGCCTTGGTCGGACCCTAATGTTACGAGGACGTTAGTGCCTCGTGTCTGAAATTGTCATTTGATGGCTCACGTGGATCTTCCGCCAAGAGCTTGCATCCCTTGGGTCGAGGACATGCAAGGTGCCGTCAAGGCTCAAGGATACAACAGCGTTTTCCGACGCCCAGATATTGCCATTCTGCTGAGAAGCGACATCGCCACCGATAGTAAAAGTGGTAGTGTTCTGGTTCGTCTCGACATCCCCTATCGGCCGCGTGAATCAGACAAGGCCGAGCCATAAGGCGAGAGAGCACTTACAAAGCTTGACGGTTCCATCGGCGCTTGCGGTCGAGAGGTATTTCGAGTCAGGGCTCCAGGAACAGGCCATCTGCGTGTATCGCCGCGCTTGAGCGTTGGCCTTACCCATAACCACTGCGTATTCTCGCAACTTACGATAGAGCCGTTATGAGCATCAACTTCGCCGACAGTTTCTCCCGTTTTGCCGTCATAGAAGAACAACTTGCGATCGGAACCAACAGATGCAAAATGATCGCCAGAATGCGAGAATCGCACGTCTTGCACAAAGTTGCTGTGGGTCCGGATAATCTGGAGCAGACGACTCAGCCGCAGCTCTACCTCCCATTGGGAGTCCAGCGAACCTTGTCATGTTTGAATGGAACTCCGTGGAAGAAGACGATTGCTCCGTCATCCGAAGCCGTGACCGCCCTGAATGGCCGCTGATGCCTGATACTGACGGCATTGATGACCTGTTGCGAAAACATCGATTATTTAGGCTGCCTCTCGCCGGCGCCAATCGCACTCACTTTTGAATTTCCTTGGATCTCGCCACAAGACGACCCTGAATCTGCCAGGAATGCTGCTCCAAACCGCTCCCTGCCATCTCCAACAGCGATAATCCGCTTACTTTCCCCATCCCAGGAAAGATCATTGATTCGACCCGCCAGGGGTCGCGTAGCCAGCTTCAAGACTTGATCGGATCCCGCGATATCCCATATCCGGACTGTCGTGATGCGTGCGTAGCTGTCAGACGGGATGGCTGGGCAAGTCAAAGATATGCTTACCGTTACCCGCCACATCTGCGGAGGCACAGTAATATCCAGAGGGGGAGATCCGAGCTACTGTAGCTGCTTGAGTATGTTCTATTTGGCTCCAGCAATAAGTATAACGCGGCCGATCTATGCACATCATATTTTACGATACGACGTACGAGAATAGGTAATCGACTTGGTTGGATCCTGCGGCATCGACGGGACGGAACCGGATTAGTTGATTACTTCATTGCGTGTGAGAATGTCTAGCAACTAACGTTTAGGTCCCTGATCTGTTGGAGAACCGACATTCGTGTAAGAAACGTGGAGACACGCAGTGAGACTGAAGCATCTACTCACAACCACAGTCCGACCACTGGCATACACAACCTTCTCGCCTTTCGGATCACATCCCAACTTTGTCGAAGTCAATCGAGCGGTCGCGGGGTTGCATGCAAAGATGGATCCTAGGAAGACATGGAGGGAGGACATGAACGAAATTGATCACGAGAACGAGCAGTTTGCTGGTGGACTGACCCTTTTCGGCGGACATGGTTCTGGGCTTGGGGTTTATATCGGTCTGGGGATTTGCTAGAGATCTCCAGGGATAAGAATGTTCCGAGTGCTCTGTCGGGAATATAGGCCTACTTTGCTTAGCACTATCAAGCTATCATATCATCTACAAAACCTACATGGAACGCACGACAAACGCTCAACCGGTATGACGAATGGAGATTTGGTTCCGCATCTATCATTCCATGCGGCCCGCCTTCATGCCCTCTTCTCTCTCGAATTCAGCATATAGCACCACGCCGAGTTGGAGATAAGCAGTCCCTCCGAGCACGAAGGAATCTTCTGGTAGAGCAGAACCAGTAGTAGCCGCAACGGTGAAGGCAGAGTGTCATTGCGCTCCAAATCCAGGCGGAGCGATAGGACGGCCTGTGACGCGATCGGGACGCCGAGAATAGTCAAGGGAAGTGACAGCGAAGTAACTCTGTGAGTTCAACAACTAAGAGAATCCGCACACAGGGTGCGCAAATACTCTTGGTGCCGTGGTTTTTACTGCGCTAAGTGCCTATCGCAGTTAGAACAAGGAGACCACTTGATATCATCGCTCCCCGAACATCGTCCGTGAAGTACAAGACAGACATGGCATGCTGATGCGTCGGCGATACCGTTTTGCCCTGATCACCAGAACTATCACATTCTCTTCGACCCACCAGCATGCCCCAAGGAGCGTCTACTGCTGCGTGCCAGGCATCGTAGATCGAACTACTGAGGCAAACGTCGAGGTGGCGCCAGTAACAGCAGCCCCGAATGCGGCGAACGCGCCGTTGACTCCGCTAGTCGCAGCGGACAAAGCGCTCGTCGAGGGTTCTTCGGGAACGGCTTCTCCAAGCGATTGTGCGATCTTCTTAGTGAACGCTGGGAAAGCCTTATTCATGATATCTGTGGGCTTGGTATTCGCTAGACAAAAAGCGGAGTGTGAGCTGAGCGCGGATATGCGGAAAATGTGCGAACACAGCTTACGGAAAGTGTTGACCTGTGTTTTGAGCCGCCTCTCCATGCCCTTTTCGTCCATCAAGGGGTGGTTTTCAGGAATATAGAGCAAAGAGTGCTATTGCATGCCGCACGAAGGTCAGCAAGATTTTACAGACAGTAGGTGAAGAACGGCGGTCACAATGTCTAAAGACTCACTTGGCGGAACCAAACAATCTTCTCCTCTTGACGAGGATCAGGCTTCACCAAGGTGTTCATTCCCGCCACTTGGACTACCATCTTCACTTGATCTTCGACCGCTGAACGAGGTCAAAATGCTACCCGAATCAATGATAATCCCGTTATAGTGCTTCTAGGAGAACCAACCTCGCTCATTGATCAAGCACATGAGCGCCTGGCATCCTGTCCCGTGGCCGATGAAGATGACGTTGTCGGCATCCGTCAACCTGCAGATCAAATTCAGCACGAGCGATAACACCGATTGAGGTGCGCACTCACTGAATGTAGTTGTCCCAAATGTACTTTAATAACTGAGTCTCTGCAACCAAGCCATCTGAATGACCTTTGGTCGTGTATCCAAGAACCTGCGCATACTCTTCCTGATTCGTGTTTTTGTTGAATCTACGTTCTAGATCCTAGTATGATGCGAATCGCGACTTAGTACAGGTTGACCGTTGAATGGGAGATCTGGCACATACCGTTCGATGAGTCGGTAGGGCACGGAGGACGTTGACATCAATCAAGCTGTAACCTTTTGCCCGGACCCAGTCTACAATCTTATCGCTGGTACTCAACTGTTTCCAAGCGGGTGTCATCGGTCAGTGAGATATCGATAAAATTGCGGGGACCACGACATACGATCGCCGTCTTTTCCATGTCAGGGTGATGATGCAATTTTGCTTGTCCTTCCGTGAACATGTTCCCACTAGGAGTGCGCCAGGAGGTTAGTATGACTCCTAGCAGCTTCTATGACGGGCCATGCCATACAAGTCATGCACAAATAGCACCAGAGTTTTGGCGCTATACGTATCGCCACTGTGAAAAGAATCACAGGTCTCAGCCAACGCACTGCTCACGTCGGCGTCGGAACTTACGTGTTCATCACTTGCTCTGGGAACTTTTCCTGCAACTCCTTCAAAGCCAGCGGCAAACAAGTCATTCCATATTTTTTATACAGGTGGTGGGCACGGTGAACCTTGATCATATCTGCAGATCCCATTCCTCAGTCCCTTCAAACCTTGATATGCAGAGAAAAGCACGTACCTGGTATGAAGGTTACCTTATATTGGTCGGGGTTGTCGGTAATTTCTGTATCGAGCCATGAGCGTGATGGGAAGCTTTGAAACGCAGAAGAAAAGATCTCACCATCTATGGGCATGCAAGACTGCACGTCTATTGATGACCAGTACTTGCACTGTATCTTCGCCACTTGATACATGACTTCGGTCGCAATATCACTGGCTTGTAAAGGTGGCAGCGGAGGCACAGGTTCACCGACTAAGATCCGTGTCACGGCTTCCGCAGAGTTGGAGATCGCATTCAAATTATACCCTCCCTGCGGTACATGCGGTTAACACGATCCGTATCTGGCGGTTTGAGTGGCAGGCATACCTCGAGGGCTACGAGGAGTTTGCCATTTGCCAGGCCGGACAGCATATAGGTCATATGGGCGTAGCCAGCGGGGGTCACTTTGCATTGACCTAGTGTATCACCGTCTGCCGCATCAAACCCTGCCGAGACTGCGCGCAAGCTGGCGTCAAAATTTATCGGAAAAGCGACGACATGCGGTAAATGTCAAAGCTTACTGATGACCAGGTCCGGAGCGAATTCGTACGCAATGGGCATAATGATCTTCTGGAATGCATATAGGTAATCTGCATCGCCGAACCCTCGTTTTGGCCATGGGATATTAACGCTCCTACGTACGGAACCCTACAGTCAACATCGGATCAAGCGGAAAAATCAGGCTCGTACTCACGTTCCTTCACCCTTTCCAGTCCCTGTCACTTCTATGGCACCAAAGTCGGATTGCGGATAAAAGCTACCTCCATCGTGACGGTGAATCGACATGTATAACACGCTGGGATCGTCGAAAAACGCTTTTTGCGTTCCGTTGCCTGAGGAGCGATCATCAATGGCGCATTCTTTCAGAGCCGCTGGATGTTGCGCGTACCGTGATGTACGTCCCTGGAAGACAACTATTCTCGTCAGTGTGCATGGTGCAAACGCGGGGTATAAGTTGACCCACCAGTCCAAAATCAAGACCTTCTTGACTCCAAGCTCTTTCTGCACCACCCTTGTCGCGATGGCAACGTTGTTGTAGAATGAAAAACCCATGCAGCACTCGGGCTCTGCGTGATGCCCCGGTGGCCTCACAATGGCCAACGCATTCTTCACCTTGCCCATCACGACCGCCTTTGCAGCGCAGACGACACCTCCGCAAGAAAGGCTAGCCGCCCTCGCCGTATGTTGATTGACATAAAGTGAATTGTGCTCATAGATGGGCGCTTGTTTAATGATTTCCTCTCTAGTTTCATCTGCGGAAACAGGATCCGTCAGAGAAACGGAAACGATATTGCATATTCTGTGGGTTCGTAGATCACCGGGCTCACATTGGGTCTTTTCTACTTTGTGCCACAAGGCCTCGGAGTGGACTAAGAGTACGTCTGACACTGCGATTGTGGGACAAGGTAACGGCAGCATCTGTTTCGTCAAGCCCGCCTCCTGCAGCTGATCGTATATTTTCTGGATCCTCCGGGGATCCTCAGGGTGCCATGCTAGGTAGTATCGATCGCTGCCATCGTCCGACAACTCTTCCCAGTCGAGGTCAGGATCGTAGTTCAACGGTGCGTGAAGCATCATTTGTGCATCATAGACAACTCCGGTTCTCCTTGAAGATGGGAAAGCCTCGATCTCTTTCGGTGGCAGCCTGGATTCCGCCGTAATGTAGGAGAAGTTGGCATTGTTGGCTTTAGCTTCTGAGGGATCAGGCGGAAGTTTGAATATAAGAGTCTCGGTTGTAGTACCGTTGGCGGAGGTTGCGTTCGCGTCGGCGCGGTTCGATGGACCGGCTTCGCTCATGTCCACGTCTTCCGCCGAGGTCATGTCGACGTCTTGCTGAGTGACTGAATAGATCATGGCGGGAAGATGAAGACTGGCGCAGGCGGGATGACAAGAATGAATGGCATCACAATATTGATGAGTATGGATGGACAGGGTGAGGGATGAAGCGATCGCACCGCGGGTCACGTGTCAGCTTGGAACAAGATGCAGGTACGGTAAAGGATTAGTTAGCAGTGCCTTCCAGTCGGTGGTATAGCAGTACCCGAATGTCAGCATACCGATAAGATTGAGAGTATCCCTGAACACCGATCCCCCTGATAGACGAAACGGAGCGTAATTCTGCAGACTCAACAATTGAACAGATTCTTCCTAGCATCCGAAGTGACAACGCAAAACTCATCATGGTGAGTCCTGCTGCAACCTTTGCTTGCAAGTCGCTTTGTTGATGCCAACTTGCCAGGCGGCCAACATTGCAACAACTTCCGCTACTTTGAGAGACGTGACGAAAATGGAGAGGATAGGTTTGTCCAGCTCAAGAAGTCGTATCACAGTGGGATGTACGACCTAATTTCACTTCATACAGGTGCTCACTCTCATATCCATGGACTCGGGCTGGACGAAAACTTGGAGCCAAGGGCATCGTCCCAAGGCATGATTGGACAGGGGCCTGCGAGGAGAGCGGCCGGAATCATCCTCAAGATGGTACAGGAAGGAAAAATCGCTGGTCGATCCATCTTGATGGCTGGGCCCCCTAGTAGCGGGAAGACGGCCATTGCGATGGGTATGGCCATGACTTTGGGGTCCGATGTGCCCTTCGTCACTCTGACCGGTAGCGAAATCTATAGTCTGGAAGTGAGTACATGTTGCCATTTGTCACAATATATAGAGGCTTATTCGTTTGCATCGCAGATGTCGAAAACGGAGTCCCTCACTCAGGCGTTCCGACGGTCGATAGGTGTTAGGATCAAGGAGGAAACAGAGATTATCGAGGGTGAAGTAGTGGAAATTCAAGTGGACCGAAGCGTCACGGGAGTGAGTGGTGTAGTTATCCCTCAAGACGTAATTTTAAATGGTTTCCCCTCATCTTCGTGTAGGCTACAAAGACTGGACGTTTGACTTTGAAGACAACGGATATGGAAACGATATACGACCTGGGCACCAAAATGATCGATCAACTTACAAAGGAAAAGGTGCTCGCAGGAGATGTGATTCAAATAGACAAAACGTCGGGAAGAATCTCTAAGCTCGGACGCAGTTACGGACGAGCGAGGGATTATGATGCTCTCGGCGCGGACGTAAGTGTCGTTTCTTAAACAGCGTTCGCGGGCCCTGACGCCCAACACGCGGTATAGACCAAATTCGTGCAATGCCCGGATGGAGAACTGCAAACAAGGAAGGAGGTCGTTCACACGGTGTCGTTGCACGAGATTGATGTAATCAACAGCAAGACGCAAGGCTTCTTGGCGCTGTTCGCCGGTAAGTCTAGCGCTGAAGCACGTCTCGCGAAGTCGCTTATATGTGGCTGGATACAGGTGATACGGGAGAGATCAAACCCGAACTGCGAGAACAGATCAACGCCAAGGTTTCCGAATGGAGAGAAGAGGGCAAAGCCGAAATCGTCCCAGGTGTACGTCCCGCTCAGGTTTTAGCAGGAGCCACAACTGACCCATAGGCGCCTTCAGGTTCTCTTTATCGACGAGGTGCACATGCTGGACATCGAGTGTTTCTCTTTCCTCAACCGAGCGCTGGAATCAGAACTTGCTCCGTTGGTCGTCATGGCTTCCAACAGAGGCATAACTCAAATCCGGGGCACAAAGTACATGTCTCCTCATGGTATTCCGCTCGATCTCTTGGACCGAGTATTGATCATCAGCACAAAGAAGTATGAACTGGATGATATCAAGCAGATCATCAAAGTGCGGTAAGCCGCTCCCTCCATATGGTTCCTGTTAGTCCACTCACATCGGTATTCGCTCTGTCATAGCGCTCAAGAAGAGGACGTCACCTTTGAAGATGGCGCTTTGGATGCACTGACACACATTGGCTCCCAAACGTCACTCCGATACTCTCTAAATCTCATCGCGCCATCCGCGCATGTCGCCAAACGGCGAAAAGCCAGTCAAATCGCCGTCCAGGATCTGCGAATGGCATACAAGTACTTTACCGATGTTGGACGAAGTCTGGCGTTCATCGAGGAGCAGCAGGACTTGTTGATGTTTGGCGAGGCCGGAGCGAAGATTACGAGTAGCAGCGGCGCTGGTCAACCCATGGGTGCTGGGTATACCTCTCATAGCAGCGATGCTGCACCGATGGAGCTCTCGTAGCCTGGTCATCGGATCATTTGTGACAGGCCATAGTGCGATATTGCCATACGCGCATGCACTGATGCGGTAACCATCTGCTTCGCGCAATTCTGTATTTGTCATTAAGTCCTGTAGGCTTATAGATTGTTGGCTGTCATTCATTGCGCCGCTTTCGGATCTAACGATTCCGAGAAGGGACTCCGAAATTATTGCTGAGACATTTCCGATCACTTGTTTCTGGCGCATCCAGCTGCACTACATCCGGCCTCATTTGATAGGGGGCAGGGCGGTTGTCGATGCAGCCATAGTTAACTTGTCTGTAACATCGTGGCATCAGTCAAGCAGGCCTACTACCAAACGGCACCCATCGCACACTTCCAGCCACCCACAGTTCGACCCACCTAGAGGGCGAATGTCCGATGGCAGCTAGCGAACGTGGGAATGCCTTGTGGCTGAGGGAGACAGATGAGTGGATGAAGCGTAAGTTTTGGCCTCTCCTTTACCTCTATCGTGGCTTTCGCTGATACTACTCGGAAAATAGGACATAACACTGTATGCTCTCGCACTCGTGGTCGATTTGCTCTTGGCACCTGATCCCTCTCACTCTTACCAGGTCGTTGCCGCAGGAACAGCATCGTTGGCGTCTACATTCACGGGATACCCGGTGAGGGTCTCCTCCTTTTTAGCAACGGCTGACTACGCAATACTAAGACCATGTGTGCCTACTGCCGATAGCTCGACTCGCTAAAGTCACGACTTCAGTCTGCCAGAGAACCCATATCGCTGCCTAGATTAGCCGCAGACGTCGTTAAAGAAGAAGGCATTGCGGGTCTATGGAGAGGATTTCCGCTACCTTTGGTCACCATCGCCGCCGTCCGATCGATATCCTTTACCATTTACACCTCAACCAAACGATTCGTGAACAACGGTCCCTCAGTAAACCGTAAAGATGGATTCGTCGGACTCGACGGGGAAGAAAGAGTATCAACAGGGACATCATCCCTGACATCTCAATTTAATCAGGCACTCCAATATAAATCTGGCCTCGGCCTCTTCTCAATACCGTCCATTACAAATGTCGCGTTGACGTCCTCCATCGCTGGAGCGGCATCCGGAGCCGTTGTCAGTATAGGGTCTTGCCCATTCGAACTCGTCAAAGTACGGAGACAACTTGAGTACCAGATTGCGCGAGATCGGCTGGAGAGGGTGGAGAGATTACGATACATCTCGATGGGCCAAAAGTACGATCCGCTGCTACACTCGGGGAAGGACTTTATGGCGGACTACAAGCCTCCGGGCACATGGATAGCAGTGAAGGATATCTACAGGGAGAAGGGTATCACGGGCTTGTGGGCTGGCTTCAAATTACATTCAGGTTTGTCCATACCCTCACGCAAGGAAACGTGCACTGACATTCGGTGTTTTCAGTTCGAGACACGCTGGGAACAGCGCTCTATTTTGCGGAATACGACGTGTTCCGGTATCTGCTAGGACGGGACCCATTGACAGATAGGCAAGGGCCGGTCGCCGATTGGGCTAAAGGGTGGCTGCCGGTCAGCTTGATACCCTTCTCTGCAGGAGCTGTGGCAGGAGTGACTAGTTGGGCTTTGATATATCCGGTAGACGTAAGTGCTGGCATCCCAATCGCTCATGCAATGTACATTCATAGACTTAACCTGTCCCGTTCTCGCTACGCAGGCAATCAAGGTAACATTCGCGCCAGCGGGTTTGTGAAGCACGAGCTGATTTGTCGCTTCGCACAGACCCGGACGCAGCAGCGGGTTCTGTCGGGCTTGAAGGGTCGACCGTTCTTGATTCAGCTTTCAAGACTAGTGCGAGGTAGGGATGAAGCGAATCCTCAGCCTCTGTTGACTGGGATATCAAGGCTATATCGCGGGTAAGTAAGGTGTGGTTTGGAGGGAGACCCGGCTCATTGACTGTGGATCGCAGGTTGGGGATCTCGATGATGCGTTCCGTCTTGACTCACGGTCTTCTTGTAAGCCGATGGTCCTCTTCCCACGATGTTGAAGGTGACTAACATTAGTTTATACTCGAATGCAGTGGACGATGATCGACGCAGTAAACAGATGGATAGATAGTGAACCGATGGAGCGGTACGGAGACCAGTGGTACAAGGAGTAACCATTCCGTTGCACCACGTCAAGGATGTCACCGCTACTAGGTCAGGGACTGCAAGGGGGCGCACAGACAACCTGTTCTCAACTCACAGATTGTTGTTGCCCTTAAAATATACTTATAACTATAATCACTCGCATGTTATGTTAAGAAGCACCTGCATCAGGGGCATCCAAATAGGCACATCATGGGGACTGGGGTTTGAATGCTGGGATGGGACTGTACGAACTGTACGAGATACGAGTAGAATGCTGTATATAGCTAGCCAGTATAATCGTGTGTACGTGGTGGAGCCGGCGGATATGGCCGAATCGCCATAGAGGTACCAACATGCTGCATGCGTTCCACTTTTCCCAATCCCTCCAGACCAGTATCAGCCTCGCTCAAGTGCCTTGAGGACGCTCGAACCTAACCCTTGGTGACTCCATAGGATTGCTTCAAGTACGAATCCAGCCACGATGTCGAAGGCATATCCCTTGATCGAGCCGTATTCAACTGGTGAACTGAAGGTGTCGGACATTCACACGCTATAGTAAATCTTCAGCCCAGTCACTCTCACTGACGTTCCTCAGTGTCAAACTCATTCCTGCTTTACACAGCTACGAAGAATGCGGTAATCCTAACGGCAAGCCTGTCGTCTTCCTTCACGGTGGACCCGGAGGCGGAATCAGCCCTACGGACCGATGTTTTTTCGATAGCTCATTCTACCGTATCATTCTTTTCGATCAACGAGGAAGTGGAAAGTCGACTCCCTCGGCGAACCTTGAGAACAAGTAAGTTGCATTGGGCGGGCCGTGTTCTTGTACTCATTTTTCCTCCTTCATCTTAGTACCACATGGGATATAGGTGAGCGTACTTTTTGGCGCTCGTTACCTAAATCTGACGCTTCCTCGCCCGATAGTCGATGATATCGAGCGGTTACGAGAGAAACTCGGCATCTCGAAGTGGCTCGTATTCGGAGGCAGCTGGGGGAGTTGTTTGGCGTTGGCGTACAGTCAAGTAAGTGCGTGCGTTGCGTTGCAGCGCATGACCGCTCAGTTTTTACCGGAATCGCCCTTAGAAACACCCAGAGCAGGTCGTCGGCCTCGTATTGCGTGAGTTTTGTGCAACTACTCTGCGTGGATGGAGACATAGACTGACCCTTGATATTATCTAGGCGGAATCTTCACACTTAGGAAGACCGAGCTCGACTTCTTTTACCAGAATGGCGCTAGCCGTGAGTGTTATTACACGCAACGTAAAGATAGTTAGCCCTTGCTTAATCCGTTATTGGTTCTTAGACATTCACCCTGAAGCCTTGTAAGCAAAGCGTCAACCGAGTTGGACAAGAATTTGCTCAAACGCTTCTTGCTCTTACAGTGAGGAGTATCTTGCCCCGGTCCCAGAAAACGAGCGAGGTGATATGGTCAAAGCTTACCACAAGCTCCTGAACTCTGAAGATGATGTCATCAGGTATGCTGTGGCTTTGAATTAGGTAGAACATACTCGCTAACGCTGTCGCACGATAAGAGTGGATGCGGCTAAAGCATGGTCCAAGTGGGAGTGAGTTGGACGACTACCTTGGGGGCGACAGAAGGCTTGTTATTGAACATCCCCCTGTGCGACCGCCTAGAATGGCGACTTCAAAGTTAATTGTCGACCCGGCGGACGTCGCCAAAGCAGCTGAAGATACCTGGGCAAAGTAGGTCGAGATCAAGCTCGATTAGAAGAGGAAGCTCACAGTCATCGGTTCCCTAGTGCGTTTGCCAGGATCGAGAACCACTTCTTCGTCAACGAGGTAAGCTCAACACCTCAGCCTCTGGAGAAGGCTGCTCGGTGTTGACCTGCATAACGCAGGGCTGGATGGGACAAGGTCAATTGCTCAAGAAAGAGAACGTGGACAAGATGTGAGTTCTTATCCGCGAGTGCCCGCGTAACCAAGTTGAGGGTTGATCCACACGACAGTAAACACATCCCCTGCATCATCGTGCAAGGCCGATATGACATTGTTTGTCCGGTGAGTTCCAGGCATATCCAAAGGTTTCGCCTTCAAGGCCTGATGACCTCCTACTGCTCCAGTTTAAGACCGCTTGGGATCTGCACAAGCAGTCGCCTGAATTTCAATTGCGGGTCGTTCCGAATGCGGGACATTCTTCACGAGAAGTCAAGACCTTGGAGTTGTTGGTCGAGGCCACGGATGAGTTCCGAAGGCTCACTTGGGATTAAGAGGTGGAAGCGGTGCGAATGATATTCTGCCAGGTGATGAATATTGTACACGAGGCGGACGACACTTCGGCCATATCTGATTCAGGTGTACACCATGATTGAAGAGATTCACCAGGGGAATTCATGCATATCGACTCCCTTGAGAACGTCGAAGTCTCCTTCTTGCATGTATTCGCGCCCACCATGCCAGCCTTGCGCACATCGACGTTACTGCAAGGTGATACATAATGAGATTTTCAAGCCGTCGCCATGTGGTGTCAAACGGCGATGGCCTTCGGTGATCGTCTGCTCATGTGACATCCAGTGATGTGATGCATGGTTCATCTGACCTCCATGTGCCCGTCTTCAACGTGATAGCAACCGCCCATCAGAAGTGAACCGTCTACGCACGGGAAGCACGAGACGGAGAAGGGAGAACGAGACGAGATGACGAATCCAACGCGTGTGGTTTGAGCGCGCTCTGATGTTTGGGTGGCTGCACGTGACCCAGCGAGACAGCGAGCTTGATTGACGAGGCTGATATTCGAGAGACGCGTTTGATGTTTGATGTGATGTGATGGCCCCGTCCTTAGCGCGCGGTTTCACAACAGTCTCGCTTCGGAGGCACGGTCAGCTTCGAGCGTTGCTTGCGTGTGAGTCCACCTACGACCACTTGTTATATAAGACTACTAAGGTTGTCCATCCTTTCTTATCTCCCTTTGATCAACCCATCAGTTATCACATACATCATCAGCTCTCGAGCCTCCCGTCTCAACACCCAACAACCTTTTTAACAACAACACAACACACAATGTCCGGTCGAGGAAAGGGTGGAAAGGGTCTGGGTAAGGGTGGAGCCAAGCGACACCGAAAGGTGCTTCGAGACAACATCCAGGGTATCACCAAGCCCGCTATCCGACGATTGGCACGACGAGGTGGTGTCAAGTAAGTGATACTTTCATCTGATATCTTGCAACTGCCATGCTGACTGTTCCATCTGTCCTTTCAGGCGAATTTCCGGTTTGATCTACGAAGAGACCCGAGGTGTGCTCAAGGTCTTCTTGGAGGGTGTCATCAAGGACTCTGTCACCTATACTGAACACGCCAGTACGTATTGGCTTCCATCCTAGTTTTTGCGGCTCCATCTGACAGTTTGATCCTGTTCACAGAGCGAAAGACTGTTACTTCCTTGGACGTCGTCTATGCCTTGAAGCGACAGGGCAAGACCCTCTACGGTTTCGGCCAATAAACGTAGAACCATCAACCACATCATCATTCGGTCGCTATTCAGCACCACGCTATTGCAGCCTTCGCTTTTCGCTCTCTTGCACAACCACCTGGTCGGATCAAACAACAACCATCGCCATCTACAACAAACATCGCCATCTATGTCGTCACTTTGCAGCAAAGTTCCTGATCAGTCCCCAGCTTTAGATAGCTTTGATTGTTGTTTTCCTAGACATTTGGGCTCTTTACCATGATACATGATGAACATTGTTCTCATTTGCAATTAGACTGCTTAATCTTCCCCTACACTTTTTCACTCTGCGCAACTATTAGCGTGCCTACATACAGTGTAGCTTGAAGCAGAGCTTGCTGCTTCTGCGCTTTCGACGGTGTTGCCATAGCTGTTACCAATCGGACAGTTGAATGTTAGATGAGGTAGTGAGCATGCACCCAAAGTGAGCATTCCACCGCTACGAGCCTCAATATCACCGGGGAACTAGCTCAGACCGTCGGGTGCAGTAGCACCGTCATACTTGGCGCGGGGGGATTCCGATGACTGGATCGCCAAGTGGATCGCCGATCGCTCTTTGATGCACCTCCGTCCTTCCCTACTGTTTGACTCGAACAACCACTTAGACTTGTGATCAATAGTGGCATACATCCCCTTACATACCCAACGACTCTTCCTCAGTCAGCGCATCAGGACACACCACCTATTCCCAAGATGACTTGGTCCCACGGCACTCTGGCTCAAAAGCCCTCGAAACCCGACGAGACTTCGGCATCAACGGCTTTCACTCAACTTCCTCCCGACATCGCAGAGGCTGTCGCTGCATACAAGGCCAGAGGTAAAGGATGGACTCCCGACTACACCCCTGGAGGTGCCGATGAGAAGATTAGGGCTGTCTTTGCTGCGTATGCTACGAACGATACACCGGATGGTAGGGATGAAAGCCAAGATCCCTGGCGGTTCGAGGTGAGTCGGGAGTGCCTCACGGCGGGAGAGTCTGTGCTTAAGTGATGCTTCTCATTCCGACAGATCGCTCCAGGGCTGTTCCGACAAAGTGATGAAGCGTCGCACAAGCTTACTCCGGAACAAATGGTAGGCCGACCAGCCACGCAATCATTCTCGGATGCATTGGTAATCAATCCTTTGCCATCCACTTAGCTAGAGACTGGCTTTGGTCTGCTGGACGAGACACCTGAGCGATGGTCAAAGTTCAAGGTAGCCGTCGAAAGTGAGTAGGATATCAAGAATACGCCGATGCACGATCTCTGACACACGCCCCATGTAGAGCTACAGAAGGAGGCTCCTGACAACATCAAGTACAAGGTCTTGTTCTGTGGCAGGCACGGTCAAGGGTGGCATAATTTTGGAGCTGAAAAGTATGACCCAGTGGTGAGTCTTTGAACGACCACAGTATCAGACCAGGTCAATCTTTTAACCTTCAATTGCTCCACAGACTTGGGAGCTGGACATGACGAAGCGCAACGGAGATGGCGATATCGTCTGGGGTCCTGACGCAGAACTTACTCCGCTGGGAGAGTCGCAAGCTCTCGTAGGAACTTTTGACCCATCTTGTAGCTCCTCTCCTAACTTTCCCCAACGATGTCACAGGCCGTTCAGGAGGGTTGGAAGCGAAATCTGGAATTAGGTGCGCCTTTGCCGGAACTCTGGCTCTGCAGTCCTCTCACCAGGACTGCAGAGACCATGAGGCTCAGCTTTGGAGATCTCCTTAACAAGCAGCCCATCTTTGTGGAGGTATGTTGTCCCGCACACTCGACACCACACTCGTCGAGCTAGGGGATGTATAACTGACCGTTCGTCGAAACAGAACATCAGGGAAATCTATGGGGAACACACCTGCGATAAGCGAAGGACCAAGGTGAGAGCAAGTTGATATTCGATAGGGTGCGAAACTGAACGATATACCAAACCGTTCTGTGCTGTAGTCCTACCTCCAGGAACGATACCCTGACTACGAATTCGAACCCGGATTTTCCGAGGAGGATCCTTGGTGGAAGGAAGGTGAGTACATTTCTTGAGTGTAACGCTTCATGGATGCCTGTTCAAATGCTTGTCCACCAGACGAACGAGAATCGGAGGCGAACCGAAGAGAACGGTTGCGAAAGGCCATGTGGGAGCTATTCGAGGAGAATGATGAAACCTGTAGGCTCACTCTTCTTAATCTGTCAACCCCTGCACGTACATGGCTGACGGGCGCATTCACTTTTTACTAGACGTTTCCATCACCTCGCATTCTTGTGCCCTTAGGTCTCTCTTGGCAGTGCTCCACCACACGCCGTTCTCCCTTGGCACCGGTGAAATGATTCCTGTCGTCGTGAAGGCAACAAAGCAAAAGTAGAATAGATGATAGACATTTAGAGTCATGGAAAGATCAGGAGAAAATATACAGCGTATACATTCTGTAAATTGGTGCGAATATGCATTTTCGCCACACCATCTGTAACACGATGATCAAGCGCGACGCGACATCCTCCTGTCGGTATACAATATGCATGGACGCAGCATTACCTGTGCCTATGATGACAGTACACATCCGGTCCGATGCTAGTCAGGTGACTCCTCTGCTCGTCCTTAAACGTACGTCAATGTCGTTCCCATTGTAAACATCGTCCGCAGCTTCTGCCACACGAACACCAAAATATCCTTCCAATAGTCGGCGTTCATGATATACCATAATGGGATGGTGCTTCCAATCTGTCCCGCCGAAGTCAAGGAGCGCTGTTTATTTCTTCTGCGCCATTGACGACTCGCTAGGAGCGCGATCACAAGGGCAGCAACAGCCGCGAGCGATTTTGGTGAAAGAAGGCGGAGTATATTCCAGGTTTTTGATGATTTGGATCTCCTCTTTGGCGCTGGATGATCTCGCGAATCCGATCCGCCGGTGACAGTTGCCACTCTGCGGGACGGGTCTCGAGGTTCTGATAGGGGTTCGTCCAGATATTCGATTATTCGACTCCGCAATGCAGCGAAACTCGAGACGGCGCGCGTGACTGGTCCCTGTTCAGGTGTCGCATTGCTTGTACTGGAATGATCGGGGCCGGGCGAAAGGTTGACGCTCGCTGCCCCGGTTGAAAGTACCACTGGCTGACCCGCCTTGAGGACTTGGTTAGGGTCTTGCCGTTCAGAATCCACATTGTCTGTTGTCGTGACATGGCCTCTTCTCGGCCTATGAGCCCGATCATATGGCCTCGCTGTGCGCTCTGTTGACGCATCCGACCCTCTTCGCGAAAGACTCGCTCCACCAGCTATGACAGTCTCCGTGTCCATTTCTTCCCCGTCAGCAGCGGAAGACGAAGCCAACGAAGTCATAGAGGTCGGTCCTGAGGGAGCGCTTCGGAAGGCATTTGTCGACGATCGCCTCGCACGCGTCACTGATGCAATTTGCTTTGCTTTCGCATCGTGTAGGCGTTTGAGCATTTGCTAGAGAGAAGGAGTCCTCGTATCAGTTTTATAATAGGTGTTTCCCGAGATGAACTTACCTCTTTGCGTTTAGCCCCCATCACGAAGTCACCCATGACGAAATCACTCGCTATATCCCAATCGTCTTGCCTCGGCAGCACTTCTAGAACGTATACCTCGACGAGGCGGAGATAGTCCTTCTTGAATTGCAGCAGGAAAGATCGATCTTGCTCATCGGCAGAAGATGGCGTTTCGACGAGAACTGCCGATGCGGATGGCGAGTTGTCGACCTCGTTTCCTGGCTGTACCGACAAGACACTCGACGACAAAGAAGACGTCGATGTATCGAGCGGTGCTCTTGGGACCGATCTTCTCGCTTTGTGTGACACACGACTAGGTCGGGCTTGTGAGAGCGCATAGAGAATCTCGTCTGGAAGCACCGCCAGCCAATCCTCAAAGAGCTTTCTCGCAAATGGGATAGCACTCTCCTCTTGGCTTGAGGATAGAGACAATAACCGCGACGCGGGATCGGATGACGAGCTGATTTTGATGCACGCGAGCAGAAATGTAAGAAGCAGCGAGGGCGGCAAGGCAAGAACGGGCGGTGTGCTTTCCGAAGCGCTTGAAGCACCCTTGTTCGAATTCAGGTGAGCGGATTGCGTCGACGCGAGCGTTTGCAAGCAGATACCGAGGGTTGTTTCCAGTAGGGCGGTAGGAGACGACGAGTTTGGTGGCAGACATTTCGCAAAGATATCCATTTTGGTATCTCGTGGACCATCCTTCGATTTGCCCACCGCCGTACTAGCTGTCCTAGTCTTCCGCATTACTTCCGCTGCGGTAACCCCGCCAGACCAGGCAGAGACATAGACCGTGCAAAGGAGCTTCAACGCTTGGATGGTGGAGTACGGATACGACTCCCATTGTACAAGGAGCGCGGGAGTGTTGGAGCTCGATCTCTCGGGCCGATTGTAGATGAATGGATGACGGGATCGAAGGTCGTTGAGTAAGGTGTGTATGGAGGAAATCGCCGAAGGATACTGACGGAGAAGCAGGTGCTTCGACGTCGCCGCGTAAAGATCCGTCATTCTGGGTCTCCTCGCGCACTGCAAGGGCTTCAGGCCGGTTTCTGAAGGGTATGTAACTGCTGTTGCACGAGCCGATGTGATGCTTTTGCCAACGGTCACACGTATGCGCCGTTGGAACCCATTAGTTGATGTTGACGTTCGTGAATGAGTGAGATCGAGACAGCCGGGGCCGGTAAAGTGGATGACGCCTTAGCCGTGCGAGACGGAGACTGTTGATATCTCCGCTCAACCTAAACTTGGTCATGAGCCAGGACACTTGCTCTCAACTGCAATACACCCCTGTTGGTTGAACCATTCAGAAGGACGTCTCAAGAGCAGCCTTTGGTATCCTTGGTATTTTTCCACCCAAAAACAGCATTCATTACTGAGCAGGCAAAAGCCGCAAGCTGAGCGAGCTGTCAAGCTGCCGCTGGGATTGATCGCTCCTATCGCCATGTCGAGCACTATTATCAGCACTCCTGTCGTAATTCAGCCCACGGATACTCGCACGGCGACTGCATCACAGGTGGCAACGAGTGGCGTCGCAGAAGAGGATCTTCTCAGCAATCCGGACACCTCGAAGATTGTCAAGGTCACTATCGCATGTGCGATCATGGTGTTATTGGTGACTGGCGCAGTAGCTGGGTTCAAAGTAAGTCCAAGATCTGTGCGATCAACGCACAGCAAGCTCACCTGTCGATGTTGTCGTGCCCTTAGATCGCGAGGCTGATCCGATCTCGAAGGGAATACCAACGCCGGAAAATCGTTGCGAGCATCATCGAGGCTGGAGGTGAAACTCCTGGATGGATGACACAAAATACTCGCAGGAAATGGCAAGGCCGCAAGTTGCACAACGCTCATAGACAGCTTGAATGGGAAGGCACGGCGGCGTAGTTTACTTTGGAACCACCAGCCTGCTACCTCGCTGCCGCGGAACACCTTGCGCATGTGCCGATGTCGCCTTGTCTGCTCTACCGCTGCGAGTCATACAACGCCCTTCTCGGCCACAATGCTCGTTACTTACGGAAGGCAACTGCAGCCTATTGCGGAAACGGTTTCACGCCCTGCTCGAGTCGGTTGACTGTACGTTTTCCGCCTTGCGATCCGTTTTCAAAGAACGACCATGCTCATCTCGCTTTCTCGGTCGACAACAGATATCGCTCCGCTCGCTGCACTCGGCGAAGTGCTTTGTACCCAAAGCTTTGCAACGGCTTCCTTGACCGTCATGCTGACGAGCTTTGGTGATCGCGGCGTTTCTTACGTTGGACTGCCTATGAAAGGCTTCTCGTCCCGGCCCGAGTTCACATGGTCGGTGCTGGATGGCTGTGTCGAGCAGTTTGACCTATACTCCGTGATATAGGTTATATCGACCGCGATGCAAACATGTCCAATACAACGATTCCCCACGTATCATTCCAGATTTATACTATCTTATTACATATCTCCCGAGTGCAGCGGTTTTCTCTGCCACGTTGAAAGTTGATGTATCCTGTGCCGAACCAGAGAGGAACCAGAGGTCATCTCACATCTGTACAAGGCAATTTAATATCGATATACTCAGCTTCCATGAATTCCGCTCGAATACCTTCATGAATAAATCTACCATTCAAAGCAGAAAGTCGCATGGCTTGCCACGCGTCAATTCTAGCAGCAATCACGGGTTGATTCCGCAGTTGCGCAGGCCACCGAGGAAAGGTGGCAGGGCATGCATAGCAGTCCGCGGTCATCCATCAAGTATCGGTATACCAGAGCCTTCAGAAGAGAGGTCTGTCACCTGGTATACAGTGCTTCACTCTCCTAGATAGCAACAGTCCAACACGTAGAACCCTTGGATCAACAACAATATGGCCGACCAACTGGTAAGTCTAATCGCCTCGAAGGTTCCGTTGCGCCGTGACGTGACTAGCCGTGTTGCGCGATATGACATCGGGACTGATCTCTTTCGATGTCGTTCCGGCAATTGCGCTGACGATTCGCAGACAGAAGGTAAGTGCTGGGTTTCGTGCATCATGGTGGAGAGAATGAAAGGTGCTCACCACCAGTCCTCTGGTTTTTTTTCTGCAGAACAAATCGCTGGTACGCAGATTGTTTCGCTTCGGATACCCCAACAAGAGGGACGAATTAGATGCAGAAACTCACGGAACCTTTGGGGTATGCCATCTAACAGAGTTCAAAGAAGCTTTCTCCTTGTTCGACAAGGGTAAGTGGACGTCATGATAGCTTCACGGCAGACATACATCATCCAGATTCGGAAGATACAGGCACTGATAGTCGTTCTTCTGTCTTGCGCGTCGTCTCGGTATTAGATGGAGATGGAACCATCACTTCCAAGGAGTTGGGTACCGTCATGCGATCCCTGGGACAGAACCCAACAGAAGCCGAATTGCAGGACATGGTCAACGAGGCGCGTTGCTTAAAAACTACGACATACCCTCCGTACCCCTTTTAACCATGTCTTTTTAATTTTCTGCTTCTAGGTTGATGCCGACGGAAACAACTCGATCGACTTTCCGGAGTTTTTGACGATGATGGCACGAAAAATGAAGGACACTGACTCGGAGGAGGAAATCAAGGAAGCCTTCAAGGTGGGTAATAGTTGTGGTGATACGGTGTCCATCCGGCGGAAACCTACAACGCGAGGCTCCCGTAGGTGTTCGACAAGGACGGAAACGGATTCATTTCCGCTGCTGAGCTTCGACATGTCATGAGTAGGTGCAATCTCACAGCCGTCTAGGCATCATCACAGTCGCTGATACTGATTACTTCCTTGCGAGTAGCAAATTTGGGTGAAAAGCTTACCGAGGAAGAAGTCGACGAAATGATCCGTGAAGCTGATGGAGACGGAGATGGACAGATTGTGAGCATTTCACCCCGAATCTAGTTTGTAAGACGGCACCAATAATCATTCTTGTCATCAGGATTACAACGAATTCGTGAAGATGATGATGCAGAAGTAAGATTGTAAACCCGTCCGTTTTGGCGGACCGCCTGGCTTGGTGAATATGAAAACGGCGGTTCTAGAATGGCGACGTAAACTCGACGACACCTCACGCGACCAAGACGGACTGCCGAAAGTTTTCCCAATCACCAGGAGCGTAACATATTGAGCGGCGCCGCCAAAAACCAAAGGGCGATGAGATCCTATATGTCTCTACTCTGATTTGCAATGATACAACATTATCTCGACGTCATGCCTCGGTCTTAAGCGCTCTTTTGCGAACGTAATTTGCGTCTTTGCCCTTCCGTCTGTGCAGCATTATCAAGGACACCGTCTTGGCGTATTTGCTGTTGATTCTGGCCAGAAGAGCGACTGGCGATGATTGCCGAGAATGCTCCGCGTCGTTTTCCACAGGGTGCCTGGCTTCCTTGTCTATATCACCCTCCTCCTCCTCCGCAGCCATTAGTGCCAGCATTGTCTTGCCCTTCTCCAAATCTGAATAGGTGCGATCAAGGACCGCGACTGTGAGATACGCGGGTTGCCACATGGCGTCAGAGGGCCTCCATCGTTCAAAAACGTTGTGATCGAAATTCAGACTGGACGACTGGGAAGCGGAATCGAGTGAAGAGAGCCACTCCGATCGCAGAGCGCGATATGAAGCGGCATCGTTGCGGAACTCGTGTCTCCGGTTTGGCGGCCGATGGGTCGGGTCCAGAAGGTCGAGCGTCAGTGGAGAGGCATTATCAACTGAGGCAGGGTCTATCACCGAGCCTTCAGCACTGTTGTTCTCGGACCGCACACCAATGAATTTTCTTGATGCAAGTTCCTCTTGGCGCTTCACCAGTACATTCTCGACGATGTCAAAGGCCCGAACAACATCTCCATTCCTGATGAGGGCGACAGCCAGATGGTTCCAGTTATGTGCATCAAAGCCGAAACCGCTTTGGCGCAGATCGGACCATGCGCGAAGAATGTCCTGGGGACGACGTGCCGACGACATTGCATCAATGTAAATTGATAACGGTATGCAAAGACGGCCGTCGCGAAGCGAGGTGTCTCCACCATCGGAGATGCGTGACGAGACATTCTTCTGCTCTTCGGCCAAGTTCCGAATAACGTCCCACACCTGCTGAACACGATCGTGTTCACCGGCTTGACGGTAGGCATCCAGTAGCATACTGTATAGCGACAATGAGGGATGGATACCTTTTTCCATTGCAAGTTTGAAGAGGCGCTCAACCTCTTCAGTGTCGTGGTCGCGTATTGCTGACTGAATCAGAGGAACGACGATATTTTCGATGGGTTGTCCTCGGCCCTTGTACGGTTCTCGTTGCAAGGCAGTCGACTCGGCCAGAAGTCGATGTGCCAACTCCTTTGCTCTGGCCGCTGACATTGGCCAAATACCTTTTAGTGCTGCGTCAATGATGGCCGCATACGTGACCGAAGTGTTCATGACGCCCTCTCGCAACATTTCGTCGTAGAGCTGCTTGGCGATAGCGACTTCATCGTAGCGAATATGACCGACAACGAGGATCGATGAGAGGAAATGGTCCAAGCGCAGGTGTGAGTCATTTCGCCGCGTCAGGAGCTTGAAGTCGGCATACAAATCTCGGGCACGCGCGAGATGGCCTCCGTCGCACGCGGACTGAATGAGAATCGTCCACGGTATTTGATCCGCTTGACTGGCGTCTGGAAAGGCCGAGGCGAAGACACGGTAGACTTCCTGGAATGGCGCTGATAGGGTGACCATCCCTTTGAGTAAGGTGTTGGAGATGTTGCGGTTTGTCTGTAAATCCTCGGGCAGATTCCGCCAAATGCTCGAAGCCTTTGCCCAGTGTCCGACTTCGATGTAAGCGTTGAGAAGAATCGCATATGCGACGGCATCCGGTGTTATGCCTTCTTCTTGCATTTTGTTGAAGGTCCTTTGCACGGCCGTGGCGTCTTTTTGGTTGACATATAGAGACATGAGGGTGGAATATGTTATTCTATCGAGAGAGACCGATCCTTGTCGCATCCGCTCGAGTATCTGGTGTGTTGATTGTGCATCGTGACGTGAGGTGAACGCTTTGAGCAGCATATTGTAATGGGTGGTCCGCAGGGGCACGCCGTGAGCCACCATAACTCGCATGATGACATCGGCTTGTTCAAGATCGTCGACATTGACGTATGCGGCGAACAGTTGTTTCAATACTTGCTGCTCTTGCCTGGTCAGATTTGCTTCTGGTACCTTTTCTGGTACCTTTCCGGATAGGGCTTCGGAAACCCGAGGGAAGTTTACCGAAACGATCCGTAAAGCGATATCCTGCTGCTCATGACAGATGCAGTAGTCCAGGGTTTCCAACAAGAGCTTCATGTCCCCGTTAATATGCCTTTGAGAGAGAATACGAGCTGCTGCATCTCTGAGTTCCAGGTCATGCAGCATACGGGCGATTCTTCTCAAGGTGCCATTATCCATTGTTGCCTCCATATCGATTGTCGCGTATACGGAAAGCGCCTTGACACGCAACCCCGATGCCGCAAATTTGGACGCAACAGAGGCGAGTGCTGACCGACTCAACAGTATATCACTGCGATGGATCTCGTCGTAGGTGTTTGCGAGGATCCGTATAGAGGTATTACTGACGGCAACGAAAAGTGCCAATTCTGCAATTCCACGTTCCAGGCGTTGTCGTTTTGCTGTATCGCTGATCGTCCGGACTCTGCTCAACTGCTGCTGAAGCCAAGCGATAGGATCTCCGACCGAGGCACAGAGCCGTATCAGTAGTTTTTGCAGTTGTGCTGGAATGGCATTCCAGCCAATGGCGGATCGCTTGCAGAAGATGGGAATCAGGACGGCCAGAATGTCGGACGGCTTCTCGTGCTCCGTTAGACGCTGGATAGCCGTAGACATGAGAGGTAGGATATATCGATCGGTCGTTTTGGCCGAAGTATCCGCCAGTAAACGAGAGAGAAGCCCCAAAGCTTTTGTTGTTTGCCCTGAATGAATCGAGGCCAACACTTGAAGATATCGAAGAGGCGTTGCCGATTCTGATAAGACTGCCGACTTTCGCGCTGACCGAAAAGAATGTAGAGCTTCACGAGACCTGTCGAGAATTTTCCTCCAGTCTTTCGAGGTAGCACGAGATTGCGCTAGCTGGACGACATTGAAGCCAAATTGACCGACGCATTCCCGGAGAGCCGCCGCGCCCGCCTTGGTCTCGAGGTGAAGGGCCTTCGAGACGAGTTCCCATGTCACGTCCGAGGTAGGGCTCACGTCCTTGCTATCCGCATTTTGATTTTCGGAGTGCGACTTGACAAGAGACTCGTAGAGTGGGTGGTCGACAACAACCGATGTACCTTCGCTTCTCGACCTTTCCTGCGTCTGGGTGCGGTGATCCATCGAAGCGCGATCCCCGTCGGTACCGTGCGCCCGAGCTCTGCCGTACTCAGAGCTGAAAGCATATGGGATATACGGATCAACGTATGCCGGAAGTTGATAGTTGTGGTTCCACTCATACCAGTCGTGCGTATCCTCTTCTTCATTCAATCTAACTGCACTAGCGGTGGACGCGGAGCGGACCTGCAATACAGGCTTGGGCCTCAGTCGGAGATACTGAAGAGAAGGACGTCAAATTAGCTCCAGCCGTTGTGACTTCAACTCATACGTACCGCCGTTTTCTCCGACCGAGGTCCGTTCACACATGCGACTCCCACATCTGCGAGATCTCGACGAGCAGTTGACGTACGAAGGCGGAGATTCGTCAAATATCGATTCACTCTTTCCGTTGACGGCTTGCCTGCATTCTGCGTTGATGAGCTTATGGTGGCGGCAGCTCGTCCAGAGAGGGGCACGGCTCTCGACATCAGGAGCCGACTCACTCTCGCACCTAGCAATGATCGGTGCCTGAATGGTGGTGTTGAGTCTACCAGGAGCCGCCTTCCAACCAGTGAAATTGGGCGTGATTCATCCCAACAATTGCCTCCATGGCGAGGCGAGCCGCGATCGGACGTGGGTCACGTGAGAATTGGTTGAGCTTGTCCCACGTTTTCCAGAGTTGGCTTGAAGTTTAGTTATGAGTCTTTCCAGTACAGTAGTGTCTTGATCGTAGCATGATGGCATGGAGAACCATTTCCCCATTTGGCCCTGGTCCGCACCTAGTAGAATCGGTTGGATTTGGTCGTTATGCAATAGTGATCCTGACATTTGACACCAAGGTCATGTTTACAACGTATCGCTCTTGCGCGATCCTGCGTCGTTATGGTCGTAATTGTTCAGCTCTCATGGCGTATATATCGCCAACCTTCCTGCCCATACGCATGCGTCCATATATGGCTTTCGGTCACGCCTGGCAGAAATGAGGATAGGTATGGTCATCGAGAGGTTTCCATCAGGTGCTATTGCTGAGTATGATGATCTTGTTGCTGCTGCTGTTGTTGCTGTTGAACATCCTGCAACTGTTGCAACGATGTCTGCTGCGAAAGCATCCCGACATTCAACAGCGGAGCGGGAGTATGTGACGACTGAATACCTTGCGCAATGTCTGGTATGGCCTCGTTCGTATGACCGAACGGGGGATGCTGGAACATGCCGGAAGGCAGTGGTTGCGAAGTGGCGTTACCTATCATGTGTTCGAAATTGACGCCGTCGAACATGGCATCCCCGGATGTCATCGATGAGTGCATGTGGTGGGACAGGTCCTGGCTCATCCCGGAGAATTGCGAATGGAAAGACGAGGCCATGGAATCACTGGATTTGCAGAAACTTAGCTGACAATTCGATAAGTGGGTGATAAGCATATATCTTACTGTCCGTCCGTTATATCTCGCAAGGGACTGTCCATCATGCGTATCGAAGGTTCCTGTTTGACCTCGCCCATTATCAGATTTGAAGGGTGGTTGGCGTAAGGATGTGAGTCATTTGGCTGCGTAGACCCGCTCATGGCCGACAGCATCAATCCTGCTGGCGTTGTGTTCGAGGCCGAATTGCTGCGAGAAAGGACCACAAATGCAATCAGTACACCATGGCTGACGTTGAAGGCTTGTTTGTTACCTGGTCTCTAGGTATCCCACAGGAAGATGAAACGAAGTCGACACTGAAAGCTCTTTTCCATAGGCATCTCGGAACTGCAGGAATATAAAATGACTTAGGGAATGCGGATGGATACGGGCAAACAGATGGACCTACGACAGCAGTGGCTGTTATGTCTCCCGAAGGATCGCCCTCCATCGGTATGCCTTCAAGCCCTTTAACATTCTCCTTGAACTCAAGCCAGGAGGGAAGCCCTTCAAACTTCCATTCGACTTTAAGATTACTAGTTGACGCCTGCGGATCCCAAACTTTAGGTTGCCAAGCGAACTTTGACCCATACCAGGCATGTAATGGTTCGGGGAGATGAATTTTTCGCTGGAATGGCCTGAATATCCATTGGCCGTCGGGTAGCCTCTTGGCATCGACATTCCAGATATGATTGCCTTTGGATTTCGACTTCTTGCCGTCGTCGTTGAAGCGAGAAATCAATTTCTGATTCCAGAGGTAGGACTTGATCTTTTTTGCAGGGAGAGTCTCCTCGAGTATACCTTGACGTTGCAACTGGAGTCTCAAGCCGGTCAGAACTCGCATGCGAAAGATACATGTGGTGGTGCTCCACTTACTAGCTCGGAAAAGGCATTAGTGAAAGCCTGGATCCTGAACTTGAATGGCCTGAAGTCCGTTGAAGCATCAAGCCTCTCCATCTTCTTCTTCATCAATGGTTGGTGAATAAGTTCGCCCTTTGCATCCGTTGCGTTGACTTGATCGAAAAACCCTCTTATCAATCAAACGTGAAAGAGACGGCGTAATGGCTGACTCACGATTCGAGCAGACATCATTCAAAAATCCATACATGATCTTGTCTAGCTGGGCCCGAATCTCATCGGAAATCAGGTCTGGTGGTTGGATCAGCGCACCTTCTGGGGCCGCTGCAGCTTGGTCGGAACTTCTCCGCCGCTTGGATGGGCGCCGCCTGAGTTGTCCTTCGTCGTCATCGGAAAACTCGACATCGTCTTCGAGATCGGCATCATCAACGGCAAAATCGGTGTCCATACCCGAAGGCTGATTGAACGGAATAACAGGCTGTGAAGAAGGAATGGCAGTCATACCAAGCGTGTTCATCGTGGGTATGGCTCCAGTAGTTATGCTTCGCGCGTCACCTACCCGAGGCCGAGGCGCAATCAATCTCCCATCTACGATGGAACCACGCCGCCCAAGAATCGTTGGTTGTTGAATCTGTACCATCGTTTGCATCGGGTAATTGCTGTCAACCAGGACATGTTGCGTTGGCCATCCTGGCATGGATGGATCCAACGAAACGGGAATGCCTGTCGGGTGACCGAAGCCATAAGGTATAGAAGCAGGAGCATTGCTGACATTCGACAGTGGCGAAGGATTTACAGGCGTATGGGTTTGCGGAAGAAGTTGAGGCATTGCGCCGACAATCGTCGGCATGGCATTCATAGGAACCGCCATCATCGATTGAGGGCCAGTGGCTGCCTGTGGATACGAATGAGCATGCACCAACTGGGGTGGTAGCAATGTCTGTGTTTGGCCCATGTGAGATCCTGAAGCCTCGATGCGTTCCATATCTTGCTCGAGGCGCATATGTTTGTTCTGTGTTGAGGATTCCCCCTCCATCATAGGTGACTCAGGGGCTGACCTCTTGGCACTGCTCACCGCTCTTGATAATTCGGCTGGAGCAAGCAGGCCGCCAGCGGTAGGCATCATAGCATTGCTCAGCGCCTCATGCGCATGTGAGCTCGGGGCATTTGATGTGCCAAGGCTGATGTTGATCGGCGTTACAGAGTCCATACGATTGTTTGTACTCTGGACTATCGGGAGAGGACTTGCCTGACGCTGCAGATTTGTGCTGAATGCCGAGATGTGCCCGGAAGCGGAAGCTGCAGTAGATGGTGTCTTGGGCTCGCTCTCTTTGTTCACGATGGCTTTCTTAATGTCATTCAAGTACTCGTCGACCGCCATCGGATGATTCAGTTGTGCTTCGTTGATGGCGGCTCTCAACTTGTCTTGCAAGCTAGAATGATGGAACGATGTAAGTACCGAATCCTTTTCACCGCGCAGAGTAAACCTACTTTGTCAAGAACGTTAGCTTCTCCTTCAACTCGTAAGACAATTCCTCGACTTGATGGCTGTCTGTGGATATAGTCAACGGCGGAATGGAATGTTGATGGCCGTCCAACGACGACTGGCCCTGAGAGATGTTGAGCACGCTCATTTGCATGGCTCCGCTTATCCCTTGGCCCATCCCGGCGCCAGAAGAACGCCTACTGTCAACGACGCTTCTAGTGGGGCCGCCATCCTCGCCCGAACCGGCCGAACCAGTAGGATGATTCGTCAGGGGAAAGGATGTTTGAGAGTTGGATACCGACATTGGCACCGACATTCTGATCTCGCTCATGCCAAGACCGTATGCCAGGGCTTGACTCTCGAGTGTGGGCACAGGGTTGAACTCTTGCAATGACCGCGGTGCTTCAGGTTGGCCAGAGTGCTGGTTTGTCGACCGTTGAGGGGTCGTCAGAGCAGGGTTCATGAACATGGCCGTGTCGACTTCATGCTGATAGAGATGACCACCAGGACTTGGCGGGGCCGTATGTGGCATCATCACGTCTCTAGGTTGCGTATTGAAGGGCGAAATAGGGGCGGGTGAAGGGCCTTGCGTATGTGGAAGGTGCTTGGCCACTGACAGCATTGATTCCGACGTCCCGTGTACGCTCCCGTTGTGTATTGGCGGGGCTGCAAAGTTATGCTGATATCCGGTGGCAAGATGCATTGGCATGATCGGCACGGTTCCCACCGTCATGCCCCGAGGCCGGGTGTGTGAGATATGGGGCTGGGTTGACAAGCCAGCCGGCGTGCTGAATGGCATCATGCCGTTACTTGTACGATTGGCGACGGGACTGACCGGTTGGGATCCAGGCACTCGTCCATCAGATGGCAATTGAGCATTGATGCCTTTGATCGCGTTAATCATGGCCATCTGTTGCTCCGCTTGATTGTTCTGAGTTAGCTGTGTATTTGATTCGAACTGGTGACCATGGGCGCCAGCAAGACCATTGACAGGGAAATATGCCTGTTCCAGGCCTTGACTCGGAGATGATGCCACATGTCGGGCATGTTGAGGAGAAACGTTGCTCGAGTTTTCTCCAGGAGGTCCCGCGGGTGAGGAATCCATGATACGTATGGCGGGATCCGTAGACAATTCCAATGGAAAACTGAATCTCTGCTGAGCGAAAAAGGAAGGTTGAGAGACCGATCTCGCTCGTGTTTGCTGCTGTTGCTGTTGCTGTTGCTGTTGTTGTTGTTGTTGCTGTTGGAGGTGTTGCGCCACCAGTTCACTTTGCTGCGCTTGGTGAGCTTGCCGTAATGCTTCGAGGCGTTGAGCTTGTTGAAAATGCTGCTGGGCTTGAAGCAGATACTGTTCGATGTCTTCGGAAGATTGGTGGGGATCTACCGAATGCGACGGCAACGCTTCAGCCCCCGTAACCGAGTCTGCGTTGGTAGCAATCCTAGGGAAGTAGAGGAATGAGTTTCGACTGATCTTGCAAGAACGAAGGATGCGGACGTGTTCCGACTCACGTGGAAACCGGTGAGATCAGGGTCGACCCAATGTCTTCCCTCCCGAGGTCCGTCGTATTTAATGTCCACAGCGCTCCTGCGTCACGGAGTCCTCCTATCCCAAAATGCGACAGCTCTTCTCCTGAACTACCCCCTATCCCACGCGGACCGATCAAGAAGCCTTCCAACCCTTGCTGACCACTAATGTCCGTCGGCGCTGTCCTCGAAAGCGAGGAGGTCGAATCGTTGCGAATGTGAAATGGATCTCGAAAATCAAAGTCCTGGCTTCCAGCGCTGTCAAAGTGTTTATGCCTTCCCCTGGCCGCTGGATCGGCTTCACGTGCTGGTGTTGCAGGTTGCTGGAAACTACGATCGGTCAAGCCGGGATTGGCCTCGTAGTGCTGCATAAAAGCAGTGGTCCAACGTTTAGATGACACGCACGATACCACGGCTTCGGATTTTGAATTTGAGCGCAATTCGAGCGGAGACCGCAATGGTGGGTGATATACACGGTGAGAGGTTGTCGGAACCGCTGTGGAGGGCGAAGATGGGCAGAACCGTGCACACAGACGTAGTGAAATGTATGTCGATTGACCGGTTGACAGGGTTCCCCTCACGTAGATCCGCAGATCTGACTTGTCACCGAACACGAAGTCGATACCAATGAACCGAAACAGGAGGTTGAGCCGTTCACCTTGTCATTGATATCGATCGTATTGGGGTTTCGGCGTCGGCTTTGCGTGTGGGGTGAGCGGGCTAGTGTATGGCCCTGTATGCGTGCGGGATCTCAAAGTCGAGTATCGAGACACCGTTCAGCTCATGGGCTCTATTCGAATGCAATCTACACTTGGATGCGTAACCGCACCTCCTATTGCTCCTCGTGGCTCCCGGGTAGCAGCAGGGGTTCTCCTTACAGATGTCCAGATCACATTTCGACATTTGCAGTCCACTTCCAGAGAAAACCGACCAGCTCTCGCCGAGTTTGGCTCCGAACCCACTCACGCCCCCGCTCTCCTTCAACTGCTTCCGCTACAGGTTTCCTAGCTAGTGATTTCAGCTGTGATTTCCTGCTTTGGGAAGGCGCATTTCCCTCCTTTTTGATCGAGGCGGTGAAGTAAAGGTGACTATGGTAAGCAGATGCATAAGCGAGATCTGGTGATCTGCTCGGCTGGCAGTCTCCGACGACCAGGCTGTTACACAGCTTGCAGTCGGTGTTGCATCTTCTACATCCACCTGCGGCTCGCAAACCTGTATTCCCGGCACGTGCTCCCTCGCAATTAATGTTAATCGACTTGCTTCTCGACAAATTCATTCTGCGTGCAGCTCAGGTGCCACTCAACGCCAGGCTATCTTGTAGAACTGCGAGATACCTGGCGTGTGATTGCAGACGCCTCGAGGGACAGCCTGGCTGGAAAGAGGATCTTGTGCGAGAATGTTAGCCTAGTATTAGCTTCAAGACAATAGAAATCAGATTATACGTAGTTGCGGAGAAACACAATCGACAGAACAAACTGTCATAGCAAAACATGAAACGGATTGTTCCTAGGATTGATGACTGATCGAGGGGTACTGCGGCATGGCTTGTGATCCTTGTGAGGTATTGCGCGCCCACCTACGAGACCCTGCAGTGGCCATTCTTGAAACCAGAGACAAAGCGCTTGGCAGGGGAGCTCCGATATTTCTGTGGAATTCTGTACAGTTTCTACTCTTGGAGAGGCGTTGAAGCAGTGCGAGTAGCCTGGAGTGAACTGCAGCTGACAAGTAGTGTGCATGATACGGTCTGGTATAGACTCGAAATGTCCCAGCTCAACAGCTGCCGACTACTAGTAGGTGGACTCTGTAGCTGACTCCGTCTACTGTGGATCGGAGGCGGATTTACGGAGTTGCGCAGTTGATGTTTCGACAACGCTTCATGTGCCGCGGCACATGGAATTCCCTCTCGCCCTATACCCGAAACAGACCATCTAGCGTTCGGCATCTGATTTCAGATGGATATAGATAGTACAAGGCACCCCAGAGGCACCCCTCAGCTCCTCTAATACAACTCCAAGCAACGTGAGCTGACAGCAACAGCCACGAGCAGCCCATCGAATCGAATCGAACGAAACCCATATCTGTAGCTTCCGCCACCGGTCCGTTCCGAGCGGCAAGTCTAATGATCGCATGCAGCAGTTTTGGAATGGTGTTGCCCTCAAAGTGTTTCTATCGAAACCTTGTGCGGGATGAGGTGAGACTTGATGAAAGCGAGTTTGCGAGGAGTCTCGACAACCTGATGCTACAAAACGATAATGCCATCGTTCAGAGATCATGTTGCTCGCCTCTCCTCTGCAACTAATAAAGCAGAGGGAACGCAAGACTTGACGGAGTCCACACAGAGTGCAGACAGGGAATGAAAGGTCATGAGATGACATCACGAAAGGCGGCATACAACGGGGAATGATACAATGATTGTGCTGCGTAATACAATGTGTTGATGGTGCAAACTTCGAAAGGGCGGGGAAAAATTACGAGTCGTGAGCGTTGATACAAACAGTATGCATGGGGCGTGTAGTGGGAACTGTACCGTTCTACTGGCACCCGGTTGGCCTTCTGTCTACGCCATCGATGATAGTAAGTTGATTCGCAACTCGGTTGGTTTTGGCTCCAACGATTTTGGCTCGGATTCCTCGAGATCGTTGTGGCGGACGCAGACTTCGTCTTCGCCGCTTTGAAGGACAGAGTCACCCAGCGTATTCAAGCTTGCAGTGGAACCGCTCACCGAAGAGCGATGGTGTGTCGAGGTGTAGGATCGGGACCTCGTGCTGAGCGGACTGCGCATTGATACGGGAGAGAATGGTGAAGATATGCGATCTTCGGAGGTCGAGTGTAACGTCGGTCTGATGATGAAAAGCTTGGGCGGCGGGTTTGCTGCGGTGTTCGCTGGTGACGCAAGTCGTCGACAAGCTCGGTCATTGGCCACGAGTTCAGCCTTGAGTCTGCGCAGTACACGGCTCATCTCGTATTCTTCGTTGTCGTGTATTTTTTCATGCCATAGCCGTTCAAAGATTCGCGCACCGGCTACGTTAGAATCCGATTGGATGAAGAACACATCGAACAGCGCGACTCGACACTCTGTGGAAAGGTCATCAACGCCGGAGCATCGCATTGTGATGGGGTCCGCTCTCTGCAATTTTTGTCCGAGTTGCGGGTTGAGCTCCTGGAGGAGTAGAAAAGAGCACGGCAAGGTCGAGTTGGAGGCGTAGTATTCGGCGAAGTACTTCAGCAAGTGTCGCAAAATGCTCAAAGAACACGCATATGTGTAGTCGCCTAGGAAAGGAGACCGTAAGCTGTCAATTTAGAAGGACGCTAGCAAGTCGCAACGAACCTTTGAAGCTCCAGATCAACGTCTCGACGCCGCCTTTGATCCAGTCTTTGAAGGCGAAGGAAAAGTCGGGTTTGAGGGCGTATGATGAAAAAGAATCCGTCGTAGGATCAGGCATGGGGAATCCGCCTAAAGTAACAATGGCTGCGAATCAATATCCAGTCGAGACTTGTCCACGAATGACTTACCTTGTATGCGCAGACATCGCAAGCCCATATCCTCGCCTCTTACACCGATAGGTTGCGCCATGTCGAGCTCGTCCAAGTCCTCCTCGCTTACATCATTTGCCCCAGCGGAAAACGCCAGTGGGTTGACATCTGCAGCACTTGACCATTTTTTTCCAGCTTCGATGATTGCTGGGTGAACCAGATGCGAGCTGAGAGTCGAAGCGGAAGAGTCTTGATCAGCGGCTGTAAGCCTGTATGAAGGTGCGTTAATGATGTAAATGGAAGCGTTCCTTTTCTCTAACGCACCATTCCACTTCCATGATCCCTCTGGGATTCAACCTATCAAGCACCAGCTCGGTCAAAGCTTTGGCTCGTGCGTCACTCAGAGTAGACTCCACGTATTCAGCGCCGAAGAGTGAGACCTTGTATGCGTTGGGGAAAAGAGTGCCAGTGGAGGAACCGTAACAAACTGGCTTCTGGCCATCAACTGGGGGTAGTTGAAGGTGGGCACTCTGTAAGAGAGGATTGTGAGATATCGTGAGTCTCATCGAACGGATCTGTGCTTACTCTTGGAGAAACTTGCTGGTCAATCGTAGTCCACTCTTCATCAGCAACGACAACTCGCAGATCGATGATAAGCCATTCAACCTCTTCTGCAGAGATGGCTGGCAAGCCGTCTTCGATGACGTCGTCGGGGTCAATGGCGTGATGACTTCGGTAGAGGCCATGTACGGGATGAAAGTATTTGCTGAAGGTCGAGAGTGATGAGATGATCAACTGGCCGTTGCCTAGAGATCGTTCAAAGCCACATTCTGCGATAGAGAAGGTATCGCTTGTCGGTGACACAACGAGCTCGGGCATGGCTGGATCATCGGACAGCAGTGGTTTCTGAGGTTGAGCGGAGGAGAGGAGATGCAGGGGCATCTTTTCGATGTCGCTACTTTTGCTGTTGTCGAGGAAGAAGAGAGACTGAGTGGCGGTTATGGTCATCGTGAGAGATTGTTGTGGCAAGGAATGTTAAGAGAAGGGAAAGGGAGATATGGTGAGGGGAGAGGGAAAGGGATTAGTGAGCTTTAAAAAAGGGCTGAGTCAGGCTACACGGGAGGCTTACAAGGCGAGGTATAATTCCTTCCGCGCAACTGTCTGGTACCCCAACGGGGCAGCGCTCCTCCTTTGAGGTAAAGTCTCAAAGATCCTAAATTCTCTGATGCGATAAGTCGTGACGATCCTTCCCTTCCTTTGTTCTTCTTTCGTGATGAGCTGTCGGTAAAAGAGATCAGTGGTCGTCGCCTGGCAAATTCCCCGGATTGTGCAAGCGTTTCACGCACCAGATCCGAGAAGCGATAGAATGCACTCACCCTGTCACCCTGACTATCCCTTGTCAGACGTCTGTTCTACCCAATGGTCAACCTTCTCTCGTTGGTGGCTGGTAGGGCCTTGATCCGTCTCGGGCTACTTCAGGACGGAGTATTCTGTAGCAGGAGCTTGGTGTGTGTTACTGGTGAACCGGAACACTGTCACCAACGGTGTATTCGCAAATTCGATTTTGCTGTGCTGCTCGTTTGAGAAGGAGTCCTCCGCGTCACGACTGTTGATATCGCGGCTTCTCAAGGATTGATGGAAATCTTGACGTCACAGAACCTATTGACCGTTTACGAGCGCAAGGATTCAACTGGTGACAGCAGCCTGAAATATGCCTGTTTCTTCCTTCTCCCTGACGGGCTTCTTATAAAGCGACCACCCTGATGAAAACACATGACAGAGCTGGATAGCTGGCTGGATACGCTAGCGACCTGATTTGCATCCGCCCGGCGGCAACAAACCTGGCAAGAGCTAGTGATTGCGGCAAATGCTGATTCGCCACGAGTCTCCACCCAGCGTCTCCGCATGCACTTCACAGCGGGGCACCGAACCTACTGTTCTACAAGTTGTTCCTTACTTTCCAGTTTGGTGCCTTCATTTATTCTTAGACTGAACATCGTGCTTTCGCCACTTTCCGATGTTTACTGGTACTTCCAATCAAAAGTTTTCAACGACGAGCACTGCAGCTCAGGGAGCGCCGAACACATGAAACTCGGTTCTGACCAGGCGTGATAAGATCGATGCCGGGTAATGAAAAGCAGCTGACGAGAGATGGAGCAAAGGGCTGCGCTAATGATTCGGGCACGGTGCTCGAGCCTCGCGCACCTCAAGTGGGTACTTCATAAGGTATACCACTAATCAGTCAAGGGTTCAAGTGCTTATCAATTAGTCAGCAATCGCAAGCAAAATAAGCGGCGATTCAAAGGGCAAAGCTGAAACCCCTTTCCAGCTTGGCGTTTCAACTTCGTCCCTTCACGTTCGTCCTTCATCATCTATTACGAATAATTCTTGCATCAATTGAGCAATGACGCCTTCCCCCGATCCCGACTCAACTTCGTTTATGATCACCACCTACTATGTGGTAATACTGAGGATGCCTGCTGTCGACAGACGCCCTGATATATGCACAATCTTGCGTACTTTGAGACCTGGCCTTGGTGACACGTATACCACGGGCAGTATGTACGGCAGCCATTACTCATCACAGGGGATCTCGTAAAATCCGGACGTCATGTCAATAGTAGCCTATACCCTATGCAGCCTCTTTACAAGTCTAAAAGCATCGCCGGCGCACGTTCTCCATTCTTGAACGCCGCCATCAAGACCTCGCTAAGTCGGATCTCGCCAACCACAGTCCTTGTTATCCTCGGTGTTCTGCCCAATGAGCTCCTCGTCGGGCTCGATATTTAGCCCGGGACCTGTCAGAAACTCGATGGCTCCGTTTTTTACTTCGAAGACTTCGGGGTTCTTCATGCAATTGAAGAAATCAAAGTCACCAGCGATGTAAACTTACAGTACATCTACGGGGAACCGGGACTGAGTACTTGATGCGCGCATCGATTTAAATCGGCTTACCTTGCTGTTCATCTGGCAGATTAAGAAATTTGGCGACGAGTACATCCAAGGGAATCAGCGTGAACCAATATTGCGCCCGGTCACATCCTGCGGAGACGAATGCGGCCCTCATCGCCAACGCTACCTGATCTCGACAAATCTTGTAGGCAAGTACGATTCTCGTCTCCGAAGGAAAAGTCTGTAGGACTAATAGGGAGTCCTCGCATCGACAAATAGAGAATTGCCGCAGGCAGCCGGCAGGTGGGCAAGCCCGTCCGACTTCGAGGGCGCTAGAGGTTTCTTGGCTTCGAATGCAAGTGGGTACATTGGCGAAAAGACGCTGATGGTCGATGGTAGCTGGATGAGACGTTCGGAGACCATTTGTCGGCTCATAGTTGAGTCAGTCGGGACTTTTAGTCAAGTCTCCTGATTTTACCTCGCTGTCGTAGTGCGATTGCGCGACAATCGTTTCTCGAAAATGATCTCTGCAGTTGGCTACACGTCGATGCGGTCAAGGTTTCGCATCGTTACCCCACTGCATGCTCCGCTGCTATGCGTCAAGATTCGCAAGGTGTTCAACCACTGCCAAGATTTAGGCGAAGTGCAACAGATATCAAGCGAGTCCATACGAATCGGAGATGCATTGCGAATTCCATATACAAAGGTCGCAAACACCTAGCGATATCCAGTCCCATCCAGCGGGTCGCGGCGATGCTCAGGTCTACCCAATAAATCACTTGTAATTCTCGCGCTGTCCTTGATGCACGAAAGACTCGTGCCAACCAGGCCCGTCCCAGTGTTCCGATGGGGCTGACCTTGAGAGCGGTCCAAAAGCCATATCCCGGAACATGGCTGTGCGGGGGGTCAAGAATTTATATTCGTAAGAATTCGGGTGATCCATGTATTCACTCGGTAAGGACTGGAGCAACGACGTCTCGCTAGGTCGCCGATCAATCGGTTGGTGATCATTCGCACGAGAAAAGGATGGTCTGTGCGCTGACAGGAAAGTTCCAGTGGGGGTGAACAATCCATCTATGGGGCTTAGCGGCTTGTAAATCGAGAGGAGGGAATTCTTGCGTGACCGATGGTGATATGCTTGCGCCTTGGCAGCATTGATAGTAATGGGAACCGGAGGCGGAAAGCGAGAATGAACTGCAGCTCGAGGAGTCGTTGTACGGTCGTCTTTGTCGTGTACGAGGCCAGGCAGTCGAGTTACGGGCTGGGCAATAGGCGTTGTCTCTGTCGATACTTCCTTCTCGTCTTCAATAGCCCTCTGATGATATCGATGAGCCCAGCTTGTAGCTATCTGAGAGGCAACAGCTCCTGATAATCGGGGCATAGGTATCGCGCCCTGTGAGTTGTGGGCAGGAGCTATACAGACCAAGAAAAGTCAGCGTGCTTTTGACCATGCTCATCTATAACAGGGTCTTTCTTACCTGTTATGCTGTCGTAACCTTCCATATCTTCTCCGTCGATGAGACCAGATCCCGACTTTAACAGCTGTATCTGCTGCGCCTGAGTCGTGGGTTGTTGCGGGCCAACCGGACCGCTGTCATCCTCCAGCATAGCCCACATCTCTGCCAACTCTGCTTCAGAGACTCCCACATGTTGATACTCTGAAGTAGACATTACGGCTGCCGCTGGGTGGTTCTTGTTAGAGAGCTCGGTATAAGTTGACAAGTACGGGACGTGATCATTGGATCGCACGCCGCGGAGATCATGGTCGAGGTGCATGGGCTCAAAGGTATAAGGGAAAGCCTGATCTTGTTGGACAATGAAGCCGGGTTGGGTTGGTGGTAACACGTAACCTCCGGGTTGAAGCTGGTACATATGTTGTGCTTGCCGAGGATCCGCGTTCGAATAGACAGGCGCGAATGACATATTCGTTGATGCTGGTTCTGTCAGGCGCAGATTGTATGAGTCACAGTAAACACTACAGCCAAGCACAGGTTTCCTCACCAGGGACATGAACACCCAAGAAATGAGGAGGCTCAGCAGGCTCTTGCTTCACGCAACTCTGCGGATAGGAGTCTTCGGGAACATCTTGCCGGTATTCGACGAGCGGAGTAGCTGGAGGTAAAGCCATGGTGTTCAAGCCTTGGGACGATCCACGATGAGGGGATAGGGGTATCGTCAGAAGATGGGAGCTTTGATTCTGGACAACAGGGCGGCGTTGGCGGGATTTCTTATTCTCTCCCGGGGATTTGATGGCCGAGGCTATTGATTTCTCCTGAGCGGCCCTGAATTGCCGAGCGGCTTTTGCAAGCTTGCGTTGCTCTACTCGTATGAGTTCTGTCAGAATTGAAAGCCCGAGCTGTTATGTCTGAGGCGCTATGGCTCGACTTACGGGTCTTTTCTGCCGTCGCTTCCTTCTTCATTCGGTCCTTTTCCGCTTTCATTCGCTCTCGATTTCTCAGCTTCTCCTCCTTCCTTATTGGCTGATACTTGTAGTTCGGGTACTTTTGTTGATGCTGTCGGAAGAAGGTTGTCAGCAAGCGTAGCTTATAGGCGAGACTTCAGTGACTGCCGCCTACCTCTAGCTTTTTGGCCTCTGCCATCGCCTCATATTTTGACTTGACTTCTCTACCTTCTCTTTTCCACATCATGCTGATGACCTTGCTTATATCGGCTTGCAGAAGCGCCCGCCGGTATTTGCCACCCGTGGCGGCCAAAGAGCATTCCTTGACTTCTTTGTCTATTGGCGGAGTAGGCGGATTTCCATTCTTGAATAGCTGAAAGCGATTGGGTTCGGGACTGGAAGAGGATTCTTTGGAACCGACCTCTCGTTGCTCACTGATATCGATTGCTCGTACTAGCGACTGCTCTTCCAACACTGCTAACAGACCAGGTACAGGTGCCCCAGCGGCAATGGCTCGAAGTCGCTCTGAACGATAAAGAATCCAGGCATTTGGCGGTCTTGGTGGTTGACCGGTCCTAGACGTAGCAAGCAAGTCGGGTTTGCTCTGCATCGAATTATAATCTGTTTGTTGCTGTGCTTCTTCACTACCCTGAGGCGGCGTAGGGAGATATTGGGCGATTGGCGGAGTTGACATCGCTGCATGATGCAGATCGGATCTATGCGTGGAAGTTGCAGCAGTGTCGGAGCCCTCCGTTGTGCTTCGGTCCGGCGCCGAGGCATCGAGACCTACAGCGGGAGGTGCGCGGGACTGATTGACTTCGGAGGGGTTGATCGTCATCGCATACTCGAGGCTTTGTGGTCTGTACTCTTGAAGATGATAGTTGTAAGGCTTCATAGGCTGATCAAATAGAAACGGCATGTTGATAGGAGTCGGGATCGGTAACGACATCGTCAGGTTCGACGTGAATGGCGAACTTGTTCGGTGGCCAGACGTTTGCAGCATGGAGTTTGAAGTCCTTAACGGTTCCATCAGGAGGCCAAGCTGGTATATGCAAGGCTGCGGGTTCACCTTTTGCTCTCTGATAGCACCAATTGGCAACGGTCCAAGCGCAAAAGTCTGTAGATATATGTCTTCGTATGGCTTCGCACGTAAGTGCCTTCGCACGCTTATCGCACACCTTCCCCGCGTTTGACGGCAAGGATGTCCGGAGGGGGGGATACCTACCTGGGACCTACCTGGGTGACTGGCAGCTTCACCGCTACTATTACCGCATCGCTCCGAAGGCGCATTCCACACGAGATGCAAGGAACATCTCGAATACCCTCCTGTATTCCACCTTATAGAATCAGCTGCACATGGATGCATATCAAAGATGCTCATCAGCTGCGTATGCGGCTGTTCATACGGCGCAGGTTGTCGGAGCGAAGGACTTCTAAAACACTCAATAAGGTTCGGAGGAGCTCGCTTAGAGAGGTCGGGCCATGAAACAGGAATAGCTCTAAGACATAGATCTGGTCTGGTAGAGATATCGCATGAGTCAAGCAGAGTTATAAGATCCAAAACCGACAAGCGATCAGCTCGAGAAGCCACTCCTGAGAGTTTGTAGAGCTGTTTGAAGGTTCTCCTGCGAAATATTATCGCACTTGGCAGGTTCACATTGGCTTCTAGACCAATAAATTATATCAGGCAGATCTTGAGTGGCTTTCTTTGTCACCCGGAGCTGGAGCCGTGAGCCGTGGACGGAGCCGTGTGGCGGAGATGACCGTGAAGAATCCCAAAAGGTCCTGCAAGCTGTCCTGCAGACTTCAAAAAGCTATTTGTTATTTAGCAGGTGAACAATAGCATTCCTGGGATGACTTGTGGGCACACAAGCTATTAAGCGTTTTTGATTTCTCCAGCTGCCATGGCGGTCGAAATCTGAAACCTGGAGAGTCTGTTGCGGTCCAGCAGCGCTGCTTGCCGGGGTTCAGCCCTGTGGACCGACAAGAACGGCTGGCCCTGAGAGAGGAGAGTAATATGAGTACTGTGCGTTGGGTTGTGCCAACATACAGGTCTATTTGGAAGACGGAGTAGAAGAGGAAGTGGCTACTGAGTGGATGCCACCGGTGATCCAGATGGACCCCGGGGCGCCCATACATGCTCTCGGACGCGCAACCAGCTGCGCAACCTAGGATCTTCCAGCTGATCTTTCCATTAAATCCCCGGGGCCTGGGCCCGGGGCCCCTGTAGCTGAGTAGTCGCCAACTCTCCATTCTCAATGATTAAACACCATAGGTGTGTCGTACCATGGCGCAGCGGAAATTCTGGATCACCTTTAGCAAATAGCTGGACATAAATAGGACTGAGACCAGTTAAGCCGCTTCATCTCGTACATAAACGCTTCAGGTGCTGCGCTGGTGGCTGGGCAACTGCTAAACGACATCATTGGAGCCAGCATGGGGTGCTGCCAGGATACGTTTGGTAGAAACGTAACGCTTGGCGTAGGTGCACCGTTACGGTCGTCGTCGGGTGTTAATGACATATGCTCGATTTAGGTGCTCAACGTGGGCAGATTAGTACCGGTACCCTTGTAAAGCGAGTACCTTCGCTGCCGATCTCGTTCCATTGGCAGAAAGATCGGTGATGTGAACCATTGTGTTATTGCGTTCATCGAGGAGTCCGACACAGCTCCGGTCGTTCCATTCGATACAAACCAGCGATACCAGCGATATTGAACGCAGCCATATTATTCACTTGTACATGCGTCGACCCAGATCGCATCTATTCAAGTCACACATTACTTCCAAGAACAGGAGACCTTCGCTTCGCTATTCCGGCCCTCCACCAGACATTCAAATCCCTATCGGCGGGATGTATCGATGTTTGAATGCCATTTCTTATATCACCTACGCACGCCGCTACTTAGACAACCCGAGGGGATCCAGGGATCGCCTTCGTAGGTCACGGTAGCACCAATGTATGCAGTTGTCCAGCACGACTTGTATGACCGCAGCGGTCGGACTGTTTCCACTGGGTGTGCAGGCGTGGTGTTGTGTTTGGGGATGAGGATATCCTATCGAACGTTGCAACGGCATGCGCACTCGGTTCTACGCAAGCTGCGAAGTCGCTTCAGACTCCCAGAACGGTCGAAGGTCTTCAACCAGTTGAACAGTATCATCCGTCGCTCTTGGCAAGGGCTTTCGAGGGACATTTCCCAACCCTTTCTCGACAAAGGTATCGAATGTGAGTTTCGGGCCCGGAATGCAGGCCTGCACGACGACCCGATCAGCCGCCACGACTCACAGGCGTAAAACCAGGGCTTCAACTTGCGCCATCCAATCTCCAGTAAAATTGGGTTTCCCCCGGCGTTGTACATCGTGACGATCGTCTTGGGGATAATGTTACCTCGCAGGTGAAGTGAACCGACGGCGTAAGTGTCAATCATTTTCATTACAGTGAAGAACCGCACGAACTCACCTTGGCACTCACAGCGTCCTTGTTGCTTCGCAACGCGAAAGCAGCTGCGAAAACCGAGTAACTCAGGCAGATTACGATGGAATAGTCTGACACCGACTGGCGGCCAGCAGAGACCAGGGCTTTACCGAGAATTTCGGATACACTTGCGCTTTCTTCACACAACAGGTGAGACGCTGAAGATCTCTATTTAGCAAGCATGCCGACCGCTTTGACGCCAAGGTTGCCCACCTTCACCGTTGGTACCTAGAAGAACGAGTCCCATTCCTGCATCGACGAGTCGCACAAGCTGGTTTGGAGGGCAGCAATATCCACCTGCTCATCACCGGTCACTGGAGTGATTAAGGGGGTGTACACCGGTACACCCTATTCTCGAACTTCCCAGGAGGGGTGTCGATGGCTGAGCCGTTGGTCTGAGCAGGCGTATCGAAGGGTGTGATTGAAGAACAAGCAGTCTTACTCGTGATTTGGTCGTGTATTTACTAGATTATGTGGCTGGACAGCGTTTGGGGGAGGTCGAGCTTGCTCCTCGGGGTTGCATTCCTGCAGGCGTCTCAACCAGATGCATTTTCCGATGGCGGCAGCTATCGCCTTTGCTCCAATATACCCTGTCGAAGGAGATGTCAAGGTCGGGATCTGCACACGAATAATGCAATCCCAAGCGGTATGAATACATTAGAGCTATAAAGGTCATGCATGATGGTCGATATGCTTCCAGGGGCCCGAACGACCTGAATTAAAGGGACCGAATTCTTCCGCTTCATAATAGGTCCGACACAAACTGTGTTTGCGTGCATTGTCTACTCATTTTGGTGTGCCCCGCCAGTCTCGGATTTAACTGCATCGGTCGTCGACTAGCTAAATGTGCATACCAGAGCACGACGTCTTGTGATGAGGCAGCTGATGAGGCTTCGACTTCGTCTGTCTTAGTGTCTTGGCCACTAGTGCTCGAGTTCGCCAAGTTCAGTAAGACGTCGGACAGATGATTTTATACATCCTTGCGATCAAGAAGACCTGGTGCCCCGGATCTGCCCAATTGCATGAAGGATCTACTTTCCGGTTACTAGTACCGTGAGTCCGTCAAGCAATTCGCTAACAAGGGTTATGTTTACCAAGATACCAAGCACAGATGGTGGAAGTACGGGGCTCACTTTGAAGGAATCAGAAGCTCAATCAGGGACCGAAATGACGACCAATCCGTTGCGGCACCGGTGAGACCGACCCGAAGCTATAGACCTTGAACCAATTACGGATCGCACAAGACCAAACGCGATCTCGGAGACGGCAACGCCCCAGACGAGCCGTCTTGACGAGGTGTAAGAGGGAGCGGAGGAACCTGTGTCTCTGCAGACAGTAGGCGTGGAGGGCGGGGCAACATCGAGGCTGGAGTGGCTGAACAACAGGCCAACAGTGAAGCAAGGCGACAGTTGTCAGAGGCTGTTATTGGCGTTCATCAAAGTCAAAGGGATAGAGCCAGCAGCAACGTGCCCATTACCACTCCCTCAGAGCACCGTGAACAGTAAGGCAAGCACGGCGTAGCATCACGTTCACCTGTCTCCGCACCGAGTCTGCGAGCGCCACCACGAGCGACGCAGTATCCTACAGCAAGCCTTTCCGGTCGACCTGCGGACAACGTATCTGGCTACTGGAAGCATCCGTCAGGAGATCGACAGACGATTCTCGCCCATGGTCGCATACAATAACCACGCCGCCTATATTGCGAGGTATAATCGGGCATCACCACTGCTGCTCGTCCTTATTCCGGCAAGCGCAGAATGGCGTGCCTGGAGTATCTCGTGTTATGCTCCGCCAGTCGTTTCGCCGCTAGGGGGCCTTATCTCGTTATGGCTTGCATCATAATCGCCAGCAAATGCCAGACGACTCACTCTGCAAGGCGGATACATCAGCAAACGTGGAACTTGATAAAGGTTTGTTTCCGTAAGGGCGATTTGCAAAGCTTCGTTTCGCTGAGACCGTTGCGTGTAGGGCATCTTGGCGAACGTCAACTGTCAAGGTATGGCGCCCACTACTAACCTTGTGAAAGGCGTTTTACATCTTGCGGAAAACTTGCCAAGACAGCGGACGCCTGGTTATCCAACAAACTCAAATGATCGTCCCGCGAAGAAAACGTCTCTTGTATCGACCAGTTCCGAAGAGCTCAAGCAGGTCATCTCTGGAGCGGAGAATCGCCAAGCGTGGATGCTGATCGGTGGCGCGATTTGGATGGCATACGGACTAGCTCTTGACCAGGTCAGTGTCGCGGAACAAAGGAAGTATTCCGTAGCTAAAGATGATCCTCGTGACAGCTGACAAGGCAAATGGATGGATGAACAGAAGCACGCTACAGAGCAACTATCGCCTGGACAGGTAAGTAAACGCTCGATACTGGCGAGTTCCCTCAGGCGTTACCTAATCTGCCTGGCACATCGTTATATCTTCGACAGACAGATCAACATCAGAACTGGACGCGCATTCTGGTCTCGAAGCAAGTCATTCGGCTTTAAGGGCTATTCACACCTGCTTGCTACCGCTAGACAGGTCCGACGGGAGAAAGGGAAAATTTTCCCTTGCTGTGCGAGTCAGGGCATTGCGAGGTGGTCAATGTCTTAGTTTAGCAAGCTGAAGTAGTCGAGACGCCATCACAGCCGTGGAGTTGACCCAAAATAGGTAATGACTTCTCGTTGAATACATTATCACGTTTTGATTCAGCTTTCCACAAGGGAGCATAAAACTTTGGTTACCTCGACGCGACTGAGGAGGTTGCGTATATATAGAGTATAAAGAACGTCCACGGTGTCTTCTATCCCAGTGAAACGAGAACCCACTCTCTAGGTGAAGCTGGCGAATACTTCGTGAGTTCTGTGTCCGTATGACTTTGTCATACGTATCATGGCTGAAGCGCGTATGTTGCAAAGATACCTAGGCGAGACAAGTCAGACAGCGGCATCGATGCGAGGCGCGAAAGAACCCTTCGACCTTTTGTACGGTGTGACAACGTACTAGAGAGCTTGAAAGTAACCTGGTCTCGAAAGCGGTGAGCAGATTCCTCTTTGTTGGCTCATCGCAATAACGACGATCCTGACTGTTGCTTGGCTTTCAGATGGAAGGTTTCCCCATGGACCATCAGGAATGGTCTATGTTTCGGCCCGTAGCCTGAAAGCGTTACTTTCCCAGCTGACTTAAAAGTCCGTCTCACAGTCTATACAGCTCATCGTTCGCATTCGTAAGTCTTCGTCAAGCTCCCTCGAAGACACGAATTGGCCTGTCATAACCCCTGGCAGCAAGCGCATAACGCTTGGTTAGCATCGCGATGTCCAAGACAATCTGATGTCTGATTAGCGTCGTCAGTGGTGTAGCGAGCTGGGAAGGTGAGATACAGGCCCGGTTGGCACTTTACGAGGGATGTCGAAAGATCCTGAAGAGACGATAGCCGTACTGTCGGGATTCAGTGTTCTCGGAGACTGGCCTTGCAACGTGGTTCGCGGGTCTGCTGGCACCCATTCCGTTCTTTGGCCTTGATACTGCTGTCGTACACCGATAGCGGACTCGTCGTGCCTGGAAGGCCTGCTGCTATAGTACGTATATAGGTCGCCTATCAGGCTTATCAGAGCCATATGTGAACTGCCCATCTGCCCAGAGTCCTATGCATACGTCATCTCCATCCGTCAGATTATGTAATACGCCGACCTGTGGTCGCGGCTTACGTGAATGGAATGCGATCAGCGCCAGAATCGGCACGGACGACCGGTTACCACACACAGTCTGTCTCAAGTCACAAGACGGCGGGTGAGTGTTGGTAGTTCCATCTTTTCCTGTCTCTTCGAGACAGACGATATCCTTCGCGCTTCAACCTACTACTCCCTCCAGCGCAGGCCTATATTGGCGTGCCCATTCAGCGGAACAAACAGGTTCTTGTCACGCGAGTAGCATTCGCCGGACCACTGGCCCCCGGAACTGCGTCACCTATCGGGGAATTGTCACCTGTCTCTTCAAGGCTCGTGCACGGTTCAGCTTTTTCCGTCAGCTCCGTTTCATCCTACTTCTACTCGACCTTTTCGACGACATCCTTGTCAAGGCTTTCAAACGGTTTTAAGTCCATAGCGCCATAAAGGAAACTCAGTTTCAGCCAGAAGTGCATCTACCGGATTCTTTCTTCCGACTTGGTCGCGAACGCTGGAGCAAATCCACTACAACTCTTTAGAGTACACAACATACCGCAATATACTCGCTTGAATCGTTATCGCACCGCCCACCGCTCCGGTGCTAGGCCAGAGTCAGAGAATACCATTCAGTCATGGGCAACAACCAGTCTCACGGGGCGCCTGGATCCCCTCGTTCCGGTGGGAATGGGTCACCTGGAGAACCATCGGGCGGCGCTAGCAGCTCCAGTCGAGCGGCCAATCTCTCAGGAATCATATTCAACCGCGATCGCTCTGGTTCGTCAGCGTCATTTGGCTCGTTTGCCGGAGGAGGTCGTAATCGGGACAAGGATAAGGTCGATGCCGCCAGTACGCCGCAGACGCCTCCAGGACTATTGGATGGCGGTCATCTCCATCCCCAGGGAACATACGCGCAGCGCAATCCAGACTACAACCATGCTATCGTCAAGGGATTGATCATCGACAAGAAACTGGCGCCATTTTACCGGGGATTGGAAGACTATGAGGAGGAATGGGAAGATGACGAGGTGATCAAGAGCTTGAGGAGTCTCAGAGCAGGGCAAGGACAACTGGATCCCGACAGTCTACCTCCGCTCACGAAGGTTGCAGACAAGGAGAGGCGGGAGGCACGAGCGTACAAGGGCGCAACGGAATGTCCAATTTGCTTCCTGGTATGTTCCTCAAGTCCATCATTGAATCCCCCCGCTGAAGAAGTCACCTTGCATCATAGTATTACCCTCCCAATATCAATACCACACGGTGTTGTGAACAGCCGATTTGCACAGAGTGCTTTGTACAGATCAAGCGAGCAGAAGCAACGGTAACTCATCTAGAGTCGGAACCGGCTGCCTGTCCATACTGCATGGAGCCAGAGTTTGGAGTTATTTACGAGGTGCAGAAGGTGAAGCGAAACAGATTTGCCCCTGGAAGCGTCGTCCGGTGCTAACTATCGGAGCCGTTTGTCTGCATCACAGATTGTGAGACCTGACCTACCAACTATCGCTTCAACGGACTCTGGAGATATCGTCGACCCTAGACGAAACGGTGAGACGATACGAAGGAAGAGTGTCAGCTCAAAGGCGAAAGAAGTGGTGACTATCGGTAAGTAGATGACGATTTCTAGTACCGCATGGAGGTTCCTGACGCGTTGCCTTGCCATTCCAGATCAAATTCGTCCGGATTGGGAGGAAAAGCTGAACGCAGTCAAAGCCGCGGCCGCTCGACGAGCGTCAAGACGTATCATCATGCACAGAGTATGTCCCTCTGCACATCCGCGTATATAGTTACGCTGACAAAGGTTCCAACAGATCGGGGATAGGCTTATTCCAGTCGGATACACATCTTCGCGGGAGGGAAATAGCGTGGCGACAGGTCCTATCGAGCGGACCATAGATGAAAACGCGCTTCAGGCTATCCTTGCCAGTGCTGAACGAGGAGGCAGCTCGCGCAGTGGAAGGCGGGCAAGAAGAATGGGCAGCGGGGACCTTAATGCTGGAATGCAAGCTGCCGCCGATATCGAAGAGGTGGGTGCTTGTCGCTATCTGTGTCTCCAGATGTCTGCCCATTTCATGCTAACACATGCGATTGCATCCAGCTCATGTTGATGGAAGCGATGAGACTGTCTATGCTCGAGCACGAAGAACAGCAAAAGAAAGAAGCAGAGGCAAAGAAGAAGCAGGAAGAAGCCGCTAAACAGAAGGTGGGGTCAAGTGTGGTAAGTGCCTTCCAGCCAGCCTAGGACTTTCGCCCATTGACACACGTGAAACTAGATAGCAACAACCTCCATTGCCCCGGTAGTCAACCCCAATGACGCTTCCGGTAGCTCGACTGTCCCTCAACCAACATCTGTTACAGAGTAGCCGCTTCCTACGTGTCAGGCTCTAGTCAACATGCTTGATCCCGACAGACCCAGTCTCCTCAACCATGGTTTCCTCTCGCACCAGTTTCTCGCATAACATATATGGACTTTCGATGACGCCGTACACTCCACTTGGAAGCGAGACCTCATTCTTGTGTCTGCCGCAGTTTCTGACCCTTCTCTGATGATCGCCGTCTTCGTTCATTTTGGGTTTTTGGGTGAACATATCTCGCGGCCTGTATTCTTCCTCACTATATCTGCCTACATGTCTTGTATCCTTTCGCCTTGTATAGATTTCTACCGTCCCTCTAGTATTGCAGTAATCGAAAGATATACATTTGCCTTATACTGGTACGGTCTCCCGTTTACACCTGCCTTTTGTCATACAGCATCTTTTCCAAAGGCAATTCGCCATAAAGGATTCTCCTAAATCATTCGCTTTGTCCTAAGTCTCTTCGATGCTAAAAGGTGATTTCATTTGGGTACAAAGGGGCAACTGCCCACTGCGCCAGAAGACGTTGATATTGTCGCTCGTCTGTCTCGTCTTTTCACCATTCGTCTCAATGTTGATGATACATGCCGGTTGAGAAAACGGTCGCTTACTACCATCGAACTCGACCCAGCCTCTTTTATAACAAACAGAACTTCAGAAACCTGCCAGCGGTAACGAAAGATACATGGTCTTGTTTCTCGGCCGTCACGGTCAGGCGAAGCAAAATTTTGCAGCTCCCCCTTCCAGAACGCCGGTATGGGAAAGTGTTGACACATCGTAACCAGTCAGCTTGAACACCCTTGACTGTGCATTAGGAGACAGCAATAGAGGGCAAGTCAAGGCTTCTCGATCCAGAACTTACCTCGTTTGGAGAGGCGCAGGCACAGGTTTGTATTAGTGTTTACCTGAGGAAGCAACTAGATTTGTCAGTTGCTGATCAACGAATAATTCAGGCCGTCAACAGAGAGTGGAAGACAAATCTCGGATTCGGAGCACCCCTTCCGGGATTATGGCTCTGTAGTCCACTCACGAGAACCGCACAGACCCTTCGTTTGAGCTTTGAGGGCTTCCTAGACAGCAAAACCCCTATCTTCACGGAGGTCAGTCACAATCCGTTGGAGACCAGCATGCACAATTACTGATCCGATCTGTCTTTTAACGACTAATTCCGATAATGCTTTCTGAGCGTAGGGGTTCCGAGAGATGTTGCACGTCCGGCCTACACACAAAAGGAGAACAAAAGTCCGTTCTGGTTTCACTGAGATCACTGTGTCGTTTCGTTGCTCATGCTTGGATGTGTGGCTATTTAAATACTTGGGCATTTAAATGCGACAGTCCTATTTGCTTGAAACCTTCCCAGGCTTTGGATTTGAGCCCAACTTTACGGAAAACGATACGCTATGGAAGCCAGGTAAGTCCAGGCCGCACCTATCATTCAATGTGACTGAGCCTGATTATGCCGCTCACCGGCGCCCAGATGGAGATGTAGAAAATGAAGTTGAACGCCAAAGCAGATTACGGGAAGCATTGTGCAAGTTGTTGGATGAGCACGAAGAGACCTGTCAGTGCCCAATTTGGCGAGCGCCCGCCTGACACTTTGAGTGGCAAATATGCGTTATTCACGAATCGCGTGCTCTCCACCCTCTCTTGTCCCCGCGACGTCGACCGATACTCGGCGCACCCCATTCTCCGCCGTACCGTGCGTTGTTGAGCAAGACATCTCAGTGACTTCGCGCAATTACGCTTTGACTTCGGTGCTCCAGGTCTTATATCATGAGCCACACGAGTTTGCGCCCGGAGAGGTTTTAGCTCTGATCGCTAAAGGTGGGAAGACTCCGGCGATTGATAGAGGATATGTAGATATGACAGGACAAAACTCTCATAAATTATTTACTTCATCGTTCCGGCGCAAGGACCTTGATTACCGTATGGCTCATAGTTCAAGACTTCGAAAAGACCGTGCGTTGTTCTTGAACGATCACAGAAAACAGAGCGTTGACAAGTTGAGCACAGTCACCTTGCCGTGCTGCAGAGTGGGCAAGGCTGCTCCATCGCAGCCTCACGTATAGTACCCTTACAGGTCCGCCAGCTAGCTGGAGATATAACCGAGTTGACCGCCTTCAAACGCCAGCTACGGGTGGTAACATGCACCGACGCGCGTTGGAGCTGCCAACTGATTCGCTTGAGCGAGATAGAGATGGGGGACCTGCAGGCATGAGGTCACAGATGTACAGCCAAGGGATGTCCTCCTGGCTCCTACTGGGCTCTCGTGGAGGGAGAAGTGGATCTTTGGCGGTGGTGGCAGTCAAGTACTTGGTTAGACAGGGATTTTTGTGAGGACTCGAGAGACCGTATGGAGTCGGAGCATGTAGAAATCTATTGGGCCGTCGATTGCCAGCCAGTGGCCAGCAACACAATCTCTGCGTTGCGACCTAGACCTTGGAACTCTTGTTCCCAGCGAACGATCGAACCCGACAACTCCTGATACGATCGGTGGAGGCTCTCTTGCCATAAACCCCTGGACGACACTGCATGAGCACTGGCTTGACAGAGTGGCAAACGGCGCCGACAATCCTGACGAGCTGGTTGACCTTATATCGCACCGTTTATATGGTTGAGAATGCATAATCCTGCCAGTTGACCTGTCGACTTGCCCGTCCATCCATCCGTGCAGTAATCCTAAGGCAGTCTGAAGGCTGACCAGTAACATTAACGGCTTGACACCAGCAGGGTCGAACGCGTACGCCGAATATCAAGTACTGTTGAGCGAGAGCAGTGCACGAAAGAATCCTCATCTGCTTCTTCATAATTAATATCTAGATGTCGCACCTTCAACGAGATCTTCAACAACGTCGAGTGCTGCATCCACATTTCGGTGGATCCATCCACCCGTCCTCGCAGAAGGGGAAGAGGGGTTCATCAGTGTTTCATCAGGAGTACGGGAGAAGCAAGAAGACGCAAAAGGGTCCGCACGGGGCCAAGCTTTTTTTTTCCAGGAGTGGCGAGAGTTGGCCTTAGCTACTAGGCCCATGATGATTGATGCGTTGTTGTGCTTACCTTACCGTACAGCGGCGCCGGGTGACGCAAGGCGGGAAATGGGGCCAGCGCACCATGGAGCCAAGCAAGCACGTTTCAAATCATCCCGACAGCTATCCCGACCACATCTGGAGACTTTGAGCGACATCCTTGGTGTTTCATCTGCTCAACCCTATCGCCGTTTCATCTGTGCGGAAAGACCCGTCTCCTCCTGCACTTTCCCTGGACCTTCGCTTGTCCACTACGAGGACCGTTTTGAGGGATTTGTGGACTGCTCGAGCACAGTGGGGAACTTTCTCAAACAGTGAGTACATTGGCAGCAAGTGCATGGCACAACCATGTCTATCAGATCTCGTCGTTCCTGGCGTAGAGGCCCTGCCGACTGTAGTGCTTACCTTTAATCCGATCGCCCTGGATAGTTCCTGTCCCCTAGGTCGCCTCGAAAAGTCGTACCGTCTCGTGCCGCAGCGTTGTCCGTGGACATCGAGCTCAGTTCTTGTATCATAATCGTCGCCGCATAATCGAGGCTGGGATCCCAAGGATAACGGACACCACTACTCTCTGCCGGCAACCACTGCGCATTTTGACGTGATTCTTCTAAGCCGATAGGCCATGACGTCGCTGGCCTCTTACAGTACCACACCATCATCGTCGTTCCACATGTCTGGCCACCCTTCACACTCTCGCCCCACACCACAGGGCAACTCCCCTTCGTCGAGCTCTAGCCCATTCTACACAGCCTATAACTCTCTCGGTGAACGTGCCAGCATCGCATCCAACGGCAGTCATCCGTCTGTCACACACGATACAAAGACTTTAACGCACGCGCAACCAGTTCCGACTTTGCGCAACGCAGCGTCAAATCGAGCAGCTCAGCAGTCGGACGTGGAAGTCGAGTCCAGTCCACATTCTCAAACGAGTCCTGCACTCTCCCCTCCTTCCATATCAGCCATCTCCCATTCACCAAATCACACTGCATCGCCTTCAACTCGATCGTCACCGAGAGCCAAGGAAGAGGATCGACATGCAGCCAATTCCCTGGCTGCGATGGTCATGGATGTTACCGTCTCCCCAAAGCATCGCACGGATGGGTTTCAGCCGGATGTCGATCGACACTCGGCCGATACAGTTGAATCACAGGGAAAGGAAGCTTCCAGCAGCTCGAGAGGCGTGAAGGCGCTTGCCACCAGTGGACCGGCCGAGGGTTCCCGCAGAAGTGAGGAATCGACTGGACAGGATCACGCCGGACTATCTTCGCCCGAGCACTCGAGGTCGCCACGTCGGGTGCGAATAATCGGTAGCGGAGATGATGTAAAGCAAGAGTCAAGTCACGACGGAACCACAGCCAGTCAGCCAGCACATAATTCAGATTCGTCTTGCACACCTGCCTCGTCACCTCCACCGAAAACACCAAATACGGACGAGGTAACGCATCACGGCGACCTTCCGTCCTCGGTTTCCGAGAAGGCGCAGGAGTCAACGACGACGGACGAAGCGAGAGATGGCCCGGCGACCGCAGAGGCCGCATCAACTGCGCACATGGATCTCGCGACTTATCCCACTCCGGAGCTGCTCCGCCTTCTCGCCAGTCTGTTGACTCAAATCGCCTCAGCCAATGACGGACTGAGGGAGGAAGCGTTCAAGCAGAAAGCAGAACAGCCATCGGGTACCAAGACGTCGCCTTCGTCGCGCAATCGTACCAGAAAATCGTCGGGAGGCGAGATTGCCGGAAAGTTTTGCATTCCACCCTTTAGGCCTCGCCCATCTCAGTCCGACGCGGATTCACAAAACCAACATAGCCATCCTAAATCACCTAGCGAGGACGATGCTGTCACAGGCGGTGCTGTCCAAGCGCAGTTGCAAGAAGCACCTTCACGCGCCAAAACCTCCGAGCACCAGCATAGCCCGACAGATGCGCCGAGTGATGAAACAGCCCTATCAGTCAAACCATCAGCTGCAAGGGACTCTGTAGTCCTGTCAAACGTCGAAGTCTCTTCGAAGGATCCTGCAAAGGCGGCTGGCTCTACAGCCACAGCAGTATCAGAAACCCAGAGTCAACCAGCTCCTTCGAGCACCGCGGATGCGCCTTCCAAGAAAGCCGAAGTCTATCGAATCACCACCTCAGCTGCACGGGCATCCCTTGCACATCCGTCGGCGATTCTTTGCTTCCACGCGCGCAATGTCCCCTCCATTTCCATTGAAGCTTATCTCCAGCGCATCCTCAAGTATTGTCCGATCACGAATGAAGTCTTCCTGTCGCTGTTGGTATACTTTGACCGAATGAGCAAAATGCAGCTCGGAAGCGCCCAACCGAATGGACAGTCAATGGCGTCCGAAGTCGCAGCTCAGACGGGTATTCGAGGATTCGCAATCGACAGTTACAATGTTCACCGCTTGGTCATTGCCGGTATCACGGTGGCGAGCAAATTTTTTTCAGACGTGTTCTACACGAATTCGCGATATGCAAAAGTACGTGTTACAACCTTGCTATCAGTGCAACTTGCTAATGAGTTGCGCGTCAACCTTCAGGTCGGAGGTCTACCGCAGAGCGAACTTAACCAACTCGAACTCCAGTTCTTGCTTCTCAACGACTTCAATCTGGTGATACCCCTTGACGAAATGCAGCGTTATGCCGATCAGCTACTAGCGTACGGACAAGGAAAAGGCATGGTGGGGAACACGGGGCCGGGAATTGTCTACGGCAAGCTGCCCCAGATGAAGCTCCCCAGTGAAGACCTGAGAGATGAAGACCCGGCTGCTCCTACGTCTTGACCGGGTTCCTAACTCAACATCTATACCCTTAGAGGTCATCGTCGGATAAAATGCAGGCGCCGCATAACACAACTAGGCGCAGTTATCTCTCGATTGCGATGCACATCAGCAACCGAATTCAACAAGGGCATTGGCATGCCCCGATACCACCTTAAACCACATTGTACACACGAACGACTTTTAGGAACTATCGTCTCGGCATGCACCGTGTGCACTTTCTTGTATGATTATCCCCGAACAACGTTCGCATCAGCATTTCCAGCATCACGAGTTGGAGGAGTAAGGCTTCTCAAATTATGTATTCTGATTGTATGCCCAAATATAGATTGTGCGAGGATACGCGAATAACGCAAGATGTCATTCTTGCGAAGGTTGCCATGTGCGAGTACACGAAGCAGTGCAAGGCTTGGGAACAGAATGGATGCAGAAACTTGAATGTCAGCAGGAGATCTGGATACCTATCTGGGTGGACGCCTTGGTCTTTGTCAAATATACTTCCGCCATGTCGTCATCATAGGTAATTGCTTGCATTAATATTGGTCGATCATCGTGAGGCAGGTCGTCTTTTGCTGGGCAATAGTCGTCGTTCGCTTTGAATAAGTATCTCTCGCCTGACATCTGGACACCCTGCTCCCGCCGCATCTATCCTCCATCTGTCGCTCTACATTTCGTCACCTGGGCAGCAACATCCAGAAAAACACGCCGATCCCGCCTACAAACGAACGACCAGACAGACGCACTATGGCAAACCCCCCTCACCCGCGGATTTCTGCCGATCCCAACCTTGACTACATCCTACTACACACGGGACTAAAGGTCGCCGAAACACTCTCTCTGGCCGTACCGCCAGCATACTTGCTCTTCCATGCGTTCCGAGGCAAACGGCCGTTCTCCGTCAACCGCTTCTTAGGCGCGACCTGGATGACCAGTCTTGGAGGAGCTGTGGCTAGTATGCCTGTAGCATACTACAGGCTGAAGGATGAGCCTCGAGTGGCTATGCAGAACCGAATGGACAGACTAGTCAGTACCCTCAACGCAGATTGTCTGAATGGGCTAGGCGTGATTGCTAACATCTGTTCACGCCTGCGTCCGTCGCTGTAGTCCCACAATGTACGTCTCTTCGTTGTCTAGCGCAATGTCATCGATTGAGGCCACTAACGACTCCTCTGCCATCTCAGACTACGCAAGTCCGATCCGATGATTACTCCTTGATCGGAAGTGTTCTCGGCTCCCTCATCGTCACCACCATTTTCTACAAACGAGCGTCAATCATCAACAATATACTAGGTGGAAGTTTCTTGGGCATGAGTGCGGGAGTCTACGCCCATTTGATCCAAGAATGGAGAGAAGGCCAAGAAGTGGAGCCGGATTTACACGGCATGCTGCAGCCAGTCCCGGCTGTAGGAAATGAATTGGAGGAAGCAAAGAAGGCGATTGGCAAGAAGGGTTAAAACGCATGTACCGCCGCTACAAAAATCTTATAATATAGCGCCTTCACTAGTGGTATACATCGCATGCAAGAAGCAGACCGGAGACACATTCTATCTCTTCTGCTTCGGCTTCTTGCCAAGGAACTTTCTGACCTTCTTCGAAGTCGGCCTCGCATCCACTACTTCGTGTGCTTTGGAGGTTGAGGCGCCCAGCATCTGCGGATGGTCTATGACAGAGCCAGAGATCAGCATTGATATTTCTTTGGGATAGCGGCGCAACTCACTCGTGGCTGACAGCAAGTCATCTACAACCACGCGGCTGCCCGACGTGGGATATTTGGCTGATACACCTCGCGCCATCATGGGCTGAGCAAGAAGAGAATCCAGTTCATAGCGAAGTTTTGGCACGTTGTCTCGCAGCCGTTGTTTAGGCTTCTTCCTAGACTTAGCGATCTCGTCGTCGGATTCCTCTGCCGAACTGGGATGGCAGATGAACTCAGAATGGGGGCAGACTCGAGACAAGGAACGGAGAGACGACTTACAGCAAATCAGGGTCAAGATCAATGTCCATGGCCTCAGCTGTTTCCTGCAGCCAGCTCTTTTCGTGCTTGGCCTTCTTGACGGCATGTTGCGCCTTTTCGATCTCTTTCGCGATTCTCACACGCTCTCTCAACTTTGGCAAGAATCCGGGTTCCACCTGGAGTTCGGGAAGCTCGTTGGCTGCAGCGAGAACAGTTCAGTCAACAAGAGGCGTTTGATGGATGACGCACTGAGGGTGGTCACTCACTTCTTCCCAGACTCTTCATCAGAGCCTTTTGCATTCCACGCTCTTCCGGACTGACCATCTGTAAACTGAAACCGTCCTGGCTGGCACGAGCAGTTCGACCGCTTCGATGAATGTATGCATCGGCAGTTCTTGGTAGCTGGAAATGAATGACGTGATCTACCGATGGAATATCTAAACCTCGAGCTGCAACATCGGTCGCAATGAGGACACCGTTCGTCGAGGAAGCGAATCTGGAAAAACGTGAAGAGAGTGATAAGCGCTGGGCCCATTACCAGTCCAGGTGGCCTGCCTACCGATCAAGATTCTTTAGTCGTTGCTTTTGCTGCAGCTGCGAATGTAGCGGGTAGACCGGAAGCTTGAGCATTTCGAACAACGGAGCCAGACGCCGGATGCCGTCGATACTGCCGACAAAGACGAGCGAACGGCCGGGATACCGGAGGAGGAAATAGTAGAGATAAAGATCCTGTGAAGTGGATGATTAGAAAGCTTGTAGATAAGCTGCCAACAACACTCCAGAACTTGCCTTGTCGGTTAGCAGGCACTCTATGATGGATTCTCGAAGAGTGGCAACCAATCCACCTTCAGGACTGATGTCGATAACGCAGGGTTTCTCGTCTCTGAAGTCCAAACGCTGGACCAAATCGTCTGTGGTTCTCGATGAGCGCGAGGTCCTCGTTCAGAGTCCCCAGTGACAGCAACTCACCCAAGGTGTTGGTCTTTCCAGATTTCCCTTTTTTCCCTCTCCATTTCCCTCGTTTCAGGTTTGTCTGCAAATCCTTTGAGAGTGTGGCGGAGAACACAAATGTCTGAAGATCGTCTCGCGCTTCGGTCAAATCGATTTCTCGCGTTGCCCGTTTGAACGTCGGATCCGACTCGTCGGCGTTGGTACCTTGCCTAGGTTGCGGGAACACTGATGTTAGTACCGAAAACCACAAGGCAGGAGTCATTGAAAGCCAAGCTGCTTACATCGCTTCCCGTTTCCTCTCGGTCAGTGCCACGATCTGTTCCAACTCGGCAAAGTGCCCTGTCTCGATCATTCGATCCGCTTCATCGACGATCAAAAACTTGATCCGCTTGATATCCGTAGCGAGATCCGAGTCCTGGGTAACCAACCAAGGCGCATCAGTCTCGGTTGCGATAAAAGACGACGAACGACGCTTACTTCTTCACAGAGGTCCCACAGTCGACCCGGAGTAGCAACGAGAATATCGCAACCCCGCATCAGAAGCCTTTTTTGCTTCTGCACACTAAGGCCACCGACGATGCTAGCAATGCTGATCAAAGGCGGCTGCTTCGGCTTGGGCGGGGCCTTCTTGCCTTGCTTTCCTTTGCCCTTGCCCTTGGGCGCACTCTCCACTACTTCCCCCTCAGCCTCAACTTCTTGTCCAGCTGCGAGAATCTGTTCCATATGCTTGTGCACCTGCAACGCCAATTCTCGGGTCGGACACAAGACGAGCGCGCTGAGCACCCTCCTGGCTTTGGCGCGTCGGGCAAACTTTTCGTGCTCGCCGTTGAGCGACGGGTCGGTCGAGAGCAACCAGTTCAAGACGGGAAGGGAGTAGGCGAGGGTTTTACCGGAACCCTATCAGAGGACGAAGGGGTGTATGAGCACTGCTGTACCTATAAGGATGAAAGACGCACAGAAACTCACGGTTTCAGCGACACCGACTACGTCTCTTTGTTTCGGTAATTGTTCCATCTCGACATCTTCATCGCTGTCACTTCCCTGTTCTCCAGATGAGGGTAAAGTTCCATTAATGGCTAAGGGAATCGCCTTTTTCTGGATATCGGTGGGCTTTGTGAATCCAAGCTTGTGCAGACCCTTCTTGAGCAGGGGATGCAAGGGCACGTTCTTCCATTCAGGCAGTAACGCATCTACGTCGGAAAGGTGAGGCTAAGTCGCAGCCAGCCAGAATCTCCCTCCCTGGATCTCACTCACCGTCGAATTCATTATTCTTTGCGCGCTCGAAGGTGCTCATATTGTTTTCCACTAATTCGTCCGCCACCTCTGGCTCGACTTCATCTGCGCCTTCTTGCTCAGAATCCTCGGCCGGCCGCCCCTCAATCATACTCCCTTCCTCTGCAAGGTCTTCGAGTACTGTGTCCGCGGCAGCCTTTGGCTTTTCGTCCTCCTCTTTGGATTCCAGCTCGGACCGCTTCCGTTTCTTGTTCTTTGGCTTTTCCTCTGTCGGTTTAGACAACGCAGCTGTTGATTTCTCCTCCGCTTGCACAGGCTGGGCAGCTGGCTTTTTGCCTCGCTTCGGCTTGGCTTCCTATACCACCCAACGATATTATGAGAAAACACTTTGGACAGACAAACGAAACTACTTACAACCAGCATCGCCTTTTTCCCGCCTTTCCCGTCTTCCTCCCACACAACATCGACCCCATCCACCTCTTCCAGCATCATCATGCCACCATCATTATCAAACAGATTTGTCATGGTATCGCTCCTCCCTCTCCTTGACGACGACGATCCCTTCTCCCGCCCGCCTGAGGCGACGTCGATATCTTCCGTGAAGTCGTCTCCAAAATCTTCAGGCTGAGCGCTGAGCAGTGTCCACTGCAAGGCATCTGCACGTAAGCGTTTCACCTCACCACCATCAGCCTGTGGTTCCTCTTCCACATCCGCATCCGACGCCTTCTTGGCTGCCGTCTGACGTTTCTTCGTCGCTAGCTTTCCGGGCGTTTCCTTGAGGACACTCTTCAACGGTGCGTCGGTGGTGGTGGGCCGTTTCTTGCCTTTTACCCTGCTCTTCAACGTCGCCATGGCGAACGCGCGCGAGTCTTCCTTTTCGAGTGCCATGATAACTGTTACCGAAGAATAGTGTATGGGGTCGAGGATTGACAATCGAATAAAGGTTGAGATTCGGTCTAGCTATAGTTGAAGCTGGCTGTCCGGAAATCTAGCCTTGGCACGTGACGTGGGCAGGTGAAACCGCGCGGAAGCGAATTACCTCCCAACGATCGAAACGAAGCAGGCACCTTAGCTTGTCTTCATTCCCTCGAGTAGTGAGACGTGGACGGTCGTAGCGCTTGGACGGTCCGTACGCCTTGTGACGTAACATCAAGTAGCCTGTAAGAGACGAGCCCCATACGACTCCAATAAGATAGGTTGCGTTCCCCGAATACCTAGCAAGTAGCTCCTTGCGCAACATGGCAAACGGTATCCAGGATGTGTCAGACTTGCAAATCGGTCTCATCGGTATGGGAGAGGCAAGTCTATATCATGCGTCGGAGGTGTATCATAATCCTGATGAATGACAAGCCCTCATATAGATGGGGAAGATGTATGCTCGTCGTCTTGCTGCTGGAGGCATGAAAAAGTCAGTAAATCCTACTATCCTTACCCTTCCTGACATGCATGTTCGCTGAAACCCTGTCAACCCAAAGCATTTGCGTCTGTGATCGGTTTGAGAGATATGAAGCCCTCAGGGAAGAGATGAAAGGTTTGTCCATCATGATGGCTAACCGGCACTGTGAACTGATAGTACCTCCCCTCATATCCGTTTCACGACTTGCACTTCAGATGTCCCGACTATTAAGGTATTAAAGGACGGACACCAAGTTTCCCGAATATCCGACTTTATCATCTACAGCGTCGAAGCGGAATTCATCTCCCAAGTCGTCAGTACTTACGGTCCATGTAGGTCTCTTCCCCGCGTTTCCGTCCCCGAGGTGTGCTAGCTCGGCCGCTCACAGTCTCCCTGTGATTGCTCAGCTACGAAACCTCGTGCCATTGTGGCCGGTCAAACATCTGTCAAGGCGCCCGAAAAGGAAGCGTTCGAAAAGTATCTACCGGACGATGTGTACATCGTTTCGGTACATAGCTTGCACGGTCCTACGGTGACAACAGAGGGGCAGCCGTTGGTGAGTGACTTCTACCCTATACAAAGTTCCTTGGCGTAGAGACGTACACTGACGCTGCATCTCCTTCAGGTCATCATTCAACATAGAGCGCCAGACGAAAAGGTCCGGATCGTCGAAAAGATCCTGGAATCGTTCAAGTCGAGATACGTTCACTTGACATACGAGGAGCACGATCTGGTTACCGCAAACACCCAAGCGGTTACCCATGCCGCGTTCTTGAGGTGAGCCACCCGGGGCAAATAGTATTCGCGGCAACTGACCTACCATTGCAATCCGCAGCATGGGTACCGCGTGGAAAAACAGCCAAGACTACCCTTGGGAAACCGAACGATACGTCGGCGGCATCGAAATCGTCAAGATCAATATCGCCCTGCGAATCTACAGCAACAAGTGGCACGTCTACGCCGGTTTGGCCATCTTGAACCCCTCGGCGCGCGAACAGATCCGGATGTACGCCCAGTGCGCGACGGATATCTTCAAGTTGATGATTGAGGAAAAGAAGGAGGTCCTAAGGCAGAGAATGTATGAGGCGCGGGAGGGTGTCTTTGGGTGGACGAGGCAGCAGGAAGGGGACGTTGAGACCCCCTCGTCGAAACAGAGAAAGCCGATCTTGCTATCCGACCGTATACTGGATCAATTCACTCTCGGTGCCAAACCGGCAGCAGGGGAGCCCGTGCGGCCCAATAATTCCCATCTTTCCTTGTTGGCCATGGTGGATTGTTGGCACAAGTTGGGAATCAAGCCTTACGACCATCTGGATGTAGCAGGAACACCGGTGTTTATGCTGTGGATTGGTATGTGGATCGCGGGATGCGGTCTCTGCCATCGGCTCAACTTGATATCGCGTGCCCCTACAGGTGTTGCCGAGTATCTCTTTAGGTCAAGGGAGAGACTGGAGATGGCTATAGATTCTGCCATTAGCGACAAGACGCATCGTTCGGATGACACTGAGTTTGTTGTTGCAGCGCGAGGATGGAGTCAATGCGTTTCATTTGGAAGCTTTGACCTTTACCGGAGCCGATTCGAAGAAACTGCCAGTAAGCGAGGATGTGATGGTTTGGGTGAAATCCGGGGACAAAGCTAAATGCCTGTTTCCATTCAGGCTTTTTCGCACCCCGGTTCCAGGAAGCAACGGTTATCGGGGGCAAGATGATCAAAACGATTCTCGATGAATCCGCTCAGGCGAAAGCTGCAGCGGAAGCCAAGGCAGTCTCGCAAGTGGCCGATGCCGCCTCTACGGCCGCCACGGACAAGACATCGGTGTAATAGTTGGCACGAGGATATAATTAAATCCTCCCCACGGCCAAATTACCCAGATACAGCGCTTCTATGGCGACTCAACATACTCGTCGCTTCCTGCCATTCGTCCGGTCGATTTGTATTGAACAGCCAATGCTCCTCGCGAGGTTTAAAAACGAAATCGCCATCGGCCATCTGCTTGCCGTCTTCCCCGATCGTTTCTGCTCCCATCCGTTTCCAAATCCTTCTTGCCGTCCAGCACGGCCCCGTCTTTTTCTTTTCACCCATCGCATTGTCCTTGAGCTCCTCTAGCGCTTCAGGTGCCCATACGGATAACAGCGGTTCCGGATGCGAGTCTGACGCGTGGAGGTAGCATGTCACAGGCGGCGTGTACCGCGATGCCAAATCCGTCAATGTTTCGAGCGTAACCAGGGGGAAATCGACGGCCAAGACGAGAAAGGTCGCGTCCGGGTTGGCAAAGTGCGCCGATAACAAGCCCGCCGCAGGACCTCCAATATCCGCTGACGTTATCCTTTCGTCGTCCTGTACCAGAACAGTTCCCAGCGGAAGTTGAGCTTGTTGCAAGGTTGAAAGTTGCAAAGCGTTGTGGGAGATGTAGATACCCTTTGGGCAGGCTTGACGGAGCAAGTCAAGAAGGTGCAGGTACAGCGGGCGAGTCGTGTCTTCGTCTACGGGAAAGTCGAGGAAAGCCTTGTCCCTGCCCATCCGTGTAGATTGACCGCCGAGTACTAAAAGTCCATAGAGGTCGTGGTTTGGGCTGGAGGAGGCGGTTGAAGGGGTAGTGGCTTCGGACATGGTATCGGTGGACCGCGAGGATGTGATGATGTAGGGGAGCTACGTTCTTCAGGATTGTGCAACTACTCGACGTCAGATAACCTGACCGCAAGAGGCAAACTGTAGCAGACTAAGAATGATGTTGTACTAGCGACATGCATGCGGGGGTGCCATTCGTCATCAGCGACCAGCCAGAGAAGTGACCCCTTCCCGGGAGCACCATGACCCCTAAAGTAGGAAGCGCAACTAGAAGCGCAACTTTCAGCTGTCGTCGAGTGTCCAGTTCGATCGGAATGAATTGAAGCAGTAATAACTCTATTCCTAGCTCTATTTGTGACATCCTCATCGTCCATTGCAGCACCTTCAACCACCACGAAACTTCATCAGCCATGTCATACATTCTATCTACATCCCGCTCAGTCGGGCGTGGCATCGCTTCCACCAGCGCGTCCTCATCCCGGTACTTTTCAGCCTCGACCTCGGCACTTGAAAAGGTTACAAGACCGAGTGGATCTACCCCACTGCCATACTCGCAGGCAGATGGACAGGCTCATCGGGATCTCATGGCTGAGCTGGGGAGGAGTTTAAAGGAGGTCCGTCCTATAAGTGGATCAGAGGGGTTCTCGTCAAGTGAGTTATCCAGTGGAGGACCAGCTTGATATAACGAGTTGACCTGTCTCTTGTTTCCCTTTCAGCCCCATCAACGCCAATCGAGACCTTCCGAAATGGTCAGGTGGGTCAACGTGTAATCGCCATGGCAGCCACTTTTTCTCTTACATGACACATTCTCCCCCTCGCAGCTGTATAGCCCAATCGATCTACATAAATCCAAGCTGTTCCCTGCAGCACGAAGAGGCGCCAAACCACCCCTTCTGGGTCCATCGGCACCATTGGCGAAACGCTCGGATCCATTCTACATCCTCGACGTCAATCCGATAGGCGAAGCGATAAACCACAAGTTGGTCTCTGCCTATATCACGCAAATGGGGAAGATCAAAACGAGGGCGGATACTGGGTTGACCTGGAAGAATCAGAGAAGGGTTGGGAAGATGGTGAGGAGGGCGAGGGCGATGGGCTTGATCAGCCGGTGGGATAATACCTTGTCGAGGGACTTTATGCCGTGATCTAATGTGATTTCGCGTCGGATCCTGTGGGACTGCAACGTGTAAAGGAAATTGCTATGTAACGTGGAAATGGAAGGTTTACCGGTACTCGGCGCCAAAGACCGACGTACGCTCCAGACTATGACTTTTTGCAGACCGGATAATCCTGCAATCGCCGTAGGAAGAGCATTCAACAGGGTTTGAACCGGTCACATCCTGCCTATTCGAGTGAGATCATATATACAAGCTACAGTCTAAAAATGACAACCGGTACACAATGTCCTCCCGCCACCTCGTCTCCTTCCGTCCCCCATGAGACACAGACTCCACCTCAGAACTAGCCATGACTATCCATCAGCACGAAGGATCTACGACTTGTCAGATGGCGGGTAACTCACTCGGATTTGATATGTTCCCTTTGATTTCGTCATGTATCTCACCCATTTCACAGATTGGTAGTTGCTCTTCTCAAACACTTTTAGGAATCGCACGAGCAATCCCGAGGCAGTGAACATGACGACTAAAGGTGCAGGTCAGTGAGCTCAAAACGTTTGCGGTTTCGAGAAATACGGCGTACCTGAAAAGTCCAAGTCGATAGGCGGTCTAGACCACGCTTGGCGATGTGTCGTTGTGGCGAGCTGGGCCTCTGCTGTCAAGGTGGTCTCCTGTGCGCCTTGCATTCGCGGTATCCTGTCGAGCCGAGAGTCAATTCAGAACGAGAAAAGCACAATTCCCGCGCCAACTCACTTCCAGATGATTACGTTCTCTGCAGGAACATATTTTGCCTTTCCGATCTGAACTTTACAGTTTACCGAAGTCGTATTCAAGGGAGTCGGAATTCTCAGAACAACGTCGTTTGCGTTGAGTTTGGGATCGAAATTTGCCTTGAGATGTATCGAGTATTCCACGCGGGATTTGGTAGGCTCAACAACGTGCGTTTGCAGCTTGAATGGCAAATTGATGTTTGTCGTGGATCGGTATCTGCACACGGGCCGAAGTTTAGTCAGGAAGGACCCAATGCTGCGGCATCATTTGACGCACCTCATCAACTCAAACTCCCCGTCTGGAGGGATGAAGCTGATGGATCTATCCGAGTCAAACTTGCCCAATCTGACACATTGGTGGAACTGGCAATCATCGAGTTCAACAGCATTGTCTGCACGAGCGCGATCCGACCTATGAACAAAGCGAGTGAGAATATGAAACATGATCTATCGTCGGAACGCACCTCTTCTCTAATACCAGCTTGTCGTTCAATCCAAATTTGCACTCCGGTGTACCGCTCAAATACGCTCGCATCATGATCTGTCCATCCACGTCTGCGCGTAACACCGAGCCTTTGCAGATTTGGACGTTAACACTTCACTCGTCTGGCAATACTCCTTCAACAAGGACTCACCTTCTTTGCTCATCAGGAGATTCACGGTCTCTATCACATCAACAAAGGCCTCGTTCTTGCGGTATTTAACGTCAGCTCTCCGCCATGAGGTAGCACCCGTCGCTTGGATCGTGATCTTTGCCGAGTCTTCCCGCTAAAGGTATAATTTCGCTGGTGAGCGGATTGCAAATTAAATCCAACATCAGAGGTGGCTTACCACGGCCATTTCCGACTTGATGCTTTCCGACGTGATATACATCTTCAGCGCATCGATTTCTGTGTTCTGAGGATACCCAAAGTCAAGAATCTCTGCAAAGATGGTAGATCACTGTCAGCGTAGCAGGCAGGATAATGTAGACTGTACCTACCATCGAGTAATTCGTAAATGAGCACAAAGTTGCTCTTGACCGCTTCCTCGTCTAGCTTTCCGAAATATGAACGGCAGATGGTGACAAAACGGTACAAGAATTCGAAGATCAGAGCGGCATTGGCATTACATCTAACAAGCGACAAAGATTATCAGCACCGCATATGGGGATGGCTGAGGGATAGCGGTATTTCAAAAGGATTAACCAAACTTACTTTGTAACCGCCAGAATGTAAACGTTGTTTACTCGAACGTGAAAGAAAGACGTTGACCCAAGAGTGATTATCGGTGATCGTACATCGGGATTCGAAATGACCTGAATCCTGAACACATCGGATATCGAACGTCTTTGGAGGCAATCCAGGGTCTCAGCTTGCGTGAATTGACCGTTACCTTTGCTTCCTAAGAGGCACTCACTTCAGGTCCGGTCGGAACAACCTGGATATCAGAACCTACGGCGTCAAGCATGCGACGTCAGCGTCCATGAGCTAACCCTATTCGACCACCGATTCTTACCTCTCCCTTCTGGTTGAATACAAAGAACGCCTAGATAATGATTCGTGAGAATCCGAACGAACGGTATGACGGCAGTACGGCATGTCGCGACTACTCACGGAAATCATGATCCTGCCTCTATTTCTATCCTTCAGCGCGTATCCACTTCGTGGCGACTTTTCCACCGAAAGACAAACAGGCCTCCGATACTTATACTGCGTCCGAAATCTTCCTGGGGAATGTAGTTGCACTGAATCGAGGAGACTGCTGAAGACTGATAGAGGTTCACGCCCAATATGATGATTCATCTATTCGCGGATATTGGTGATCGAGATGACGGGCTGCGATTTCACAGTACCAGCTTATTATAACAACCAATTCAAGTCAAGTTCCTCGATCTCACCATCTCCGTCCTAACAACAACGTGGATAGACACGAAAAGGTATAGCCAGACAATCATGACCCTACGTGGTCAGCAACAATTAGGAAATCTAGTCAAAGTCCCTTTGATTCCCGAAGAACGAAGGAAACCCTAGACCGGGAGCCTGGCGCATTCATTCTTTAGCGGTCAGAACAGGGCTGGTATCACCATAGGACCCAAAGAGTAAGTCTCAACGCATGTTTCTTCGCGTCCGCTCGCTTCGACCGAGATGATCAACCTCATGTTACAGGAACATTATATCTCCAGTATCAAGATACAAGTCCACCTCGACCCGCTGCTTTCTCGGTCTATTCCCCGCCTACGCTAGGCCTCCCGCTTCGCCCGAGTCTTTGGCGCCAGGAATCCAGACAGATCGCCTAGAGGAAGAGTGAAGGGGAAGTTGTTGCTGGCGAGCATAAGAGCGCTTGCGGAAGGCCAATGGTTCAGCCTACGGGTCGAGGATCGAGGAGCGAAACGTACATGAAGATCCACCAGGCGCAGAGACAACAAATGAATGCGAAGGCGCCGCCAGCACTATCGATGATCGCGATGGTCAAGTCACAGCTCCCAATTCCGGTCTCCTCCCACCAAGACCCGACTCGACACCATTACTTACATGAACAAATGGTCTGCCGTTGCTGCGTTGCCCCGAGACACTTGGGCATAGGCCGCTGCAAGCATCCAGAAGGCGAAATCGAGTTGGACAGTAGAAGACAATGCCGTTCATCTTGGTCAGGAATCGTGCGAACAGCGTGTTTCGTAAAGCACTCACGCTCAGGAACAAGAAGACAAAGACCCCATTCGTACGAAGTGAACAGATGAAAAAGACAAAGGTCAAGATGCCCCCTGTATGGAGCGACCGCAGGTCAAGGGCAAGTGGGCTAATGACGCTGTTTTGGAGGCTTACAGAATATGAGCCATAGTGAGATCTGTGCGAACACCGTAAGTTATCCGTCTTCAAACGTTGCACAGGTATTTGCAAATCTCAACTTACGCCATTGTTGTATTGCACAGGTCTTTGGATATGGCCAACCAAAAGTAATGAGGCAAGGCCGGGTCGACGGTCACATGCAACTCACGCGGACGCAAGCGACGTCGCTACGACATTCTTTGGGTCGATCAGATAAGCAAACGACAGGTAAAACCCTCCGAATCTACGCTCGTGGATTACACACAACATCCGTCAACTACATCGAACGGCATTGCGACGCATTTTTGTGCTTACGAGCCAAAGACAACGAAAGGGAATGTGTTGCCTATTAACCTGTGTGGCAAAGGTTAGTAATCTGGCAAGACCAGCTTGTAGGTCGAGGTTATTACCATTCCAAAATAGCAGCGACGTAAAGGCCCAGCCCAGCCGAAAAGTAGAGTGTTCCCATCAACGTCAACGCCGAATCAGTGGTCGTTCCCATGAAGCCCATGAAGTAGCATGACAGAGGAGTCAAGGTAACCAAGAATACTGCGAGGCCGAAGACAGTTGGATTACCACTGTGGAAGAAGGGGCGCCTTCAGTCACCATCTGCATAGGCAGAAGCTCCGGCGCGGGAATAACGCACAAGCGCTTCGTAAAGTCTTCCTGTCTCGGTGCACCCACTCCGCCTGTAAAGTCAGTCTATGCCATCAGCTTCTATCCCATTTCAGCCTCAACACCACCCACCAGGCTGCAAATATAGCTTTTCAAATTGCTCTGGCGTCAATTGAATCGAGATCTGACGCCCGAGTGCGCCACCGCCGCCGAACTCCGGGCTCTGGTGGGTGTAGCTTGATGTGGGTCTGCCTTCCGTCTCTGGCATGAGGGACCGAGTGGACGAAGCGTGTGGACTAGTGAGTTTGTCTATATTCGTAGGCCGGCCGTGCGTCCCGTGGTCGTTGTGATGGAGGGTGTCTTGTTGTGTAAGCGGCACAGACATGACGAGCGTATGAAGTTGTGCGCCACTGTGATAGTGGAAACGTAAATCGTACTCTTCTACTTATCCAGCGATAACAGACTAGCTGAAGGCAAGACTCCTCAACGAAGCGTTCAATTTTCCTCGATGCGGTCGTCCCTTATGAAAGCATGAATCTATACCCATGAACAGATGAGATCCCGTTCGTCGGCCGTCTCGCTCGTTTTGACCGTCCTCACATAATATAACAGCTGTCCTTTGTCGTCGTTCGGCGCTGCTTTCGTTCAAGTTCCGGCAAGGCATACGAAACATGCACCCCCTGCCTTTCGATCCCTAGGCCTTTGATGATATCGCTATGGCCACTGAAAGCTTCCTCTGCGGATCGCCGCGCTTGTATGCGGATACACGCTGACATCGCTACTCGCCTATTGCGGCATGATGACACGCATGTCAGAATCTCTCGCTAGGAGGACCCGTCAAGTCCTGAAAAGCGCTCAAGACTGATTAAATTTCGTCACCACTTAGCTGATCCATGTACTAGCCACTCGCGGACGATATGAAAGCCTTCGGAGCACCAGCCCAGTGGGATCGATGGCCACTTCTTGCGATGGCTCATGTATGTTCCGGCTGACGATCTGGCCGTGTGCCTTTACCAGACTGTCACATTAGCTACTACAAGTCCTCAAGAGGGTGCGAGGACTTAGTTCTTTAGAGCCGTTAACTTGCTCGGCCTTGATTCCTTGGAGTGCAGGGGTTCCGGCAGTCAATTGTACCGGTTGCGGGTGTGCCCTCTCTTCTCTCTATGTCGACAACTTCTATCCTCTGCAGGTACACAGCTAAGGATACTCGTAAGCTAACAGCAGCTCTAGCAAGCTGTGTACGTTTTGGATTCGCAGCAGCTGATGTCTCAGTTCGTGTCGGATATCGCCGAGGCGTAGCTGATGTGTTGCAGGCACGAAGCTCCCGAGCGAGCAGAGAGAAAGACTGGACTGTGCATCAACACAGCGATGGGCTGAGGCTAGTAAGCTAGTAGGCTAGTCAGCCCAGTGGTGTAGACGGCTGTATGGATTATGCGAGTATCCCCTCGAGGAATCCCTTACCCCGTTGCCTACCGCCTCTTGCGGCAGAATGCGACGATCTAACGAATCCTCGGGCTGTCCGCTTCCTACATTGTCCGAGGGTTTACGGTCCGATCATGTTACGTGGATTATTCGCATTGTCCACGAAAGGCTGACGATTGTGCTGACGAACTGCTGTTGTGCTTACGTGGAGACGATAGTATATATATATCGGATTGTCCCTTCTTACCCTTTGAGAGCCTGCATATCGCAACCCAGTTGTCAGCTCCATACCTGATCGAAGTACCCCATAACCCGCAACTCTTTACGACACCATGCCCAACGACGGCATGCCCTCAGCCAACGAGCAGATTCCCAAACGAGCCCGGGGTGCTTTTGTCAAGCAGGCGAACAGCAACGTCACCATCGAAGAGTACGATGTCGTTCAACCCAAGGACCTCAAGCCCGGAGAGGCATTGGTAAAGGTGATCTATTCTGGTGTCTGCCACGTAAGTGTGATTCGTCATCGGAGGTTTACCTTTCGTAACTAATTTGTATCACCTACCCTGCATCCCAGACCGATTTGCACGCAGCCAAAGGCGATTGGCCCCTGGAGTCGAAGGACCATCTCTGCGGTGGTCACGAAGGAGCTGGCTACGTCGTTGCTATCGGAGAGCACTCAAACACCATTTTGAAGATTGGAGATCCCGTTGGTATCAAGTGGTACGTGACCCCGTTTAGCCGATCTGGATCACAAGACGTAGCTGATAGCCCCCTTGCGCTTAGGCTCGCCGATGCCTGCATGCACTGTGAGTTCTGTCGACAGGGGCTAGAGTCGTTGTGTCCCGAAGCCAAACTGTCGGGATTCACCGTGAGCTAAACGACATCGTCTGTCTCGATATACCCGCTGAGACCGTGTTCTAGGTCGACGGAACTTTCCAACAATATGCCGTATCGTATGTCAACCATCTCAGCCGAATTCCCGATGGTATGCGATTGGACGACGCTGCCCCGATCCTCTGCGCGGGTGTCACTGTCTACAAAGCTTTGAAGCAATCCAACGCAAAGGCTGGGCATTGGGTCGCTGTTCGTAAGTTTAGAATGTGTCGTAGATACAGGGTTGACGCAATGACAAAGCACTCATTGACGTTCTTCACTTCACTACAGCTGGAGCTGGTGGTGGTCTTGGACATCTGTGCATTCAGTATGCGAACTTGATGGGAATGAGGGTCATTGCGATAGACGTAAGTGTTTACTTGCTAGTGGTTGTGAGCGCCCTCTGACCCATTATATTCTCGACAGACCGGGGCGGAGAAGAAGAAACTCTGTGAAGAGCTCGGTGCTGAAGCTTGGATCGACTTCAAGGAAACGAAGGACATCGTTTCCGCCATCAAGAACGCAACGGAGGATGGTTTCGGCCCTCACGCTGCGATCGTTACCTCTGCCAGTCCTTCCGGTTATGAACAAGCTTTGGACTATATTCGACCTGGTGGCACTGTCGTTGCGGTCGGTTTGCCGGCTGGCGCCAAGGTCCAAAGTGAAGTCTTCTGGCATGTCGTGTGCGAGCGAAAGTTGGTCGGCTCCTATGTTGGCAACAGGCAGGACGCTCACGAAGGTTGGTCTTCGCGTGATAACACCTCGGAAGGGGAATGCCATACTGAAAACGCTCCCGTCCCCTCAGCTCTCGTCCTCGCCAATATGAAGAACGGCAAAGTCAAGTGCCACTATGGTATCAGACCCTTGGACGATCTACCAGCTATCTACGAGGAAATGGCCTCTGGAAAGTTGGCCGGTAGGACCGTTATGAGCCTGTGGTAGGAAACTCGTGCGCCAGATTGCCCCGAAGGATGGCGAGTGGAATCATCAGCTGCAAGTTCTTCCTGGTCATCCTGTTCGGCGCTGCTCGGTCATAGGACACGCTCGCAAGTTGTATAGTAACAAAGTGAATTGTTCCGCGCGAAAGCGTACTGTCGGAAAAGATGATGCTTATGAACGTACTCAAACGCAAAGTGACGGTCATCTCTGATGCAGTAATAGCCCCTAACTTGTACAATGGCCGCATGTATTGAAACCTGATCTAGTACGGGATTCCATTCTGGGCCTTTTGGAACCCGTCGTAAACTGTAGAGCGATAGTTCTCGTGCGCGTTTCGAATGACTCCCATCATGTAATCCGCTGCGGCCCGTTCCGATAGGTGGAGTTGGAATCGATCTCGCAGTCTCTTGATGGTGGGTTCGCCCTTGAATGAAGGAAGGCCAGTGCCAAGCATGAGATGGACCGTGTCGACAAGTTGATCGGCGAAGGGGCGAATAGCGAGGAACGCCTTGACGGTGAGCTCTTGGAACATTCGGTAGCCTTGGCTTTCCCTTCCTCCCATCAGCACGACCATTTCATGGCTCAGCTTAAAACTATTCGGTTCGAATTTGACACCTCCTGGACCGATGTCGAATAAAAAGCCAAAATCTCCAGTGGACCCCTCACAAATCAGATAATTACGAAGTTCCTGGGGCAAGACCCGCTTACCGATATGCACAATGTGCCCTTCTCCGTCAATCATGATATTTCCGTTATGCCTGTCCTTGATCTGCAGAATATAGCACGCGACCGAGTATGCCGCCATCGACTGAATGAAGTTCAAACGAGCTTTTTGGAACGCGGTGGTATCGGGGCTTCCGTATTTGTCGACGAAATAAGCATAGAGATTGTTGATCTTGGCACGCCCCATCTCATCTCGGGACGTCGCATTTGGAACCACGTCAATCACACCACACTATAAGTTGCAAATCAGTTAGTAAAGCGTTCGAGGTGGAGATGAGGAAGACCAGAAACTTACACCCGGCGCTGTCGCGGTTACTCGGTAGGGGAACAGGTAGAGCACCAGACCCGATTTCATGAAGACGTTCTTGAACATGGCGATGATCTGGAGCGCGAGGACGTCTTGACGACAGTCGTCGCCAACTTTAAAGATGGCCGCTTGCCAGACTTCGTACTGTACTTTTCTGCCTTGTGGTTCTGTCGCATCATCGGCTGGCTGGGCCGAGTCGTCCTCATTGGTCTCTCCATACTCTACCTTCTCTTTCCGGACTTTGAAAGTCGCCATGAAGGGAGCCTATAAGAAGCAAAGAATCAAATCGACCGAAACCGGGGGAATTGTCCGCGTTATTCATACCTTCGCGTGACTCTGCAATGGACGACCAGACTTCTTGTCGATATCGACCACTACGCCATCCGGATTGGATGGCAAGTACACTCCAACTTTTACGTCAATTTTTGCCATTTCCTCGTCAATTTTTGCCTAAAGTTACAAAGTCACATTAGTATTCCGGCTTTCGCCACGGAACGTTGCCTGACAAACGCACCTTCTTCTCCGGCTTGCTTTTCTTAATGAATGGCTTGAGCTTGCCCGAGATGGACGTTACTTCGTTGAAGAAGTCGAATTCGAGGTCATAGAATGCCTTGGCTTTGCCTGACAAAGCTGACACGACTAATTCTACCATTCGGTCGAGAGTTGGTTTCATTGGATCCTCCTGTAAAGCGATTTTAGCGGGTTGCGTGGCATGCGATACGTGGGGTGGGACTTACAATTTCACCAGAATCATCCTTGTAGCAATTTGCCTTCATGTTCCAGATTATTTGATGGCAGAAGAGTTGCGATATCTTCGATGTTTCAAAGATGAAGCGTTCCACGTAACCTGTGCACCGTGTTTTAGCACACGACGATTGGCTTGGTAAAGAAAATCCTGCTCACCGGTGCGATCGGAACGAAGAGCTTGCACCACTTGCGGCACGAAGAAGAAAGTGAGATCGACAGGGTACTGCTCTAACGAGTGCATAGCGTATTGCAGTACCAAGGGATGGTTGCCATACCTCGGCTGGAAATAGGTCACAGCCGTTACAGGGGAAACAGCGGCCCACAAGGGCAACCACTGGAGGATGTAAATGTCAATCAGGGAGCATAGGACGGTGCATAAAACAGATCAAACTCTTACTCGTATAGCAGGCAACGCATCGCGGTGCAATTCAAGACCCAATAGATATTCCAAAGCTTCGGGAACATTTACGGCAGCTCTCGGCGACAATTTCACAAGTCGAGCGATCTCGGCATGTACAGCAGGTATCTTGAATCTTTCTCCCATGTGGATAGCGATGGCGGGAGCGATGATCCAAGCTTTGCGGACCACCTTGCTCCATACATCCTATTAGTTGGCAGACGATTAGCGCAGCCGAACAATCGCATCTGAAAGGTTCCTACAGGAGTCATGTTGCCCTCGGAGAAACCGCGAATGCCGGCTGGCATCTCCTTGATGGGATCCGCCGTTACATTCGCCCAAACGCGTAATCGAGAAATCTCGTTCTGCAGTAGTATCTGTAGGAGGTAAACTCGCTCCTTATTCTTGATGACATAGTCCCTCAAAGACAGATTGCCTGTGAATTATAATAAGTCTTCTCTCCATGTTATGGTCTATCAAGGAACGTAATAACGTACCAGGCAGACCAGCGATGTTGCCTGACTGCGGTAAAGCAGAAACAGAGTGATTCCCTCGAACTTGATCGAGATCAATGGCGACCAGAACCTCCTCCAGTAATTTGATTTCAGCCCCGAGTTGGACACGGTTACTACCGAAACTCCACCTGATGGAAGGGAGTCAGCGGTCTCGAATAGGGAATGAGTGAAGCGATGATGCCTACAGAGGTTTAACGGCGAACCACGATAGAGCTGCATCAAACACACTGTCGCGGAATCTGAATTCGAAGTTGGCTTCCATATTGCTGCTGGATAATATCTGGAATCCCAGAAGTATCAGGGAAAATCGTACCTCCCGGGCCAGTGGATGTGTGCTGAACGAATACTCGAATCAATGTCACCTCTTGGAAACTGGGGGCAGGAATTTCCCACCTCATCCGTGTATGTGCCTTGAACGAGTGTGTCAACAATCGGAAGAAAGCCAGGGCGATTCCTCGGTTTCGGTATTTGACAGCTTGGAATCGACTGGACAATATCTGCGTAAGCAGGGTGTGAGGCTGAAGCATGCGCTTTGCAACAGCCAAATCGTGATCCAATGTTGCCTTGTCAGTCGGGCTGTACTCGATTGGCCGTTCGAATGGCCCCACAGAGCTAAGAAGGAAGTTGATCAATTTTGTGTTTTTAAGCCAGGTCCCCGTCACCGCTTACTTCATAGCGTCACTGAATAATCCTCGTCTAGCTTGTATCGTCCATAACCAGCCATCAGATATCTCGGAAAGTAGTGCAACTTCGACATCGGGCCGTTCCGCCACTAGCCATGTCCAAGCATCAACTCCCGCAGCGATACCCAGTGCCGTGAATATCCGAAGCGGTAGTGCGACTAAACAATGTAAGATGTTTCTTTCAATCTGAGATTGATATTAGATCAGTCGTGAAGGGAGGTAATGCGGGTGAAGTGCTTACGACGGGAGAACTGATCAGGACGGCCGTCGCCCGTAGGAGTAGCCTGCGCAGAGCGGAGGTTCCCATAGACGGGCCGCCTGTCTTGACGTTTTGCAAAGCATCGGCCATTTGCTTGCGGAAGGCAGTCAACTCCACAATGCTTGACATATTGGGTGCGGTCTTTCCGATATCGACCAGACCTTGATGTTTAGAACTATTAACGACTGGGTCGACTATGAAGATTGCCGGGGACGTACCTTGTTCCATTGCCCATCTAGCACCAGAAAGCTCTCCTGAAAAATAATTCTTGGCTGCAAACTGACTTGCCAGCAGGTTCGCGCTGTCCGAAACCCAGCCACCAATTCTTGGCATGAGGGCTAGTGAGGGTGAGGTCGTGAGCATGATTCAGAACAATATAAAGAGTAGTGCTCTTACACTCCTGACGATCAGAGCGAGGGATCGCTTTTGAGTATTGCATGGCTAACCCAGCCCCCATCTCGACTTGATCTAGCAACAATGTATCTCGTGATTCCCTCAAGTAATGCTGCGATAAAGGTGATTAGTACGAGCGTGTCAACAGTAGAAACAAAATCATACCTGCAGAATGGATTGCATCTCGATTAGTGCCCGATCAATAGCCAAATCGAGCCATTTACAGGCAAGCTCGTACAGCTGACGAGTGATGGAATTCCTGACCTCGAAGTCATCAGTCAGATGAATGCTGAGATCCAGCTTGTCAGAGCGATATCTGTATGACGGGGAGTACTATGAAAGCGAAGACGAATAAGATGAGTATGTGTGTGAACAATACTGCCATTCTACGTACTTCGTCAACCAATTCGTCTTCACAGCTGCGTCGCATCAAAGTCAAGACTTCTAGCAAAGTGAACACTATTCTGCGGTCGCACATCAAAGCTGCGAAAGAGGTCAAAATGGCGTTCAAATATTTCACCGCGATTTGCCGGACTTTGGCATAGCGATGAGTGGTAGCGACTATCATTTTCCGAACTTCTTCTGACACGATGGAAGACATATCGTGTTCCAGTACTTGCGATGAAAGACCCGCGAGATATGCATGTATGAGCTATAGGAAGGTTATATTCATTAGGGCGGATCAGAAGACTGCTGCACAATCTCACACTTGCCTTATCCGCGACGGCCTCCAAACTACTCGACATCGCACTCTCATTTAGGCTGTCGTTGCAGAAATAGCCAAGTATAACTGATGGTCGTCCGGCATTTGTCCGAAGCAGCTCTAGGTCATGGACCGTCTGGACGAGAGTAACTTGTGGCATCGAGAAGTTCCTGATCTCGTTGGCCCGTTTGGGTATCAGGTCGGTGAGCGCGCTGCGTTGTTTTGGCACCACCTATTGTCAAGTCCAGCGTTTTCGTTTGAGCGCGCGCTACTGATAGAAAAAATGAGTGTCACTGACTGTATGGGCATAATCCCGGCGGAACACCGGATTATACTCCAGACCGGAATCGACGTAGTCTTTGTCTTTCTCCAGAATCAAGGCAGGCGTCTTAGAGGCGATGTGCTTGAGGGCGGAGCGTCCGGTATCGTCGATATAGGCGCTGTTGGGTCGAGTAAAGCCGTAGACGACACAGAGGAACCACATATCTCGGAATGCGCCCACGACATCGGGAGATGGATCCAAGCCAGGATTGCAAGCTGGATGCACCATAACTGCATCTATCGGCAACAGTAACGCAGCAAGTCCCGCCAGCGCGTCCGTAGCCATGTCGGCAGGAGCCTTGCCAGACGACTTGTGCCCAGAAGCTTGTGACCAGGCGCTCTGGACATTCAAACCCTTATCCACGAAAAGCGAAAACATCTCAGCAAGAAAAGCTGAACATGCTTTTTGACGAGGTCCAAGACCTTGCGCCAGAGTTGTCAAACCGGAGAGGACGGCGTTTGATGAAGAGCGAGGATCTTCTGGGTTGGACGAGCGGGAGATTGCGGTGAATGCCTGTACCACCTCTAGTAACAGATCATCGTTCGCTTTGAGTACCAATGGTACTAGGCCATTGATTATCGCCCGCTCCGAATCCGGGTCGGCGCTGTTCAGACGCTGCAGAAGCATCGACACGGTCACCTGAATCGTCTATTGATGGTATTGTTAATGTGAACTTTGCGAAGACAGCGACTATGGTCACTCACTTCTGGCCTATCGATCTCCAATGCGAATCTCGAAACAAGCCCAATGGTACTGGCCAGAGCAGGCTTCCTGCCCTCCATCGTAATAGTCGGCGACCTTTCCCGACCATATTCGGCAAATGCGACCGCACCGCCTCGGAGACTTCGATTTATCGTTGATCCCATATCTTGGTTGTGCGACATGGCATTCATAAGCGAGTACAGGGTCGAATTGACCAAATCATCGTTGGGAGCCGTCTGTGTATCGAAAGGTCTGGGTGAGTGCTTTTCATGACATGGGCTGACCCGAGACTGACCTTGACGCAAATTGAAAGACATCGAGCAGTTGCCCGAACTACTTCGGAAACTTCCGGTTCGTAACGACTCATTTCCCATTCAGCGTTCAATGGAGGGTTTGTAGCAAACTTGCGGATAACAGGAGTCATCGATGACGCCAAGTAAGGGAAGCTACATGCAGCCATCTTGATTAGCGAAAAAGAATTGACAGGGGTAAGACCCTCTGAGATTACCGATGCTCACTTGAGAACGAAAATGCCAATGCAAGCTAAAGTCATCTCTAGCACACCAGTGTGATAAGACGACCCCTTGTCGTTCAGAAGATATCGAAGCCGGACGATATGGGCCTCGTCGACTTGCTCCGCGTGAAGTGATGCAAGGACCAATAGTTTCTGTGATTAGGGAATTCAAGGGTTAGTTGATGGCAATCGACGGACCGCACCTGCTTACGAGGATGGCAATCATCACTGCGTTCTCTCCATAGTCCAAGCCAGTACCTGATGCCCCTTGACCTCCTTCAACGTAACGACGCGCTATTCCCACACCAAGACCGATTCCATTTCCATGCATGATCTCGTCCCACCATTTGACTGCAGCCGATGCGAGATCTTGCAAGACACCGTGACTTTCAACACTCTGTCCTAGCTTCAGAACAGCCGCTTGCACATGAACTGGGGATTGATTGAGGATACGCCAGCTGGCGTTCGAGGCATAGTGCGCGTCTTTGTTGTCATTTCTGGCCAGGGTCGAATGTTGCGAATCGCGTACAGGAACAGGGGCTAATGATTGACAGAGGATGGCACCCTGCATGTCGAGTACGAGCAGCGCCAGATCCATTCCAGAGAATCTTCGGAGAATGGCGATCTGCTCGTGGAAATGAGCTGGGTAAGCAGCGGATCGACGGCGTTGTGGTTGCGCGTATCGCTGTGTAGGCTCAGCGCCCAGGACTTGTTCCCCTGCTTCGTCATCAAGGCGGATTCTGATATCACCCTCTCTGTCCGAAGTGGATGCGGGAGAGGAGATAGGTGAAGGGTTGGAGTTGACAGCCTCCAGTGTCTCGATGACGCGATCTGATGCTAGTTGCCGAATTGCGTCGAGAACGTGGCAGACTTGCGAGTGTGTTTGCAGCACGACAGGATAGGTGAGCATGTGTTCGTGACACGCAGTCATGATGGTCAACGCGGTCGCTATTTGGCGGAGGTACGGTCAGCAGCCCTTCCCTTGTAATGCTTTAGGGACTCACCCAAGACGCTCTCATCACTGCTCGTTAGCTTCTCTGCTAAGATTCGCAGGAAGCCTTCTAGAACGTCGATGATTTCTCCAGGGTGGCAAGAAGGTGATTCGCGAATATGAAACAATGCCTGAAGCATGACGGAAGTCATGTCGGATACTTGCTTATAGTTGACTGAAAGATACCGGATAAAGTGACAGCGTAAGCCCGACCTATTGCTACCGATACCCATCATGAAATCGCGCGACCTACCCATATGTCCAGCGCTTCCTGACGCTTCCCCGGATCTCATGCCAGTCCATAGCCCTTGAAGCAGCGGTTTCAAAGTGTCGATGGTTACAGGTAGGCGTTCAGAGTCGACGGACAAAGACTGTACGTATCGACAGTAGGAGAGCACATGATTCACCTCACTTTCTCCCTATCCGCCATTCCAGTTTCAGCATATGCACGTGGTGAACAAACGACTACGTGACTGACCCAAATATCTTCGACAGTCGTATCCGATGCCACAGGAAGGCCTTGTACTATCACGTTCGAGCTGACCTCCGTTCCATGCTCAATCGGCTCCGAGGCGTAGTTCTCCCCCAATGCACTCAAGATGAGCAGCTCAAGGTTGTCTCTATCAAGGCTGTAGAAGTCATAGGTGAGATGTTGATCCCAATCCAATGTACTACCGACTCACAAATCCATGATGGCGCCAGACTGCAGAACCGCTGATTTCTTTCGAAGTTGCGAACCGAGTAGTACTTATATGCGGTCTCTCTTGATCTGAACGACTCGTCTCGTCCTGTCAGCTTTGGAACCCAGGCGAGTTTGCGGTTTGACTTAGTCAAATGAAGACATGAGGCATCATCAGTCACCTTGCGGCTCTAGTTATTAGGCTGAGCCAGCTGGCTTGCGATCGGGCAACCAGGCGTCACCGCAGTAAACCTGTCTCCTGCTTATAGCCACAAGGCTTGTATCAAAGGGAGGACTAGTACTCTAGCTATCAGCATTCTATGTCACTAGTAGGCGTTCCAGTCAGCTTGTCAATCTGAGAGACCATAGATTTTACTCCCGATATATGCAAGTGACGATCAAATCTAGGTTATACACACCTCGGCTCTAGGAGAGGCCACGACGTCGCACCACGCTGGATAAACCTGAAGGGCCGTAGATTATAATCATCTCATGAGGTCTCACACTGAGATTCGTCTCACGTTCCACCACCTGCCCAGACTCTGCACGGTTCGTGTATCGTTACGGTCGACATCTATCCTTAAGCTCTGAAATAAACGTCACCAGCAGTCACCATCGGATATAACCGTAGCGTTGCCGACAAGGTGATCGCGACGTGCTTGGGTAGTTGACGCCTGCTTCAAAGGTATTCATTGGTGGGTATTCGCGAGAGCAGGACCCCGATTACCTGATTGTTACCTCCAACTGCTACCTATTGATTCGACGGTATCCCCTTGCAAAGGAACGAGCGCAAACCGACCTCCGCACATCCCAAACCAGCCTTCCTTACGGCTTGCGGGCAATGTCGACGACATCAGCCCAAGAGCTCCTCGCCGAACTCGCGAAGCTCGAGAAGCTCGCTGGGACCTCTACTCCCACCGCATCAAAGTCGGGCAAAGCCTCTGCACCGGCACTTATCGATACTCTCACTGCCTTGCAGGAAGCACTGGAAAGAGCGCAAAAGCAGGTTCTAGAGGATGATTTATCTTTACCCGTCCTTGCGAAGACGCTATTTAGTGAGACAGACAAGAAGAGGGCAGAAGTGGACAAGGGCTTGAAGGAATGGTATGGCGCTTTGTCGAAAGTTGGGAAAGCAGTAGACAAGGTGAGTTAAATTTGGGCGTCAGATGTGTCACAATCCTGGAGCCATAGACTGACTCATTGAGTACCCGAAGACCTTCGATTCCAAGTTGCTGGATATTTCGAAAACATACGACAATCCTACACCATTGTTTTCCGACAAAGATGCCAAGAAGGCAATGGACGAAGTCATTCTGACCAGTATGATCAGGCGAGGTGCCTTTGATTCTGCCAGACTGCTTCAGCAGGTAAGGTCCTTTAACTGCCTGTAACCTGTGAGGCTGCTGACAACTCCCGATTGTAGGCAATGCAAGTGACACTCGACGAGCGTACTGTCATGCTGAGCCAGCAGCTACACAAGACCATGGCAGACCTAGCGAGCGGAGATGTCGATTCTGCATTACAGTAAGACCGCGAACAGGACACCAGTCAAGGGAAGTCTCGCACGCTGATCCGCTGTCTTCCAGATGGACGAGTAAACATCATGCATACCTCTCTTCCGGACCACACCCCTCAGCACTACCGTTCTACCTCCACCGCGCCCGCTTCATCGCCCTTCTTCGCAACCCGCCGCCACCGGTCCGGATTCTCGCCGACCTCTTTAGTGGACCTACGAAACAAGAGATACCTGCTGCGATACAGTATGCGCGAGACCACCTTTTCCCATACTTGCCATTCCACGCGGAAGAGATTTTCCACCTTCTCGGGGCCGTAGTGTATCCTCCACCCACGTGGGCCGACAACAATTATGCTGACCTGCTATCCCCACAACTGGAAGCCGGGGCATTGATACCGTACTTCAAGGTCGAATTCTGCAGATTGCATGGCTGGCCAAAGGAGGACCCTCTTGATGTCCTTGTCGATCTCGGCTCGAATGGCTCCTTGATAAAAATAGACAAGGCCCGGACAATGTTGAAAGACCGCATAGGTGATGTGCGAACCTGGGACGAGCTACCGGTAAGTGATGTGCGGAAGACAGGCTCCTGTGCACAGCTTATGACAGATGTCTGTTTATCACAGATATCCCTTCCATTACCTCAAAGCAAGCGATATCATTCCGTCTTTGCTTGCCCTGTCTCGAAGGAACAGGCGACAGACGCCAATCCGCCAAAGATGCTTGTTTGCGGACACGTGATAGCGCAGGACAGTCTAACAAAGCTCAGCAAGCACGGGTGAGCCTGTCTCCTTAGGGTATCATATTCGGAGTTTACTGATTGCCATAACCAGCCGAAGATCTGTCAAATGCCCATATTGCCCGCAAGAAACGGCAAATGGTACAGCCGTCCGACTATATTTCTAGTACATCGCTCATTTTGTTACATGTCTGCCATCATTTTGTCATCCACTTCATGTTGTCGTTGTACACTTCTTGTCACTTTGTATTGTATCACGTATAAAGTAAATACCGATGCCTCATAGAGTCCGTTGGCGGTTTCGAGCGGCCATGACTTGTCACGTCGACCTGCAATCACGGCTTGGGGTTCTGATCTTCCGTCTCTGCAATGCTCTCGTCACCCTCGGCCATGTCGTCCGCATGATCGGTAGTCGGTTGGGTGGGGAAGAACCGTGGCATGACCTTTTCGTACGTCTTCTGTGCCCCTTGACTAAATTGGCAAAACACAACCTTTTCGACCTGTAATACACAAGACATGGACGTGGGGCTTCAGCGTGGTAACCAGGAGTCGATAGGGACGGCGTCTCCACTCACGTTGTCGTACTCGGGCTTCTCTAGCAGGGTTCGGACGGTGCCAATCGCAATCTCAGTTGCGTCCTCGATGGGATACCCGTCTAGCGATATCTCGCTATCAGCCCAATGCCACGTCAGGAAGGCAACAGAAATACTCACAAACGCCACAGCTTATGCTCGGAAAAGCGATGCTTTTGCCACCTGCTTTTCTGAGAGCTTCCATGCAGCGAACATAGCATGATTCGAGCTTGTCTGCACAGTCCCCTGCTCTGTTGCGATTGTATATTGGCCCTACAGTGTGAGCCACAAATTTGGCGGGCAGCTGATGACACATGTTAGCGATAACAAACGCATGGCGCCCGTTACTCACCTTGTAGCCTTTGGTTACTTTAACATCACCCGTGTCGCAGCCGTTGAGAGATTTGCACTCCTTTAGCAGCTCGGGTCCCGCAGCTCGGTGAATTGCACCATCCACGCCGCCACCTCCCAAGAGGCTGTTGTTAGCCGCGTTCACGATCCAATCCACCTTTAGGCCGCCGATGAATACGCATGTTATTTTATCAGCGCAAGTGGGGACCAACCTGAAGCTTCGTGATGTCCCCTAATAACAAGATTATTAGCTTTCAGGAAACTGTAAGGTGTGACTTAAAGGCGGGACGTACCGACGATCAACGCTACCCTCTTGTTGAGCCGCTCGTCGAAGCTGTATTCCGAATCTTCCACATCTCGCTGGGGTTGCTTCTGGAAGGTATCGAACCACGAGGGGATGTCGGCAACATTGATGATTGCGTTTGATATCGAGCTCGACATCCTGACTTTGGGTGAAAGGCACTGAAGGAGGTGGCCTTGAAAGCTTCGCAAATAGAACGATGTCGAGGGCTTGCTGCAAGCATAAACTCTGCTGTTGAGGACGAAGGTCTTGCGAGAAGAGATGTTTAGCTGTACCAGCACATGAAGCTGACCAAAGCAGACAACCCCACGTATGACGATCGGCCCGACCAGCGTTGGCGGAAGCAAACCCACGCTGACGAAACGGACCTCGCATCGTCCCGTTCATTCATCAAGAATATTGCTACAACGCTTTCAAGTCTCGAAGCATCCTTCATCCACATCACTTTCGCCCACTGCATCTCATCTCATTGACGATCAAATCGCTTACGGAACGCACATCTAAAAGACGCGCGATTCACGAGATGGACTCGGTGACTCTGACCGAAGCTACAACTGGCATTGAGCCGATCCCCTCGTAGGTCTATACCCCTTTCCACATAGCGGATTGTGCTGATGTGCTGAACGATCAAACGACCATGACAGTTATCGACCTGATGAGAAGACTAGGCGATATGATCGTCAACTACGGTGAGCTTCGATATGGTGATCTGCTGTAGAGGCGTGCAATGCTGATGAATGAAAGCGACTCCAGGCTATGGGCTTCCGCTGGGCAGAAGAGTTTGGAACAGGCTAGAATTCTCTTGCTTGGACCGGATGCGACTGGCTGCCAATCCCTGAAGAACCTGGTGCTACCGGGTAAGTGGCAATGGCCTTCAACAAAGATGCGTCCTCTAGTCTCACAAGATCCCTTTCTAGGTATCTCCCACTTTACCGTTGTTTCCGATGCAGTCGCTCAACCTCAGGACATCGCTACGAACTTTTTCTTGCTGCCTGACTCGATGGGCATGTCTGCAGCGGAGGAAACAACGAGGTGAGTTGATGTACTTAGCCCCTACGCGACTCGAGAGCTTACTTGCTGTTCAGGCTATTAAAGGAATTGAACCCAAGTGTTGAGGGGTGCAGCCGGAAAGCAGTACGTGCATCCGAAACTTAACATATGGCAACAGCTCAGACATGGACCTTTTCCTGATTTAGAATCCGTCACAATTGCTGAAAGACGATCCCGAATTCTTCCTCTCCTTCACCATGATTTTATCGATCAATTCACCGCCAGAGTTCGACCTCGCTTTGTCCGACCTCCTATGGTCTGGTGATTGTTACCGAGTTTCCCCCCGTGGACGTGTTGGCTAACGAAATGTGCGCTCTTCCTCGAAACAATACAGCTTCCAACAACGAATCCATGGAACCGGATATTCCGCTCATTTTCGTACAGAACTCGGGGTTCATCGGAAAACTGCGCCTTCAATATAGACAGCATTGCAGTGAATATTACTCTTTTGAACGGCAACGAACGCGAGATGCTGATAAGCTTGGTCAATCAGTCGTCGACACGCATACCGATGCGGCATTTACTCTGCGACTAGATCGGCCGTTCCAGGCGTTGATGGATTACGCAAAGAACCTCGACATGGAGTCGATGGATTCGATGGAACACAGTCACATACCATATGTGGTACTTTTGGTTCGAGCGTTAGAGCGATTCAAGGTAGGTCAATTTCCAGAGATATTGTTACTGCATGCTAAGAACCTTGAACGTCCTTAGGCTGCAGGGCACTCGAGAGTCACGTACGAGAATATGGATGCTTTCAAGGAAACATTGACGTCGGAGCGCCGGGCATTGGATGAGGAAAACTTTGAGGAGGCGGAGCAGCAGGCATTTAGGTTGACAAATGAGTCTGAGGTAAGCGAATCCACCAAAGATTGAGTGATCGGCATTCACATCCAAGTTCTTCAGATTCCCGGGTCTATCAAGGGACTGTTCGCGACTCGGCAGTGCCGGGAGATTTCTTCGTCGGTGCGACATCCTTCTCCCGGTCGTTCAAGACGTCAGGATTAGATTCTGACCAGGTCCTCGTTGATGGCAGTCTCGAAACTTCTGGCTTCTCGTGCATGCTCTGCGACAATACACTTCTCTACCTGAATCCGACGGGCTTCTGCCGATCTCAGCGGCTCTTCCAGATATGAAAGCGTCAACGAAAGATTATGTCAACTTGCAGAATCTCTACAAGGACAAGGCGAATGCGGACTCGCGAGCTTTTGTGGACTGCCTTAGAAACACGTTGCAGTCGGTCGGCTTGGATGCAGATTCGATTGAGCAGGAGGAGATCTCCAACTTTGTCAAAAATTGCCACTGGGTTCAGTGTATCGACGGCAGGAGTCTGCGGGAAGAATGCGAGAGCGATGTCCAAGAGGAATTAATTGGTGAGTTGTTCGTGCGACATAGACACCTCGACATATGGCTCACCTCCTTTTTGTCATCTGTAGCGAGTGCGCTCGGGGATGGCATGCACATGAATTACTACCTTGCTTTCCGGGCTTGCGAGCACTTTTATGGCAAGAATCAGCGATGGCCTGTTTCAGAAGACGATGTGGCGGAAGTCTTGCAATCGATTGTAGTCTTGCAATCGATTGTGCCGGAGATCGCTCGAAATCTTGATTACAATGCGGATGACAACAATCTGATCGAAAACGCTGTTCGTGAAGTGTAAGCTTTGCCTCGAATATCTTTGCATCACGATCTCCCCCTGATATATCTTTCGGTGGCTCTGGCAGCGTTCGAGGGGGCCACGGTTGTTTACCCACCACATCCGCCTTTATGGGAGGCATCGTAGCGCAAGAAGCCATCAAATTGATAACTGCGCAATACGTCCCGCTCGACAACACCTGCATCGTTGACTTGATCAAGAGCTCTCTAGAGAAGTACAAGTTGTAACCCCGTCCATGGCTTGAAGGTTGTTCTCCTAGGAGGCACAGGGCCCAGTCTCATGTAGAGCGCTCTTTACGAAAGCGTGTCACGAATTCGAAGGACATTTTCATCTTTCCAATAGTGAAGCACGACACGCATTTGTCTTCGGCCGCTTACTGAAAGGATCGCGGAAGTATAGGAGTTGAGGGGACACTCCCCTGTTTCGCTCAAAGGATGCTCTGATAGGGTAACGGATCGCTGTCAAAGTAGGCGGATTGCGTGCCTGCTATAATGTAGGACGCACATGTAAATCTTCCTAATCAAGCCGATTCGATTTCGGTATTGTTAACGATCTTCATCCCACGCCGATATTCCCACATCATTCCCACATAAACCCTTAACACCCTCTTCGAAGGCTAGCACAGAACCAAATACCAACTCTACATCATTACCTTCACTTCACCCTCGATTCGCTACCCGTACTAAAACAGGCACCGTTCGAACCTCAATCGCGCGGACACAGCCGAACCCCCCACCTGGCAACCGTTACTGCATACCTACCACCATCTGAGCGCACAACATCTTCCAACATGCCTCCTTATCTTATCCCTACCCCAACCCTTCCCTTTACCACATCCAAATATGTCGCTTCCGCCACGCAGCTTTCGGTGCATCATCTCGACAGACGGTTGGACCTTGGCGCAGTTGGCGGAGAGATTGGCAACGTCGCTAACAAGGCGGGTGATGCGATCGGAACCGCAGTAGAAAAGGCGCCTGGTGCCATACAAACCGTGGCAGAACAAGGCGACAAGATTGTGGACGCAGGCACGAAGTTGGTAGAGCAAACGGTAGACAAGGCGAAAGACGTAAGTTTAGCCGTGTTTACGACCCCTCGTTGGATGACAGCTAATCACTATCTCGCTTCTGTTGCTTCTTTCTCTGGGATAGCTTGCGGAGCAGGTAGCTCAACTGAAAGATGTGAGTGTACCGCCAACCCGCAACGCAATTCTGCTCAGCACAGCGCCGCATGGGCATGGGAAAAAGCGCCTGACTTTCAAATCATCACTCACATACTTGCTGTCCCTTTCCCGGCATACAGGAGTACCTCATCGAATTTTTAAAAAAATGGATCAAGGATTGGATTAAGAACCGACTGGAACACTGGAGAGACTATCTTGGAGTGCTTATGCGTGAGTCAGAAGATCGCAATATAACAAGTCTGAGGGATCGCGGCTGATGCGTTTGCCTATGTCGCTAACTTGTTTTCTACATAACGCCACCGACAAAAAACAGCATTCTTCGTAGTCTTCGCTATCTTTATCTTTGGGTATATCACCTACCGGATGTTCCTTGCTTACTGGGGTAGAAGAGATGCACGCGCAATCTACAAGGAGTTTGTCGAGGAAAAAACGGATCCCAAGTTTGAAGATATCGATCCATATTTCAAGAACTTGTCGGATGAAGTCCGGAAGACTCGACGCGATACAGTGGGACGAATGTACCGGGTCGGGCTTCTCTGGGGCTGGTTGCCGAATCCGAGGGAATGGTGGGAGGTCACCAGGAACTGCGTCAGGTACCGCTGCAGAGTAGCAGGAGATCCCGGGGACGCGGAGCAGAAGGATCTACTCTTGACAGTGATCGCATTCGAAAGCCAAAAGGCATGTAAAAGGAAACAGGAGGACCTTCAGGAAAAGATGGTTGACTGGTGGGCACTGTATGTCGTAGCAGTGATCGTATTCAACCTCGACGACAGAGACGCTGATGCCCTCACGATCTTTTTCAGCTTCATGGGTCATGTGTCCAGCTCCATCGGTCGCTTGTTCAGCTTCATCGGGCGCGCACTCAAAGGCGATTCTTCCAAATCGACGGGCAAGAAAACCAGCGATAAAATTTCGGAGAAGTCATCAGAGTTACCGGAGAAGCGCAAGAAGCCCAAGCAGCGCAAGATGAAGCCAGAGGATTCGGGCAACCCCAAGACGAGGGGAAAATCTCCACTTAGGGAATGAGGATTCTCATGCCGTACTCGACATGACTGTGCCAATGAAGGCATTGGTTTCCAGGACAAGCAGATCAAACACACTCCCAATGTCCCCCCGAGACCAGTTGTATAACTCCCTTGTGGTTGATCCCCTGTGCAGAAGCAAGCCCGGTATCTACAACGAGTTCACAAACTTGTTGACTTGGGGCTCCGGCAAGGCTCCCACTGTAGTAAAAATGCGAAAGTCTCATGTTCCAGCGCTGTTTGATGATTGGCGAGTATGCTTTACTTACTGAACTGATTGACGGGCTTTCCGTCCTTGAAGGCTATCACGGTTGGCATGGCGCGGATCTGAAGCACAACAAAAAAGGGCGACAATCAGTAGTATTATCGATCGATCGTACAACGCTGATACGAACCTGGTATTTGGCTGCGATTTCACTGTTCTCGTCAACATCCACTGTGACCAGGCTTGGTAACGAGACGAAGAGCCGAGTAAGCAGAGGCTTAATCTTAATCCACAAGCAAGCAACAGAAACCTACTCGACATTTTGCTTTTCAGTAACCTTCTTGAGGATTGGCGTGAGCATCTTGCATGGATTGCACCATCTAGAGGCATATCATCCGCTCGGCAAGTGTCTAAGGCACGAGAGTTCCGGCAGCTTACGTGGCGTAAAAGTCTACCAGGACAATGCCAGAACCGTTTTCGACTTGCTTTACGAATGTCTATTGCCGCACGGTGGCGAATATGTCAGCGTCTCGAGGTAGAGCGCATTTCCGCGAGCTGACCCACCTTGGCGTCAACTCCAGGGTAGTATTCCAAAGCTCGAGCGGAGGCATGGAGGTTTCGTGCGCCCATTCGGGAGACGCTCGTGGCGATACGAGAGGAAGATCGGAAGACGGACATTTGTGTATGATCGGTCGGTAAGTGTTGGTGGTATGATACGGTATAATGCGGAAACACAGGATGCGAAGACTGCGAAGACTTTCCGACGATTGAAGAAATATCGCTGATGCATACGAAATCGACCTCCACCAAGCGCAGTGTCTCACTTAAGTCGATCACCGCCTATGTAGCTTCCTATGCAGTCGTTTGCGGTCTTGGACTTCGATGAGCTTCAGCTTTTGCATGTCGCTTCGCCTCGCCTTTAATCATCTTGTGCATCCAGGCTGCGAGCAAGTGGTAGCCTGCAGGTGGGGATCAAGTCTGAGGGCTGGCATGTCAGTGGGACTGACACACCTTACAGCTCAAGCCAAAGCGAACATACAAATATTTCAATTGCGATCTGTAAGCGCGTTTGATGGCAACAATAAAGCATCGAACTGGGTTGAGCCAGCCTGGTCTCTACGAAATGATCTCCATCACGCTCATACTGATATCTGGCCGGTTCTACATGTGCTGATAAATCTGGACACATCGTCGTGCGCATGGGCCAACAGTTCTGATAATCGAACTCTTGACTTCTCATCGGGACGCGTGAGAAAGAGGCGCGAGGATGCGCTTAGCGGGCGAGCCAGCGATCAGATGAGCCACTTCATAAACAATAACAAAGACGTCAGACGTACTGCGTCCAACTCATTCTCCATCTGTAGATCTTCCTTATATCGAGACCCCGGCAGAGTGCATCCAACATCGATAGACGAACCGAAGGGAATTGGGACTCATCGCAACCGACAGATCGAGTCGCGACTGCTATACCGCCTACAGAAGGACAGTTGTCAGGATCAATGGACTTCGGGTTCATGGCGTTCTTTGCTTGAATACCGGACAGCCATCATTACCACCATGTCGGCAGGGATTGCAGGTACGCCCTCCCGAGGGGGAGTGCAGAAGAAGTATATTCCATTCAACCACGACCCCAAGAATGTTGGAAGGTAAGCATCGCAAAACGGCAGACTTTTCAGCAAACAAGCTTATGGTCGACTTTGACATCTTTCAGTCGGACCGGTCGTCCCATGCCCGACCACATACCTCGAGACCCGCAAGGCTTCGAAGACATTGATGCATTCTTTGACTCACCGGAACGAGATGAAAGCGCACGCAGTGGCCTAACTTCTGCCCCCACCGAAACCGACACCCGACGGACAGTCGCAACAACTGTCAGTGCATTCTCAAGTAGAACAGATCTGCAGCCCAGTGCCAGGGCAGCGGGAAAAGGAAGAATATCTTTGATGGCAGACGATGATGATGATGATGATGATGATTTGCAGGGTAATGCAACAGTGGACGGCATCAACGGATTCGTTGACGAGGATGTTGATATCAACTTTGGGGATGAAGGCAGTGGTTCTCGTTCAATGGACATCGTCACACCAAGTAAATGTATGTCATCTCCTTTGTTTAGAGCTCAAGCATTTGGACTGACGCTATGCTGCTTTTCAGCCTTTGTGCGGTCGAAACGTCACAGTACGCTCTGCCGAAACACTCTATAATGAAGTGGCTGTGAAACTGATTCCCTGCATTCGGCAGGACCCCCTCATTCTACGTCTCCCGGACAGACTTTATCTTTGACTCAGCTACAAGAACAGGAGGAGGACGTCTACCCCGCCGCACTAGCCTCGACGAAACGAGCCAATGGCCGCCTGCATCCCCAAAGCGCTGGGCCTCTGGGCACCCCGAGTCGTCGCAATCTTTCAAATGGACAAAGTCCTGCAAACGAAAGTCGGCGACAAGAAGAAGAGGATGCTGGGTCTGGAGGAAACTCGCCAACTTCTCCAGCAACCGAACGAACGGAACGTCGCCCCCCACGACCGGATGCGCATAATACCGCAAGACGCCAAGGTGGAGATGGCTCGCCGAGTGACATCGAAAAGTCAAGGAATGCGGTACAGAACAAGAACAGAGCAAGTAACGCTGGCCTGTCAAAAGCGAGCCGATACAGTCTCGCCGCTCCTTCGACTGTCGGAGACGATGACGATGCTCTAGATGACCAGGAACTAGATGTCCAGTACGACGATCAGATTGATGAATCTCTGATCCAACAACCCGACGCGTCCTCCCCCGCGCCTACAACGAAGAGAATCAGCACAGACCGGTCTGAGCAGCAACCTGATGACGGCATGGGATCGCCAGGAGACTATCCGGATCTGCCCGTAGACGATGACAACGAAGATGATGAACAAGAAGAAGAGTCGGTGCAGCAGGAAGAGGACGATGCGGAACAGGAGGATGTGATGCCCCCTAGACCCGTAGCCAAGAAGGGCAAAGGAAAAGCTGAAGCGAAAAGTGCCAAAACCACGAAGCGCAAGCCTTTAGCCGATACTACGAATAAACGCAAGGCTCGAGCACCCAGACGGGACCCTGACGATGAAGATGATAATGCCAGCGGAGATTCGGGCCCGGTGAGAAAGCGGAGCAAATCCGCGAAGGTGCAGCGGGAACCTGTGCACAAACGTGAGTACGATGATGTAGCCCAGGTGTCATTGGATGTATGTTGATATTCTTGTCGCTCAGCTGCGGATGAAGGAGGAGTCTCGTATCTCCGAACAGCAAGGGAAAGGCACAAACCGTTAGACTGGTGGCGAGGCGAAAAACCTGTGATCAAACGTCAAGTTGTCAATGGAGAGGTCGGGCCCGCCTTTATTACCGCAGAATGGTTGACTATCCCGGAAGAAAAGCCGATTTCATTGGCAGCGAAGCGAAAAGGGCTGGCTCGCCGTGCAGGAAGCGGAACCGCAGACGCCCCTCCGAAGAGGAAAGTGAAGCAACGGCGGCACGATTCCGATGATGAGGCACGGGAACCTGAAGCTGATGATGTTACTGGTTGGGATGAAGGCACGGAGCCGGGAGGAATGGTTATGGACTATACAACAGGAGAGGAAGTCATGCGGCGTAAGTAGCCTTTCGCCTGCCTTTCATCGTTGATGTTCGCGACAGAGGCACTAATATGCTACTCCTGCAGGTGTCGCAAACACATCTGCGATGGTACGACCAAAGGAAATACCGAATGCCACCTTTACCTATCAGAAGATCTTCGGAGAGGATGAATTCTTCGCAGCCGGTATCTTGCGCATAGAGGTTGGGGGATGCAAGGCGCCCAAAAACTCGAGGGACAATGCATACGTGAGTTCAGGCTCACGCTGCATCTTCGAGTTGTTGCTGACCCTTTGATGCTGGATGCAGGTCTTCTTTGTTCAACAAGGCTGTGTAGAAGTTACGATACATCGAACGCGTTTCCTCATGTCCGAAGGCGGTGCTTTTTTGATTCCACGAGGTCAGTCGTAAATGCGTTCGATTCACGAACCTCCGTTGCTAACCGCACGTAATGCTCTGGCCGCAGGTAACCAATACGGCTTCAGTAACGTCTGTCAGAAGGAAGTCCAGCTTTGTTTCTCGCAAGCTAGGAGGATCAAGGCCGAAGAGGACCTTCCGCCTGACGAAACGCTCAACAACAATCAGACGACATCGAATATGCTAAATGACAACAGTACCCGAGCCAACAACGCACAAGAAGCGGAATCAGCTCGTTCGGTCCAGCAGGACGAAGAGGAAGACGATAAAGAGGATTCGCCACCACCGGTCCAGAAGAAACGCGCTGTGGCTAAGAAGAACGCCAAGAGGTAGAACGCATCAACAGGATTGCTCGCAGACTTTGTGTCATTCGGTTCTCTCATTATTGCCGGGTGTATTACCAGACCCCTTTCGTGTTATTTCGCTTCGCTGTTTACCCTTTCCTTCGTCTCCATCCGCAGTTCGATTTAGGGAGGTGGAGACTGCTATAGCTGACGCTCGCTGGCATTGTTAGCGTTCTCTCGTTGTAAGGCTGTATAATGACTCCATATTTCAGACGTGACAATCAGACGAAAACAGTGTTACCGAGTGTTCCTGGCTCAGCTACCGCTACGGGCCTTATCTGACATGTGAGGAAATTCTCAGCCCAAGTATGATCTCTTATGCCATAATGAGTAACACGCTCGCCGAGCAACAGCCGAATCCGAAAATACATGATCTCGATGCTAGTACATTTGTCAATTTGACGACTTGGCCAGAAAGTTGCAGAAACTGAAGATGATGGAATTGAAGTTGACTCCGCCGAAAAGATGCCTCGAATGATTGGGTCGAGCGACGGCCGCGAAAGGTGTTGTTATTGACGACGATGTGTCGGCTTCACTGTTCAAGCTTGCTTCCGTATGCGCGATGGCGATATTTGGTGATAGGTTGTCTGCTGCCCGTCCAACTAGAATCGCCATTCTGAACCGTTCTCGTTGTTGAAGTCCGTTCCCGTGGCTTATCAACGAGGCCATAGTTTCAATGGATCTCCAATATCCCTCTATCCTCCGCTCGGCCCTCCCATCCGTTCCCTCCATGTATGCTGTGTGTCAAAACCCGATGCTGCAACCTTTCGACAAGTCGTTATGCTGTCGGCATTCACTGCTTCCACAAGAAGCTGAATACGGAAGGTTGTGCTTGTGGCTTGACTGGTACCAGAAGGGCTTTCTCGATCAGGTAGGCTCCCTCCTTGAATTTCTGGTCGGTTTCATAGGCTTTGACCTGTGATAAGAAAAACTATCTGAGAACAAAGTCCTGACGTGGAGGATAGGATATCAGAGGACAGGCTCACATAGTACCATCCTAGCGGCTTGCGACACGTCATGCATTCGATATCCCTCGTGACGTGCATTCCCGTCGTCAATCTGATCTCCTTGTCTCCCGAAGAGAATGCGATGTTGGTTCTACTATGAGGAACAGTGACGGGGAAGTGGATCAGCGGGCGGGGTCGGTGGGGGGTGAGTGATGGGCGAGAGAACTGACGGATTCCGGACGAGAAAACTCTTACCCATGGCTCCGCTTAGAATCTGTCATAGCCATCCACAGGGGTCAGCGTCGTCCAAAGGGTGGCCGTTGACGGGAAGATGAGCTTACAGTTGTGATGATGTCCTTGGATTGGAACAGAGGGGTGTCGCAAGCACCGCATGCAAAGGCCATATCGTTCTTAGCTGCTACGTCAGACATGCTGGCGGTGATGTGTTCGTGGTTAAGGAAGTGTTAAGATGAGAGGCGAGGGACGTCGAGGTGATGGCTGGGCTGTGGTCAACGGCGCCTGATCACGATGATGTTATGAAGCAAACGTAGGGTTAGAAGGCAGTAACGATGAAGGCAACCTATTGAGTTGCTTTTGTATAGCATGATGCGGCAGTGGAACCTAATGGTATGTACATCTTCGGGGTGAGCAGGGAGGCACTGCCCAACGACACACAAGCCGTAGCAGCTGCCGTGGCCCAGAGCTCTACACCTGCAAGCTAGATATTCGATATCTGCTGATTTAATGGCCCCCTAGGCCAGAGCTCCTAGGCTTTTGACCTCGCAATCGGATTTACACGTCCGCTCGTCCGTGTGGGGGCCAGCTAACCGGGCCGGAAGTCACATGAAAGCACAAAGTAAACAAAATATCGGAACACTGTCGGAATAAAGCGGTTGCTGCGGTGTGTGGATGAACCTGATCTTTTCTGATGCAGTGGCATGAAGCAACATGTTGGATGTGTTGTGGTCCCATGCCAGATTCAGTGAAGAGAAGAAAGCGGATGATGGAAGGGTAGACTCCAACCGTTTCACCGGTTATGAGAGCACTTGTGACAACCGGACGCGACAAACCTCGGCCAGCTGAGCTCGGCGGATTGTCCAAATTTGAGAGTGGAACGATCGAAAGAGACTGAAGACCGTTCGGTATGCAGCTGGTATGACGTGACAAGGGCTTTCTGTGAGCTTGGCTTGGGACTAAATGACATCCTTCTCGTCAACGGATTGAACAGTAGCATGACCATTTGGCGGCACTGCGTGTCTCCAACTGCGCGGACACAACACGCTCTACTCGGTACACCCACACGTCGTCTCGGCAGCTTCGACGCTGCTCCTTGCAACCTTCAGTTCAAGCGGACGGTCGTTAGGCTCAGCACATCGCATCTTCAGCGAGCAGTCACCATGGCGGAATCATTGAAGGATGCCGCTTTGATTGGCAAAGGAAACTTGCAAGCGGTGCGCCAAGCTGCTGTCGCTGGCATCAGCGCAATATCCAGCAGTGCAGCTAGCGTCCTGGAGAAGGAGCAGACAAGTATAGCTTCGAACGCTCTGTCACCCTTCAGCACAAACGCACAAACCTCAGCTAATCTCGATGCGGACGTCATTGTACTCGGAGCAGGCATCTCGGGACTGGCAGCTGCGGCAGAACTGGTCAAGCGCGGAAACAAGGTCTTGGTGCTCGAAGCAAGGGATAGAATAGGAGGAAGGATTGATTCTCGAGCGATAGGGCCACAGGATGGGTCAGGTCGAAGCATGAGGGTCGACATGGGTGCCAGGTGAGCCGGTTCGAGTTCGACGGGTTGCGTTGCGAGTCTCATTGCGCGCTCTTCTAGCTTCATCCATGGCAAGTATGATAATCCGATATACGACATGGCGCAGGAACTGGGTATTGTAAGTATGATGATTGAACCTGACGATGCTGACCTCGCTTACGTCCTCTTCCTCTCTTCAGACGGTCCACTATACATCCCCCGAGGGAGAAGTCAGGATCATTGACGCGGATGGGCAAATAGAAGAGGATCTCGCAAACCGTCTTGCCTTCAACGTACGTTCAACACTTTGCTACCTTTTGCCTAGATCGGCTCTGACCCTTCCGTCTAATCCAGGTCTCCCATACTTTCTTCGACGCTTCAAGATCGTTTGCGCAAGATCACGACCCTGCGCCAACCGATTCCCTTGCGTCTTATGTTTTCGCAGACGATTCACCCCTGTTCAGTGGCTTAGATGAACAAGCGAACCTTGCAAAACAGAAGCCCACGAATCCACGTTGGAAAGCCAAAACCCTCGGAAGGTCATTCTCAGGCTGGACCGGTGCGGATCTCGAGGCCGTTGCGTTAAAGTGGTGGGGATTCGAAAGAGACACCATAGGTCCAGATGGTATGGTGACAAGTGGGAGATACCACGAAGTGACAGAGCATCTGGCTGTTTTGATATGCAAAAATCCTGCAATGGGGGAGATCAGATTGGGTGAAAAGGTTGATTCGGTAGAGTGGGATTCGAGCAAAGGTGCGCTGTATCCTCATTTTGGTGGGTGCATCGGTCTGATATGGCGTTTGCTTTCTCCCCAAGAAAATGTCTCCGTCTCAATTTCGGCGCCAACAGGGCAAGGAGACCCTGGGCGAGAGTACAAAGCCAGCAAGGTCATCTGCAGCCTTCCGCTGGGAGTTTTACAACATCAACCTCCAGCATTTCAGCCTCGGTTACCACCGCGTAAACAGCGTGCCATCCGCAGTCTCGGGTATGGTCTCTTGAGCAAGATTGCCATACGTTATGACCGGGCATGGTGGAAGGAAAGCGATAAAACAGCTAGGTAAGTCCGATTCTGCCGTATACCTGACGTATCCAATTTCGCGCTCATACCTACCGCTGCGTAGCTTCTTTATTCTTCCAAGAGAAGGTCACGCAGAAGAGACTATGCCACCATGCTCACCGACCCAACGGGCGACTTTGAAGCCACAAGGCTTGATGGTGCAAAATTTCATGACGATAGATGGGTCGCCACAGCTCGTCATGTTTCTAGGAGCGGACTATGGACAAGCGATGGAAGCCGCTGATCACGAGGAATGCGGACGCTGGGCGCACGAATTGTTCGTCCGGTACCTGTCGTCTGCCTCCCGGGAGCATAGCCAAATCCCCAAGCCGCTCGGCGTGGTTGCTTCGTCATGGTCCTCGGACCCATACTCGTTTAACTCGTACACCTACATTCCCAGCAAACCCGACGACGTCGACGGCCTTCCAGTAACGCCTTTGGATATTGCAGAATTCGCTGTTCCCGTGTGGAATGGCGCTTTAGGATTTGCAGGGGAACACACGCATCAGGACAGGTATGCGAGCGTACACGGAGCATATGAGAGTGGAATTCGGGAAGGAAAGAGAGTCGGCATCACCTTGGAGATGAGACGGAAGGGCGAGGAATAAAAGGACCGGTCGCGCGCAATTGCGGTAATATCGTCAATCGTTTCACCACAGAATGCGTACCGGCGACGACAACACACAGTTCCACAGACTCAATTACCATAGACAGCATAGACAGCATATCTCCTCGCATTATATCATAGATTGCCAATTGATATACCTTTCATCGTGACGACCGACTTGAAGATCCCGCACTTGAACAAGGGCAGCTTACTGCAAGATTGTGTCTTGCCTGAGACAATGCATATGTCGACATGTATATTCTTGCACCATCGGTTAAGGGCTGATCTCCCGCAGGTTGACGATCATGGTAGATCCTTGTGGTGCTGTATTTCTCACAAGAAGAACCCTCTAGCTCGAGCGTTGTCCTTATCTTTTGGCGGTGGTGTCGGTGGCCTATCCTCTGTGAAGTGCGTTTGCCCGGCACGCGTTTCCCTCCAATTTTTTTCCTCGTATGGAGGTGCAGGAGTACGCGCTTTCGATCTTGCCAGGCCTTTGCAGGTTAATGTTTGGGCACTTCGCCCTTCCTCCGCCTCAATGAGGAGCTTCGCTTGACGTTGTAGCTCGGCCTTCCTCTCGTCAGTGCAAAGAAGCGCCTGCTGGAACAGCTGACGGATTTCCTGCTGCTCCGCTTCCGACGCCAATTTCATTGCGTCATATCCCAGTTGCAGGCGACCCGGACGAAGGGGGTCGATGCCTCGTGTCTTCCATCGTTGATACGAGACAAAGGCGCCCTTGATCGGATGTGCTATAAGGCCAAGGGTGCCTGTAGCACATGGATCTGGTCAGAAAAGTACATCATCAGTCGCGAAACCGCACCCGAATGCTCACCGAAGGCAGGCTTCAGCTGCAGATCTAGAAGCGAGGCGAAAACGCCTCCCACAGCACCGGCTGCACCCTGTAGTTGTACAACAGTCAGTCGACGCTTTAGATGGTGAGGCCCGGCATCAGCTCACAAATCTTTCGTGACCTCGCTTCGGGGTCAACACGAGTCCAGTGAATGCATCTGCCCAGCCGTAATAAAGGGCCTTGCCTCCTTCCATGAGACCGGTCCGAAAGCTATCCACCTGAGGATGTCTTGCGGTCGACCCGTAGAATTCTGGAATAGAGTTCAAACCTATCCGCTCAAGGTCAGCAAACGGAAGGCAGATTTACCATGTTCTAACTCACTAGCATATAGGTCGACGATAACTGATTTAGGACGTGTTCCAGTCAGTCGCGTTACACTGCAGCAAGGTCAATTGTACTCACCTAGAGGCCAGACCTTGAACGTTTGAATGACACCCGTTGTCTATGATTGAGAGGCGTCAGATTGCCTCAGAAAAACGTTCCCATATCATAAGTAACCTACTGGTTTGTAAAACAATTGAGCAATCGCTGTAGTTCTGTCGGAAAGGGGCTGAGCGGATGAACGAAAGAAAGACTTCTGGCAATACTCACTGGGTTACTAGAAGCTCCAAGACGGAGCTGATGCCTCCCTCCAACGGGAAGAGATCTTTCTGCGTGGACACATATTCTCGCGCGCCTGAAGACAACCTGCTGTTTGACTTAGAATTTCAGAAGATCTCCTCAGAACACCTACGAGTTGACTCGAGATCACTCGGTGCTATCAGTCCACAAGACAACAGAACTGCGCCCGCAATTGCACTTAGGTGAAGTGCATGCTTTGAAGACCACCAGACTGCAACCTTGCCCGGCTGAAGATCGCATCGCATGTGGCGGAGCGGAAGATGTTGATGAAAAGACGCTACACCGGCCCATTCCCCATGCTATACAAGCGTCGTTCGGTCAGTCTGTTCGAAAATCAAATAGCAGCGTAGAAGGACCTACTTCTTGTCTGATAGCTTCCCGGTGTTTGGCGGCGGCGGATTTGGCATCTGGGCTGAGGGCATGGGTAATCGCCTCTGCCAGTTTCTGTGCAGTGAGCTTTTTGTACGGTATACTGGATCGAAAGACTGTATTGTCAACATGGGTGTCGCTTCATATTGATCTGGTGACGGCCGACTAACGGTTTCGGGCCCGCTCCTGAATCTGCAACCATGTCTCCTTGCCATGGCTGGTCTCCAAAGAACGGGACAATGACAGTAGGGCATCCATTTCGCAACCCGATAGCCGTCGTTCCTGCACCACCGTGGTGAACGACAGCAGCCACTCTGTCGTCGGCGAATAACCATTCATGCGGAATCGGGCCTACAAGCAGACGGATAAGCACAACGCGTCGGAAAGACAGGAACATGCGAAGCTGATCAAGAGACCTACCGAGAAGGTGTATATCCTCTGGTACATTGGTTCCCCCTAGATTACTCCAGCCAGCGCTTACTAGTGCTCTGACGCCTGCCAATCGGGTAGCCTCGAAAATGATCGCTGTCACCCAGCGAGTTTCAGCTCACGAGCTTTCAGAGGCGAAATCTACCGCTGCGTACCGGTTAAAGCATCTGGGTCATCCAGCACGATGGATCCAAAGCTGCAAGGACAACAGTTGCAAGACGTCAACTTTCACCTCGCTGCGTTCTCGGCGAACGATCAAAGTGCGTACCCGATATAAATCGGTGGTGGGCCCGCCTGCAGAAAGTCGACGAGCTCTGCGGGTGGTTGATAGTCGGAATCATCCAGGAAGAAGTATCCGACGATATCTGTAGCAAGTCTCAACGCTTGGTATAACGACGGGTCACCGTGTGCTTACCAATATGTTCTTTCCAATCTTCGGGTTTAGGGATCACGCTGGGTGACCAGCAGTACATGAAAGGAATTTTAAGACGATCCGCCAAGCCAGCGCCCTCTCTGTTCGATAGAGCTTGAAGCCCAAGAGATCTCGTTCGGAACTTGTTGATAACGGAAGCAAGACCTTGCCAGGTCATGAGCTCTGCAAGTCCGTATGACAGGTAGTTACTGAGTTGTGGCGAACAATTTGTGCGCTGGATATTGACAAGAGGATGTGGCCATTTGGATGTAGGTGACCACGCCATTGCTGGGGTGCTAGTCAGCCTTGACCGAATTCGAAACTGGTTCGGCGAGACTCACTAAAACTCAACATCAACGGCAAACCAAAGGCCTCGGCTAGATGAGGGGCAGCGAAAGAAGGCGGGTTGGCGATAATAGCGTCACAAGCAAAGCTCTCCCCGGTCTCTGGGTTGGGAAAATAGAGGGAATGGTAAAAGTTTTGAAGCATCTGCCCGTGTGGTCGCAGCAGGGCAGTCAGATTTGTGTCAATGTGGACGATGCACTGCGAGACTGACTTCCTTGATCATCGTTCTCTTTGCTGGGATATCGCCATTCGTCAATGATTCGATCCCAGGCATGAGACCGGGATCTTAGAGATTGAAGGATTATCAGATCGCTAACAAACTTGAAATACCGGGCAAGGGCTTACTCTTAACCATGTATGCCATCAACTCTTTCGGACTTCCCCCTACGGCGAAAAACTCCAGTTTCCGGGCCAGCTCCTCTCCCTCTTTGAGTTTCCCCCCTTCGGTTCGCCCATGCCCACTGCTCAGCATCGCTGCCCACCGCCGCCGGAGGACCTTCCTGCCAGTACCTAGAACGAACTCTTTGAATTCTCCATGAGTCACTATCCTCACGCGATGCCCGCCGAGAAGAACGAGGTCGATAGCGAGTGACAGATATGGCTGAACGTCGCCTCTCGACCCAACAATTTGAATGACTATGTCGAGGGAAGGGCAATCGGCAGCGAACGGGTCTCCGGCTGACGTTCCAGATGCTAGTCGCGCAGGCTTGCCGTCTTCCAGACCTTGATCCTCGACGGACAGTGCATGATCCTTTGGCAGATCCAGTAGGCCGTCGTGCTTTAAATCGCTGCAGAAGATATGGTGATATTACGGCTCCGACCAGCAGGGTTGCGGGTGTCACGCACAGTATCACATTGATTCTCCCATCGCGGTCGACATCAGCTCGAGAATGCATGCCCTTGCCCTTCAGCGTTATCCGGCTTCTGCTTCTGCCGAGTTCGTCCCCAATCTCGTCGTCCGACCCAGCCACATCGTCCATGTCATTCAAGTACGGCAGAGAAGAGCTGGAGGACTGTCTCGAGGCCAAGGGTAAGCGTGAAGATGAGCCTTTGGGTGAGGTACTGGTCGAATTGGTCGAAGCCATTCTATCTTGATATGACTGGTCCTTGGTGTTGGCTGCTTGACAGAGGTAGGCCAGCTGGTAGGCCGTATGGAGAATGCCTACGATGCCGGGAGCAAATAGTGGTCTGGTCCTGACAGGTTCATCTATTGTATATGATATTGAAGGCATGATGCGACACCCTCACAAGCATGTTCCGGCGGATGACATGGCGGGCGCAGTGAGGTTCCCGCTGTTGCAAGCCAGGATACTGCCAGGACCCAGAACTTTTCTCCATCAACTGAAGATCTAGCATGACACCGTGTACATAGTTTCCGGAGGATCGGCAGGGCTTCCGACGGGCAGTCACCCCAGCCTGCATTACAGTACACAGCCTGAGCGATATTTGTTTGTTGTTGTTATTGTGGTGGGTCACCGAAAAGCCACGTCATGAGCCATCAACGTTTCAACGTGGAGGAGTTTGTGCAGGTGATCGACACGTTTCCCTTTCAACTATTTCGGTATATCGTATCAGCCATCAGCCCATACCAGTTCCAGTGCTAGAGTCTGAGAAGGTGCATCTATTTGCCTTGCTCGAAGACAATTGCTATGCTCTCAAATGCTTGGACGTATAGCGTCCAGGACGCACTGGCGCATTATGGGGTGACCGAGGAGCGAGGACTCGACGAGTCGAGAGCGAGGGAGAACGCAAAGCTGTACGGTCGAAATGGTGAGTATAGGTCTTGTTGGAAGGTCTGCTTTCCTCTGACTCTGGTCTCCCTCATAGTTTTACCGGAAGAGCCCGCTACATCCATGTTCAAGCTCATCCTGGCGCAATTCGAGGATCAACTCGTCCTCATCCTGCTTGGATCCGCCGTTGTTTCCTTTGTCCTTGCATGTTTCGAAGATCATACTGAAGGCGGTGGTTGGGCTACCGCATTCGTCGAGCCCATGGTCATCTTGTTGATCTTGATTGCGAACGCTGCCGTGGGTGTCATTCAGGAAAGCAAAGCAGAGAGGGCCATTGATGTGAGTTCTCCTGACTTCACTCTCAGCCCATTTTCTGACATCCTTTATCGCTCATGGCGTAGGCGTTGAAGGAGTACTCTCCCGACGAGGCGACTGTCATTCGTTCCGGTCGATCTTACAAGATCCACTCCTCTGAATTGGTCCCTGGTGACATTATTCAAGTACACGTCGGAGACAAGATCCCCGCCGACTGCAGGGTTCTGAGCTTCTCGAGCAGCTCTTTCAGGGTTGATCAGGCTCTGCTCACGGGTGAATCGATGAGTGTGTCAAAGATGGAAGACAAGATTGCAGACGAGAAGGCTGTTCGACAGGACATGATGAACATGCTCTTTTCCGTGAGTTACCTCGAGATCATACCAAGTCACAGCATTCTGATTTGTCTTGTCTCAGGGTACGACCGTCGTCAACGGCGCAGGCAGAGCCTTGGTCGTGCTAACCGGTCCTCACACCGCCATTGGTGCCATTCACGAGTCCATTTCGTCGCAAACGACCGAGAAGACGCCTCTGAAGCGCAAGCTCGATGACTTCGGAGACTCTCTCGCCAAGGTCATCAGTGTCATCTGCATCCTCGTTTGGCTCGTCAACATCCGTCACTTCAACGACCCTGCCCACCACGGTTGGCTCAAGGGCGCGATCTACTACCTGAAGATCGCAGTGGCATTGGCTGTCGCTGCTATCCCTGAAGGTTTAGCGGCCGTCATCACTGCCTGTCTCGCCTTGGGAACAAAGAAGATGGCAAAGTGCGGAGCTATCGTGAGGAACTTGCCGAGCGTGGAGACTCTGGGTTGCACGAACGTCATTTGCTCCGATAAGACTGGTACATTGACTACAAATCAGATGTCTGTTGCTCGGGTACGTCTTCTTTTGTGATGGATGGCTGTGACTGCCTAGAGCTCTTCTCACTCGTCATTTCTCGCCGTTTACAGTTCTTGACAATCGAAAACGGCACTTCCCCTATCCGCGAATACCGAGTTACCGGTTCCACCTTTGCACCCATTGGCGAGATCAGCGCTCACGATGCGCGGTTCTCGGAGAAGGGCATCGTCCGAACGAGACCCATCGAAAGGTTGATCGAAATTTCTGCCATTTGCAATGACGCAAGGATAGCTTATAACGATGTAAGCTTTTCGGTCAATTGCGAACCCACCTTTCTTGATGATACTGACAAAACGCTCCTATAGGAAACTCGAGTCTACACAAACTTGGGTGAACCAACGGAAGCGGCCTTGAAGGTCTTGGTGGAGAAAGCTGGATCGAACGATGATACCTTCAACCGAACCCTCACAAATATGCACCCTTCCGCCCGAGTCAATGCCGTAAACGCGCATTACGAACAGAAGATCCCTCGTCTCCTTACTTTTGAGTTCTCCCGTGACCGAAAATCCATGTCGGTCCTCGCCAAGCACGAACGGCACACCGTATTATTCGTCAAGGGCGCGCCGGAATCGGTGATCGATCGATGCACGTCAGTACTGACCCCGGAAGGTACTCGAGAGCTTACACCCGATGTTCGAGAACATCTCTCGCGGGCGCAATTGGAGTACGGCAAGAGCGGCCTGCGAACCTTGGCTTTCGCTTTTGTGGACCAAGCAGACTCAAACGTAGAGCACTACAAGACGGAAAGTGCAGCGGAATACGTCAACTTTGAACGCAACATGACCTTTGTTGGTCTCGTCGGCATGTTAGACCCTCCTCGACCGGAGGTCAAAGACGCCATCGCCAAATGCAGAGCCGCTGGTATTAGGACTATCGTTATTACCGGTGACAACAAGAACACGGCGGAGACTATCTGCCGCGAAATCGGCATCTTTGGCATGGACGAGGATTTGACGGGCAAGTCCTACACCGGACGAGAATTGGACGAGCTTTCACCCGGTCAGAAGGTTCTTGCTGTTCAGAGGGCCAGTCTCTTCAGCCGAACGGAACCGAATCACAAGAGTCAACTGGTTGATCTGCTTCAAGGTCAAGGTCTGGTCGTCGCGATGACAGGTGACGGCGTGAACGATGCTGGAGCTCTAAAGAAGGCGGACATCGGTATCGCTATGGGTTCCGGTACAGACGTCGCCAAGTTGGCGGCCGACATGGTTCTCGCCAACGACAACTTCGCAACCATCGAAAAGGCAGTCGAAGAGGGTCGCGCCATCTACAACAACACCAAGCAATTCATCCGATACCTGATCTCGTCAAACATTGGAGAAGTCGTTTCCATCTTTCTGACTGTATTGTTGGGCATGCCAGAAGCCTTGATCCCAGTCCAGTTGCTATGGGTCAACTTGGTCACCGAGTAAGTTGATATCCTCTCAGGATATCTGCACGCCGGGCTGAAATCCCTATGTTTCCAGTGGCCTGCCCGCAACTGCTCTTGGCTTCAACCCTCCGGACCACATGATCATGCGCACGCCCCCCAGGTCTGGTCGAGAGCCTCTTGTCAGCCCCTGGTTGTTTGTGCGATACATGGTGATTGGTGTATATGTTGGTTGTGCCACTGTGTTTGGTTATGCCTGGTGGTTCATCTATTACAGTGGCGGGCCTCAAATCTCCTTCTGGCAATTGGTACGTGATCTGCATCGCGTATCGGAGACTCTTATTCATAGTCATTTTCCCCTCTAGACACACTTCCACCAGTGCAGCACTCAGTTCCCTGAGATCGGTTGCGAGATGTTCAGTAACAATTACGCCAAATCGGCCACCACAATGTCGCTATCTATCTTGGTCGGTGAGTTGTCTGCGCTTGATACCTGCCTTATCAGCACTTGACAGCTCACGCTTGACGCCTCATGACAGTCATCGAGATGCTCAACGCTTGCAACTCTCTCAGCGAGAACGAGTCGTTATTGGTCATGCCCATCTGGGTCAACCCGTACCTCGTGGCTTCGATAGCGCTCAGCATGGCTTTACACTTTATGATCCTCTACGTGCCATTCCTGAGCGTGAGTTGCATCATCCTTTGAAATTGTGCCATCACACAACTAACGAACCGTTTGGTCTTCTCCATAGTCTCTGTTCCAAATCATACCTTTGAACTGGGATGAGTGGATGGCCGTTCTCTGGATTTCCGCTCCGATTATATTAATAGATGAAGTGCTCAAATATCTCACTTTGAACGTTATAGGTGAGAAGTCTTCACATCGGAAAACCAGACGGAAAAACGGCTTATTCAAGCCTCCTCCACCTTTGTACCGCTCTTATAGATCCTCCTTTGAAAACAAAGGCAGACTGAAGAGTGAGCCACGGACGCCCGTCACCCCATGAGGAGGGGTGACATGATATATCGCATTGGATTGTATACCTGCATCATTACGGCATATAGCATATAGACAACAGTTTTCCGCTTCAACTCGCCGACTCTTTCGAGCCGTGTCCCAGACCCTTTGGCCTTCTGGCACAAAGAGTCGGGATGGGAAATGCCTATCTTGTTACTCGCTACCGAAGGCCTCTTTTACAAGGGTCTGCAAGTGCAAAAGCTTTTAGCATACTGATTTGGACTATCGTAGACTCTGCAGTGATACCTTTTTCGCAATTTTCCCCATCGCATTTCGGGGTATTGCAGAATATACTCGCAACGCCCTAGGTACCTTGAACGCGGCGATCTTTGGGCGCAAGTCCTTCCTTATAGTCTCAAGGTCAACTGCTTTTGTAGCAACGACGATAGCGCCGACCTTTACGCGGGGAAATTAGGACCATCGCAACATTGACCAGCATAGGCGTCTTCGGACTCACGATCTGACCCCACTCCTCGTTGGACACACCTACGACGGCCGCGTCCGTAATGTAGTCCAATTCCAGCAGCGCTCTTTCCACTTCTAATGCACTTAATTTCTCTCCCCCTGACTGCAAGTTTTGGTTCAGAGTAGAGATAATGTTAGATCGTTATGAGATGCAAAACTAGCGAGCAACCGACCTTGATGATGTCCACTGAGCTTCTTCCGAGAATCTTGTACATGCCGGGATACTCGGCCGACCGGACACCAACATCCCCGGTTTTGAACCACTCGCCCTCTTCGAACTCTGATGCCGTAACGTCTGGAAGGTTCCAATATTCGTTGAAGATACTGGGCCCCTTGACTTGTATCTCGCCTTGTTCTTCCTCTGCTTCTACGATCCGCTTATCATCTTTGTTGTACAATCGGACTTGAACGCCAGGCAAAGGGAACCCTACGTGACCCGCTATGCGCTTGTCATTGTGGAGCCCTGTGCTGACCGTGATACCGCTGATGATGGATGGCAAAGAATTAGCCGGAATTGAGGGAAGAGATAAAGGTCTGGCATACGTTTCAGTCATTCCATACCGTTCAAGCAGAATTTGACCACCTCCGACTTCTTCGTCCCATCGCTTTTTCACGCTCTCTGGCAAAGGCGCGCTTCCAGATACTTGGAGACGTAGTCCTGCCGACGCCCGAGACGCTTCTAGTTTCTCAGCATTCGGAAGATCATCATACGCAGATAGCAAGCGAGCTAATGGGAGGAAGGAATAGTTTGTCATTGCGAAAGCAGCTATCGGACCCTGAGGGACATACTGTAGACCGTAGGGACGCCGAACATTAGCGTGATTGGCGGCTCCCCAGTTGTGTTGATCCATCTCCGCCAGACCTATTCCGAGTCAATAAGTACTATTTTTTTGCGGTTATGTGACCTCCCCACTTGCCTGTTCTCCATCGAGCTTTGCTACAAGCTCAACAGCAGCGCCAGCCCAAAGCGTGGTAAGAAGAGCAACCACGATTCCGTGAAGATGGTTGAGAGGTAGCACATGATATAACAAGTCCTGCATGGAAATTCACAACTTCAGTTCCTCTACAGCCTTTCTTCAAGAGGTCCCAGCTCACATTTTCGCTCCATTGCCAGTATTGTACTATGCTGGAAATCTGTGCCGATAGCGCAGAATGTCTGGTGACAACTCCTTTGGGCCGACCAGTCTGCCAGTCGATCATATTAAAATACCAAAAAGGAATGTAGCTGATGAGCACTTACAGTGCCGCTTGTGAACAGCATCATTGCTTTCCGGTCTCCCGCAAGAGTCTTCATCGATTTGATATCATCTAGAGAAGCCGTGCGGTCTTGGGTAAAGTCGGGTAAAAGCTTGAGCTCTAGAGAGCCTAGTGGAAGCTCCTGCTGCAACGCCTTGGCTCGGGCTTCGTTTTTCAGATCGTAGAGAAGAATCGAAGCGGTTCCATTCACAAGCATATAGTGGTGTTCCGGTTGAGGCAGTGCGGTAAGAAGCGGGATGGCCAATCCTCCTGCGGAAAATGTTGCCAGTAAAGCCACAACGACGGGATAGCCTTTCTCTCCCAGTATCCCAACGCGAGCATCTCTAAGATCTTTTAAGTTGGAAGCACAGTTTTCCAGTACCTCGGTGTAGCGACAAACATCCGAATACAGGGTTTCATAGTCGATAGTGCGAACTGTCGTGGTGTCAATAATGGCAGGAGCCTTCGGGGCGACTTGTGCACGTCGGGCGATGCGTTCGAGAAGACAATAGGAATGAGGCATTACCGAGGGTTGCCCTTGACAGTGGCCGCTACTTTTGTAATGGGCAGCAGCGAAGGATAGAAGTATTCCTGCGTTGATGCACCTCTTCATTTCGCGGCCTATCCGAAGCAACCCATGCATGATTCGTCACGATCGCCCAAGAGCGGACCCTATTTCGGTTTAGCATCACGGCCACCGGTAACTCAGGCGCGCGCGTCATGGCTGCCTTTTATGCCAACGTTCGAGTTGCGAGTCGTTCAGCTGTTGGCATGTGCCTAAACAGCATGTGCCTAAACAGCTGAAACAGCTCCTACCGAGCCCTCCGAGTGCAACCAGTCCCGTTGGATGCGTTCATCATACCAATCTGACAGAATGAACAGCACAATTCCTTGATCGCCTTCGCCCCGAGATAAGTTCCGTGGTCTGCTCAATGCTGCGATGGTGACTGTATGACTGGCAGCTTGTGTCTGAAGAATCAGGGCATGGATATATGCTTCGCTTCAGTTACGGATATGATTGTTTAGAGAGCATTCTGCCTGATGACGTAAACACGCTGACGCCTTCTTCCTGTAGCAGCAATTCCCGAATTTGATACTTTCACTGTTCCATAATTCATGCCTAGGCTTTGCATTTGGTGTTGCACTTCTCGCTTTTTCTCTTTTGGTAGAGACGCCGTCGAAGGTAGATGTCACTTCCAGCTCCGGCAATGGTTGAGGCAAGAATGAGGAACAACACCCTATCATCCGCAAAGGGGATATTGTTAGTCCATGTGTTAGCGAACCGTTTCAAAAGGGCACTTGCCCAAAGCCGAAAACCCATCCCAATTTGGCTTCGCCCATAAATGGCATATTCTGAACTTCTTTCATCGTTGATAGGGTTGTTGAAATCACCGAGACCGCCGCTACGATAGACAAGGTAGTTGGTTGACTAGTAATCGGAAGAGCGTATGATTTCGTTTTTGACAGCCGAAACCTCCAGGGATCCTGGACGACTTCAGTTACTTTTGTCAAGAGTATAGTAAGAATGGGTAGGAGAATGCCGACTGTTGTTCAGAAGGGAGGTTAGACTGCCTTGGTCAGTCCAACAGCGTTATCAAGAAGGACACCTACCAGCGACATGACAATAAATCCAGATCTGCACCTTTCTGCCTCCTTGAGGTAATGGCTCCGGACTGGAGAGATCGAGGCCGATGTTACCTTTCGCGAGTTCAACCCAGGGGAGTGACATGCTCAAGCAAACCTGGTCGCGCACGATGCTGTTGTCCAGCTCACTGTTGGTCGTCGGGCTCGCATGCTCCGAATGCCCCAACGTATATAGTGATTCCGGTGGTCAGCGACAGCTCCATAAAGTTACCGCTCTTGACCACTCTTGAGAAACAATCGGACATAGCAACGCAAGTTGCATACCGTAGATGCCAAACATGGAGCCCAGTGAACCCATCTCGGCAAGAGTTCTCGGGCCAACTCGCTTTGTTCAGTCTGTTGCAGTGACACATCTTCCCTCGAGTCTTTGTACGGCAAAAAGCATCGTACGAAGGCAGGTATAAAATGCAAGGGCGTATAATTGCTTGACGAAGCTCCTCCGCCAGCTTGATCCGGTTGTGTTTCGAGTTTCACTTTCTTTGCAGCGCCTTTGTTTGTCATGGTTGGCTTGTTATGAACAAGTGGATATGGAAGACGAGGCGAAAGCAAAGGATCAATCGAGGCTGGTTGTGTAACTAGGGCGAGGCCGAGGGGATTACGAGACAGGGACTTTCTGCTCACGATCACGATACAAACACGGTTCTCGGGATTTCGCTCGGCTATTTGTAGATTGGTCTGGGCCTCGCACGCGGTCGCCCATCGTACGCAAGCCAACTCCTGGACCCTGCTAAAACAAAGGAGGTCATTCCCGACTGCTGCTCCTCTCGAGGCCTATGAAAAGAGACTGTCTTTGGAGAGGAACCCACACTACCTGCCAATATACGACTCCAACAGCTGTTCCAACCTTCGGACACGCGCACGCATCTGCGACGTCAACGTCATGTGCATGTATTGATAATCTCTGGTTGCATGTACTTGCTGTCGACCGGATCCGGAGAATGAGGGCGGGTAATCACGGACTATTGGTGAATGGGGAATGGCGGTGACCTTGGGTGACGTTGTTGATATCATGGCTAGAAGTGAATAGGTGGAACAAGAAAGGTCATGCGCATTGCGCTTGATTTGATCGGAAAGGACAGCTCCTGCTTCGCAATATCGGATTTGGCCGTCTCGTCGATCACCTCCTATTCTCGCTAATTGTTTCACGCGTGCCAAAGTCACTTGTGCATACTACCCATGACTCGACATCTGTCTCTCTGACTCTGTTCCTGTCTCGCTTCGCTGGCAACCATACCGTCACCGTCACAGTTCGTCGACGGGCGAAATCACAGCTTTCGAAGCGCGCCAACCTGATCAGAGAAGGCTCGTGTCAAACTGATTACCGATGACTGTCGAGTGAGTTCCCAAGTACCCGTGTGGTAGAATGCTGTTTCTACAGCGGTGTCTGAATTCAATCAATTTCTGATCCAATAGGAGAATAGGGGATTTCCAAGATTGCTCCGCAGCGAGGCATGAAGATCGAGAAGACGATGCCCATGCGGATGATGCTTTGCTAAGAGCGCTGGAGGAAGAGTATGGGATCGAGGGAGACTTTACAGTGCGTCGACTCGGGAATTATCCACGACTCAGGGAAAATAAGATCGTTTTTCTCCGCCAGTTTCGAGCTGTCGCTATCGGTTTGCTTGTCGGCGTACTGTGGGTAAACCGATAGAACCGTTAGGCGTTGCTTTGCTAACGTCAGATGTAGGCTGGCATTTACCAACCTCTACTTTGTGAGCCCGCTGAATATCTTCGTGCTGTTATGGGTCTATTCCCTGATTTTTCTTCGGTCGGTACAGGGCTTGCAAACGGGATGGATATCCATGATGTCGCTACAGTCAGCTCTTCTTGGTTACGCCCTCTTTCAATTACCGCGGCCCCGGTTTCTCTCCCGCGTACCATTCTTCACGCCCTCAGAGAGGCCTTTTACTCCGCAAGAGAACGTCGTACTGCAGACCACAGCCGTGGCGACAGGGACACTTCCATTAGCTGCTGGGCTGGTAGGGATCATTCCTGCTCTCGAACAGCTGGATTGGAAGATCGATGGTATGCATCCCGTCAAACTGGGGTACTGGCAGCTCATCGGATGGAGTTTCGGGATCTGTTTCTTTGGGCAAGTCTCCCTTGTGTTACTGCAGCAACGGTTCATCTAACGATCTCTCCTGTCATCGCAGTGTCTTCTTGGCTGTGCCATTGCGTAGGCAAGTGGTATGTGCGGAACGTCACCGCCTCGAGAGTTATCTGATGCAAAACGTGTCTGCAGATTGTAAAGGAGAAGCTGGTGTTTCCCTCCGGCAGTAGGTCACTCCAGCTTTTCGTAGGTGCGAAACAAGCGCCGTGAATGACAAACATGATTCCTGCAGCCGCTACCGCTCAACTTATCGCCTTATTGCATCGAATCCCTCCGCCAAAGATCAACGATATCGCGGGGTCTGCTGCTGTTCGTTCAGAATCCGGTGGCTACCAGTCTCTACCGCGGACAGCGTCCGTCGATACAAGACGCTCGACGTCTATTGAAGCGTTGAGAGACGATTTTGTGGACGACGACGAAGATGAGCCATACAAGGCCGTCGGTCATGTGGCAACAAAATACGCAGACCCTAAGACGCAGGAAGAGATGGGAAGAATCGGCTGGTGGGTGTTGGGATGGAGTTTCGCTGCTAGTGCAGGCATCACGGTAGGACCATTCGGACGCGAAGTCACGGTGCATTTGACTAATCAGCGGTCTCATAACATTCTAGCTTGCTAGCTTCCTATTCCCCGTCGTATTCGCCATGCCAGTTTTTGATCTCATAGGCGCACTCTTTGGTACCAGCCTAGCAGCGAGCTGGGCCTGGTGGTAAGTGTCATACTCGATGGGCCTCGCGAGCCATAGCTTACCATAGTCTTTCTCCACAGGTTCTCGCCCAGTCTTTCATACGTCGGTCAAGGTTCGTCGATGGGCTCAGCCTTTGAAACTCAAACACAACGCTCAACGTGAGATGACAGGTATCATTATGGGATTCCCGACGACGGTCTCAATGAATCTGGGAATGATTACTGGGTGGGCGATCCTGTCACCGCTCGCCAAACATAAAGGATGGGCTCCAGGTCCTGTCTCATCATCGACAGATGGGTCGCGAGGCTGGATTGTAAGCTATCAAGGTAATAGATCACAGGGAATAGATTGTCGACTGACGTCTGCTCTGCATATAGCTTTGGATATCTCTAGCGATCATGATTGCGGAATCCGTCATTTCTCTTCTCCCCATCGCCATTACTTACACAGATAATCTGCTCGTGCGTGTTCAACAAGCGCGGAACGGAAGCGGGCCTCGCAGAGTGGATGATGAGGAGACGGAGCCAGCGGAACGACTCGTGCCGCTGTCTTGGGTCGGCTTCGGCCTTGCAGGCAGTTCAATACTGGGGATCTTGCTCGTCTGGCTCATCTTCGGCAATGAAGGGATTCGTCCATGGGCGACCGCTTTGGGTTTGATTCTTGCTAGTATCCTCAGCGTGCTAGGCGTAAGAGCACTTGGACAAACAGATTTGAATCCTGTCGTGAGTTCTTCTGATGGCCTTGTGTGATGCCCCCGTCTTAGTGGATTCTGCTCTCAGTCCGGCATTGGGAAAATCAGCCAACTGGTATTTGCTGTTCTTCAGCCTGGAAATGTGGTCGCCAACATCATCGCTGGCGGGGTGGCCGAGGTACGTCTTCTGTCTTCCATTCCAAAGTGCGCCGAGGATTGACACAGGCCCACCTTGCGCAGGCAGGAGCCCAGCAGTGAGTCCCTATGTGCCGGCGAGAAGCCCATGTCGAATACTTGCTTATTCCCACCTCTCGTGCGTCGTTCAGAGCTGGGGATTTGATGCAAGATCTCAAGACCGGTGCTCTTCTTAAAGCATCACCGCGCTCTCAGTTCTATGGACAGATGATCGGTAGTTTGGCGAGTGTTTTCGTTTCAACCGGAGCTTACAAACTATACACCAGCATATACGAGGTGAGATGGCAGCGGTCTCTCATTCGGGTAAGAAGTATAGTGGCTGATATCGTGGGAGCAGATCCCGGGACCTGAGTTCCGCGTCCCGACCGCCGCAATCTGGTGAGTATCCACAGGATTCGAGCGTGGCCAGCGCTGATGATTCGGTCAGGCTCAACCTCGCTCGGCTGCTAAATACGGGGCACTTACCGCCTTACACTGCGGTTTTCATGATTGCTTTCGGTTCGCTGTTCGCCGTACTTTCTTTCATAAAATACCTCACCCCAATGGTAGTATCGAGACCACCCAAGTGGATCGGTTACATTCCTTCGGGGATCGCATTTGCCATTGGGTTTCTGAACACGCCCTCGTTTTCGCTCGCTCGACTCATCGGGGGTTACATCGCGTATCGAACACGGAAGCACGGGGAGACTCCGTTGTTGATTATAGTCTGTGCCAGCGGATTTGTTCTGGGAGAGGGAATTATCAGTATCGTCGGACTTATCTTGACAGGCGCGGGTCAGGGTGCCATCAGTTGCTGGGGCTGCGGCGTGGGTGGAGGTGGCTACTGCTCGGGGGGATGTTAGATGTCTGATAGGGGACGATCCACTGGTCCCGAGTGGTGATTTATTGTCCGCATATGCATTAGTATAGGATACACTAGTGTGTATATTATGTATGATGTCGTCTTGCTCAAGTAGCGTCGACTATATACTGCTGTGGTGCGGAACTCACAGCCAAGCTCGCCGCGTCCGTCAAAATGCAGTCGTCATACTCGAGGCCCTCTCCAACTCTGGCCCAACTTTCGGACGTCTCGCCCGTCCTGGCCGATTGCAACCTGGCCTGGACCTCAGCGGAAAAGCGATTGGAGGAGAGTCAGTGGTATGAAGTGAAATGAATAGGCATGTAGTATCTTGTACGCTCTTCCTCACGGTACAGCTACATTCCGGGCTTCGAGGATTCCACCATGTATCGTCAAGCTAGGTTGGTTAACAACAGCCGCTTGAGCGCGCAAGCCAGGCTTGCTATCAGGGTGAGTTTGCAAACTTTGAATTTCTTCATTTGTACTTTTGCTCAATCACTTGACCCGCACATTAGCGTTATGCCGTAGACAGCTCATCTCCCGCCAGCAGGGGCCCTGTCCCTCCGGGAATCCCACCAGTCCCGCCTCCTGCACTCAACGCAAAACCCATTCCGGCAGTCGTTGTCCCCGCAAACCCAGCTATTCCTGTCAAGCCTGCGGTTATCTTGCCCGAAGGCGCCGTGGTCAGACCCATCCCCATTGCATCAGTCAGGACCGGCGGCCTTCCGCCTCCTCCTCCTCCTCCTCCGCCCAAGGCACCAAAACCGCCAAGCAAGTTTTTCCGAAAGCTCTTCTTGTACTTGACCCTCGGTACTTTAGTCTTTTACCCGACGTCAGCCTACCTGTCACTGCAGTCTGACAAGTACCGCGATTTCTTCACGTCCACGTTCCCGTTGGCCGAACAGCTGATAGAGTACGCCGATGACAATGATTGGGACCAGTACGGATTGTCAACTCTAACAGGCGGTGCTGGATCCGGCGCCTCTTCGCGACCGACAACGGCGGGTGCTGTAAACAGTGCAAAGGATATCGCTCATGCGGCTCAGGACAAGGCTACCGACCTTCGACATACCATTGCCCAAAAGGCTGAATCATTGGCCGCTCAAGCTTCCAAGAAGCTGGACGAGGCTAAACACGCTGCTTCCGCTGCCGTGTCCGACGTCAAGAAGGAAACCAAGAAGGAGGCTGCATCATTGGAAAAGACCGCCGCGGATTCGACGGACAAGGCTAAAAACGAGGCACGACGAACTGTCGATCAGCTCAAGGCCGTTGCTACGAGCGCAACTCAGACTATCAAGGAGAAGGCCAGTCATGTCGTTGACGAGGTTAAAGCCGTCCACTTCTCCGACGGTGTTTCTGAACTCGTCGACAGAGCCGAGCACGCTCTTGGAAGGGCCGAATCAAAGGTAGGGAACGCCCTGCACAATGCTGAATCCAAGGCGGAGAACGCTCTCCATAATGCGGAATCAAAGGCCGCGAACGCGCTGCATAATGCCGAAGCCAAGGTCGAAGATGTCGCTCATGACCTCAAGGCTGCCAGCAACGCACCTGTTCCCGCCGGTGTTCAGGCTCAAATGGTTGACACTCAACCAAAGCGCGACGTCGTCGCTGACGGCTCCCACACAATCGTCAAGAAGCCATACTCTGGACCAGCTTTGCCGATCGGATTCGAACCTCCTCCGGGATACTACATTCCCAGGCCTGCTGAGCCCAAGATCGATTCTGGCAAAAAGGAACTCGCTGCCGACCCTTTGCAGGCCGGTTTGCCGGAACCCAAGCCTGTCCTTCCTCTTTTGGCACCCAAGGTTCACGAGTTTACCTCTGCTCAGGACGAACCGATCATCAGTCAACTCGCATCGACGATCGATAGTCTGGCGGAATCCCTTTCTGCCACTTCATCGGCTGCTGGATCGACATCAACTACCGATGCCGCCTCGCCTGCCGCAATCTTGACACGCGCTCAGGATGACCTGTCTTCATTGTCTTCCCGATTGCAGGCTTTGAAGGACGAGGAAAAGGCCAAACTCGAGCAGACGGCTGAGAGCAAGAGGCGAGAATTTGAGACTCAACTGAAAGCCAGGGAGTCCGAGTGGACCAACAAGGAAGGCGAGTTGCTCGAGGGCTGGAAGGAGGAGCGGGAAAAACTTGTTGAGGGATGGCGAAAGGTTTTGGACCGAGAGCTTGAAGGTCAGCGAGTCGGCATCGAACAGAGGTGAGCATTGCCTGTCCCGGTCTGTTCCCGGACGTACGGCTAATTTGTCTACGCAGACTTCGAGAAGAGGTCATTGCTCAAGGCATCGAGCTTCAGCGACGATGGTTACGATCGATCAAGGCTCAAGTCGAGACGGAACGAGGTGGTCGATTGGCCAAGCTCGACAACCTTACGACGTCCTTCAAGCAGCTGGAGAGGATCACCCTTGACAACTCGTCCCAGTTGGATGCCAACGTTTCCCTTCACACGCTTTGGTCTGCGCTCCGAGCAGTTCAAGCCAAGGCTGACCGAGGAGGTGTTGCGTTTGACGATGAATTGCGCGTCTTGAAGACCGCCGCTGCTGCTCAGGCCGGTGCTAGTGCCGACCCGGAAGCTCGAAGCGTGATCGAGTCCATGATCGACTCTATCGAGACTTCGGGTGCGGCTCAGCAAGGCATCAAGTCTTTCCCGTCGCTCGCCGCTTGGTTCACGTCGACTCTGGCGCCGAAGATTCAATCCGTCTCGCTTGTACCCGCTGAACACGAAGCCGGGGTTCTCTCTCACATCGCTTCGGCAGGATTGAGCAAGTTGCTCTTCCGACGTCAAGCCGGATGGGTGGAGGGTGATGACACGAGCGCCATCTTGGCACGTGCAGAGTACCTCTTGAGCGAGAAGGATCTGGACGGTGCTGCGCGACAGGTGAATCAGTTGCAGGGCTGGGCCGGCAAGTTGGCTGGCGATTGGCTGAGGGAAGCTAGGAAGAGGTTGGAAGTGGAACAGGCATTGGGCGTAAGTAGCTCTTTCCCTACGGTATGACTTGTTACTAAATTTGTGTTGTCGACAGGTGATTGCTACCGAGGCCACTTTGTCCAGCCTGCTTCTGGTGTAAGACATGGGCCGACGGACATGAAATAAAACAGAAAGGTGTAGACAAGTGGCAGAAGAAGCCCAAGACAATGCTTGACCAAAAGGCGAGATGTATCCGTGTAGACTGCAATTGTATGCGGAACTCGTATTGCATGTATTCGAACACACGTAGAGCATCCGCATGCGTTGCCACCAAAGCAGTCTCCCAGCCAAAGCAACGCTCAAACGTATCTTATTTGCGCTGAAAGCAAGGGTAGCGTGACTAACGCGTTTTTGAATCCGAAACGCGAAACGTACTCGCGCCTCGCGCCTCGTGTGGCTTGAGATTTTGAAGCAATGAAATGCACCCAAAGCAGCAAGTAATGAGGCAAAAGTGGGTACAGCGGACGGTCTACAACCTTCGGCGCGTCGTTATATGGGTGTCTGCCCTCTTGCCAGTTGGCCTTGAGAAGTCGCTGAACGGTGTCGTTTCTGGAAACCTTCCTGACCACCCTTAAGCACATAGAAACCCGCGACTTCTCCAAACGGTTGCTCCTTCAATGACGTACAGCTGGCACGATCGCTCCTATTCGCCTTTCATGTGACACACGCACGCGCAAAGCACGATTACTACTCGGCTTCCCCTCAAACGATAACAAACCATCCCTCTCCTACCACTCGGTCCACAGAAACGCCAGTCCTTTGTTTGACAACCTCCGACGCACGAATAACAGCATACAGAGCTGGATACGGGACAGGTGGCAACGAGCGGTTCCCATTCGTTGGTTCAGTCGAAACCACGACTTTGCCGGCGCGTCCCTGGACATGACAGAGGAACGTTCGACCGACTTTGAAGCAGATACAGACGACGTAGATACGGATAGTCCCGACAACCTCAATAAATCCTCACAGACGACCGCCAGCATGGTCACGCAGCTTTCCACTACCGACACGGAGCCGGAAGCGGATATGCGGAACTTATTAGAAAGCAACAAAGCCGGACAGAGAGTGGATTCAGTTAAACAAGGCCATGCTGTAAAGGCTGGAGGTGTCATCGACTTGGATAAGCTGATGCACACGATTGAAATGACGCGAGTGAGTTCTATTCCTTCCTGCAAGGGCGAGAGACGCGCTCCCTTCATGTCAAAGACGGTAACTGACAGAACCGCGCCTCGCTTTCCGTCCTTCAGAAAGTCGCCATGCTTCAGCAGCGCCTTACACAGGCTTCCATACGTGCGCAACAGCAATCCAACCCTACACTACCCGAACAATCGTGTCGTCAAGCGCGTACGACACCTCCAATAGTGCCGCCAGAAGCAGCTGCGTCCCCTTCATCCTCAAATCTCCGTAAACGGAAATCTATGGCCTCGCTCTCGATCATGGCGCCACGAGACTCGGAGAGCACCCCGTATGTCGGAGCATACCCCATGTCTCCTGCGAGACCCTCGACGTTCCGGCAGAGTCCCGGTCCGGTTCCAAGATCCCCTTCCTACGCCACCCTGCGCTCCCCGTCATCTTCCGCCGCCGCCGGTATCCAAGTTCTCAACAACATAGCTACTAGACGGCGTGAATCTGCCGCGGGACTTGACTCGCCACGTCCCGGTGGGCATAGCAACGCCCAGCAAACGCATGGTTCCGGTCCTAAAGTCGCTTTCGCGTATCCTCGTAGTCCGGGAGGATCTTCGGCACTGGCGCCGGTGCAGACACTCCGCTCACCGGTCCGTGGACGGTTCATCAGCTCGTCGGGCTATCCGCGTTTCGAAACCAGTGGGTTTTCGGAAGTCGGAATCGGCATGCGAGAGAAGGGTGGAATCGAGAGCGCGGGAGATGCAATGGACGTCGATGGGGACTCGACTGCGCAGAGCCCGCGCAAGCGTCTCAAAGGCTCGGGTTCGGCACAGCAGCGGCGACCTGACATTACTCTCATGCCTGCTTTTGGGTCAAACACTATTTACGGTGTTCATCAGCAACAAGGCGAAGATCAGGCTTCCACTCCGACACAAGACAGCAATGCTCGACCGTCGAAGAAGCCTCGTTCGGCGTCTCATTCCGTCGAATCGCGCCCCTTTGTCGCCCGGAACATTCTGAGCGGATATCAGCACGTAGACTCGCCAGGAACAGAGACAGCTGCATCCCCAGGAAGACGTTTCGTGTCTACTTCAATACAAACTCCGGGCGCGCGTATCAACATGCCTCTGGGGACAGACGCGTCAGATGTCGATGCCGCCAATGGCCTCATGTCTATGCTCGGGTCCGCACCCGCCTCTTTTAACCCGTCGCGTAATGCAGGACCGGCACGAGTGAAATCGCCCATTACCGTTGACAGTTCCGTAACGCCAGTAGTTGGCACTCAGTTTGCGGCGCCAAAGCCTAGGGCTGCCAGTTTTGCAACCATTCTCACGTCAAACGGACACATGGCTCACGCTAGCCAACGGCTGGCCAGCCCCACCCGAGTCCGGAGATTGCAACACGACCGAGATCGCCGGGGCCTTGGCTCCCCGTCGAGCGCTAGAAGGACTGGTACCAAGCTACAGGCTCAGGATGAGAGTGCAATGGCCTCCGCGACATCATCTTCCGACGAGGAAAAAGCTAAAGCCTCGGCTTCCGCATCCGACGAGGATCAACAAGCCGCGGAGGCCATTTTGTTCCTGGCTGCCAGTCCGAGCCCGGCCATCGGTCATTCGAGTCCCGCTATGAAGGCAAGCACGGGCACGACAGCTTTAGCAAACGGCAAAATCGGTCGCATCCTTTTCGATGATACGGTCGACGAGTCGGACGCTTCTCGTTCCACGTATACAGTAAAGGGCTATTCCGCCGTACCGGTTTCGATATCATCGCAGAAGAGGCAGATGGGCGAATCCCCTTTACAGCAACCGCCTTTCAACAATACATCGCCGTCTAGTGACAGATTTGCCCGCGCCTTGCCGGCACCTCTTCCCGTGCAGTCTAAGCAGATCGTGCAGTCCCACTCTACAAATCCAGAATAGCACGACGAGGTCCGTGCGTTATCATTGAGGGGATCTATGATCTCCCTGAATGATGAATCTGAGCATGCTATACAACAACCGAAACCAGCGCAATTACTGTCGCCTCAGTATCCGGAGGGTCCGTTTTCAAACCTAGATTTCGCTTCTAGTTGTTTGTATTTCACCTATTGCGGAGCATCTATTTAATTTCCTGGCATACGAGCCAGAGACGTTGTACATAACACCATAGATCTTGAAACATGTAAAGGGTTTTTTGTCGAAAGTCGTCAGCATCGTAGAGTCGGCTCATGAGTGTCCAGCCCTGTTGAATACAATAATTGGTTGCAGAAAACCGAATTGCGCTTGCTCTGGAGCGTCGGATTTCAACCCTTTCTTCTCCCTGTATGAAACCCAGTCGGAATGCCCGCGGTAAAGTCTACCGCCTCTTCCTCCGTGCTACAGGGAAGATCTATCAAAGAGGTCGCCACAGGCGTCATTAAATCCCGATGGCACATTTAATAGAAAATGATCTTACCATTCCGTTATCGTCGTCATCATCATCGTCCATTGGCATCAAGCGTTTCCTTTTGTTGGTGGAAGATGCTCCGGAAACGGTGCATGAGGGTGTCGCGGAACCCAGACGGTCATCCACTTGTGAAAAATCGCCTTTGCCACTTGTGGTCAGTCGACGCGTCTTGCGCACCGGTTGCTCGTCTTCATCGGACTCAACAGCGAGCAAGTTCGAAGAGCCCGTATCCGTTTCACCGCGCCGAGATGCCGCCGCCGTTGTCGAACGCGACGCCTGGGCGGAACCGTTTCTTGAAGTTGCGGACGATTTGCCAGCCCTCGACTGAGTAACTGTGGTTCCAGTTGCGCCACGCGTCAGCGTCGGCAACGCGATTACCCCAGTGTCGTCGTCCGAATCAGCCCTCAGCAGAGTCCGTTTCGGTCGTGCAAGCGTGGCGGCCGGTCGTGCCGTCTGAGTAGCCGCCTGACTTTGCGCTGCTCTGGTTTGGGAATGCAGCGGTAGTTCCAATGAGGCACTGTCCGATTTTCTATCAGGCCAGTATTCTAGACACCCCATTATTAGTCAATGAGGTGCGGTTCAAGATGTTACAGGGGCTTTCTTCACTTACCTAGTCCGATACCGAAATCTGCAGCTGGAGCTAGATTTAGCTTTATCGGTGGGTGTCTTGAGACCTCTTGCTACATCGGGGAGGGAAAGAGATGGTTTAGTGAGAAGCTACGTTGGCAATTTCGTCACCAGTACCTTTTTGAACTTTTTGAAGTTTGGTCTTCCGGCCCAGTCTTGGTTTACTGTTCCAACCCGTTGGTTATTCTTGTCCTTTCTGAACAGGTTGACTCTTTCAATCTTGATGAAGTTTCCCGTAACGTCAGAGTCGAGATCTGTAACTGAGTTGTATATACGAGATGGGTCGAACAAACCAGCTCCGTAAATTTTCGTCGAGCTGTTCTTCTTTGGTTTTACTATTTTCAATGCGTTGAACTCCAAATCGAACTCGTCAAGCTCTTTTGCACCTTTGCGGGCCTTCGTAACGGCTTGTAGGAATTCCGTATCCTTGGTCACAGCCTCCGGTCGGGTGGGTTCTACATGTTGAGTTTGTAAGGGTTGCCGAGAGACTTGCTGAGCCGATGTTCGTGTCTGCTGAGAGGTACCCACGTCCATATCTTGGTCGTCATGTCCGTTCTGCTGCAACGACGTCGATTCTTGCGCTTGACTTTCCATTACTGCTTTCTTCTTTTGCCGCATGATCGACCTTTGCACAAAATCCTCCTCTTCTTCTTGCGTCTCCATCTTATCACCTTTTTGCGATGCCGCGCCCGTGCTTTGTTTCACCGAGTTGTACAGGCCCCGATAAGCATCGAGACTGTCTTTCTTCGAGACGGCAGATTGGCCCAAGTCGTTGTCATCGTCGTCCTCGTCGATATCGCCCAACATGCCTAGTTGGGACCTTCCCGCTCTCAACCGAAGTCCCGACACGCCGGAAGCATTGGTCTGTTGCTGATGTCGAAAGACAATATTAAGCTGTGAAGCCATGCAGGGACTTTGTCTACGATAAATCACGTACCGTTTCTGAAAGCGATTGAGGCGTGTCCACAGCAGCGGAGTCTCGAGCTAACGTCTTTCCCGCAGCCTGACCTTGACTATCTGGTTCTCGCCGCGCACGCTTGGGCGGTCTACGAGTCGTATCGTCATCATCGCTGTCACTGTCTAGAAGGGAATATGTTCGCCTTTGTTCCTTGGTTCGCATACGAAGTGGCTTGAAAAATCCAGGCGTCAGCCCATGTTCCCAACGGGCCAACTCACAGACTTACTCGGTCAAGCACAAGTTGCTTAGCAGGCTCTTTCTCCTCTGGATGTGTGGAAGGGATCCCAGCAGACTGCTGATTTGTCGGCTTTGGGAACGACGCGTCGGTGCCTTGTTCCTGTCCTTGCGTCGTTTTCGGTAAACTGGCTGATTGAGCTTGACTCTCATCATCTGATTCATTGAGTAGAACCACTTAGCGATTGGGATTGGGATGCGATCGCATCGTGAAGAACTCACCCTGCTCGTCCTCCTTTGTTGCTGACATGGTGAAGTCTTTCCAGATCCCTTTCGTCAGCGCTAGCCACCAGTTTTCTGCCAAGTTCACCGGGATACCCGATCTGTAATCGTTGATGAGTCAGTTCCCTAATAATAGCGGTTCCCAGGCTGAGAGCGACGCACTCTTCCAAAGGCTTCAGAAAGGCGTCAAAGAGCGGGACATTGGTCGTTTCATAGCTGTTGATCAGATTCTCGGCGAAAGCAATAGCAACGTGTTGTTTTTCCTTCATCCAGTCTTGTTCCTCCTCTTTTGCATCGTTGGCGTCTTTGAGCATCGTTCGAAAGTGCTGTTCGGCGGCATCGAATTCTGGCTTTGCACGGTCTTGGAAGTCTTGCAGGGTACTGACACGCTTGTCAGGGGACATAATATCCATGCGCCTTACGTTGGCACCCAGCAGCTTGAAGTACCTCTCCTCAAACATGTGCTATGAACACGTCACAGGATATCAGCAAAGTGCAATGATGCCATATATCGTGCCACTCACGCCTTTCCCGCCGAGCATGATCACTGTTTTCCCTTTCCATATCAGGTGTCTCCGAGGATCAGGTGACCACCAAGTAATCTTTTTCCGCGCATCATCGACCTCTGGGTCAACCGCTGGAGAATACTCTCTCGCAGCGGGTAACTCGAAGGCTTCATCCTTTTTCAGCGATTTTGGTTCTTCGAATTTCCTGAGACTGTTGTGCAAGGCGTTGAGCCATTCCGGCGATACTATCGCCCCATTATTGGATACTGCCAAAAGGCACTCCCTGTCTGCGGGTGATATCGTTCTTTTGACAAGATATGAAGTGGCTTGAGCGTTATATTCCTGAATCTTGCGTATCACTGTTCCATCAAAAGTCAGCATAACACCCGGTCATAATTTTGAACATTTCCTCACTGAACTGGCTCAAATACAGATATCGTTCCGCTCCCGCAGCGGTAGGATTACTATCCGACACGATAAGAGGCCGCCAGATGAACCTGAAATAGCCATATAAGTAGTTACGATGTACCGACGGATTGCCGTACGCACCGAAGTTTCACTTGAGTTCCCATGTGGATCACCGTGCCATCTTGGACCGGGACCTTGACCTTTTCGGACGACTTGCTGTAGTCGGCTTCATCAAACGAATCCCCTCGTAGCTTTGACGTAGGGTTCCAAACCGCTAGTGCTTTTTGTGTTTCTGATTTACCTGGTTCTTTGGGATCGATCAAGAAAGTCACTTGGGGACAGCTCTTTCCCGAATGCCAGCCAAAAAAATAATGAGCGGCGTTTGTAGTGACAACAAATGACAGATACGCTTACCAGTTCTCCGGTCTTTGCGTCAAATTGTTGATTCCATCGCGCTATCTGAAGGCGCCCTGCTCTCTTCTGCATTTGTCCGTTCCGAATCTGGATGTCGTTGTCAGGCCTTTCTCCTGCACCTACTGGCGCTATCGGGTCTCTTCCCACGGTGTATACACGCCCATGTTGAAGTGGGAAGCTGCACTCCGTGTCTACGTAGTGAAGACATGTATCAGTTAGCTTGTAATCACGCGACGAAGCAGACAAGTCAATGAACCACCTACATTGGGCTGCTTGATACGGAGCGGTCTTGGAGGGCAGCACCCGGATTTGAAGGATCCACATCCTCGTCCTGTCCAGTCCGCGTATATGACGTAGGGTCGGTCAGCCAGAGGTTGGTAGTCGCAGACTAGATGTTCAAAGCCTTGCGTGGAACAAGTATGCTGAATCGATACGATCTCCTGTCAAGGGGTCGCGAAGAAGCAGCATCGCAGGGTCTATGTGTTTCAGATGATTCACTTACGTAAGGCACTTTGGCTTTTTGCCACGCGAGCCGAGAATATACTATCGTGTGTGTGTGCTGGTCCTCCTTAATGCTTTGTGTGCCCGTACACACAGGTGGACTACTTGAACCATGTTCGATGGCAGTGATCGCCAAGTCTGATTGGATCCTAACAACAGGAGCGTGAAAGGATGCAAGTGTTGTCACTAGTGTTCACCCACAAGCAAAATAGGAAAAGACAACATATGCGCCAGGGGGTAACCCAATAGAACTGCCTACAAAGCCTTCCTGCTCTGATAAAGAGCTACAATTGTAATTCGAGGGCTACAAACTCAAGCTAACGACAACTTTTGAGTGTCATACAACCGCGATTGCGCGTGAGGAAAGCAAATACAAAGTGCAAATATAGTGTTGAGAAGAATAAACGGCCTGTTGAAGTATCATCGAGTCTTTCCAACAATTACGCATAGCCTTCCATCTCAGTTGACCAGGTTGGCATGCCCAGACTCATGCCCATGCCGACCGACATACCATGCCGAACAGCCTCTCGGAGCTCGGAGACGGTAGGGCCACCGAGAGATCCCGGTGAGCTTCCCGAGGTAGTGGAAGTCGGCGTCGCGTGAACCTTACCCATTCCCGGCGCAGCGATTGACGGAATCGGTGGCATTGGCAGAGGGTTATAGTTCATTGAACGGTTCATCTTCTGCCATTGGTCAAAGCCAAGGTTGTTGGAGTTTGACGCATGGTGCGAGAGCATGGAAAGGTGAGGTTCATCACTGAACTCAGGCAAACCGACCGAAGTAGCGAGCTCGGCGGAACAGGCCGGAGGGAAGACGGCAGCAGCCAAGTGAGGCTGTCGCGCAAGTAGCGTGACATGTGCAGCCGTGAGCTGACTGGGCAGAGCATTGCCATGATATTGAGAGAAGCTCTGGCTTCGGAGGTCGGCATTTGCGCCCATTTCCTGTTGGACACCGGCGAGATCCATCCACGATGGCTGGCTTCCCGCAGCAACAGTATTTCTGCGTTGTTGCGCTATTTGCAGAAGCAGCTGTTGTTGCTGATTCCAGGTCGAAACCTTGTTGTTGTACGCCAATTCATTGATATTGTGAGTCGATGAGACATAACCGATTTGAGAGGATACGAAATTTTGCCCGACGTTGTGCCCTATGTCGGGATGAGGAAACGAAGCCCGGCCGGCTGACGGCGAAAATTCGTCTCCGCGGTAAGGCTCAACTCCTAGATGTCCAGGATGTCGCATTGTCAACATCGCTTGTTGTCGAGCGGAGAATCCCTCTTGAGAAGAAGGGGAAGACGAAGAGAAAGACGACTGGCGATTCAAGAACGCAGGGAACCGGGAGATGTCTTGGTCGTGCTGGCCAGCTGAATGCATAAACAACCCGGCTTGAGGGTAGGCGCCAAGCATTGATGGCGGCAACGAACCATTTCCAGCCATAGTCATGCTGACTGACGCAGCATTCAGGTCAAAGGCAGGACCGGTCTCTGGTGTGCCTTTCGCTTCCATCTCGTCCTGATCGACATCCTCGCCATCCATTCCATCTTCGTCAAAAGACGTAAAGGAACCGAAAGTCTCCTCTTCGACTTTGACAACTTCCTCCATGCCTTCGGTCCAACCCATTGAAGTCTTGGTTTCTTTACCAACTTGGATTCGATATTCGTTGAGCTCCTTGAGCATGTCTTGGTTCTCGGCGTACAATGCACGGAGCTCTTTGGCAGCAACGAGTCGAGCATTCCTTTGAGCCGTCAAGTGAGCAATGGACTGATTGACAATGGCGGATTTCGAAGGTCGCTTTTGAGAGGCCAGCGAAGGGAGGAGCCTGGCAAGGTCTATGAAGCGACCGTTCAACTGCTCTCGGCGCTGTCTCTCAACGAGATTATGAGGGGCCCGCTTTTCAGCAGTGTTGACTCGCTTTCGAGGCTTGCTTTTGGACGGTTTATCGGCCATGATGTTGGCTGGAACGGCAACCATGATGGTGGTAAACAGTATACCAGAGATAGCACTGGGTTGAGCGCGTAAATGTTGAACTGAACTCGGTAACTTTTCGCTTGAATGTACGATGAGTGCATTCAAGTACGATCCAGGCGCTAGTCGTATTGCTTTAACAGAGGTCTTGTTGCAGAGAGGCACTAAACGTTTTGACCTTGTGGAAGTTGAGGATCGTACGGGGGTCCAGTGTCTTGTGTGCAAAAGGGGTGATGGGTGCTGGTTCGGGTCGCGAGCACTGTCACAGAGAGTCGCAAGTCAGCAACCGAACACGTTGCACCATAGCATTATTGACCGGATGATCAACCCTTTCGACCGAGTTGTAGGCCTGCGCCATGAACATGGGAATCTCCTATCGCGTCCACCTGCGTGCAAGACACTGCCGAGCGCCTGATGATCGCCATCCAACCTATTCCCACTTTCTTCGCCATTGCACCACACTCCAGTGATCACCGACAACTAGCCAGTCTTGTCGAGGGGTCATCAAAGTAAAAACTGTACTCACAAGCAAGCGGTATCCTCACACAGCTAAGGGAAGGGCGGGCGGCGCGAAAGAGGTAGAGTAACTGTCACCAGCTTCTCAATATCGATGTCTGTGACTCTTGGATGAGATATTGGAGCGGTAGGACCCGTATACCAAGGCAGGGGATAGCGATGTGATGAAGAGGACCATCAGTGTGAGATGGGAGACGGGCTGACGACGTCTGGGACTCCAAGCTGGGAGAGCGGCTCGGAGTGTTTGGCAGGCTCTCGCCCTCCAAGCGAGACTTGGACAATCACTGGCAAGGGAGATTGTGAAAACAAAGGCGCATTTGAAGCGCACGATAAGCCAGCGGAGCGGAGTTCTCCCGACGCTCAGAGTTGGACTTAACCGGGAGGCTTGATTGCTTGATTGCTGGATTGATGAGTGATACATAGATGATGAGGGTCACGTCTTTAGGCTACTAGCATAGCCGCAAAGCCGAACTTCTGTGGAAACCGATATCGACGGCACGACGGGCTCTATCGTCCCAAAGTGGCAAGTAAAACGACTGGTTATACGAGAAGAATATTGGAAGACGGCGCGGATGAGGGTTGGAACACCAGCAGCAATACAGCAAGATGATACCTTACGTGTTTCATGTTCGGCCGTGCGCCGCAGCTTGCGCCGCCCTGTGATACCGGGTAGCCCATCGAGCTACCCATCGACCATGGTAGATCTACATGGAATTTGTACGGGCAGAAGATTTGCTTGACGAACACGATGACATCGACGACAACAGACATCATGACAAGGGTGGAGCATGCCCTCAGATTGATTTCGTGATCTACCGGGCGGCTTGGGCGAAGTAACATCAGCCCAACCGGGAACTAGGCAGCTCAGTAGCGGAGGCCATGAGATTACGGCCTACGGGGAACGAACAAGCAGGTCGACGGCTTATGCAAAATTGCGCTGCTCTCCCCGAAGTCAAGTGGCACGATATAGGCAGCGTGCAGTTAGAATTATGAGTCGCATCTGACTGCTCCAATTCCAACGTCGTGCTGAGCTATACCGTGAGGTCGATCCGCGCTCCAGCTCGAATCTTAGATGTGACGGAGCAAGTCAAGACTGCAACGACCAGATTATGTGTCTAAGTCCAGGCATTCCATTTCCATGCGCTTATAGACTCTCATCATATTCAATCAGCCAAACTTCGTTGGATCCAGTTCTGGCAGCTTTTCTGGCCATGAGACCGCGAGTCGCTCAAAGCTGTAACTCATTGCAACAAACCCCGATGGCTTCAAGCGCTGTCTGCTGCCTATAGCTCTAGCTATAACTTTGCCAACGCCTAGTTCGCTTTGCAGAAGTCATGAAGACAGAAAGGTTATTGTTTTCTGAAAATGGCGCGCTTACTCAGACTTTTTGAACATAACGAGCACGTACGATGATAGGGTAGCTACAAGTCTCCTTTTCCTGCAGTCCCTGGCGCCGATGGCTTGGATGATTGAGGAAGATTGCCTGATTGGGCGCCTTGCGGATGATGTGTCAAAGTTGTGTATATCTCGAATCGTTACTGTTGTCACCAAGTCGAAGCCTAATTCGCGAAGAGTTGAGGGTCTTTCTGAACCATAAGGGTTTGGTGAGTGATCAGTGGTACAGCGATGCTCAACCTCCGCAGCTGTCCGCAAGCTTGTCCGTACGATGCATCTGCCTGAGCAGCCCCAACTGTGTGGACGGTTCTTCGACAGCTTGAGGGGTCTGTCTGTCCGGCCGGGGCAAAGCCGTGCAAGTCGATGATGAATGTCATAATGAATCGTGTGTTTGTATAAGACGCTAGATGATACAACTTACCTGATGAATGTCACAATGGATCGTGTGAGGCATTCACCAGGCAGACTAGAGGGGAAACAACAGCCAGTGATTTCCTATATAGTCCATCAAAAAGGGAGGAACAATGCCTGATTGGACAAAGGACTTTGATTGATGAAAGGAGGTTGTGGCGGTGAGATTCGGAATGACGTGTACTTCAACAGTCGAAGCCTCTGATCACTGCAGCTACTGAGACGCGAGCTGGCGAGATATCGTGACTAGTACTACACCAGCTTCAATCCTCTAGACATGCTAGCTGTTCTACTGCTGTTCTCACTTATAACAAACAATGCTTTGAGGCTGTCTCGTCTTGGTACTCCCAAGGGTTTTGTTTCGGAGGCGGAGACTAGGGAGCAGTCGGAGTCGGAGGACAGTCGGAGGGCAGTCGAATGGCGGAGGCCCAGCAAACGCGTGATCGCAACACGTTCGTAAAGCACAAAAACGGGGAAACGCGCGAAGGACCACTCCACATTCCGACTGTCAATTGTCAACAGCTCGATAGATCAATCGCTGGCGCTTTGGCTTTGTGATAAGGATATGAATCAGATCTAGCAAGACATCCGGCCGTGATTAGTGATCAGGTCAAACCCGCCAATCAACTCATATATGCTCCGCTAAAGGCCTGGTGCAAGAATCCTCAGTTTGCGCCCTCCGGACCTTGGATCACTCGTCGCGAAAGGTCGTCTTGTTCGGCTCGGCTTCGGACTTGCCGCATAGCAGAGACGACAGATAGTCTAGACTTGCGAAACAGGTCGCCCTGCAGCACACAGAACGGTCACATCGTCCTTAGATCGGGTCTAGGTGTACTTGGGAAGTTGAGGATTGTTTAGATTTCAGGTCCAGGCGGGGAGAACACAGCTCTCTTCTAAAAACAAGGCGGTGAGTTTGATCAAACCACTGTCTTATTCCAGGCAGTAATGTTTAAGCATCAGCAGCTGATATGGCAACTTGTCTCCCTCTCCATAGCAGGGCGCTATCAGTGATGATTCATCAATAATTGAACCCTCTATACACGCTCGCACACTGGAAGGCATCAGGTTGTGAAAGCGAGCCAGTACTTATCAAGCTTCACCTGCTTTCAGTATACCTGCCCGGCCAACGGAAACGATCGACTCAATGTCAATTACGCCGCCAGCGACACCGGATTCGGATAAGATGGGCTCCACAACAGATGATGCGACGTTCCACACGCAGGACGGACAAGCAGATCGTATACCACAAATAAGGCTCAGTAATGGACACTCCGTGCATGCGTTCACGCCATCCCCTTCGCTCTCGCCTCCCGCGACCGGAATGACATCGCGTTATGCGTCAGCACAGCAAACCTCTACTCGGCACACGACACCATCGTTCGCATCGCCAACTCTAGCTGGACTAGGTATAAGCGGCGTGGTAACAGGAGAATTTCCGGAAGTCGAAATGGTGATGGAAGGGAGCAAAGCCGAGGTTGACGCGGAGGCAGGCGTCGTGGATGTCAAGGCAGCACTTGGTAGCGAAAGCGAGTGTTGCACGCCTTCCACCATACAATGCGCTTCGCGTACAAGTTTGACGACCCAAACACCGACGAACTTTTCATCTCCAGCGTCACCGTTGACGCAGAGTCGAAAGTCGAAAGGCTTTGGGCGAGCTGTTGAGCATGAACGGATCCATCAGGTGCGCCAACACGAACATCATATACACAATAAAAATAGTCCTCCATCGCCGACGGATAAATCTGGTATCGTCATCGAGCGATTCGAGGGTCCCGGGCCCAGTGTGGGTACCTCGTCACTGGGGTTCAAGAACACAGAGAACGAAGAGACTTCAAGAGCGTTGGATTTCTTGGATCCTTTCAGCAATCGGGATCTGACTTTCCGACTCTCGAGCCCCTTCAGCCCTTCGTCCGGTCAGCTTCCGAAACAATCGTCTCCGCTGCGCGATCAACATCCATGGGCTCATGCCTTTACCCCGGAAAAGCCCAAGAAGCATTCAAGCGGATCTCTTTCGTCACCTCCACCGCTATCGCCGTCCTTCGTCTCCTCGCCGTCACGCGCAAACTCCGGTGTTTCGCAACGAAGCGGACGTCGTTCGACGCCGAGATCTTCTCTCACGCGCACGCCCCCGCCAAGTGGCAAAAATGCGGTCTTTCCTACCGTAGCTGAGAGCGAGGCAGATCGCGACGAGTATATGGATTTGGAGACGCTCGAGGACAACACTTCTCCCGCAAGAGCGTGGAAAGCCAAGATCGCCACAATAGACGATGAAGTGGAAGAGGGCAGAAATAGTCTCCCAGACCTGCCGGTGGTCCCCGCTACGCCCAATCGCTTTTCTTTTACTTTCCCGCAGCAACAACATCTTCCGCGGTATTCTGTTGCGACGCATCTCCCTCTCGAGAACAGGTCCAGCTTGGGAGCCACTCAGCCTGGACGACGGCTGTCGGCAACCGGGAGCGACTTTATCATACCGCCTTCGCCAACGATCACGCCTTCTTGGAACCATGGCCGAAGCGACAGTGTTGTCTCTAACCATGAAGAGGATCATCGGGTACATGCGCGAAACCTTTCGCTGTTTTTTCCTCAACCAGATGCGAATGGAATCGTGCCGGCGCCTCTACGTTCAGCTTCCACGGCCTTGCAGGGAGAAGAACGAGAAGCGCCCGTTACTTTAATCTTGCCCAAAGGCGAAGAGGAAGATGCACAACCTGAAGGCGACTGCGACGGGTTTTCTTTTGGAGCGCATCCTCCGCCAAGAAGCCCCAGCGTCTCCACTGGTATCGCCGGAGGCATCGACATTCAAGGACTACACAACACTGTTGATCCCAGCAAGAAACGGCGAGGCCATCATGTAAGTTTAGGCGTGTAACGGTCAAGAGGAGTTTCTGACGACCCACTTCTTCCAGCACCGACATTCGATGTCTCACAACTTTTTCCCTTTCTTAGATCAAACGGTGACCAACCCCGCAACGACAAGCCCAATGAATGTATCCTTGAACGGATTTGCACAGCCGCCACTCTCTGCGAAGCCAAAAACCGTGCCTTCTACCTTGGTCAATGGGTCGGATTCAGCACGTGAATTAGACGTGTCACCGATACCGCTTCTGCCGTCACCGTCGACTCTTCACGAAAGACAATCTTTGCTATCAAAGGTTTGCAGTCTCTCACCGCGAGCGCAATTGAAAGCTGGAATGGGGGCCCTAGAATTGTTTCTCGGGGTGTCCTTCTGGGTAGATGGGCAGATTCACGGCAATATCAGCATGACGGGTTTGGGTTATCTAGTGGTCTTTGACGCCATCGGATTGTTGCTGCAGGTATGGGGTGGGTTCCTCACCAGCGGAGTTGCCGCTCAGAGCACACTTCGGAATCCTTTCGGGTAAGTTTTCTGATGAAGTTCCACCACGCTGTCGACTGAACTCGCACGACTTGCACAACAGCTCCCATAGGAGAGAAACGCTGTATTACTTCGTGCAAGCAATCTTCTTATTGTTCGCCGCTACATATATCGCAAAAGAATCGCTCGAGCACATGCTCGTTGCAGGAAACCATGGGCATGGGGCGCATCATCACGGCCATGGTTCCCATGAGCATGGGGCCATTCTGTTAAATGATCGACTGCATACCGGGATCATCGACCATCGGTGGGTAGCTTGCAGACGTATTTTTTCGAAGCGGCCTTCTGATTGACAACAAACATCTTACCTACCCAGTACCGACACCTCCATGTCTCTGTTACTTATTGCGTGGGCTTCCACCATAATCAGTGGCGCACTTTTGCAAAATCATCGCAAACTTGTTCAAGGTAAGTCTACGATATATCGTTCCTGGCAAGTTGGCTAAGTAAACCGTATTCTCAGCGGTCGGGCCGTTGTTATTGACCTCGTTTGAGGGTGCTACGATCATTAATTACGCACGCAGACTGCACCCTTTCCTCGGTAAACACCTTGAGAGATATTTTGGCAATCCATTTTCGTCCGCTGTGGCGGCGTGCTGTCTGACCGCTTTGATATCGCAAGCGGTAGTACCGGTGTACGTACCGCATCCGCACCATAGGCCAGTCTTGACGCTGATAATGCTGGCGTTCATAGGGATCAAGCTGATTTAATGGAGAAGGCATTAGCGCTTGTGGAAACGATTTTGGCCTTTTGGCTCGCTTATCCAGCCAGTATTGCCTTTGGGAAAGTTCTACTTCAGACGGCACCACCGCAAGATGCCGTTCAGATGCTGGCGCTGAACAAAGCGATTCGCGAGGTGAGCGTCCTTTGAAAGCCGGTACGACATAGCTCACTGACCATGCAATATCAGGTCGAGGCACATCCCTCTGTGACTAGGGTATCGCGGCCGCATGTATGGCAACTTACGCCGCACAGCCCCCAAAGCAAGATATCTCCCATCCCTCCCGTTCGACCAAAAGCGATCTCGAGAGCGACATCACACTATAATCGCACAGAGCGCAGCGAAAAATCCGTTTACCGAGAAGATCAATCGAATGAATCTAGTATCTTGGTGGCGAACATCGCCGTACATGTACGGCCAGACCTGGAAAGCCGCAAGGTCGTCGAAATTACGCGACTTGCGTTCGAAGCCTTCGACAATGCCGTCGGCGTTCGAAGGTCGACCGACAAGTGGGCATTCCGAGGCGGGGAGCTTTCCGTTATGGTAATGAGGGGAGAACGAAAGACGATCAAGAATCATCATGATCACCATTCATGTGACAGCCACGAAAAACATACATATCAACAGAACGGCCATGCACACCACTCGCACCACCATCACAACTCGCATCACCATCATCATTAGTTCAGTTCTTTCCAGTGCTTCACAATACGACGTCTACGAACTGGCTGCTGCAATGTTGTATCAGATACGTGTATGGCGTTTCAGGCTTGGCAAGGCTGTATCTATAGTGGCATATACGCAAGGTCGTAAGGGCATCTCTTGAAGTTGATGGTGCTCTCGAGGGGGATAGGCTACTGTTTCATAACGCCACAGGAGCAGAACGTTACACGAGCGATATCGTGTCGACAACGGGCGGTCGTTATGATGTAGGCGCATTGACAATCTACTAGAGTCGTTAAGGACAATGAAATGTAAGCCGTACATAAGGGGAGCCGTTCAACGCGTACGTACGGTCTTTCATTACCGACGTCGATCGCACGCGTAGAAGTTAGCAATGCATGATTGAAACAATTAATAGGAAGAAACAGCTCACTGCAAGTATGCTCCAGGAAGCCCATTTCAGTGGCTCTGTGTAGAGGCTTTCCACCTGACGGCATGACAACACCTGTGCAGAAGCACTAGTGAACAGCGAATGGGAGAATGAGCGATATGAAGGCCATCCGCTTCAACGGTCGGTCCTTCTCCTCGCCATCAAACCTGAAGGTGTGAAGCTAACCTCATTCGCTCCCGTTGATATGATTTATAGACTCGACGGCGACATCATATCGGGGTAGCAGCGCTCGTACCATGGATCCGCGCAATCTACACGCACATAAGAGGGAAGAAGTGGGACCTGCCATCTCGCTCCCTGCTTCCGGGACGACCTTGACGGGCACCGGCGAGATCTTTTATGATGTAAAGCCTGAGCCGATCCCAGCAAGCTCTCAGGTTCGCACTCAAGTTCTTCCAGCTTTGCCTCTACTTCGCTATGTGGCCGAATCCGCCATGTCAGCTCAACGTCGTCTTCTCAAACTCGTGCTTCTCCCGCCAAAACTGCTCGACGATGCTATTCGGAGAGACCAAGATTCCGTTACTATGCTCGGGTTCCCGCTCGGAACAAATGTGACAGCTTCCGATCTGGTTGATAGAATCAAGCATCTCCAGTACACGGCTCTTCAGGCATTACTATCAGCCTATCGTTACGGTGAAACGCGCGTAGACGTCAAGGACAAGGTCATTCTGGGCCTGGAAATAGGAAGACTGGCACTAGATATGTTGGCGACTGTGCAGAGCGAGATGGTGCGCGAGGACAAGATAGGAGCGAAGAGAAAGCGAACATCAGAACCGGATGCTGGGGAAAGACTTGGTAAGGCTCGAAAGACCACGGATGGAACGAGTGCTGCAAGTCCACGCATCGCAACGCTATCGACTCCGACACAATCTCGCAACAAACCTATCAAGCCATCGCCCCTTCGGCGACATTCCAATACTCGAGATGACTTCATCGTTGCTGGAGTCACAGAATCAGCAGAAAGCGAAGCAGATCTCATGATCCTGCAGAGAAACAACGCAAGGAAGCAAGAGGGATCCAGGTTACTGAAAGAAACAGAAGACATCTTATCGTCCGCAGTTAGTACGTGGTACGATTCGCGTACTCCAGCAATCTAATGAAACATCTGTTCGAATAGTCCGAGCTCGGTTTCAAATCATTGTCCAAAGATCCAGAGGGGAAGGCTCTACTGTTGGAGCTCGTCATGATGAAAGCGCAACTCACCTATATTCAGGCGAGTACTCCTCGCTCCCGCATATCATCCCTTGCTGAAGACTTCTCATTTTCCCCTGTTAGGGGTATCATCGACAAGCACTTAAACTGCTGAAAAGTACTAGACAGGATATACAGAAAGAGTGCGTTCACATGACAGCTCATTTGTATGCCGATTTCAAGCCTTGCGTTGCAGAACGGCTCAGACGCATATGCTTTATCGCATCCTATTGCTTCAAGCACAGCTGGAGATGCAAGCCGCCAACGATGTGATGGCCGCAAGCACGACCTTGACTGAACTGGCCGTAAGTTAGGCTCTGCTGTCTGGAATCAGCAATTCGCCTTGACGCGCCTTCTTCAATCAGAGTTTCGCTCAGAGTCGTCACGATCCTCACGTCGTACTACTGGCGAAGGTAGCCCGACTCAGAATCATCATGGTCAACTCTTATTTCGATCTCGTAGAACCATCTTTAGAAGATATCGATCACATCCTCAATACTCGTTATCCACCAGCTCCCGAAAATGACGTTGAATCCGTCTTCGATCGACTATGCCGTCAGGATCTCGCTACTCATCATGAGGCCGAACTAGCTGTCATCATGGAATATGCCTCACTCAAGGTTATCTGGTCGCATCGGGTCGGAAATAAAGCTGAAAGTAAAGCTAGTATCAAGATGGTCCATTATCTGTACGATCTTCCCCGTTCTTCCAAGGCGGCCTCTGCATTAGATTCCGGAATCATCGAGGTATGTTAGGCTTTTGATCAATACGCACGCAAAGCTTAGCGAAGACGCTAATCTTCCCACGTTCAGCTACCCGTCGTCAGCTCCGGATACATGACTATTCGATATATGCCTTGCAACGTCTCGACGCCCTTGACCTTTCTTATTACCTGCCTAGCGTATCCGGATCCCACCAGTAGCAGTCCGAAACGGGTGAAGCTGGTACAGAATGCCCTCAAATCGTTTGATACATTTGAAGCGCATGAAGGACCTTACGCCGGCGAGTTTGTTGCATGGTCTGGCCTGAGTGATGCGATTTCGATGCGTACGGAATTAATGGAAATCAAAGCAGAATGCTTGTTTGATCTCCTAACCTTTTGTACTTTTCGCGCGAAATTCGAACATGCCTTGAAGGTAAGTGACAGTGCCACTGGAGTTGAGGAGCCTTGGAATTGACTTAATTTTGTCAGGTCACTACTGCTCTTACCCGACATCTACAAGTCGAAGGCCTTTTCCGTACATTTGCGCCTCGGGAATGCCTGTTGTTGGCTCAACGCGCACATATGCTTGGCCATCATGAGACTGCATTAAAGCATTATGAAGCTTGTCGATTTATCGCCAAACCGGGCAGCGAAATCGACCTCATGGCACGTCTGGGTATTCATTGTATACAACTCGCCCAATTGTCAAACATCGACCAGACTGCTAGCGAAAGTAAACAACTCGCGCAGGACTGCTTCAACACTATGGCGTACACATTCACCACGGCTGCCCGCATCATCCAAGGGACTATCGTAGACACCATTCTAGCGTCAAAGTGAGCATTGCTTATTGGGTCTGCGGGTAATCTACTCTTAATAGTTCCGCTTGCAGACAAACACTGCAATCCGCCTCTGATGCCGCCAGGGTATTCAATGACAGCCACACGCAGCCCATCATACTTTGCATTGCCGCCACTCATTTCAGTGATACAAGGCCGGAACAGAGCCGAAAGATGTTACGAAGTGCCTGGGAACTTATCCGTGCATCAGGCGGAAAAGACGGCGAAGGGAAAGACAAGTTTGAGGTTGTGGGGTCCACGGGCTTAGGTAGGTGCAGTGACTTTACAGACCTACGTCTAGCTTGACGCTCACCATCTTCCTGTCCTCAGGACTATGGGCTTTGAGCAGATTAGGTATGTCTAACGCCGCTATCTTTGCACGCGGGATTCTGATTTCCTTCCGTAAGCGGCCATGGGAGACCCAGAACCAAAGATCCAAGAGGAAAGGATGAGATGTGAGCATTTTTGCCATCCGATCGGCATCAGTTCGCTCATGGTTTTATACTCGTACAGTTCTAGAGTTGTACAACAGGAAGCGGCAGGATGAGTTGGAATCGGCGGCAGTGCCTTTGGTTTGATTCGCTCTCACGCCAACATGCTCGGAAGATCGATGCGTCGCGACCGGAAAGGCGAATCTCTGGGATTAACACAAGATGCGACGCGGTGGGTCCAAGCACAAATCGGAACGCGTCGCCAGCCAGTTGGCAGTTGTAATCATACTATTGTAATCATACTATTGTAAGGGTCTGATATGGAGTGGGCATTCATGCACAGTAGCCCTAATACGAAGGTCGGGCTCAAACTACATAACCGGACAACCTTATGACTGTTCCCATGCGACAGGATCTTGAAAACCACTGTGGGGACTGAGTGAGACACTCGAATGGTTGAAGATATCTGTACTTGTCGGCTAGTTTGAAATATGATGGCTAACATCGAATCGACCTAAATCAAGAAGTCCATGCAGTTCGACATTTACGCATACAATTCTCGCGCCTCTATATGCCCTTATTATTATTATTGTGGTATTTCAATCACTGTGAAACATGACATTGCATCAACGACCTGGTGTTGCGACCTCGACAAAGCGCAACTCACTGTGCCCCATCCTTTCGACCTTCGTTCTAAGGTACTTTTCGAGTTCCGGACCACGCGCGGCGCTTCCTCCGATCAAGGTGGCTCCGCCTCGTCGCTGTCGCCATTCATCATAAGCCTCGTCATCCGATTCCGCTTCGTCCTGCTCGAATGCATCATCCACATCCCCGACTTGGCCACCAAAGATCGCGCTGCGTACTTTACTCGCTTTCGAATTTCGATGCCTATGCTGGCGGGTGCGGGATTGCCAGTCTCGGGGTACCATTCCCACACGATCAGAGATAATGATACCCTCGTGCGATAAGCCTTGCACCTTTTCCGGGTTATTGGTCAACAGTCGGATTCCTTTATCTGCGCCACCCAATCCGAGATCTCGCAGGATTTCAGCCGCAATATCGTACTTGCGTTCGTCTGCGCCATGACCAAGCATGAGGTTGGCGCTGACGGTGTCGTGTCCCATATCCTGCAGATTATAGGCGCGAATCTTTTCCAAGAGTCCGATCCCGCGTCCTTCTTGTCGCAGATAGACAATAACACCTCTTCCTGGCAGAAAAGCACGATGTCCTTCTATAATTCGACGGTTAGGGAGAAGAGCAGATTCATTAATCTGCTCATCTGTCGCTTCGGTGGTATCGGTTACGTCCGCGACCGAGGCTTGATCGAGAGGGATTGCACCATCGTCGTCCATCCGACTCGAGCTCTGCGGCGATACGGAGCGGGTCGACGAGCTTACACCTCCAGCGGCCATTGAAGCTGAATCGAGATCCATAGACATGGTCATGTCGTCGTCGTCGATTGCCGGGGTACCGGGCTGAGTAAATCCTTCTTTGAGATCACCTAGGAACGCTTGAGAATGCACCTGACGCATGACGGGCCGGCTCTCCAGACGTGCTTGCAGATCGCGTTTGAAATCCGGCTTTTGCATTTTGTGCTTTAGCTTGATGACCTGTTCCTCGCAGATCTGTCGTAGGGCTTCGTCCAGCTGTTCACCGCAGTCGCAACGCATACTGCCGATTGTCTCGCCGGTATAGCATTCCGAATGGATCCGCACAAGCGGTGGCACATCTCCCATCTCAGCTTCGTCATCGTCGGCTGGCGAAGCCACCTGGTCCACCACTTCTTTCGCGGAAGGTCTACTGGCCGTGCCACCATTGGTAGTCAGCCGTCCCACATACGCTCCCCTAACCAGCCGCTCCATATCTGTTTCTCCGTCTCGCCATACCTCGTTCAGCGTGCGACTGATCAGAGGTCTCCTTTTCCTCAGTACTCGAGCGATCTTTTGCTTTTCTTGCTGCCGTTCTCGTCGCGGAGATGGTTGAGCAGCCGAGTCGCCTTCTTCTACCGCGCCTTCGTCTTCTTCTGACAGATCGGCCATTTCCGGGTCGAGTTGTAGAGGATCGATAACGATCGCCAAATGCTCCTTGTTATCGTGGTTATTGGTATAAAGGTGCAGGAAAATTTCGCCGTGCGGGGTCGGAACTCGTGTTCTCGCTTGACATCGAATAACCAGCGGCGGTTCCTGGTTTCCTGATGCCTGAGAGGGCAAGCCGAGGGATTTGCCTATCTCGGGCGAAGAGATCGGATTACATTTCAGATTATTGGAGATATTGGTAGGATCGATGGACAAACGCCTTTTCGTGCGAGCGTTGCTGGCGGATCTCGAAGGTTTGCGCGTTTGGTCGTCCGTGGGCAGTGATGGTGAACCAGCTAGATCCGCTATTGGTACGTCGTCTTCGTCCGATTCGACCGGATTTTCGTCCACCTTTTCCCTGTACGCCATATCACTTCGGACGACGGGACGTCCCAAGTTTGCGGAGTCTCCATCCTTGTCGCTGCGGCCAAGTCCCTTTGCATGCTCCAACTCCCGTTCATGGATCGCTTTCATTCGCTCCCTTTCCCTTCTTGGAGCCTGTTGGCTCCGCATCATAAGCAGACGTCGCTGTTGCTGCTGCTGTTGTTGTTCGGTGGTCGCTCCCGAAGGTGTTGATGGCCTAGAATCATCGCACGACTCGTAAGAGCCAGGTAGACGCCGGCTAAGAGCTACAAAAGGCCGTTAGTCGAGAAATATAAAGCGGTTCCTCGTCAAGCAAGACCCACCTTGGAATTCGTGCCCAAAATGATTCCGGGTGGCCAAGGGTGCGCTACCTTCGATAACGGCACTGATCAACAACGGATCCAGTAGCTGATCCCTTCGGCGAAGAGGCACCTTGCTGAAGACATGTCCATGGGTTTGCGGGTGATGCGAAGACGATTCTTCGTGTCGAGCTCGGGCTGAGGGGTTTACGGGACCAGTCAGAAGATCTAGAAAGTCCATGTCGCCTTGGGTAGGCGTCTCCCCGGAGGACTTGGGGTTGCCGAGAGAGACTGGCGTGTGATAGTGGGTATTCAACATGGTGGGTATCCCGGAATGACCTCCCTTTCCTGTCGAATAACTGTCTCGTCCGATACTGGCAATGTGATCGATCGAACTTGCGTTGTGCCGTAGTGTCCGCAACACGACGGCTTATAGGCGACCTGCAGTGAGGATAGCGGTATAGACGGCACAGCTAGACAAATCCAACTCTAATCAACCAGCGGTGGATTATTATTAAGCTGATACCCGGTCGACCACGAGCTCCGATAATCGTCGGTTCGGATATCTCGCATGCGCGGGCTTATCAATCATCCACACGAGCCAGCGCTCGAGCCGAAAGCCAAATCCCGGCGGGGCAGATGGTTTCAAAGCGGTGGTTTGGTTGGCATATGCGTGCTGTTGATGACAATGTTGATGACCATGGTTGTGATCAAGACATCTGATACATGATTGACCCAGCAGTCCTGAACCGTGCAGATAGACTGGAAGACAAGGCTGAATAGGGATTATATCGAGAATAAAGGAGGAGAAAGGACAAGCAAAGGGTCACGTGACCTTCAGAACACAGACGCTCAGTCGCTGGGTACGCCTGGTGAAGCTGTGAAGCTCCTGAAGCTCCTGGTAGTGAACGCTCCATCGACATAGGGCCAGCGTTGAAGTGATGTTGCCTTCGTGATGCATTTATATGCCACCTTTATGCGCACGAAGCTCGTCCCATTAACCCAGGCTGCGACAGGATAGCGGCACGCTAGGCCTCCCGCGATAGCGAATCCGAGACGGAGACACGACACTCTCACAGTTGGGCTTGTCCCGGATGGTGGGCCACTCGTATGCTCACGACTTAACTTTTTCGTGTTGTTGATATTGGTGGTTTTGCGCGGATTCTTATCATGCGCGGTATAGACCAGGCGGGGTATATAAACCTCTCCCAACCACTGGCAAGGTATCCGTGAAAGGCTTCTGACGCTTAGCCAAGTCGAGGATGCCCTACTCCTGGTGGTATATCTCAATCCTGCAAATTCTTATTACGACGGCAAGGAAACACGAGCACAGCGAATTGAAGAACCGACACAGCCGCCACCGCTCAATGTTTCAGATTTCGACTTACTCTAACGGCACTTATAACTCCCCGAAGTCACCCATGTGACCCCTGGGCGGGGCTTGCGTCCCTTTATCGTACTCGGGCACCTCCCTCAACATGGCACATATGCTATCCTGCATGGCCCATGTGTTCCACATATAGGATGATAAATAGGAGAAGCAAGATCACTTGGCACAGCAAAGTTGCAGTATGACGAATCGCTCGACTTTTTTTGAATCCGCAGTTGATGGTTCGATTTCGGCTTGGACGAGCTCCTCTCTGCAAAAGTGCAAATGCTACTCGTCCTGGTTATGTGAGAGAATCCCGCCTACGAACAAGTCCCCTGAAAGCTCGATGGCCTGTTTTGGCGTGCCTTTAATTGCTGTACACGCCCTTGTGACTGACAAAGGGAAGAGCACTGGCACAGCACTGACGCATTTTGCTGCAGCTTCCCTTTGATCCACTCGTCTTGTTTGCTTCCGCAAGTGAACCCTTGAGCATCCGCCTAGCTGCATCGATCACCCTGGCGTCTTCGTATTCCCATTCTTCATTCCGTTCGTGCACAGAGATCCTTTGCAGCGGATACGCTGCTATATATTCCAGTCTGTCCGTACTTCATACCCCGCCGTAACCAAGGCATCAGTCGCCTACAAACGTTGAGCCGCACCGACCTCGCTAAACCACTTCGCCAGTGAGGGTACACCGCGGCCTTTCCTTTGAGTTCATTCCCGTTGACCACCTATTGAGATGGATAACTCGCCCAGACATAGCTTCCAGGCACTCAACAATGTCTAGTAAGTCGCCTTCCTGTGCCAATCCCGATTATTCTTGATGGCTTATGGGTCCCACTCATTTCAGCACGATCGCCCAGCCATACGCTTTCGTCAAGGAGCTAGGTCAGGGAGCTTATGGCTGCGTCATCTCAGCCAGGCATGAGGCTTCAGGGGAGATGTGTGCGATCAAAAAGGTGTGTTCCACCCCTGTCGAGTCATGCCATCCGTTAAACCTCTGTTCTTCCAGATTACGAACATCTTTTCCAAGAAGATCTTGACAAAACGGTGTTTACGAGAGATCAAGCTTCTGCACCACTTTAGAGGTCACAAGAACGTAAGCCACGGCTCAGATGTACATGTGGAGCTGCGCTGATCCACCCTGTCTACAGATCACATGCTTGTACGACATGGATATCGTCCCCGACCCTCCCGGAACCTGGAACTTTAACGAAGTCTATCTGTACGAGGAGTTGATGGAGGCGGACTTGCATGCCATCGTAAGTGGATAACACGCCTCTCCTAGTGCATGCATTGACAACGCTGGACCCACTGTAGATCCGCTCGGGTCAGCCTTTGTCAGATGCACATTTTCAGTCCTTCCTATACCAAACCCTGTGCGGCTTGAAGGTGGGTTTCAACTCAGCTCTCATAGCCTCCGAGCGGCCATAGTATTCACCCTTTCCCTTTGTAATAGTACATTCACTCCGCCAATGTTCTTCACCGGGATCTGAAGCCGGGAAACTTGCTGGTGAACGCTGATTGCGAACTCAAGGTAAGCGATTGAGCTTGCCAGCCAAGAAATCTGACCACAAGGCTGATATCACTGTGGGCCAGATCTGTGACTTTGGTCTCGCAAGAGGATTTCAGGAGGGCGGCAGCGCAGAAACAGGTCAGGCAGGGTTCATGACGGAATGTAGGTTGACGACGAAAAGCTCAGGACACAGTGTAGAATATGACCGCTGATGGGCTTTTGAAGATGTCGCGACGAGGTGGTATCGGGCTCCCGAAATCATGTTGAGTTTTGCCAACTACGTGAGTCGCGCAAGCCCGTTAGGACCTCGCTTCTGGAGCTTATTATCTCTCGGTCGTTCTTTCGAACGCTTAGAACTCTAGCAGTGAGTGAAACGTTTATATCTCCATCCTGATGTGCTTGATATTCACTTGCTCCTTATGCGCTGCTCAGTCGATATGTGGTCCGTCGGATGCATTCTCGCGGAGCTGTTGGGAGGAAGACCCATCTTCAAAGGCCGGGACTATGTCGACCAGTTGAACCACATTCTCAACGTGCTCGGCACACCGACAGAAGATACCCTGAGACGAGTGGGTAGCCCTCGAGCCCAGGAGTACGTCCGCCTTCATCTATCCGCGTATGGTGGAACAGTATTGTGTCTGATCTGATTTCACAGCTACATCAGGTCCTTGCCTATCAAACCAAGGCAGCCATGGCATCAGCTGTATCCCAAGGCGAATCCCTTGGCTCTTGATCTGCTAAGCAAGCTGTTGTGTTTTGACCCGGCGAAACGTATCAGCTGCGAAGAAGCTCTCAATCACCCTTAGTGAGTCGTGGTGGTCGCTGTAACTCGCGCGCGGTTGATGGATCCCTTCACCTATCAGCCTTGCTGTGTGGCATGATCCTGCGGATGAACCAGTCTGTCCTGCGGTAAGTTTATCTCACATGGACAGGTGATGCATCGAATGCTGACATTCGCTTGTGTGCCTCAATCAGACTTTTGACTTTGGCTTCGAGGCAGAGGAATCGTCGGAAGGCATGAAGGCCATGATCATCACCGAGGTCGCGGCCTTTAGACAACAAGTGCGCAACCAGATCCGAGCGGCACCCGTTCGCAGAGAGACGTGAGTGGCATTCTACTGCATTGTCATGGCGCCCATTCTGACTCCGGTGCGATCGTTTCTGCTCTGATGAACAGACTGCCAGTCGAGGTGCCGGAGCCAACGCAACCAGCCGCTCGGGCGCCTACGCCATTTGAGGAGGATCCTAGTTCGGAACTCGAAAAAGAGCTGGCCGGAACACGGATTTGAGTTGGAATCTGAATTGGAGGCTGGAGATAACAGCTGTGAATTATACATGTTATTGAGCGGCGTTTTGTATTCATTGCATTCATCTACACGCTTGTTCTGCATTCGAATTTGCTCGACCTGCGCCATCTGCTACTATGATCCCCACTTTGCCTGTGGAAGGATGAGCAACAGAAGGATATCTGGCCATAACATGTATGTCTTGTCTTGGGTTCGTGCGGTAGTACACGCTCGTGCTGGATTGACACTCGATAACATGCGCTCGGCATCTCCACAACGCGGCAACCTTGCCTTGCCGTGATGGCAAAAAGGTACCTTCTTCCAATCCTACTGCTACGTCTACCATTAGAGACCGCGAACTCTTGAGCCCGCGAAACATGTCATGTCAGAGCCCCCGATATCGTGTTTCCCCATGTGATCATCTTCAAAGCCTATAATACACCCGTCGGCCGCTTCAGTATGGAGTCCCTGCCGCCCTCTAGGGAGAGGTGGCGATTCGAACTCGCGATTACACCGGTTGCAGTCCGATTCGAAATCGCGGAGTGACGACTACGCTAAAAGGGTGGTGGGTGTGCTAGTAGTGGGGTTTTGGGCCAGATTAGGGTCTTTGCTCACTATGGGAGGCTGCCTGTGCCATCTCTTTAGCAATCGTGGCACTTAGGCCGAGCTATTGGTACATTTTCATAGTTTTTCGCTGTGGGCACAACAAGGGCGCGATCCACAGCTCGGCAGGGATCTATGCTGACTGTCAATTCTTCATATATCCGAAACGAAGCACCTAGACGTGTGACACACAGTTCATCATGTCCTACGAATCTTTGCACGCACGAGCTAATACAGATGTCGATTGTCATCATACATCCCGTGATTCTGCCACGGTTGTACCGGCTGGTATACGTGCCCTTGATTGTAGACTTGCGGTTGAGGGACTTGCTGAGCATAGTGCCTTCCGTCGTAAGCGCCGAAGTTGACCAGAGGAAAGGATGGCAGCGGATGATTCAGGAGTTCAGCCTGGTCTCTGGGTGCCAGTCGTGATATTGCGAGAGCCTGTATAGTTGCATGGCCAGAGACAGTGATCAAGCGAGTCAGGTTTCCAGACGCATCCGCTAATTCACGCTCATTCGGAAAGTTCCTCACCTCTCTTCGAGCTTTCCGTCTCCGCCGAATAAGCCACATCATTGCCCCCATGAGGCCAAACGCAACAAATACCGCGGCTATGCTCAATCCGACAATGGTTTTCTGACAGCGTAACACCGTCGTCTGTGAGCGGCTTTGCACGGCTCGATACCCTTCCACTTACTTTTTCTTCAGTATCCTTGTGATCTTCCAAAGGCAGCGGTCCTGGTGTCTTCCACGTCAGATCAACCCAAACTGTATATGCCGGTGCGGATTTGATGAGACCGCCTGTAGTCGGTGAAGGTACCACGCTCACGGCTCGTGTGCCGAAAAACGTGTATTGTTGCGTGATTGGCGAAGAGCAGTTGGTGGAGGGGTCGTCTCCCGTCTGTGTTGGTCAAGGGTCAGCAATGCAATGACGGATAAGGAATCAGTGTGAGGCGTAGTCGCCCACTATTGTTGGCCTTCCCCATGTCGTGTTGATTACAAACTGATGCCATCCGCTCTGGTCAAACCGGAATGGAAAGGTATACGGAGCTGCAGCAAGATTCACGCTGAATGGAAAACTATCAGAGTCAGTCCCCTATAACATACTATGATGAGGGGCACACGTCTTACCTACACCATCCGACGGTGTCCGTATGGTTTGCTGGATCCGCATCCAGGGAACCCACCTCCGGAAAGACGTGTGTCTGTAATCCGTATTCGAGAGAGAGAGAGAAAGCAACATCGTGGTTACACGGATTGGATCCTTGAGCGAAGTCACCTGCATATTCAGCGTTGTACACTTACCGACAGATTTGGATATGTCAACAGAGGTGTGACGGACCGCAAAACACCATCCAGACGGGGGATAGATCCAGGATCCACATAACCCATACGGTACTCGACGCCTGTTAGAAACGGTCAGCACTGCGCGACATCCGAGGAAGCCTTCTTGCCGACCTGTATAGACGTTGGATCCTGGATTCGGCATGATCAGGCCTATTTGGGCAGGAGCGTTGATGATACCGGGTTGTGCATCCGAGCTCGACGTAGCAGAAGCGGTGGCGGTGTTGGTCGCAGGGGACGTATCTGGAATGTTTTCGCTCAACGTGGGTTTCGTAGGCTCTTGACGGAGGTGCAGATCTGCTGCTAACGTGGCTCTGTGGATTTCGGTCCCTATGTGAGGAGAAGTCGCTGTGGCGAGTAGTTCATCATTCCGGAGCATATTATCACATGCCCTTCACCTTCGCCAGCGGATTACTTCACTGGACTGAGGATATGATAGTTCTGATAAGTACATGGGCAGTGGCATGAAGCAGTTTGGTACATAAAAGCCGTCGCCGGACTCCTGATGGAAAATCGGTTTTCTAACTTGGAATGCATCAACGTTCCATGTTTGATGCGGCTGAACGTTAGGCGCGTCAGTTATCCATCCTTGTTTCGTGCTTCACCGATGCTTGAAGCGGACCACTCCTTCTACTTCGACTTGAGATACTGACCACACATGCGACTCAAATCTCGGACTCTGGCGAGCTGGCACGGCCTGGACTCGTTACTCGCAAAGTGATATGCACATTCTGTGTAACTGACTGCGAGAGAAGCAAGATGCGTCTTTCAAAAGCGCAGATGCGCTTGAGGAAAGTCACATGAAGAGAAATTGATAGCTAAGCGAGGTGCGGCAAATCGACCGACGAGAGTTGCGCGACTTTACTCTGGTTATCAGCGATTGAGAAAGCCGAGCATTCGGACGGGGTGAACGCAATCTCAACCCGATCCGACAGTGAATCTTCTTCCACACTTCTTGCACACGGGTACCGACTTTGTGTCTCCGCCGGTGTTCCCGATATACCACAAACAGTTCACCAACCCGCCAGAGGACGCGTCGCAGACTGTCCCGACGCCGCTAGTGGTTCGATTCGTCATATATCAGAGCCGTGGAAACGCATCCACAGTTGCTAGGACTATAGCACGTCTAGCTATCGGTCCGTCCTCATCATCCTCCGAGTGGCACACGGTCGGGCATACAAGCGGAATCACTCTCGGTGTCAGCTGTAAGTGTAGTGTTTCATGGCTTCCAGATCCTCCTTTCCTCCTTTACACTTTGTCTTACAAGTGGAGGCGGCAATCGCGTCTTATCGTGCCATCTCTTCGGGGCATGCTAGGCATCGATCCTGGTATAGCAAATAGCTTACCTCATGCATGCCTCTTTCCCCTACAGGTCTGACCAAACAGTCCCGTTCTGGCTAGCAACTTTACCTGTGTGAAAGAACACCGCGTTGACGATTCGAGACGTCGTGACAACAGCACCGTGTTTCTAGAACCACGACTGCTGCGAGAGCTTTGCCAAAACATGGAAGGTAGCACGCCTTTGCAGACAGCTCGTCCATAGAACGATTATCGACATGAACCCTCCGGCAGTACAAGACCCTTCCAGCCTGACACCGCAAGCGAGAAACACTTCCGCCGAATCCATGTCCTCGTCGATGGTTACGATGGAATCGGAACATCCAGACGCGGTTGGCACCCCAGTGGTTCTTGGCACATCGGACTCTGGAACTCACGTGGGCAGTCCACTAGACGAGAAGGTGGGCAAACATGCCGAGGTTCAAGAGCTATCCAAGGTGGTGGACAAGAAAGGAACCGTGGAATCGGAGATGTTGAAAGTAGTGCCTGAGAGCGGACCAATGGTGACGGATATCGAGGACGCCTTAGTGAAGCAGGTGACCAAGCGAAAGCTGGCTCTACCAGAAAAAGTCATCAGGTACGTCGATCGCGTCCCTTCGCGAATCATTGCGTATCCGTTGACTTATGATGAGTGTCAAACAGCTGTATCATTGAGCATACGTTCTCTCTTTACCTCGAAGCGCCAGTGTATGCGCCGTTGTCGTCGTCCAATCCGCCATTCTGGAGAGTATACCTTCCGCAGAATATCGCACTATGGCAGCAGTTGGAGTATCGCTGGAGGAGTAAGTCTCTACGTCTGTTCCGCTGCCTCTGTATACTGACGCCGTGGCCTCCAGTCTTGACCTTTGCTTCTTGGCTAAGGGATGTGCAGGAGGTGAATGAGACTTGGTCTGCGACGGGTGAGCAGTGATAAATGATATACCTCTCTGGAACAATGGACTTACACAGGCTTGTCTGTCTTCAGTCGAAAATCACCCTTTTTGGGCGGATTTCTTGAATCAACGACCGGCGTTTGTGCGGGAAAACGCCATGGGATCGAGCAGGAATCAGGAACCATCCTGGCTCGAACGGGTCCAACCGGGCAGGAAAGAAGCGAAATTCCACTCGTCTCTCCAGGCAGAAGCGGAGAAAACGTGCTGGATTTGCGTCCTGCATTATGGACCCAACATTTCGCAAACCCCACCGCATGGCCAAACGGTGATGCAGACGACACCCTTTTCCGTCATCCCGGTGTGCAAAAAACACTACGATGCCGATATCTGTCACTGCTGCCTCCAAATTGAATCCGGGAATACCTTTTTGCAATTAACGCGGCAACAGGATAACGCATCCTTCAACTTCGAAGATTGGTCAACGGCCTTTGTTTGCAGGCGTTGTCGGGAGAACGCAATCCACAAGGCATACATCGAGTATCCGATAAAATTCAGGGCTTCTGTTGTCCCGTCTGCGATCCACATCGCATACATCGAGTCGGGACGCGGTCAGGCTTCACACGTGATCGAGCATCTGTATGCCATCGCCTGGGCAGACGAGTATCTGGAGCTTGAATACGAGTATATTGAGCAGACGAAGAGATGGAAGAATAACATCAAGACTGACCGATGGAAACGCAGGATGTGAGCAAGCTCGTCAAGCAAGAGCTTGCGTACTCTCAGAGCTAACAGGCACGTGTCTTCTCCTATAGGCCCATTCCTGATCTATCACAAGCCAAGCTTCCTGTGGAGGTAAGTCGACGATTCGCCCAAATCCCTCAGACCGCGGTAGCTTACTTGCCAAACTGATTATAGCAAGCAATCAAGCTATTCCAGGAGTGCATACAGGCCTCGGTGGATCATATGATTGACGAGGGGATGTGGATATCTCCACGAACACTGAATGATTTCCTCGAGAAGGCGATAGAAACCGGGTCTGAAGCCGACATTGCGGGCGCATTGCCATCCATCCACGTGTACAATCCGCCCCGGAACGCCCCCACTAAGCGCCAGCGCTCCATTCAGGAAACGACTGAATGGCCGATCAAGGACAGACCAGCACCGACCATCGCTTTGAACTTGATGCAGCACGAGTATATCAGCTTACTGCCCGACCGAGTCGACGCCACCCTTAAGAACCTCAAAAGCATGATTATCAAAATGTCTGATGGCAACATGGATGTTGCGGAAGCCAAAGCGACATCAATAGGTATTGACGAGCTGTTGGCATGGCTGAACGATCCAAGAAACCACATCAGTAATTGGTGGCACAGTCAGCCCTTCATCAAACCCATTACCGCTTCAGATATCGCTCGAGTCTTTTCTTCAAAATCGCCAGAATCAGAAAGCGGTGCAAAGCGCAAGCGTGAAGATTCCGATTCATCAGGGGAAGAAAAGGCCGACAAAGTGGCAAAGGTTTCCGAGACGAGATCGACTTCGATGAGTATCCCCGGCACTGAGGTGGAAGTTATCCCGCCAGCTCCTGGTCCGCCCTCGCCGAGAGAAGCAGAAGGAGAAAGCACTTCGCCCCTCTCTGTGAGCGATCTCCAGATCACTCTTGCTATGCTCACGCCGAAAAAGGTCAATCAACTGCCTTGGCCAACACCGCAGGAAACCTTATCTGTCCGCGAATGTGAATACTTGCGGATGACCGACTTCAAAGAGAAGAAAACGGCTTGGTCACAGCAGTACAGCGTGCCGGCGGTCAGCTCGGAATTGGACGAAATCACCAAAGAAATCCTTTTGGAAACCTGGCAAAATGTCACAAGGTCATTCTCGACATGCCGCTGTGCTATCTGTCGACGAGCGCGAGAGTACGAAAAGCAGCTCGCTGCGTCACAAGCGAACCCTCAATATTCCGAATACATCTCGCTCCTCACGTCGAATACCAAAGCGGAAGATTTGACGGATCATCAGCGTACCTGGCTGGCGAATCAGGCGGCTCTGTTGACCTCAGCGCTTGCTGCGCCGGAAGACGATTATGATGAGCTCTCGTTCACCGATGACGAACGGGACACGGATATGATCCCGATTAGAGCAGAACGAGAACTGAACTCGGACGAGTGGTATGAGATCTACGGATCAGGAACGGACGACGAGGAAATGGACGAAGCGCCGGAAGCGTTGACCGAAGACGATGTCTCGTATGACATTCCGGGAGCTCGTCTGCAAGATAACAGAAAATGAAGTCGTGGTCGTCGGCGACATCGCCGGGTGTTGTACATTCGTATTCATTGCCGTTAAATGCAACGCAAATTGCATGGCAAGCGTCACCGCGTTAACCAGTAGAGAATCATAGTTGTATCGCCATCATAAGTGCACGATCGTAGCATTGATTAGCGGTGTCATGCATACCGCAAAGGCTCTGATGCGAAGATCGTTCCTCTTATTCACGTGGAATCAAATGATCGCACGGACAGCCGCGGGGGTATTTCACCCATATATACAAAACGTGAGATGCTGATGTCTTCCGTCGCAGAAGTCCGTACATAACGCTCCTCTATGAGAACTTCCATCTGTTGTTGCAATTCTAGATGTGGATGCAATCAGCTTACATCAATGTGAATGCAAGCGTCAAAGGCTTACTGTACATCTGCAGAACATGAGTTCGGAAGAAAGATAGCATGAATGTTGGTTAGTATGTGGGTTTCCGTCACCAATCGATGTACGTACGTGACGAATGTCTGCAGGGAACAAAGTCACCGCAACCGATCAGCTGAGAATTATCAAGGGCGAGTCGATCTGGAACTCACCGTCATAGGTTCATCTGCACTTCTGGTTTGCATCTGATAGTATCTCGTCTTGTTCTGACCACATTTACCGCACTTGAAGGCATCCGTTTCGGCCTGTGAGTGCAGTCATCCGCTTAATGGACTGACAGGTGTAGATAGTAGCGCGAAATACGTACTTCAGTAGCACCTGCGCCCTGCGCCGCGAACAAATTCTGCTTGTCAATAGCCGCTTGCTCTGCTTTGATGGCTTCTGATGCCAATTCCTGTGTTGAAAAGCAATGAGTTTTCTGCGTTACTAGGCCGTTCCTGGACAACATGCCTCTTGTGTGAAGTTGACTACGTCGTTACACGTGATGGCGCCAGTGACAATGGAGTCGCGCAGAGCAGCGTTTGTCGGTTCTCGCAGGTTCAAGAATAGCTCTCGAATCCCTGTTAGAGACATCTAGTTATGTCTACATACGGCAATGGACATGCAGAAGGAGAAGCTTACGCGCTCTGTATTCGTCTGTCACTTCCTGCTTCATCTTGTCATATACCGCTTGCTCCAAGGCCAATGCACGCTCTACCAGGATTGGTTTCTCTGCCAAACATCAAAGGTTAGGCTTCGGTCCACATCTCCCCTTGCATCTGCTGCTCACCCGCTATACTATCAAACGACAGTGCATCATACGACATGGTTGCACCCTTGAGTCGCACAGCATCGTCTCTCTCGCTCGAACCAGATCGATAAGCCGGCTCCAGTCCCGGTGGATTATCCGACTTGGCTGATCGTTCCGGTCGCTTTTCCGTGGTGATGGTTGATAGTTTACGCTCCTTTTGGAGGGGTCTCACTGATTCCGACTTGACGCTGGGCGCTGGTGAGCCTTTGGCGGAGGAGACTGAACGTCGGTTACGCAAATAAGATTCGGATGATCACATCGCGTTGGGCTATAGTAGCTCACCTGCGCTCGCAACATTCTCAGCTTTCACCCTTGCTCCAGCCTCTCCCTTGACCTTCTTATCCACATTCCCTTCCCCTCCAACCTCGCCATTCGCTGGACGCTTTCGCTTCTTTTGCACGTCGACTGCCTGTTTCCATTTCGCAATGATTTTTTTAGCCAGTGCCGCGACGGCGCTAGACGAGTTCTTTGACAGCTTGTTGATGGTGGCACCGGCTTTGGACGTCTAAGGTGTTAGGAGAGATGAAGCGTGAGCTTGAAGGTGGTCTGATTCCCGCGAAGATTACGGACCCTGAGATCCGCTTCCGAAGGAGGTGCCAATTGCTCCAGCTTGGCGAGAAGCACCAAAGCTTCCTATCATCGGAAATCAATGTCCTGATGTCAGTTATAGCTCAAGGGAATGATGCATATGTGAAGGGATGACTCACAGACTCATTGCCGGCATTTGCAGCACTCGCACAGTCATCACACAGTTTCTTTAGGTCCTGAGCGCTCATTTTGACAAGGATCTGTTTTGAGGACCGAGATGGATGACCGGGACGCGGTGAAGCTGTCTATCTGTTTTGGTGATTTGAACGAGATGAAGATGGGTGCACAAGACCCTCGATCATACTCCTCGTTCGTAATGTGCATACCGCTTCTGGGCAGTTTGGAAACAATGCAGAATTACGTGTTTTTTCGCACAATAATGTAAACGAAATCACGATGTGGCCCGACCTCCACCAGCTCTCCAACCTTTACCCTTCTGTCCTCCCTCATGTAGATTATCGACAGTACCCAATTGACCAACCCTGAGGCCACGAAATCGCCAGCCACTATGCAACATGTATCCGTAGGCATGTGAAACGACGATCTTTCCTGGCGGCCTCTAAATAACATCGGAAGAGATGGGTATCAAGGTATTCTGGCCAGACGACTTGTCTCTCGATACACAGGAAGACCTTCATGGCTGGAAACTTGCGGATGACTGGTTCGTCGTGGCAGGAACCACTCAGCACTTCGTCAGTCTTGCGGTTTGCTCATCCTTGTCGTAGACTAAATATGGCTGCCGAGCAGGATGTAAGAATGCTCGATATTCCAGGTGAAGCGTTGCAGCACCTCAACGATCTTCAACCACGGGTACCATCGCGGAAGTATCAGTACATCATCTACCAATGTCCCAATACCGATCGACTACGGTTCTTCGCCCTTCACTCATTGAATCCTCACCCAGATAGCAAACAAGAATCTACACCGGAATATTCGGCGTCGAATCGCTTCCGCCAGATGTATGAACGGTATCCAGCTTCGCGGGAAGAAGATTTCGCATCCCCTCGGTCCCAAGGCCATCTTGACCGAACACTTGCGCTGATCAACACAGTTCATGACGTTCGAAGGAGGTTGTTGACTTTGAATGATTCTGGAGAATCACTCTCCTCCACTGGAAAGGACAGCACAGGTTCGGCATACTCTCCAGCCGTATCGGCTGAGCCACCGACAAGCGATGCGCCTTCGCTCTCTATACCGCTCGTGGCTTTCAGGGACTCCCTGCTCACCTTAAAGCGATGGGATGTGAGCCCGGAAGAGTCTTGCGCCGTTGGTAAGCGATGTCAAACTCTTTTTTTGAAGGCGCCGGTTGACGGTTTCAGTTCGATAGTCAGGCAGACTTTGAGACGGATGAGAGAACTATGGGATCTACCGCGCGAATGGGTAGCATTCAGACGGCAGGGCATTAGCCTCGAGGAAAAAAGTCGACGCTACATCAAGTAAGTCTGGAAGGGCAGCATATCGATCGCGTACGGCCTGACGTCGTTGGATAGCTTTTATAACACTATTTGGCTGATAGCTGTGAGAATACTATATGCTCGTCTTCTATCGAACGCCGCTGATCAAGAGACGTCCAGAATGACTTGATAGTTGGTTGGACCATTAGCTCTATACTGCGAGAACAGGTTGCGCAGGTTGAGCAGCTTTTCAACCGAGCTTTTCAGGTGAGATGGGTGTATTTCAAGTCACCACGTTCTAGCGGAACTGAATAAAGTCCACGGCAGGAGTTGTGCATGTCCAACATTGTGAATGGGCTGCATTGGTTGGACGATTGGCCGGTCGGTTTGAAGCTCAACACGCCGCTATCGCGGTTATTCTGCGAAACCTACAGCGGAATAGCAAATCTCTGGCAGTGTACGTTCCCGCGCTGGGCTCCAAGAAGCCTTTGCTGAGCCAGAATCACCTACAGCGATCATCAGCTGTCTACCGGTGACGACATCCGTCATCGTTTGGTTTCTTGTATATGTCAGTCTCTTTGGAGCAAGCATGTTTTCAGCAGCCGTTTCCGACCTGGTCGCTCTCGCTACCTTGCACCTTCGAGTGGCGACTCGTTTGAGTGGGACCGTTTATCAAGCAGAAATGGCAGCGTTATACACCTTGTGGAATCTTTTCCGCGGTAGGTACACTCCTTCAAATATTATGGGGCTCGATCCTAACTTTCTGTGGCAGGCAAACGCTGGAATAGTCTGCGAAATCGAGTTGATTCGTATGACTACGAGATTGACCAGTTGTTCCTTGGGACGCTACTCTTCACGATCGCGTTATTCTTGCTGCCAACTATTGCCACATACTACCTGTTTTTCGCTGTCGTGAGTTCAGTCACAGGACGCTGTTCACCCACGTTGACAGCGGCTTCGCGCAGATTCGGCTGTCGCTCCTCTACTTGCAAGCAGCGAATGATACTGCATTGTCCTTTATCAATTCTTTCCCGCTGTTCGCCTTGATGCTCAGGATGAAGGAACCTTCCCGCCTGCCAGGTGAGTGGCGGGTCAACGAAATTCTTGGATCGCACGTTGACCCTGCGCGGCCAGGGGGAGTGTCTTTCCAGCTCGAGTATCATCCCACCACTCGACGCCCATGCCTCAGGTTGAAGGTGAGCGTTTGCCGCCTCTGAATCCCGAGCACAACTGATTGCATCACGTCCAGAGCATGGCTATCGGCCCCGGTGCGATCTTCGGCAAGTTCGGCAAGTCATCCGTCTACCTTCCTTGCGGTCGCGGCCGCTGACGAGTCTCTCATAGTATCAGATTGGCACGAGCTGTCTGTTGGATATTCGCCGGTTGCCTCGCTGAGACGATTGGTCAGGGGCACGCTATAACACGAGAACATCTATGAATTCGGCTACAAGCTGTATGGTATGACAGGGGTACAAGGAAGCGTATAGCCACGCTATGGCGACAACAGTCTATTTTGTGCTTCCGGACGGGGTGTACCTGCGGACGAAGGAGGCGCGATGGTCTCGTCGCCCTCATCCGCATTATACCTCCGTTCCTCTCCACCGATCGAGCTCTCCCGTTGGGCACGGGGATGACGGTCGTCGTCTTCCCCGTCCTCGTCCTCCAAGAACGCGTCATGATAGCGCAAGGCTGTGTCTTCTCTGTCGTATGCTTGATCCTCCTCGTCGTCCGTGATATCGCCCTCGGCAAAAGCGTCATAAAGATCCTTGCTCCCGCCATTGGCCCCTCCGTTTTTCCTTCCTCCTAGTAAGCCCATCTGCATCGAATCGTCCACGGGTTGATACGTTCCGCGTTCACCTTCCGACAGATCCCGGAACAGTGAGCGCTTTCGTCGAGATCGCAGGAAGAAGAACAACCCGATCCCCGATGCTGCGAGCAGGATGACGACTCCTGCGCCGGCAATAAAGTTGGTTTTGGTCGCCAAGGTTTCAATGCCCTCAAAGTATCCTTCATCCGCTTCGGCACCAACGACACCGACGTCATCGATCGACCCGTCTGGAGCAACGACTCCTTCGTCCGTCTGCACGCCATCCCCTGGTGGGTTCGGTTTCGGTTCACCCAATCCGGGTTTATGGGCTTCGCCTTCTGCCTGTCCATGGTCTCCCGGTAGCAGATCGGTCGGTTTGGGCTTTTGCGCTGTAGTGGTCGGCACCACAGGTTCCGAACCAACCTGTTCCTCGTCTTCCTCGCCGGCTGATGCGGGTGCCCAAAGTTTGGTCTTTGACGCATCGACAGCTTCACCCCACAGTTGTAAACTCCAGTACTTGAGGCGACCGGTCTTGTCCGGGTTGATTCGGTCGATGACGCGCAGCTTCCACTCGCCCACAGGGCTCTCGTCCCTGCAGACACTAGGTTAGCCGTCGTTTGTGGCTGTGGCCGTCGGTCAGACTCACCAATGTTTCATGCTCATAAACTTCCAACCGTCAAAGCCTTCAGCTGACTCGTCAAACCTCCTCTGTCGTGCCAAGACGGACACGATCCCGTTCGGACTTGTCAATTCGACTTCAACATCGCCTCGACGCTGATGTTCGATCCACACGCGGACGGTGACGTGCTCGAGACGCTCAAAGTTGAGGTCGTCGAGCATTTCCTGAGTGACGGTGTAGCTACTGGTGATGCCTTCGTCGGTGATTAATGCTCCAGCTGGGACAACGGGCGCAGGCGCGGGCGCGGGTTCGGGCACCACGACATCGGCCGGTCCTGTCACGGTCTCATCGCTTGTTTCTCCGCCATCGATCTCTTGTCTTTTTGATGGAGCGTCAAAGAGGTGGATGGCGGGTGAATCAAACCACTCCTGCGGCTTGACCAACTCCCAGTCTCTGGCCGCCACCACGAATGCTCCTGCATCGACTCTTCCATAACCATACTTGTAACTGAAAGGCCGCTTTGCCGCTGTCATCTCCCAATCCGGGTCTTCCGGGTTGAAGTGGACCGCCGTGTTGACCATGAGATGTTGGATATCCCTCCAGCCTAGATCGGGGCGGACTTGCAGTGCCAACGCGACCACACCGACGACCAAGGGCGCTGCGGCTGACGTGCCCCCGTGTAGATCCGTGCACTTGTCTTTACCGACGTCGGTGGTGTGAATATGGTCCCCGCTTCCAGAACTGGGAGCGACGACAAGCATCGCTGCACACATTTCCGAATAATAAGGGTGCAAGCCCTTGCGATCGACCGCGCCAATCGTGAGGGAAAAAATCGAGTTGGTGTACCCGTCGAAATTACACTGATCGTCGAGTCCGCCTCCGTTCCCAGCAGCAAAGACAAACACGGAACCCTTCCCGTCCCGACCTTTTTGCACGCCATTCACCATGGCTTTGAGAATCAAGTTTTCCGGCGCTTCCATGGATTTCCCGTCGTCCGGCGGACCCCAGGAACACGAGTAAATTTGGTTCTTTTGGTATTCATAGTTGAGCGCGGCGGCTTCATCGGCGTCTGATATTGGAGCCGAGAGGATGCGGAGTCCGGCGACCTGGGAGCGGTAGGCGACACCGACGCCGCAAACGTCGTTCGGTACCGCAGCGATCTCTCCGGCGCAACGGGTACCATGTTGGTCGTCTGAAAGCCGGGGTTCGGGCAGTTCAGTGTGATCGTTGAAATCCCACGAGCCTTCAGCGTACTGTCGGGGCAACAGTGAGTTACAGTGGGACTCGGGATGAGAGTCTCGCAGCAACTCACAAAGTTTTCCGCTAAATCATCTGAATGCATATCCAGCCCGTCGTCAATGATAGCGACCTTGACACCCTTGCCATTGACTTCCTGTCCCCAGAGACCTGTTACGTTGAGCTCGACGTCGGGCATAACGGTGTTTATCAGGTGCCATTGTTTTGGCAAGAGCGGGTCGGCGAGGGCGAGTGACGTTTGAGCATAGGTGAGCTCTTCAAGCGAGTCCCTTTGCAGCCAGGTGGTATTCGATGGCAGATTCGGTGGTAGTTGACGTTTACTTCGTTTCCGAACGGGTAGATGACGGACGTCCTTGATACTCCTAGTCTCCCCAGTTCGTTTCCTCTTCATTCCCTTCCACCGCTCAACGACATTCAGGTGTCCACGTTCGCTATCGCGTTTGACCCCTGCATTCCCGCCAACCTCCTTGTCACTCCGAACCAGCCAATGTCCATCCAATTCCCCAATCTGCTCGACGACTTCGGCGCACAAGCTAGCAGCGAGGCTCGACGCCGACTCGACACTCGTCCCGGGATCTGTCTCGAGCGAAAAGTAATGATGGGTGTCGTAGCTTCGGGGCGAGGGCGTAGCTGTCGCCGACCGAGAGACGGAGAGCACAAGTCCTAGCAACGCCAGGGATGCAGTAGAGGATTTCATGGTGATGGCGAGACAAGGAGGGACATCAGGAGGCAAAGGCGAGCAGGAAGACAGGGAAGAAGGATAATTCGAGTCCGCAGCACCGGAATGCTGGCAGCTCCCGCGGTTACTTCTTTGTTTTAGGCGTTTTTTATTTTATTTACGAGCGAAAGGAGGTCATTATCGTCCCTGAGCGAGCAGTCGTTGATTGAGAATGTTCAGTCAGATTCACGCATCTTCTCGTTTTCCACCGGGTGTTGGCTCCTTCCACATCTTGAGCAATTCATCGACAGCTACAATGCCTCCATCTACGAGTAGCGCAACACCCAAGCGCTCTCGAGCAACCAAACGGTCCGCCCCATCGGACGGGTTTCAACCTTCCCCTGTTCCCAGCAAACTCCGTAACATTCGAGGTGTCTCTAGACAGAGCGTGGGACAACCGGGGTCTTTGGTCGTTACGGCAGACTCTACGCTTACTGGTCGGACAAGGAGAGGCTCACGGCTTGCTTCGGTAACTACGGCTAGCGGAGCGTTTGACGAGGACGGTGGGTCTCGATATGACAGGCACGGTTCCGTTGCCTCGGGTTCTTTACCGCCTGGATATGTAGCGAGGCAGCAAGTGGGAAAGTATGGATTAAGACGAGGTGCCGTCCTGGCAAGGGATCAGGTGTACAAAGTCTATGCGACGGGTGATGTTCCGCTCGACGTATGGAGTGTCATGCGGCCTTTTGGTGAGTCTGCGTCCACAGGGTTTGGGTGATGGGATCTGACGAATACATTATAGAGGTAACCAAGGACGCTTCCACTCGAGCATGCATCGATCCATTGACTGGCTGGGCAGTCGTATCTACCGCAACTACAACCTACGTCTGGAACCACGCCAAACGAACTTCATCCGCCTCACCGACATGCTACACTTTTCCCCACCCGAACCAATCTCGTCGAGCCGTCCCGCCCATGACCGCGCTCGTTCCTCCCGCACATTCGTCGACGACTGGGGGCAGTGAACCTGGGTTGTTGTTTGTATATCAGAAGACGGGGAGGATCACGTATTGGGATCGAGTCGGTTTGGTGTTGGCTCATACGGGATCCAAGGCGGGCGTTATGGGTAAAACGGAAGTCGGCGTGGAGCTTGCAGATGGGGAAGTCGTTCAGAGCTTGACCAGGGTCGAGGTATGTATTTCCGTTTGACCATATCCTGCAAGACGGCTCATCTTCCTGACTTTGACAGCGAGACTTGTTCCTCATCTCCACCTCGCAAGCCCGCGTCTTCCGCCTCTCCCTCTCCCACTCGTCGGGCCAGCCCCACATCACGTTAAAACCATTCAAGATCTCCACGCGTAAGATATTCATCGCCAGCTCGTCCTCACCGTACCTTTTTCCTTCCCCTCAAGCTGGAACGGACGGGATTAAGCGGGTGGCCGTGGGAGAGGCACTTAGTGTGTCCAAGGGTTTGGTCAAGGGGTTGGGCGGGGATGCAGTGCGGGATGTTTGGCTGCTGACCGAGACGTACTGTCAGCGATGGAATGTCGGCGCTGAGAATCAAAAGGTATGCTAGGGGGATACATCGAGGAGGAGGATGGTGCTTATGCCACTCCCTCAGATCCATTCGCAGTTCAACCTTCGGCAGATCCTGACCAATTCGACTGCATTCAACGCGAGTGCCTCCATTCGAGCTGCCCATCAGTCGACTGGAACAAACGCAGCCATATCAGAAAGTCTTCAGTTGTTGGATATCGCGGCGTTGGCGTAAGTCGTGACCATGGCTTCTTGTGCAATAGACTAGTTCTAAGAATCGCCGTTGTCCAATGCAGTAATGGACGCATCGCCGTTCTCGTTTCCTACGACTTGGAATCAGACGCGAAAGATGCCGCGTTCGCCGTGTTGGTATTGCGGGAAGACGCCTTGATGGCTGATAACCTTGTGATCGAGAACTCGGTGCTCTTGGATTATCGTGAAATGGTAAGCATATCACATTGATCACGTCTGGCTACGGACTTAGACCTTGTCTATGTTAGCACTCGAGATCCTCAGGTGTCCCGCAACCTACCCTAGTCGTGCCGAAACATGGACGCGTGGCATTCGTTAAATTTGTGCGAGCTGTCGTGACTTGCTCTCTCGCCGAAGGTGCGTCCTTTCGCTTGCGCTCGCCGACCAATCGCTTCACTAACACTGTCGGGCACATTCTTCCAGGATTGCCTTACCAGCAAATCGCCCTTCTACACAATAACTCGGCTAACGCGTTTATTGGAACCGGGTCCGTTCTCGATGCGGACCCTACCCTGCAGCATGCAGCTCACGGCGGCGCGGAGGACCTGGCTCAATGTTACACGTTCCTGCCGCAGAGCGGAATCGTTTGTCTGGAGGCGTCCGTGGATGCTCTTTTGAACATTAGTGAAAAGTGGGTGTGATCAGGCTCTACCAAGGAACTGAGGTTGATCGATATCCCCACATTCAGCGTCGAGATGTTCACTCCCAATGCGCTGCTGAGAACACGGTTAGAGCAGGCGGTCTTCTTTAGCGATCCTAGGGTAAGCCTGGGACCAGCGTATGTGCTAGAACAGTGACTGACCTAGTTACCGTCATAGAACCCATTGACCTTTGACCTGCAACCGGGACATTCCGGTTCCATCGAGACCGCAGCTCTCGAGGTTTCGGAATCAATCGTATCGTCAAGTATGTCTCTGCGTTCCCCAAGATCCGTCATGAAATGCTAAACCATTCTCACAGCGTACTCGGATCAGTCACCCCATGGTGACATGGCACAGGAGTTCGAGAAACGCATTCACTGGCTCGGCGAAATCATTCAGTTCCTGCAACAAAACGATGTCTTGAATGATCTCTCGCTCGATGCTAGGCAACGTTTGCTGGTTGATCTGGAGATTGTCAGCAGTGGTGCCGGATTATGGACCTTTTTGAGCGTTAGAGGTCGCTTAAGGTACGCCTGTCGCCTTCTCGCTCAATGTATCGGAGGACTAACCTTGTTTCTCACGATAGTATGCTGGGAAGCGGAAATTATCTGTCATTCCTGGGTGATGCTATCTTGGAGTGGGCTGAAGAACATTCCCAACCTGCCGTCCACGAAGACGTCATCCGGTCGTTTTTCAAGCACCATGTGAGTCTGTTACTTTTTTTGCGATTCTATCACTCTTCGCTGAACATATCGTGTTGTTTCAGCTTTCTTCGTTGCCTGACATTCTGCATAGGGCACGCCACATGCTGCAGACGAGAACGGAAAGTAATTCCCCGGTTGCAGTCCTGTCAGAGTGGCAATTGGGAGTGAATGAAGCCTTCCTCGTGAGCCACCATACATACCGTCTCGCTTTCAGCGCTGATGGATATACAACTCAGATTGCGTTCGAGGCAGCCTTGGTGAATGGTTTGGCCGATAGGATCGAGATATACGGCATCGATCCGATGAAACCGGTCTCGACCCGTCTTTGGCTGACGGATGAAGCTGTCGTTGATGATCTCCGATACGTCTACCGGCAGAGTGTTCAGCTACTACAAACCAGATCTCGACATTTCGGAAGCGCCATCGACGACGTGGTTGAAGCCCAGGATGAAGTGACGCTCGATCAGCAGCGGAAACAGCAGATCTTGAAAGACCAAATCAGTCGAATGGTATATCCGCTGTGTTACGCACTGGAAGCATGTGCGCGATATGCAGCCCAGTACGTCTGGCGTCTTTCTTTAGGTAGCCAGCAGTCACTGACGTATGCTATCACACAGCGAACTAGAACAACAGCCTGATCAGAGGAGCGCAATCCAGTATCAGGCGCAATACGAGAATGACATGCAGGAGGCTATCTCAGCATTAAGTGAGTTCCGCCGCTCGTGCTCGCGCATTTAGCATACTGACGGCGTGTCGCTGCAGCAACCATCGACGTCGAGTTGGCTTATCACATCGCGGAACACCATTTGCATTATGCCGCATTGGTGTTCCTTGCGACACATGAACGTTTTGGCTCGCTAGACAGGCTCGAACAGTACATGCAGGGTCATATCGGCAGGGCTAATGATGCACGAACATTCAAGCATCAAGCAGGTCGATTCGCTCAGCAGCTGTATTCGATGTACTACAACCAAGGCAAGTCAGCTGAAGATATCTCCTAGACACCCGGCTGATTGGTTTTCGACTAGACCGTTACTTTGAGCTTCTTAATCAAAGGCTCGAATACTATCCCTTATTATCTGACTTTTTCCGCCGACAAGGCGCACCCAAGCTCGCGTGGATACATCACATCAATATGGATAAACTGGACAAGGCAGGCCAATCGCTCGTACAGGCATCTCTCGAGGAACCGAGACTACATGGGCAACAAGTACGCTCTCTCATCAGAATGTATCGACGAGTCACTGATTCAATCTCTCCAGATTATGCTCAGCATCAGCAAATTGAGTCTCGTAGCCGACAAGGAGAGGCGTGGCGGCATAGATGAAGCCCGTCAGGAGACGCTTGATTGTGAGTGCCGTGTTAGCTATTCACGAACGCAACTGACTCGCCTCCCATAGTAATTGAGGATCGTTTAGAGTTGGGAGCCAGCACGGAACGAGTCGTGAACATGATCCTACATGTTGCAAGGCCAGCAACGTCGTTACACCCACCCAATGTGGACAAGGAGGTTCAGCGATACATGGCTGCCAAGTGTCAGAATCTCGGGGACTATCCGCACCACATTGAGGTTTGTTGCACCTCTCTTCCTCTTCATTCAAATATTGATATTGTTCCGACAGCTGTTCAGAAGGATTGCTAAAAATGCGGTGTCTGGGATGGCTATAACCCATGAAGAATTAGCCGACCTGTTGACTCTCAAGGACAACGTGGACGATGAGATATCGGACTATGTTAAAGCTGTGCATGTCTGTCGTGTCATACCGAAGGTGAGTCGATCGGCGAAAGGCCACGGATGAAACACTAAGCGATCATGTTTAGCCGGATGGCTCATCCAAGAACAGACAAGCGATATGTTTGCGAGCTCTCTGGCGCCGTATCTGGCTGCATGATGAGTCCGTATCCGTATCCGGTCGAGCGTTGTAGCTTCGTGCTGACGCGTCTCTTCTCCAGCTGGGAAGCCATTGCAGATACCAGCAAACAGACGGATGAAGAGGTACACGAACGACGAAGGGCTACGGCTGCGTTCCAGCTGATTCAGGCTGCAGATGAAAGCAGTAAGTAGTGCTTCGTCACCAGTGTTACCTTGTGCTTAGCCGTGGCCTCGCAGACTTGACCCCGCTTCCCAAGGAGTACCTGTTGTCGCCCGAGGCGGCCGCTGTACCGCCTACAGAAGCGGAATTGCGTGCTCGATTCGGTCCGGTGGCTGACATTGAAGGTTTGCTAGAGGAACAGATAGCCGAAGCAGAACGATTGCAGAGTCTGGTCGAACAAGGCGTCTTCGTCGATTTCCTTGCGAGCATAGACAGTTAGAAATCTGGCCAATGACGATGCAGATTGTCCGTGTGATACAGTGGGAAAACGATACAACTTGTACAACGAAATATGCTAGAAATGTCGAAGATACAGATGTTGGAGCTGCTAGAAGCCCTCAAGAAGCTAGACGGGAATGGCATTTCTATTAACCGCCAAGCCATGACCGTACCCTTGAGAGAGCACGAAATCGCTCGACCGTCCGTGTTCCTCATGGGGCGATACGTAGTATTCGTCCTGTGTAATGGGGGTAAGCACGGGGCCGGATATCAGCTGTCAGTCGCACTCACCACTATTGGCACTTGAAGGAGATTCATCTAAAATGCCGAAAGATCAGCCCCAGGACAAAATATCGACATATCCGAGAGGACCGACCTTGGGGGTGATGACAACCATCGTGTTGGTCTTTACCTCCATCCAATCTTTTTGCTCAAACGTCAATGGTTCACTGGCGATCATAATGATATTCTCCCTGCACCACGAAAGGAGTAAGCGCGCCAAGCTACGAAAGCGAAGCCCTCAGAGTCAATATTCCAAGCGTACCTCTTGTCCGCCTTGGTCATGCGGTAGTGTCCCCCGTCGGCGTACTCTTCAAACGTCGTCCCCGACGAGAAGAACAAGGACGAGGCTTCATCTGTACGAGACGAGATATACCTATGGCGAGGGAAGGGGTATCAGCACAGTGCTCGTCACAAGGATGGAAGATTCAGACTTGCCGAGTGGCGATGACGTTTTCCCCGTCCGAGACGACAAAGTTCATCAAGTGCGGACTGGGTTTACGGTCCTGGAGACGACCAAGCATTTCAGCGCTTGTCCCGCGGAGTTATGTTCCACAAGTGAGTACACCGGTACATACTGTGCCGGCAATCGCTTCCTTATACATGGCATTGATGTGCGCTAGGGTTTCCAGCATTGCTGTACGAAGCTCCATAGTCGAGAAGTGTTGCGCATGCGGGTCTCTCAGCTTTCATGGAAACAGGAGTTAGCCTGAAGTCAAATGGGGCCTTCAAGGGAGGCCGCACGGACCTTGGAAAGAAACAATGCAAACGCCCATTCCGAATCTGCAAAATAATTTCAAATTAGCCAATGCCAGATGACGAAGGCGCGAGGATGCGTACCGGTGTATCCCGCCGGGTGAAGGAACAATTCTTCGGAAAGATTTGCCTGTAGGCGACGCTTGATGAGGGTGAAGTCGGAGATCTATGACGCAAAGAAACAAGGCATAAGTCGACGGTGCGTGTAGGGGCACGGGTAAGGGTAAGGGACTTACCGAGCCGTTGTGCATCCACTGTTCGGGTGGTCATGCCAGTCAGTCGAGGTGTTTAGGTCATAATAGTGGCTTGAGTACATACCATCAGCTTTCCAAACGTCCAAGGGTGGCAATTATCCTCGCTCGCTGCAGTACCGCTAAATCAGCTGAAGTCGGAGTGTCCTCGAGAAGAAAAACTCACGAGCTCCCGGCATCGTTGACGCACGAACATGGGCAAAGACAAGTGGCGAGCGAATTTTCTCTGCCAAGCGGTTAAGGTTGGCGTTACTCCATGCCTAGGCGCAGATGTATGAGTGTGAGAGTTATGGTTGTAGTGGAAAAAGCTTACTGGATGAATCGACTTGAACACACATGGCCGCTCTCGTTCCTCGGCCTCCGCCAACGAGCGCCGCCTGCTCATCGCCGTGTCCTTTCTCAAGTCTGATTCCACCCCAGGAAGTTGGCCGTCTATAGGTGTCAAAGCAGCCGGAAGGGAGGCAAGTTGTGATTCGTCTTTGGCTTCATACCATCCTATCCCGAATCCGTCGGCGTTGAACGGTCTGTCACTAACTATAAGGAGCGTAGGAGTCAGCTCCGCGCACTATTCATGAAGAACACAGGACAACATACCGAATCGTAGCCTCGAGTCGAAAACCTGGACAGCAATGGAGTGAAGCGGCCGAGTGACGAGGTGACTGAGCTGGATGGGTTCGGTGCCCTTGTAGACTAGCTGCAAGGGGTGAGCTGTGCTGTTCAAGACTGGGATAGCCGGCACTCACGAATCTGCACATCTTAACGGTCTGGCGGGAAAGTTAGTCGATGGAGCTTTAGAGACAGCAAAGGGAGGCGAAGTATATGGTTTAAAGAGGAAGAGATGGTGTGCTACTAACAAAGGAGGCGATCGAGGCGGAATTACGTAATACTATTCTCTCCCTTCAAGATTTCCATCTTCTGCTTCTTCATGTTCTCTTGATTGTCGTCTTCTCGCTACCTATTCACCCTCAACCATGGACGTGGACAACGAAGACTGGCTCGACGATACTGATACCTCCCACCCTGGTGCTCGGGACGACCCGCTCGTGGAACGGCAATGGGAACGTATTACGACGCGGTACGAAGATGTGAGTTCGCCGGTTTCCTGCACAGCGATGGATTCGACTCACTCTGCTTTTCCCCGTTGCGTTCGCTATACAGGCCGGATATCGCGAAGGCATCACCGACGGTAAACTCACCACCCTCCAAGACGGCTTTGATGACGGGTTCGCCGCATCCGTCGCCAACTCCAGAATTTTGGGCAACCTACGAGGCCGAATCGCTGCCCTGATCTCGTACCTCCAATCGCAACCCTCCTCGGCGGCGGGAGTTGCTAAACTGACTCGAGCGAGGGAGGTACGCGCAGAACTTAGCAGGGTGAAGCGGACGGATGTGTTGCCGAGGGATGAAGAAGCCATTGCCCATGCGCGGGAGCAACACGGGGATCTTGAAGATGAAGTGGCCAAAGGAGGCATCGATGCCGGTGCAGACTGGAGTTTGAAAGCAGAGGATTCGGAGAGGAGGGAGTTGGAAAGGGTTGTGGATGCCTTGGAGGGACTAGGAGGCGGTCAGAATGGGATTGAGGGCAAGAGGGAAGGCGAGCTGTTGGACTTGTTGGAGGGAAAGCTCGTGGCGCTAGAGAGGGAGGCTGGGTTATGAGACTGTCCTTGAGGGTTGGTTCGTCGACGAACAGTGGATTCGCCTTGGATGCGGAACTTTAATGGTACGTCTTATTGGGTGCCATCCCAAGCGTATCTGATGTCGCTATGACAGGTCCTAACGGTCCGCCTTCAATCTTGATCTTAACGGTGTGTACCCGGATCATGATCGCGGGGTATACGACAATGAAAAGCATGACATATTGTTAGAGACGGGACATGTTCTCGATACACACATATCCGGAGGCGCGAAGCATTGCCTCTAGCTGACGAACTCGGCGCGCCTTTGCTTGTTCCCGCAGTGCTGATTGTCATCTCGCTCATCAAGCTCGTGATTGCTCCTAAGTCGGGCTCACGAAGACGTGATAGGTCGTGATCAGGCCAATACACTTTGACAGCGGTCCGGCGATCGACACTTTTGGACCTGTACAGAATCGCCCACGGCCAAGACTTTCCTCACTGAGAGCGAGCTTGCCAGTGGCGTGTGCTGCCTAGCCAAGGAGAATTGTTAATTTGAGCGGACTGCCTTTGGCGGCTTTCCCTATTGCGCCGAACTTCATTGACATCACACTTCCATCGTCATTAAATAGTACGAAGCTATCGATTCTGAAGATCTAGCGTTAGGAAGGGCTATAAGCCCATTTACAAGTTTTGTTGCTCTATACAGGCAAGACTGGGCTTGGGCGCTGGATCTGCAGAAATACAGGACTTCTACATTGCCGATCTCCTAGCTAATAAGTGATGGCTATGGAAAGCAATATCACTGGGGGATAGAAGTATGCGTACTTCGGCTGTTTCCTACTTACAGAGTCACAGTGTGTTAGTTGTGTCCTGGTCGGCAACCTGAACCGGATCAAAGGGCTATTTCAAGATTCGTGATCCTTTCTACTGCGTCATCAGGCTGGACAAGTCTTCCTTGCAGCTCAATCGCTCTTTCCTCCCCAGCTTAGTTTGACGGCTCAAGTCCACAAAAGACACCGTCGAAACAAATCTCCTCGATACCGTTGCTGCATGTACTCATGAGTGGGCTTTTGACGTTCACCCAAGGGCCGACAATCGATGTCGCTCAACATTTTGCGGCTCCATTCACCTCGGTGTTAGCGGATCATGTCTCGATCCCGTCTGAGCTAGACCCCTCCAACGGGAAGTGCTCAATACGTTTGGAGCATATTAGTCAAACGTAAAGAGTCAGAAACGTATCCCTTTGCTATCACATAGGAGAAAGTCCGCCATGTAATCGCAAAAATGAAGCACCTGAAGGACTTGTTATCGGAGTGCAATTCAGATTTGGTAAAACCCCTTGACGATAAGGTGTGGATAGCCATAGACAAACTTGAAAGGGCAATCCCGGACCCTGAGGTGCCATATAACGGCTACGATGAACGCTGGAGATGGAGGCAACTTCACAGAGTAAGACGGTGGATAGACGAAGTCAAAACTAGCCTGGATAACACACTCGGTGCTTACTCCGCTAGTAGTCGATGCGATCTACCTCGTAAACAAGAAATACAGAAGGCAATGGAAGAATGCTTTGCAACCGCACTCCTTCACGTGCCACCCGACTGGCTTGCGCAATTCGTCGAATTTGTCTTGTAGCAGAGTATGATGGAGCCTTAAAGGATTCTGTCGCGTTCCCCTATCAAGCAGACCGTTAGGCGAGATCTGTATTTCCGACTTTGACCGTCTTAGATTCTGAACACTGTGGTTCATAGCCTAGGCACTTCCAGAATCACCACGCTGGGGCCCAGTCATCCCACGGGACAGGTACCGTTGCCTGCAGTAATGAGCTGCATTTCGAAGGATGTCAAGTACGACATGCTAGAGGGAGTACGGGCTGTAATAGCAGACCCACAACAAATATTAGCGAACCGACAACAAATGCAGCCCTCTTTGCGAACTATCGATGAAAGTCTTGTTGCTACTTGCAAGGACGTACGTGCGCTCTTCCACTTTCTATCGACTTGCGATTGGCTATAGCCGGTGATTGATGATCAACCTTTCCTGCCCCTGCACAGGTATTGATAGATTTCGAAAAAATGATCTTGAATTCTGTGTCATATGGAGACGAGTCAAGGTATACCGCACTATCAACCCTTGGCGGTGACTCGACAGGTTTTCATGAGCGACCGGTAGCACCGAGCTGAGTCCTGTTAGTGGCTCTGTTAGTTGTCGTCCATTCGTTCGGAATCCTAGTGGGGATAATGAAATATAGTTCGAGCAATGTATATCTGTAGTAAAAGTGAGATAAGTCATACGAAGTCCTTCACTTTGCGAAAGGAAGAGGTGTCCGTCCTGCAGAGTAGAAGCTTCAAACTCCCTTTTTGTGTCATCTGCCGAATTTTCTTGGAGAGGGCAATATGCGTTCGGCTGTACTGGTATCCTTGCCGCCAAGTCGAAAGGCGCTTTTGCGCGCAATGCATGAACTCCGGCGCATGCGCCCAGTCATGCTTGGGACTGAAGGTTGGGCATGTCCAGCAGTCTTATCGTTACACATGAGGCACGCCGCGCAGCCACAACTGCGCATATAGCGAGTGCGACGACCTATTCAATTCCACCCATTCACTAGTTTGCGGGAACTGGAAGTCACAAGTGATCCCGATCACTATCCGCGGAAGCAAATCACGTCGTAGGTCGAGCGACATGAAACGCGAATGTTCTGCTTCAACTTTCGAGGTCGCTCTGAAGTCGGACGAAAGACCATGACAATTGTTTCTGCTTGGGTGAGTAGCTTGTTCTCCAGAGAAGGGCACAGGCTGACGTCACTTCCTACAGCTGGCTCGCCGGTCGCCTGTCTCCCTCGCTCTCGTCGTCCTCGCCTACCTCGCATCCCTCCATACCATCGGTCTATACCATTTTACCCGCGGATTCCTCCTCACCCGTCTCGCGCTCGAAGACGTTTCTCCATCGAGCGATGCCTTACCCGAAATGGCCAGATTCGACAAGGCGGTCATCCTGGTTATCGATGCTCTGCGGACGGATTTCCTGGTAACGCCTGAGCACGACGTTTCGGCTTTTTACCACGACGTGTTGACGATTCCTGCAAAACTGACGGCTGCGCAACCATCGCATTCGGTCATCTTTGATGCGTACAGCGATCCTCCGACGACGACTATGCAGCGACTCAAGGGTATCACCACAGGGTCCTTGCCGACGTTTATCGACGCTGGAGCGAATTTTGCATCGACAGCGATCGAGGAGGACTCCCTGGTTCATCAGCTCGTTCGATATGGTAAGCGTGTCGGGTTCATGGGCGACGACACTTGGACACATCTTTTCCCTGGATCATTCGAGAAGAACATGACGCATCCGTTCGATTCGTTCAATGTCGAAGATCTACACTCGGTCGACGAGGGGGTAATCGATCACCTTTTCCCCTATCTTAACGCTGTCAACACCTCGCGCTGGGACGTTCTCATCGGCCATTTCCTCGGCGTCGATCATGTCGGACACCGAGTGGGTCCCAGCTCGGAGACAATGACCGTCAAATTAAAGCAAATGAACGACGTGCTCGTCCGTGTCGTGGAGGATTTGCCGGAGGATACGCTGCTCGTCGTTCTTGGTGATCATGGAATGGATCAGCGAGGAGATCACGGAGGCGATGGCGTGCTCGAAACATCGGCCGGAGTTTGGATGTACTCCAACTCGCGACCTCTCGTCCCCTCGGGTCACCCTGCACCGCGTATCAACCAAATCGACCTCGTCCCCACGCTTGCCATCGCCCTCGGTCTTCCGATCCCCTTCAACAACCTTGGCACCGTTATTCCGGACCTGTTTTCACCCAACGACCTCCCCCTTGCGCTCAAAGCCAATGCGGACCAGGTCAAACGGTACCTTGATCGATACGAGGGTCAGATGGATCGTCGAGCGTTGCAAAAGGCATACGATGCGATCAAACCGGAAGACACGGAGACGTCTCAGGCGTTCCTAAGTGCCACGCTCGATCACCTCCGGGCGCTATGGGCTCAATTTTCACTTGCCCGAATCGCACTTGGCTGCCTCATCCTCTTCTTGACGATGCCGACTACATGGGCTCTCTACACGACGATTCGAAACACTCGAGGGGCGTGGCACCCGATCATGCGAGAGATCCTGCATGTTGGCGGATACGTTGGTGTTCTCGCGGGATCCGTTGTAGGTACCGTGCGAGGCGCGTACACACGTGAACCGAGCGAGGCGATTGCGTGGAGTATTACCGGGTTTGCGGTGGCTTCGCAAGTAGGAATCCTAGTCATCCTTGGCCGAGCGACCCTTGCCACCGTCTACCGCGACGTTTCCAAGCCTACGGGCGGAATGACGATTGCGCTTGCAGGACCGATCGTCTTGATCCTCCATGCAGTCTCGTTTGCCGCCAACTCGTTCACCATCTGGGAAGACCGAATGACCTTGTTCCTCGCATCGACTCTGGCGCTCGTGCCCCTCCTCAAAGCACTCACTGCACCCATGCCGCGACTCCGACTCAAGATTTTCGGCTTTTCCGTCGCACTCGCTGTCTTGGTCAGGCTGCTCGGATCCATCACCGTGTGTAGGGAAGAGCAGCAGCCGTACTGCACGGTGACTTTCTATGCACACGGTTCGACACCCGTTGCGCCTAGCACTGTTCTCGCTCTCACCCTTCCTGTCGCTTGGTACCTTCCCTCGCTCATCATTCAAGCCTTCCTTGCTCCGTCACGCGCAAACTCGGGCCCGGCTCCATTCTTCCTCACTACGGGTTTACGAGCTGTACTCACTGCGGGCGCGGCGTACTGGAACCTCGAATGGGCGGAGACTTGGAGCGGGATTCAGCCGGCACGAAGGCCATTGATCAAGATTATCAAGATGTGGCTTGCGCGCGTGACATTAGGTGTTTTAAGCGGAGCGGCACCTTACGTCTGGGCGAACATGCCGTTGTGCATTCAGGTCAAGAAGGAGCTTGTCGCCGAGGATCAAGCACAAATCATCGCTCCGGGTGCTGCGGACAAGCCAGCGGAGACGCGGGTAATCGTCTATGGCTTCGCAAACTCGTACGGATCATCTTACCTCCTGTTCCTCTCGATCCCGTTCGCCATCTTGTTCTTCGTTTCACAACCGACGGCGCAAGTCGCTCTCGCGGCTGCACTTGTTGGGCTCCTATGCCACCTCGAATTAGTCGACGCCCAGCGTGATGCTACGTCGATGATGACCGCGTTCTCCGGAAACGCTGCCAATCCTGCGGCATTCGAGGGCACCGACAACGTGCCAACTCAGCAACCGACATTCGGAGACATCTCCTTGCTCGCCTTGCTTGCTCACCTATTGTTCTTCGCCACGGGCCATCAAGCCGTCCTCTCGACCATCCAGTGGAAAACGGCCTTTATTGGTGTCTCATCGGTCGTCTATCCCGTGTCGCCTCTCCTCGTCGCAATCAATACGTTTGGTCCCTTTGCCTTGCTTGCACTCGCGGTCCCCTTGCTCGCGCTCTGGAACGTTTCTCCTCGTCCATCAGGAAAGACACCGGTCGTCGCGGACAGCTTGCAAGCCGCTCTTGGGTTCTTGCTCTACTTCTCCACTGTCACATTCACCTCGGCTCTGTTTTCCGCCCATCTCCGGCGGCATCTCATGGTCTGGAAGGTGTTTGCACCTCGGTTCATGCTTTCCGCGGTCACATTACTCGTTGTCGATGTCGCGTTAATGCTCGCGATTGGGTTTGGGGTTGGCAGGGTGGCCAGCACAGTCAAAAGGACTTTTAAAGGTGATTCGATTTAGGGATACAACTTGACGGAAAAAGCACAACGGCGTTTGTGCAGTAACGATATGACGCAACAATCAACGATAGAATGAGTGATATGCATAGACTACCATATCACAAGACCTTCGCGAAACCCCCTTATGATCGTGGGTGGTGACAATCAGGTTTGTTTGACGCTAGGTTGACTTCCTTGCCGCCAGTAGGTTGTAACAGAAGGCTTTTAAGACTAGATTCAACATCATGGATTCAAATCAAGAGGAAACACTGTTTGCAAGCGCCCGTGGGGAGATATATCGACATATGTCGTTGATATCCCCTTGACCGCCCTGTCCGATGTTTCTAATAGGGGCTGCTCATTGCCTTCGTGGAAGTCCAGAATTAGTATCGGATCGCGAGAAGCCGGAAACCTGCCAAGACTGGTGAACGAATACATGAAAACCCAACTGCGTTCTTCTTCTTGCTTTCGGTAAAGTGCTGAGTGCCTCAGAGTTTTTCCGTTAGCAGGCTCTCTACTTCTTCTTCTTCTTCTTGACATAAAAAGACAAATCTCATATCAGCGGGAATAGCATCAGGTATCTCGATAATATGCTGCCTACAGGACCTATTTGTGATACAGTTCATCCGCAATCTTGACGTTCACAAGCGTTTCGCTGGTTGCCGTTGACGCCTCCTCGGCCATCTTGTTGTCGACCGAAATCTGTTGGTTCCACATGCCTGCAAATACCCCGTCGTCTCTAGCCAACAACTCTTTGTGATTGCCGCGCTCGAGGATCTTGCCGTTGCGCATGACAATGATTTGATCGCATGAAACAATGGTACTTAGACGATGCGCAATCATCAGGGAACTTCTTCCTTCGGCCTATTGTCACAAGGTAAGCGGAGGTTACTGATGGTGGTCTCCAGCAACATACCAGTTTTTCCAGCGCCTGTTGCACGAATCGCTCGTTTTCGGTATCCAGCGCCGAAGTGGCCTAAGAAAGAAGTGGTCAAGCAACCGATAGCGAACGGCAACTGAAGAGTACTCACCTCGTCAAGCACGAGAATGGATGGCTCCTTCAAGACTACGAATTCGGTTCAGGGTCATTCAAATTAAGTAGCAACAAGTAGCTTACTGGTCCGCGCAAGGGCCACTCTCTGCTTTTCACCGCCTGAGAGCCGGACGCCCCTTTCGCCTACGACGGTGTTATACTCTACATAACGACAACTTCCGACGTTAGTGCCATCTCTTTTCTCGCCGTAACGTCCCGTACTCACGCTCTGGGAATGACATGATCCGGTCGTGCAACCGAGCCGCCTTGGCTGCCTCAATAATCTCTTCTCTGCTCGCGCCTTCTCGTCCGTACCCGATGTTGTACTCGATCGTGTCGTTCCAAAGCACACTCTCCTGCGGGACGACTCCCAGTGTCTTCCTCAGACTGACCTGCGTGACATCTCTGATGTCCTGCCCGTCGATCAGAATGGCACCCGACCCGATCTCGTAAAAGCGGAAGAGAAGGCGCAGGACTGTGCTCTTGCCACTTCCACTCTCACCCACAAGCCCAATCGATGACCCTTTGTCGACCTTGAAGCTAACCCCGTCGAGCGCCTTTACTTTTCCATCGTACGAAAAGTGCACGTCACGGAACTCGATGATGCCATCGGAAATGACGAGATCCTTGGCGTTGGGTTTATCGACGATCTCGGTTTCCTCTTCCAGTAAGCGCAAGAGCTTTTCGGCATCCACCATGCCGCTATTGAGTTGTCGATAGATCATGCCGAGCATATGGAGCGGTGCGTAGAGCTGCCCGAGGTAGGTGATGAACACGACGAATTCCGACGCATCCGCTTGCCCCTGGGCGATCCGATAGGTGACAACCAGGGAGCCAGCGAGAAGACCGGACGTGATGATAAAGTTTTGAGTCAGGTTCAACAAATTGAGCGACCCGACAACCTGGAGTTCCTTGACTTGATACGCCTCTACAGCACCGCGGTACCTAGCTGACTCCCGGGCTTCCGAGGTAAAGTATTTTACCGTCTCCCAGTTTATCAAAACGTCGGTATGAATTCCTCGGGTGATGATGTCGCGGTCGTTCATCTCCCGACGAAGCTTTGTGCGCCAGGTAGTAAGCGTGATCGAAACAAAGATGTAGCTGAACATGACGATGCCGATGATGGCGGCCAGTAGCCATCCATATACGAAATAAAATACGCCGATTGCGATGGAAATGTCGAACAATACGGGGAGGACGTTGAAGAGTAGTGTCTACGGGGGCGTTAGCAGACGCAAAGTAAGAGGACGGGTGTACTCACTTGGAAGAAACTGTTGATTGCAGATCCTCGGTCCAAGATTCGTAAGACTTCTCCCGTCTTTCTCTTTGTGTGGAAGGACAGGGAGAGATCCAACAAATGGTTGAAACACATGTTGGACATTTCCTTGTCCGAGTACTGCATCACTGGTGCCCACTACCGAACGCTATTTCAGCACTATTGCCCCGAAACCGGAGGGTGGACGTACAAGCATATTTTGCATCACGGCCAGCATTCCGCTCCCGCCTTGACATAGTCGCAAACCGATATATGCCGCCAAGTATCCCCAAGGCGCTGTAGACAACACGTTAGTGATGTACGAAACCGAACTCAAACGCACTCACAGACTTGCTCGCCATCGCCGTCATACGTGCCAAGCGCTCTGATCACTTTCCCGAGTAACTGCGGCACGAGTACGTTGACGCCACGCCCGAGGACAAGGAGGACGAGACAAGCCAACGCCAGGATTTGAAGTTTACGAGAGTTCCGCGGCCAGAGGTACGGCACGATCTTCATGAACCGTGCGGACCACTGCTTCCATGTCTGTTCGTGTGGCGGCGGCGGGGCTTTGGGACTTGAGGGACAGTCAGCTTCCGTCTCGGCACTGCGTAGCGATGTGCTGTACCTATCCTTTTTGTCGGACTTGATGCCATTGCCGGTGCTTCCATTTGTCCCTACAGGCGTACTCTGGCCCGCGCTGTTCGCGTCAACCGCGCCGTATCCGTTGTCGTCCCTCGCGACACCACTCGTCCGTAACAGAGGATCCGTCTCGGTTTCTTCGGTGGGGGTGACGGGCTGATAGGTGATGATTGGGTTCGATACGGCCCAGAGGAGTATAGGCAGGAATATGATTCTCAAGGCGATGAGAATCAAATGAAGAGATAGATAGATGGAAGGCTTGTACACTGTTCATGCGATGCGTCATCAGGTTGTGCATCCATCAGCTAGACGTCGACTCACTCTTTGACACATCCCTTGCCTGGAAACCTAGAATGATGCACTCCATAACCCATCCCACCATGGCTTGCAAGACCAGCCCATTCCTTGCATAACCACTTCTCCAGCTGACCAGGACACTCGTTCCAGCCCAAATCACCACATTCGCCAACGAATAAATCGCCCACGCCGTGCCTGTTTCTCCGAGCCACTCCTTCTGTAGACATGTTTGCACCACGAAGACGGCCCCGTCGGCGAGGTAACTACTGCTGATGAGTGTGAGAAGCAGGAGGATAAAGAGTCGTCGTGGAATGATGCGTTGCGTTACGATCGGACGAATTCCGGCGAGCTCGGATGGCGGTGGCGACGGCGGCGTGAAGAGGGAGAACGCAAGCGGCAACACGACCGCCGGCGAGACCAGCCTGAGGACGTTGAGGACGTACATGATATGTCGGTGGCGAATGACACGCAGCAAAAGTGCACATATCAGTTGAGCTGACTGCTATAAGAATTCAAAGCCTAGAAACGATCGGGAGATGGTGGTCACACGAGTCGCAAGGTCAAAGGGAAGTTACGTAATCGGTCCATGCGAATACTGCCTGAGGTTCACTGTAATGAGCCATACCCGCTCGCAGACTGGCTTCTCATCATGGCGCGACGTGCTGCCTGTTCGCTCTCATGCACAGCAGACATGTACCAACAGGAGGGTCTAGGGAACTTACATATATCCACACACCATACAACGACTAACCAGAGCCGAGTCCATAAACATGATACTACAACGGATCCTCGACGGGCTTGAAATAAATCGTCGAGATATACTTTCTACGATACCTCGTAGTGGTACCTACGGCCAACGTATCATTCTTGATTGCACTCGCCGTCAAGTGATTCAAGACGACGTGATTCGGAACGGGTAAGATGGAATTGTCGTCGCCCGCGGCGCCACCCACTGTTCCCTCGAGTTCCTTCGGGGTGACGTTGAGGATCACCTTGTTCAGGTGGGGTGGTAGCGCTGGTGGGACAGGAAGCTGAGACAAGATTGTTGCGCATGATTGGCGGTAAGCGCGGTGCTGAGTGACGGGCAGGTCTTCCGGTGGATCGGAGAGCGCTTCTTCCTCCATCTCCTGGAACCTCTGGAGTGCCCAGGGGATCTGGTCCGTCCACAGGGAAGGATCGTCTACGTAGCCGCACCTCAGCTTCCAATACTCGTCATGAAGCAATCCATGACTCACCATCATCCAACTCCCCCTGGACCTTCTGCGCCCAATCCGCCTGTGCCCAGTCCTCCTCTTCCTTGCCTCCACGAGCTCCGTCACCACCCCGCGGAACGTCTACCTCGAGCCAATTGACCAAGTTCCCGTCTCCGTCCGTGGCGGTCTGCAAGTCGTTCGAACATCGCCAGTGGTCGTCGACTATGAATTTGATGCGATGGGTCCCCGGTGGAAGGTTGAGGAGGAGGCTAAAGTCGTGCGTGCTGCATGCCAGAGCGTTATATTAGCAACATAATCCGGTGTTCGTCTGAACCGCTCGACGCACCTCTTGTTCATTTTCAGCCGCGTTCTCCATCCGTTCTCCGCAAACGTTCCCGTCACGTAGACATCCTTTCCACCTCCATTCCAGGTAACAAGTGTTGAGACCAACCCATCCCCCTCCTCTTCTGCTCGTCGTTCTGGTTCAGATTTCGGCGCTTTCGCGACAGCCGCCGCGCGTTCCTGTTGCGCAAGAATTTCCCTGCGGCGATCCTCATCCCGCTGGAACGCATGCGGCGTCACATCCCCAGGTGCATGTTCGTCCTTTTCGGTATGCAGTGCCGATCCCTCTGGCAAGCCGGAAGAGACCAAGGGAGTCGCCAGACCGGGAGTCTGGGCCGCGATAGGATCGTGGTCGTGTGTCCCGCGAGTGACGATCGCCGGTGCTGGTTTCCCCGCCTTTGGCTGAATCGGGCGGGAAAAGTCGGGTTGCTGCTGTTGCTGAGCCAAGGTTGAGGAAGTAACGTGTTCGGTGTGTCCGCCGCCCGTTTCATGGGGACTGAAGGAGTAGTTGGGTAAGGCGGCGGGGGTCAGTGGTTGTATTGCAGCAACGGCCCGCGGCACGGCGGGAAAGTACGGATTGTCTTGAACATATTCTTTGGTAGAGTTCGTCTGCGGGTTTGCGTCTTGAGTCGCTCGAGTGCCGGACATGAGGCTCACTCGACGACCAGAAGCGGCAACACCGCCTTGCTGAACTGTATCCGGCACGTAAGACGACGCATCCGCCACCCCTACAGCACGTAAAGGCGACGGCCTTCCCGTCCCGGGACTCGTCACCACCGCTGATTCCGCTCCGGCCATCAAAGCGGGTGTTGCCATACTCGTCAAGCTCAATCGATTAAGGTCCGGCAACTCTAGTGACTTCCGACGTCGTGGAGAGCCCGGCATTCCACGCAGAGAAGACGGGGAAGTCGGGTTCGGACTCGTCGGTCCTGGAACGGGAGAAAGAACCGGAGCTTGCGGTGTATCGTCGTTACTGGTTTCCTGGTTCGTCAATGATGTTGTTGTCGACGAGGGCGGCCCTCGCCCAGCTGGAACGGGAAAGGGATCATGCAGATGCGTCGTACGGTGAAGCGGGAGTGCGCTTGCTGCAGCTGGCTGTTGTCGGTTCTCCCTGTGTTCTACTGGACGCTTGTGCCGCGAGATCGAAGAATGGCGGCCCACACTTGCTGCCGTGGGAGATTGAGGGGTTACTCCCTGTGATGAAGGGGTGTTTCCCATGGTGTCTATGCCTGATGTAGTTGGCCGTCGAGGATAGTATCTAGTACACCCCACATAGGATGCCCCTTACTATCGCTTACTCATAGTCGGCAGGATCACGTGATGATCCGAGTCATAACAACCCTTTCCGTCTAGATCTTCATCTTCAACCTACTCTACGCCATCAACAATGTCAGACGACTCGGTGTACACACACAACCCATAGTAAGCCAGTCCATACTTCTCTCGGTCCACGCTCATCCCCTCCCCACACAGCGCCGGACACCCGCAACTCGCTTCCCCGCTCGAGGGTGAAGTTCTCTGGGAATATGCAAAGCTCGCTCGAACGATACGCAGGGTCCGTTCTTACGCCAGTGGTTCTTCCATTCCTTCAAGCTGACCTTGTTCCTTGCCACAATCAGGTAGACTCCATAGCGAAGACAACCTCTGCACAGCCAAATGACGCGTTACTAGCCGAACTGAGGAGTTTGGAACGGAAGATGGGACTCGTCTTGACACTCGTACGCCCGCGTTCTCCTCCTCCTCTCTCTCTCTGATCATCTGACACTCATCCATATTCCGCGTATAGTTCAAGGCTTCTGTATGGGCTATTATCACAGACACTGAAGCACAAGCCGAAGCAGAGGCGGACGCCGCAGCTGCAGAGCTCGAGCGGAGGAGGCATGATGATCAGGATTCGTAGGTGTGCGACGTTGGTGGGACGGCGGGTTTGGAAGATGTGTATGTAAGTGGGGGTTGTACGGGTGCGATACCATTCATGGGGGAGATGCCATCAAGCACGAATATAATCAAGGGACCTTGGGCTTCATGCCACCAGGAAGACTTGAATCTAGGGACCGATACCCTCCGCCCTCGAGCTGTTATCCGCGTATGGATGCCGTGATAGGAGGAGAACAGCCGATGGGAACAAGCATGTCTCCGAAGAGCCTCGGCAGCACACAAGAGCCCTAGAAATCGAAGGCACAATCCGCAAACTCCACGGCGGAAACTTTCTTTGTCAAATTCATCCACTCCGACGACCCGCGCCCAATATCAGATGAACCGATGTCGAGCCCGGCTATATCGGGTGTAGTGCGCCTTGGAGATGAGGCGCGTGCCTCTCTTACCATCATGGAACCGACCGGCGCGTGTCTCTTTTCCGCCATGAAGGGCTGCGTATGTTTGCGTGATGGGGAAGGTAGATGTCATAGCTGGCGCGGGGTCCGAGGGTACGCGAATGGTTTCACTGCAACAGGTGGCCGATCGTAATGGTCGCTTGTCACTGTTCGGAGCACCCGAGGGGAGACGGATCTCATGGAACACCTCGCTTAACCGGAAAGGACGATTAACATCGTGTGTGGTGCATCGTCAATACTATCCGATACACTTTGGACAACACAATTATAAGTAGAGACTATGTCGCATGTTGTGCACCGTCGCTGCGTGATACATGTCATGAAGCTATCCCGGTACTGCAATTCTGGGACATTGGCGGAAGCTCGTTCAACTTCTTCGAAGTACCGCAGAAGACTGGGACTGAGCTTCGCTCGCATTGTCTAAAGTTTGAAGCGATCTTGCTTTATCGTAGGCGCTGAATGTCGAGAGACCGCGGTAAAGAGCCCTGAAAAGGGACTAGGGGATTCACATGGCACCCAGTAATGATTCGTAGCAGACGACTTCGGTTCGCAAAAAGGCATACATACCGTGACATCCTCGACCTCGGGCGGAATCAATGTGGCCGCATGAAGGACACGCTTTCCTGATCGCCCGCCTGCAGTGCTTCGCAGACAATGTTCTTGATCCTCGCCGGTATAGCGCTCACATTAGGATGTAACTCAATCACTGACCCGCTCATTTCTGTCATTTCTGTCAGGTCGCGCTCGTACAGGTGCTTGATGGTCTTGGGTTCATCTGCAAGATCGGGGTCCTGGATGTGTAGGGTTGTGATGGTCGGAACGGATAACCACCCTCCGGAAGTAGGCGTTGGAACATGGAACCTCCAGATGGACAGCTCTAGCTTTTTGATTGGTCCACGGTTGTAGCCGCAGATATCCCTCATACCTGCGAACATCCGTTGTTCTTATCCACTATCAGTTCGATCTTTCGACCTAACATGGCATTGTCAATGACCGTGGGTCTGAAGGGAGCGAGGAAAACGATCAGCCTGAGCTCCGCCCAATCCAGATTTTGCCCAGCGGCCATAAGCGCATGCTGCCGGTGTGGTCCAGTGGCAGCGAGGGAGGATTCGAGGTGCCTTACTGCTTCACCGATCCTATCCAATGCCACTCTTAGGGAAGGTCCGGGTTGGAAGGACTGGAAGTTGGCCGGCTGGGACGTAGGTCCTGGGTTCGCTTCGAGAATCATCCAAGCGCCGTTTGACACCATGATCGCCCGCAACTCATGGAGTTTCGCAGTTACTTCGGTGATATCCTTGTCGCTGAGATTCTGTAGCGGTAGAGGCACTCCATGCGTAGAATCACCACCATCTACCATGATACTACATACATGTTGCGGGGTCGATAGCAATGTTGGATCGTCTAGATGCAAGTTCACGGTAGCGATTGAATCGCGGGTAATGGCCCTGCATGATATTTGACGTTGTTGGAAGAAGCCAGATGTAAATTGTACCAGGTAGTGCAGCATTCGCGCTCAATTGACGGTGACACTGCCCGGACTGGAGAATGCGCGATAGGCATTCATGTTATATGAAATAATATCCTTCACTCTCACGTTAATGGGTTGTATACGTGCCGTTGAGAGCTATGATTCATCCACTAGGAGAAACCAATGAAAGGATGGCAGTCGAAAGGAGGGGCATATCGCGTTGTAGCCCTCGACTCCTGGTCTCCTCACTGGCCGACAAACGATGTCATAGCACCATGACGCATAAGAAGGATATCCGATCAGGCAACAACGCACCAGGTACCCTTTCCGGATGAGACGCGGACGCGAAACTGCCTTCGAGACCCTTGAGGTCTGGGAGTTTGAAGCCTTTCTTTTTTACCTTCGTCAGAGACTCACGATAAAGAATACGTCGAAGAAATACGTAGCGGCGAAGAGCGGGCATATCGCTATTACCTTCCGAGAAAGGCCATTTCGCTATAACATAAATCAGGCGCATCATAGCGACGACTATCTCCAATGGCAGCCAGTAGATAGCACACGACGTGGTAGTGCTGCGATACTGCGACTTTCTTTCGCGTTTCATCTTGACGTTCCCGGAAGAGGCCAAATTTGGTTCCGCGCGGCGATCGGCCGACCGTACTGGACGGAGTCGTGCACGCTCGTTGCTTCTCCTGCTTGTAATTGTTTACTAGTTACATATTCAAGTGTCTGCTGGCTACCAAGGTCTTCTGCGCAACGTATCAGGGACTCTCACTCTCTCATAGTATGCCTCCTCAACCAGCACAAGCGGCGCCCCCACCCCCTGAGGAGGAGGGAAGGCTATGGAAGGCCGTCAAGATGGCCGCTTTGGTCGTTGGTTCCCAGATCGTAATGAAGCAGGTGATGAAGGGTGTAAGTTAACCTTGGCGAGGGCTGCCTTGCGTATGCTGATCACAACACTTCGCACAACTCTCACCCCAGCCTGCTCCTCGTCCAGTACCAGAGCAGCATGCAGCGCCTTCCGCGGCTGTAACCTCTCCCGTAACCGAGGGCATCGACCTCTCCTCTCTCCCGGAAACTGTATCACCTTACTGGCCATCCGGAACGCCCCTCATCCTTAGTATCTATACATCGCTTTCACCCTTGGCTCCCTCTGACATTCCGGCCGAATCGCCCATCGTCTCATTCCACAACCTGACCTACGGATCATGGAATGCTGATCAATCTCGGTTCGCGGACGTTTACGTTGACGTTCCCGAAGAGGTTAGACTGCATAATGCCTCGATGTGGGCGGACATTTTCCTGCTTCCCGAGGCATCTACGTCAGCTCAGGCTAGCAAGGACGTAATGCACATTCGAAAGCCGTTGACCAAGTACCTTCCGCCTAAAAAAATCCGAAAAGCGGTTTCCCTCTTGGGTGGAAACTCGACGCAAGATGTTGCCGAAGAAATTACGGAAGAGACAGCGTTGCCTATCATCATCTCGCACTGGTCACCCAATCTCACCCTTGCACTCGTCACCGACTCCGGAACGCTCAAATACCGCGCACAACCACCCCCTGTCCGATCGTTCATCAACCTTGCGCCGCAATCGTCTCCGGAATCAAAGGCAGCCTACTACCCCATCCTCTACCCCAACGAATTCTGGCACCTTACAGACTCTCTCATCGCACTCAACGGAAGCATCGCTACCCCTTCCCGCCTCCCCTTACGGATCAGCTGTGCCCCGCTCAGTATGTGGAAGTTCAACCTGTACGCGCACATGAATACGGCGTTCGAGCAGCAGGCGCAGGCCAAGGCGGCTGGAGCACAAGCTGGGCCGATGGGTGCTTCCGGAGGAGCGGATTTGGACGAGTTAAAGAAGATGTTGATCAGCGCGAATCCGTATTGGTTGGTTATCACTATCATTGTTACGTTGCTGCACACTCTGTACGTGTCATGTCTTTCTTTACCACCAATTGCAGCTAAACTCCATTCCCGGTAGATTCGAGTTCCTTGCGTTCTCATCGGACGTCTCGCATTGGCGGAAAAAGGACAAGGATCTCGTCGGTGTATCCTTGCGCACAATCGTGACCAACGTCGTCGTTCAGGTTCGTACCCGCCTTCTCCGATGTTGTCGCCCTACTGATTACATCATCTGTTGTCAGCTCATCATCTTGCTGTACCTGCACGACTCGTCAGAGGAAACTTCGTTTATGATCCTCGCGTCTCAGGGCATGTGGGTCGCGTTTTGCCGCCTCAACTTGCGATATATCAGCTCACCATTATCGTCACCGCAGTGGTCTCCTCGTAGAGGCCTGGAAGATTACCAAAGTGGTTGATATCAAGTTCCTTCCTGCGCCTCCTGGGTCCTTGATCCCTTACAAGCTCGCCATTGAAGGTGATTCCTCGCACCCTCACGCCGTTGGTTCATTTGCGCTAATCCGATCGAAATCCCAGACAAGCATGAGCTAACTGCAGATGAGAAGAAGACGCAAGAATACGATAAATTGGCGTTCAAGCTCGTTGGATATGCTGCGGCGCCGTTGATGGCCGGCTATACGTATTATTCGCGTACGTGCTTTTTCACGCCGTCTGCGTTTTTCTCCTTACGGTCGACTGATAGCTCGACATTATGTTCATGGATATCGGAATAGTCAACTACAAGTGAGTGCTTCATGCGTTGAAGTCTTTGTAGCGTAGAGATCACTGACATCGATGACCCGCATTGGCAGAACACACAAGGGCTGGTATTCGTTTGTTATTACTACTCTCGCTCAAGCCATCTACATGTACGTTCGGCCAGTCCTTTCAATGCTAGGTAACCTTCCCTGACGCAGTTTCGTGTCCCAGGTTCGGCTTCGCGCAGCTGGTGCCGCAGTTGATCATTAATTACAAGCTGAAATCCGTGGCTCATATGCCGTACGTCTTTGCAAGTGTGGGTTGAATAGTGGATGGAGACGCTGATATACCAGCATCATGTTCGGTCTCTCCCGTGACAGAATGAAAGCAATGTAAGTCAGCCGCCAGACTACGTTCTATCTGATAGCTGACCGTGCGTTGCTTCGCGTGCTTTCAGGGTTTACAAGACGCTTACCACTATCGTGGACGACTGCGCGAGTTTCGTCATCCACATGCCATGGCGTACGTCTCCTCACAGTGGGCCCATGTCAGACTCAGCTAATCCGTTTTGACGTTGCCGCAGTCCACCGTCTTGCTTGTTTCCGAGATGATGTAGTTTTCCTCATCCTCCTCTACCAGCGGTGGATTTACCGCATCGATCCGACCCGAGCCAACGAGTACGGACAAGTCATGCAGGGAGAGACGGAAGTTGTTGGAGATACGGATGCAGGGGCGGTGAAGAGTGCCGCGATTGAAGGGTCAGCAGAAGTGGCAAAGGCTGGAAAGGCTGGAAAGAAAGCGAAGAAGGATGTCCAGGGTAGGAATCACCTGAAGACCGAGTAGCGCCGCGAGTGAGGATCATCGGAGGTGCCAAGTTGCGTCTCATCGTATGTTTAGCTTTCCAGCAAATATGTTGCTCTAGACTTCTTGACTATGAAAGACTCCAAAGGCTAGCTTGGAGAAGTGACCGCATGATCAATTGCACTGAGGCTTGTATCCTGTTCAGCTTCATACCATGTTCATGCATACTCCTAATGTCGTTCCACTTGTTGCAAGTTATCTATTTGCAAGATTATGTAAGGACAGCTGTAAACCTTCGCATTAAAATCGATTCAATTCCATTTTAATGGCGATACAACATCGGAAACAGTCAATTTATACAATTCTTGGTCTCTACAACTTCGCCTTGACAGGTGCCTTTTCGGCTTTGGCGATTTCTCTAAGCGTGCGCCGCAGGATCTTTCCAGATGGTCTGTTCACCCGTAATCAATCAGTCATCGAGCGTAGTAACACTTCTTGAAGACTTACAGTCTAGGCAGTTCCCCGACAAACACCGTTCCTCCGACGAGTTGCTTGTAATGTGCGACCTTTGGCTTCAGCCAGAGGTTAATCTCTGCAGCGAGCAACAGCTTGGCCTGCTCCGAGTCGAGGGCTTGGAGGCCAACAGCGGGGACGATGTATGCTCTACAAGTAAATCGTATCAGGCTCGGTACGAAAGCTGGCAGAATCGCACAACATACCTTGGCAGTTCGGTTGCAAGGGAGTCTTCCCAAACACCCACAATACCGATATCGGCGATCTTGGGGTGCCCGAGCAGGATGCCTTCCAGTTCAGCAGGTGCGACTTGGAACTGCGGAGGGGAAGGCACAGCATTAGCCGAGTTGCGATCGCACACGCCAGCAAGGACGTACCCCTTTGAACTTGATGAGCTCCTTCTTCCTGTCGACGATCTTGTAAATGCCTTGCGCATCGACAACACAGACGTCTCCCGTTTTATACCATCCATCGGGAGTTTTTGCATTTCTTGTCGCTTCCGGTTTCCCGAGATAACCCCTGTGTATCAACGTCGTCAGATACGACCTCTGAGCGTGGTTCTATTGCGACTAACGCACTTCATGATATTCGGACCTCGAACCCATAGTTCTCCACTGCTTCCCACGGGGACGTCGTTCTCATCGTCATCCACCAACCGGGCCTCCATATTTGGCACCAGCATACCGACGCACCCCCGGTGGGATTTGGCATAATTCGTGTCCAAGATACATGAGGAAGGCGAGGTCTCTGTCGATCCGTAACCTGCAAAGACTGCAATAAGCTTCACCATCTTCAGTCTTACAGCACAGTCGCCTACCCTGTGTGACAACGGTACCGTACTTTGCGAACTTTCGTTCTACCTCGATGGTAAGGTCTGCCCCGCAAGGTCTATTGCAAAGGGCTGTCAGCACGAGTCCCGTAAGCCCAGTGTCGGACTTACGCAGCTCCTGACATGAACCATTTCAGGGAGGAAAGGTCATGGTTGTCGACTTCGGGCGATTTCGAAACGGCAATCTAGAGTTGATAGTCAGTAAGCCTTCACACAACGCCGCGCGTCTTCGCCTGCTCACTAAGACTGGTGGAGCAACCAGCGCGAAAGTACATCGGTACTTGGCTACTACTTGGCAGAACGGCTTTACCGAGAATTTCTGCGGGACGACGACCGTTAGTGAAGTCTTTGGAGAGAGGCGGGCAGACTCACAGGAACGACAATGATCGAATAGCCCCGGTGAAGTGGGGACAGGACGAGTTTCACAAAGCCGTAGATGTGGTACATCGGTCTACAAAAAGGATCAATAAGCTTGTTTCTCTCGACTTGCGTCTGAGCTACTTACAAGAAAGCCGGGGTAGACTCATTGGGTCCGATACACGGCGGCATAGCGATCGCAAATTGGGCAAGAACGCTCGTCAAATTGCGGTGGGTCAACTCGACTCCCTTGGGCAGGCCCGTCGTTCCCGAACTGTAGCAGAGTACGGCTGTCTGATGACAACCTTCGGGACCCAAGGGAACGGGGACGACGACGTTTTTGCCGTTCTTCTCCGAGACCAGGAGATCCGCATAGCTGATGAACGAGGTATCGGGGGACGCAACACCGTCTGCTCCCAGTCCGGTCGACTGTACACCCTCAAGCGCACGTTGAGTGGCGGTGATACGACGTGACAAAAATGTATGTTGTAGTGCATACTTGTCGTCGGCAAAGGGAGACTTTGCGCCAGGGGTTTTGTGCAGGAGGTTGAAGGCTTCGAGTGCCACAGGCAAGAGCTCCGGGTCGACAAAGACAAAGGCAGCCTTGCAGTCGACGAGCTGGTAGAGGAGTTCCGAAGGCGAACTAGAGCCGATGCCGAGTCAGTGTTCCGTCAGAGGTGCTTTGCGAATCGCGACTCACCATGCTGCACTAGCCAGACTTGGAATCAAACCCGCAGACATGCATCCCAGGGCGACCACAGGGTAGTCGACGCTCGTCTTTCCCAATACCAACGCGACCTGACCGGGTTTTGCATTTTTGCGCGTAATCAGACCTCGAGCCAAGGCCAATGCTTCGTCAAAGACTTGCCCGCGGGTCTTGGTTTCACCGGTAGTGGCATCGACGCTTGACCTCCATTCTCGTGGTTTGCCGGTTGACAAGAGGTAGTCGACGATGGATTGGTCGGTAAGCTCGGCCGGAGGGTGGTTGGATTTGTAGACGTGCATGTTGAGCGGTGTATGGTTGTATATGGATCGAGCGCAGTCAACCGGTTTGCCAAGTGATGAATTGACTTTGCGCTATATAAGGCTGTCGAACAGTGCTGGTCAATGACTCCGGAAGTGTTTTGTCCGAAGTGAGATGCGTAGCGTTCGTAGTGTCAACAATGTGTCACCATGCTAACTTGCAACCAGCTCTGCAACATGTCCATTAATTCGCTTATCTATTTGACCGGTTCTTCGTCCCGATAGCCGACTGGCTGACCCGATCGCTAGGCCTGCAAAAAGCGTTGCCCCTCTCGCTTCTCTTGGCGGGACCCTGCGAGACACCTTTGAAACGCGGAAGAGCGGTTGACAGATTTGCGGATTAGGTAACCACGCGTCGTTACCGGCAATAGGTAACCGTCCGTTCAGGCTATTGTCGATACCGGGCTGGTCGCACCGACATGTGCACACGCCTTGTATATATCTTGTTGCCAGACAACCACTCTTCTAGCATGCTCAAATCCCCTTTTCAATCTTCTATCACATCAACATCTACACCATGTCCTCCCCACGCGATACTATCCTGCGAAAGCAAGCCGATGACGTCGTGATCTGTGCCTCGGTCCGAACAGCCTTGACCCGATACAAAAAGGGCGGGTTCAAGGATGCCCTCCCCGAGGACTTGCTCTCGGCCGTCTTGAAAGCCACCATTCAGAGGTCCGGCATTGACCCCAAGTTGGTTGAAGATATCGCGGTCGGCAACGTGTTGGCTGAAGCTGGTGGAACCAATATGGCGCGAATGGCACAGTTGCACGCTGGAATCCCTCATACGTGAGTTGCAGCGTTCCCTTACTACGCAATGAGACCTGACTCGAGTGCTCTATAGCGCCTGTCTCGCTACGGTTCATCGGTTCTGTTCGTCCGGCCTTATGGCTGTTGCTCAGGTACGTCGCCTAGCTACCAAAACAACGCGGCAACCGCTCACGTCAGTCCCTCCCCGTAGATCGCCAACCAAATCACCACGGGTCAAATCGACATTGGTATTGGATGCGGTGTGGAACACATGTCGACGGGGCAGGACAACTCGACATTTGCGCCCAAGATGAGCGAGGAGGTATTGAAGGGTGAAGAAGTCAAGGATGTGCTTCTCCCCATGGGCATCACTTCGGAAAACGTGAGTCCACCAGGTGGGTCCTTGTCATGCAGCCGAGCTGAAGCTCGTTCATCCCGTCCTTCAGGTTGCCAAGATCTTCAAGGTTTCGCGAGAGGAACAAGACCGGTTCGCAGCCAACTCGTACCAAAAAGCGCTCAAGGCACACAAGGCCGGCCTCTTCCAGGGCGAGATCATCCCCGTCGAGGTAAGCCGCGAGATTACATTGCTCTCTCTTTCGCAAACGCTTATCCCCGCGTGCTGGTCAGGTCGACTACGTTGATCCCAAAACGGGCCAAAAGAGCCGCATCGTCGTTGACTCTGACGACGGCATCCGCGAAGGTGTCACTGCTGAATCCCTCTCCAAGCTCAAACCCGCCTTCTTCGCGCACGGCACCACGCACGCCGGCAATGCCTCGCAAATCACCGACGGTGCCGCCTCGGTCTTGCTCGTCCGTCGGTCGGTCGCGGAGAGGCTGGGGTTACCGATCTTGGGCAAGTTTCTGACGATCGGGATGGCGGGTGTGAAAGTGGACGTGATGGGTATTGGACCGGCGTTTGCGATTCCCAAGGCGTTGAAGAATGCCGGATTGACAGATAGCGATGTTGACTTTTACGAGATTAACGGTGCGTTTTTTTTCGGATCACACGGCTGGGTCGTGCCAAAGGTAGGCAAGGCTGATGTTTTCCGGTCTTGCAGAGGCATTCGCTTCGCAAGCCGCTTACAGCGTACGTGAACTCAAGATCGACGAGGCAAAGGTTAACCCGGTGGGAGGAGCCATTGCGTTCGGGTAAGCAGTACCTCGCTTGCTCTACCCGGCTGGTCTAATCGCTCGCGCTATCCCGTAGACACCCCCTCGGCTGCACCGGTACACGTCAGATCGTGACGGGTCTCGCCGAGGCCAAGCGTAAAGGACACAAGGTGTTTGTTACGTCAATGTGTGTCGGAACGGGTCAGGTAGGTGACATTTTGACTTGCGGCCAACTGGAGCATATACTGATTTCGCCTTTTTGGATAGGGTGTTGCCGGTGTGTTTGTCAATGAGCAGTAGAGGGTAGGGCAGGGTCGGGACTAGATTGTTGTATTCTCTGTGTGTTCAAGAGACCACTTGTTGTTTGATACATGTAGGGCAAGACCACGCGCCAATGCTCCCTGCGCGAATGTCAGATCGAGGAGGTGTACCGGTAAAGGCAATAGCAGCACACGACGAGTTGAAGCTAGTTGCAGTGAAGTGAATGAATGAGCGGAGCCCCTTGTGGCGCTAATGATCAGCCGACGTTCCGGGTCTTGGCAAACGGGGGGCACCGGGCGATCCGATCCCGAAGCGGTTATAGATGGAGGCGGTACTCGACAGGGGTACATACTCTACCAAGACCTGTCATATCACCACCATGTCGGCTTCTGCACCTTCCACCGCATCAAGCACCTCCCCGACGCCCGCCTCAACACAGGCTTCGCCCAATGCGGGCCTCTCGGTCCCCCCGCAGGTCATCTCCATCGGTAAGTTGCGCATACGAGCACCGCTCCCCCTCACGGCCTAATCCCCTCGCGTCTTCCCTCTCCATCCAGGCCTCGGTTTCATCGCCACCGCCTTCTGCGTCGTCGTCTTTGGCTTCTTCATCCGGATGTACATTGCCCGTCGCCGTGCCCGCTCCGATGGGCATCCACCACCGCCCTGGCTCGACGTCTTCTTCTCCATCGTCGAGAGCCGGTACAACCCGCACGGTAATGGGAGGAATGCCACGTCGGGGTTCTTGTATTTTGAGCCTGTTGGGTTTGGGATCAGCAGGCGAGAGGGTCCCGAGGGAAAGGATTTGTTCGCGGATGTGCCGGTGCCGGTGATGTTTGAGTGTGATGTCGAGCTTGGGGAGAAGGGTGAGGGTGGACAAGCGGATGAGAGGTACATCTCGTCGACCGAGGTGCGTGCGAGTGTGTGCCAATTAGGGCGTGAGAGCGCTGATCAAGAGCTTATGGCAGATACAACCAATGACCGCATACACGAAGCTACCCACCACCATGGATCCTACATCAATCCTCCCAGGAGCACAAATAGGCATCAGTCTCCTCATCAGAATGCCAGAAGCACCACATCAGCAACAGCGCCAAACATACCACGACGACGCCGACGCCGACGAACTATCACCCCTCCCAGAAATCAGTATCGGCGTTCTGACCTGCACGATCGCGCACGAACGTATACGAGATTCCGGCGAGGACGACGAGAGGGACAAGTGGACACCGACGATGACGACGACGACGACGACGACGACGAACGAGGATAAGGGATTCGGCAAGGCGGGGCGGGAGGTGCAGCATCTCGAGTATGAGTGATGGCATGCGCGTGTGTCGATTGGGTCACAGTATCTACGAACATGGGAACGGGGTTACCAGGGTACGATAGGGTTTCGGGGATATGAAGTGTAGCATATTTGCGATGTATTATAATTTCTCGCGCAGCTACAACCGAGACACGACGACGTTGGGTCATCCGATACTGTCAGAATCAAGGTCAGACTAGTAACCCAAGGTCCACATCTGAGCGGACTTACTTATAAGACGCAAGATCTAAGCGTTGTCGTCGAACCGGTGACTTCTCGCCTCACTGCCAATAACCGTACGAGATGCTTCCAAAGACAACTTTGACCGTTCCGTACGGACCAATAAGACGCAATCAGAGCTATGGTGTCCTCCTGGGTTTGCTCCCCGATTCAAAGGGCGGTCCAGTCGTCGTCGCCTTCTTGGGTGAATCGGAAAACGAAGACAACGTTGTCTGCGTATACCGTTTCCGAGTCGACGATCCTTCTGCCCTTCCCTCCGCCTCAACATTCCTTGTCCCCAGCGCCTTCCTCTCCTTTCCCCTTACTTTCAAACTCGTCCGATTCAAAGCCACCAAATCCACCCTCCCAGCCAAAATATCCCTGGCGAGGCGTATACACTGTGCCATCTGCTCCGTCGTCATATTCCGGATCGCCGGCGCCTTTATTCGTTCCCGCCACGGTCTATCGATGCCCACGGTGGTGTCCAAGATGATTCGTGCGAAACAGTGGTCCGCTCGCACGGGCCAAGTCGGTTGGGCTGGGTCACAGGCGATGGCGGCTGCGGGGAGTTGCTGCATAAGTTGTTGCCATTCTTGTTGCGGAGTCAGGAGGGACATCAAAGTAGAGGTAAAGCGTTGAGCTGGGGTGGTGAGGATGGCGTAGGGAACGTTTCTCAGAGTTATACTCCTCGGTTGAATCTGACACAGAGGAAGATGATCGATCAACGATATACGATCGTAATTGATGATTCATCAATTATTACTTTGGCCACGAAGAGTGTAACACCACATGAACCCTTCACCTTCTTCATCGTTCTCGCTTGGGATATCTTTGTACAACGTCCTTCAACTCAAAAAGTCAGGATGCCCCTGATACCCACACCGTACGCCCGGCAGCCACCCAGCCGGAACAGTCAAGCTAACCATCCCTCCTTCCATCATCTCTGCACAGTTACCCACAAGTCATGAACGGCCTCTTTGCCCCTGACGCGAGACAACCCGTCTACCTCATCTTCTACTCGGCAATCGTCCCAGCAACCGGTCAAATGTGGTGTCCCGTACGTATTTCCCCCGAATCTCCGCCATACGAGGGGTTGTTCACTGACATTTCTCTCCCATGCGCAGGACTGCCGCGTCGTTGAGCGTACCGTCCAGGAAACCTTTGACGGCTCAGACAAGCCAAAGGGCGTCATCATCTGGCTTGAACGTGAAGACTGGCGCAGACCGGACAATGAAGCGCGAACAAAGTGGAACGTGCAGAATATCCCCACGATATTGCGGCTAGAGGACGTAAGTAGACGGAGAGTGGCACTCGAGCGGCAAACTGACTATATGTGTACAGGGACGTGAGACTGGTAGACTGGTCGAGTCTGATATTCTGGATGCCAAGAAACTACAGCAGTTGGTGTCCAACCAGTAGGAGACGCTGTCAGGACCTCTAATGCAAGATATATCATGCAAATGCAATACACTGCCGGCTACAACGTTGTCACCTCCCTCGACACCCTCCGTTCCCTACCATGGATTACTAAGCGCCCATTCCTCCTTGTCATTCTTGGGCTTGTCAACCCTGGCGCTCCAACCGCTCGATGTAGGTTCTTCTTGACTAAATGCATCCAACCCAGGACGACTCGTCCCGGTGGATTCATATCGATCCTGATATCCGATATCCCCGTCATCATCATCCTGTTGCACGGCGCTGCCCACCTTGTCGGCGCCCCAGACGTCGGTATCCTGCAGCACGGGAGAGGAAGGTCCAGAGGAGAATGGATTCGCGCTGAACAAGGACGCTGCCGATTTCAAAACGTGCGAGGGAAACTGTTTCGCCGGTTGAAGGGGCACACCGTTGGGCGCCTCTGATGTGGATTCGTTGGCGTCTCCCGATGTCGACCGCGACAGTGGTGGCAGTGTATGTGGCTCGACTTCCGCAGCGGTGCGCAGGCATGATGGTACGGGTGTCCAGCCTTGGTCTTTCTTGTTATCGACCAGCGGCGGCGCAGACTCTGATCTCTCGAGGGGTGGCGGTCTCGATGCCAGGGACGGTATAGGCGCCTGTATCTTGGCTTCGGACAGGTTGACGCTTTCGGGATCCACATTCTTGCCTAGGACCTCGCCAATGGCTTTAAAGTCGAAACCCGCCGTTCTTGGTAGATCAGACGGGGTTTCCGGTTCGTCCAGCTCGACCCTCTTGCCGAGTTCGCCCGTGACATGCGTCGAAGTGATATCTCCCGAATCGTCGTCGTATTCTTCCACCTTGCTATCCGGTGCCTGATTTGAGAGGTATGACGGTGGCGGCGTAACCCCGGCGTGTGATGGTGACTTGGAATGTGCCGCTTTGCCCTTGTTGAATATCCGCCAAACGCCTTTACTGTCCTTGCGTTTTCCGACTTGTTCGCTTTCCACTGTGCGTTCTTGCACGCTCATATCCAAGTACGGGTCCTGCAGCGAAGAACGATTAGCGCACTTCATGCCGTGGTGAAGAATGCCACTCACGTCCGGCTCATCAAACCAGTCTGCCGTTATTGGCAAGCCCACAAGCTCCAAGAGCGCCGGCATACAGCTTCTATAACTAAGATGACCGGCCACCCGATCCGTCACGTCGACGTTTTCCAGGTCCGGAACGCCTTCCACGGGCCGCAGTCCAGCGACGGTGTTCAGGCCACCACTGGTAAACCTGAACAGGTACCCCAACAACCAATCACTCGATGCAAACGCATTTACGAATCGCCCGGCAATCACACTCCGCACGCTCAGCCACATCGCCTTGGGTGCCGTGACGGTCGCTCCAAATAAGTACACGTCCTGGACGATCCCGTACGCTTTCCGTTTGGCCAATTCTTCGAGTGCGTAAAAGATGGCTCTGGCTCCGAGACTGAATCCGATCAATGAGATTGGACGAACTCCAGCGTGCCGGCTGATGAGGACGTCGGCCAGGACCTGCCCGGCATGCCAAGACCGATCGAGGGCGTTGGACCAGGGATTGTCAATGAGGTATCCCAATTTGGTGAGGACTGCAAGCCAGTGGGCCGGTTAGCCAGTGACCTAGACACGCAATTGCGTAACATACTCAACGGCCACTGCAACGCGCTCATCAACGCCGTCATGGCGGTGGCTTGAAGAACCGTCTGCCCGACTTGGGTGAGCACTTCCGATGTCAGAATCTTCAAGGCGTTTCCCATCTCGTTCATCATTTCGGGCTCCCACAGGACGGAAAAGACGTCGCCGATCATCGAGTCGAGCGTCGAGAATGGTAATCGAACGTCGTCCACCGGACTCGCCATGAATCTGTAAACGCGATTTATCAGCCCAGGATTGACGAATACCGGCACGCTACTAACCCAGGAACCGTGATGAAGCAGTTGACGCGCTTGTTGTTGTGTATCGGCTTGAACTCGAACGTGCCGACATTCTTTGTTCGCCTCGCCATCCCCCTCCCGGCAATCCGACCACCCGTCAAGACCCCACCTGTGGTGATAACTGCTGCTCCCCCAGCTCCGGCCAAGAACCCAGTCGCACCGCTTACCCCGACCGTGGCAAACGCCGCGCCCAACCCTGCACCGATAAGCGGCGCCGCCAATCCAGCCGAAAGCCCAATGACCAGCCCGCCCCCGAGTGTTGCGAGCCCCATCATGGCGTAACGCTTCTTCCTGCCCTTTTGCTCCCGCCCCTCGATGATGGTATCCTGTTGCAGTCGCTCGACGCCTTCCTGAATCTCCAGGGCATCCGTGACACGTTTCTCAAACCGAGTAACGTCCATCCACGTTAATCCGAGCCTTTCGGCCACGCGTTCGAGAAAAACGCGTGACCGTGAATCGTAGACGGAATCCCCGATCAGCTGGAGGAACAAGTCGCATAGCTGCCAACGCACCCATCAGTACACGGTATTCCACACAAGGGCGAGCACGACTCACCACCGTCCACCGAATATCCAGAGTCACATTTTTATCCGTCTTTGAAAGCGTCGTCGACACACCGGGCAAAGCCTTGCCCATCGCCAACGGATTCTCACTCTTCTCGTCCTCTTTTCTCGCATTTGATTGCACAACGGGCGGTTCCACGGGATGCTCCTCTGCTCGGGGAGTCGCCGTACCGGACGAGTCCTGGAGCGTCACCGAACCCACGAGGTCTGCGATGTCGGCCTCGTCGTCTCCTGATCGGTACGGCGGCGGTGGCGAATGCGACACGCTGGCTACTGGGCCATCTGTCGCTCTTGTGGAACCCTCGAAGCGATCGGCAATAGCTCGAGCCGTCAACCCTGGATCCCCCTCCGCACCCGGCCTCGCCTCCTCCTCCTGCCTCCGCGCCTCGGCCTCGTCGTATTCCGGATTAACAATCGTATGCGTCGTCATCAACGCCGGCGCCAGATCATCCGGCGACACCCCATGTTCCGCCAGGGATTCAATCATTCGTTGCTCTGCCGCGAAACGGGGCCATACATCAGCCGCTTGCCTTGTTCCCTACTCCCAGCGCAAGACGGGCGACTCACCCTCCGGGGATAAATCCATATGCTGATACAGCTTTGCCATGATCTTCAACATCCACAGCCGCCCACTCTCCACCACCTCGGGCTCCGCGCCGCTCTTCCCCCTCGCCTTTTCCTTCTTGGTCAACACCCAGCCCCTCCCCATCTCCCTAATCATCTCACGCGCGACCAACGCCCCAAGCCCGACATACGCGATCCTTTGTCCCTCTGTCAACAGTTCCTTGGTCGCCTGCATCTGACTCAGCGGGGTCATCGCCTTGTCCTCGTCAAACAGGTACTTGGTCCTCATGTGAACCTCTTCCGACTCTTCATCCTCCATTAGACGTAATCTCGTGTAATCACCTTCATCGTCGTCCTCTCCAGCCTGACGACTTCGTTTCTCTCGCCAATGGTGGTCGGTCGTTTCCCCGGGGTCAAGGTGGATCGCCGTACCCGTCGCGTTCCCCGCCTGATGTTTTTTGGACTTTTTCTGCTCGGGGTCATCAGGCAAGGCAGACGGGCGGTACTTTTGCTGTCGTGGGTCAACGATATCGAATCCATAGTCTTCCTGCTGTGATTCCTCGGAACGAACGACGGGCATATCTACCCCAGGGAAGCGCTTCAGCGTCCCCAATAAAGGATACACACAAAGACGAAGAGCCCATGGACTCACCTTGCCACCCCTCATCATCCAAGTCATTATCCGAGAAACTACAAGACAGCACCTCGGGCGTGGAATACGACCGCTGCGGTCCCTGTGGTGGTGGGACCAGCATGTCTCCGTTGCAATGTAGGCCCGGTCTACCGGATTGATCAGGGGCACATTCCACACGAGGCGTTTCTGACGAATGGGCCGACAGTGGGAAGAAGACGACGGCTATCCTGTGATGACTGATAGCTCCGCTTAGTTTGCGTGCCGCGTCGAGGTGTCTCACTCTCACTGGGCGCGCCCGGGCATTTCTTCCTGCCGTGACAGGGAAAGGTCGTAGCCCTTCGTTCGTATATCGTCGACATCGTACTTTCAACCAAGCATCGCTTTCGGGATATAACATGTTCGCATGCAAGGCAGACAGACGACGGACGACGTCTTGGAGAACAAGATGCGTGTCTGTCAGGAGGACTATCTTCAGGATACTCACAGCCTTGCCTTCCGAGCGCTCTTCAACGTCGTGACACTGGACAGCATTGACGCTGTCCCCCACTTGTACTCCATCTGCAGTCCACCCGCCGGGAATGTTAGTGGTCTTCACCTGGGCACACGACACCGAGCCAGTCGGCCTCTTGGCGGACTCGAGGGGAAGGCGGGTTACGTAATCACATATACATCCGCTGTCATGACATCATACAGCGCGGCGTCATCGCGGGATACTGCCGCGGGGACTCGATTATATATATACATAGGGGGACGTCTTCCTCTCCCTCCCCTCACGCAACTCCCCCCACACACACCCATTTACACACCACACAACGACCATGTACCGATCCCGAGCACTCACCTCTGCCGTCACCCGACGAGCAGCCGTCCAGACCACCGCCAGGGTGAGCATCCCCTCTCCACCTCCCACTAAACTCTCATGCTAACGCGCGCCTCCTTTTCTCCTCGCCTGTTCAGCGATCATATGTCACCCCTGTCGGCACAACCCCCGTCGCACCCGGTACCGGAGCACCACTCAACACCCCCGGTGGAATCCCACGACACCCGGCTCCGGAGCCGCTTCCCACTCCATCGGGTGGGAACGGCGGAAGCAGTGAGTTACCACGCACGCGGCTGTCCTGTGTGATTTGTTTCTGACGTGTGTCGATTGCGTGTAGACACTGGTTTATTCGCTGTGATTGCCATTGCAGGTGCCGGAGCAGCCTACTACTTCCTAGCTTCGTACGTCTCTGCCCTTCTCCCTCACCTCCCATCCACTAACCTCTCCTGGCCCTCCAGCGACCCCGACGCCCGCGCCAAGGCCCACGACCTCAAGGAGAAAGCCAAAGCCGAAGCGCAAGACCTTTCCTCCAGAGCACGCTCTGAAGCGCGCTCCCTCTCCTCGGACATCAAATCCGAAGCCCACAAGCTCTCCGGGGACGTGCAAAACCTCGGCCATTCGGCGTCAGGCGAGACAAAGGGCGCCTATTACGACGCCAAGGCCGGTGCACAGGATGCACTTGCGCGTGGGGAGAACCGGGCGAATATGAGCTACTTGGATGTTGCAGAATCAAAGGGCAAAAGCATGCTTAGTTCGGCGCAGGCAGAGGCTGAAAAGTTGAAGGGAGAGGCGACGGGCGAGTACAAGGAGTTGAAGGAGGTCAGTCGCCGAGGACGAGGAGAGGGGCCACAAATCACGCATGGAGCTGACCTTTTGCATTCTATATAGAACGTCAAGAGTATGTTCAAGTAAGGCGTTTGACTGGTAGCCAGCGCGACCAAGACTGTATCCATCGCCAATTATTGTAATACACAATGACCGCAGCAAACGCATACGAGATGCAATACCATAACTATTGCCCCTGCGTCGCCGGTCGGGCTGATTTCGCACGAAATCGCATACATGAATCGCATTGGTCTGACTATCCAGATACAGGTTACACACTCGCGGTCGACAAGACACCCGCTATATGACGAGCTTGATAAACCTCTTTCGCCTTTCTCTCACAAGCCCGCTCAAATTTCCAAAACAGCCGTCTTCTTAGACAAGTCATTCAACTCGTCATCCACACCCTCCAATTCCCTCCTCCGGCCCTCGACATCCCCGTTCCCCGTCGCTTGAACCGCATTTCCAAACGCTCCACTTTGTGCATCATCACTGAGCACCAAGATCGGCGGTTCTTGTTCCAGCTGGCGATGCCTGCGAGCGGCGGCACGAGGCATCTCATCCTCATCCGCCGTCTGGTAGTAATCCTCATCCGAGTCCCCACCCCGGCCGCCTCCCGCCACCGCGGGCGTATGGGCCGGCGAAGGAGTGACCGACGCAAACCCTCCCGACGACGCAGAGCCGTACGACTGGAATCGGTGGGCGGCCGAGATGGTGCGGGTGGCGCGTTTCCAGCGTTCTCCGCTCGAGGTGAGGTTGCGGGAAATGACGGGGTGAAGGTCGTGGTGTTGGCCTCCGCCTGCGATCCACTAACCAATCAAGCAGCGGATTAGCCAAGGATCGCTGTGGGGGCAGCCCGGGACAGTACGTACGGGATGCTCGAGAGCTTCCTTTGCCGTCAGTCGCTCGGACGGATCAATCACCACCAGGGCTCGAATAAAATCCTTGGCTAACCACGTCCCAAACCGGGATCAGCGCGCGCGCACGACACCCGACGCGCCACAACCACGCAGCCTACCTTCCTCGCTCACATCCTTCCAGTACCTATCGTGGAAATCCAGCCGCGCCCGCATCGTTTCCTTGACGAGTTCATTCGGATCGTCCGATCGGAACGGCGTATATCCACACAACAAGACATAGGTGATGATCCTACCCCGATCACGAGCAAGGGTCTCAGCGATACGCCCACTCGAGGATCCCATACTCGTCGAGTCGCCACTCACCCAATGCTCCAGAGATCGACCGGTTTCCCGTGTTCCTTGCCCACGAGGACTTCGGGCGCAGCATAGCCCAAGCTCCCCGCAGCAGTTGTCAAGGCCTGACGGTCCGGCTCGAGGTGTCGTGCGCTACCCACCCGGCAAAAACCAATTGACAGATCAGCCCACGGCGCTCAATTTCTCCTGCTGCATCCATTGAGCTGCATCTACCTACACGCCGAAATCACAGAGGACGAGACCAGAGTGCTCCTCCCTCGTACGGTAGAGGATATTCTCCGGTTTCAAGTCTCTGTGCACGATGTCGTGGGAATGAAGGTAGGCGACGGCCTCGAGCACCGGCCTGGATAATCAGGGATGAGGTTAGCATTCGTGCCGAGTTGTAGTTCAGATACGGCCAATGAGGACGTACTTGAGCACCTCGACGGCATCGGCCTCTGTGAATCGTCCCTTTGAGAGGATCCGGTCGAATAGTTCTCCTCCGACGGCCTAGAGACGGGTTCATATGAGAACCGCAAGGGGAGAAGACCCGGAGAAAGCTCATTCTGACGTACTAGCTCGAACACGAGGTAGAACCTACAGCGCACAGTCGACTGAGTATCTGCAAACGCTCAGCGTGCGCCACATCACTCACTTGTCTCGGCTTTCAAACGAATCATAGACCTTTACGATATTGGGGTGATCCAAACCCTTCAAGACCTTCATCTCGTCGAAAACCTGCTCTTCATTACCCTTGACGAGTTTCTTTGGAATGATCCTGTTCGGCACAGAGAGAGATCAGTACTCTTCTCTCTTGAAACTACAGGCATGCGACGTACTTGAGAGCGACTTCACGGATACTCGATCCGGGAGGAGGTGCGTTTTTCCATGTTGCACGCACGACTTTACCAAACGCTCCGACGCCGAGGACCTAGAGAGAGAGAGGCCGGCATGAGTCAGTTCTGCATGGCGGGAGGAGAGGATTGATTCGACGGGGAAGAGAACGTACCCCTTCGAGCTTGAACTCCTTCTTCTTGACTGTGAAACGTGGGTAGGTTGTCAGCTTATTTCGCCTAGATGATGCGTGCGAGGCGTTCAGCGACGAACCGAATGATGGAGGCTGGGGCAGGAGATGATCTTTAAAGACACCCATGATGGTATGGTGTTGATAGATGGAGTGATGAACGGTGGTGTGTTGTGATGGGTAGACTTGAAATGCTGGAATTGACAAGGTGAGATAGGGAGGATAGCTAGACGACTAACTGCGTCACATTACGTCATCATCCAAAACAGTTTATTCTCGGCTCTCACAGCGTCGGCTACCTCCTATCCCGGCCCTTCATCTCCTTCCCGACCTCCCACGCTCGACCAAATCATCATCTCCTTCTCTCTACCACCATGTCGTACATCCCTCCCCATCTGCGTGCTCGCCCTCAACACTCGATACTCGACCCACAGGGACGTGGTAGCGTACCCCAGCCATCCTCGAGATCCAACACCGGTTACAGCCTCTCCACAAGCCGTCATGCTCAGCCTCGGCCGACATACAGACCTTCTCCTCCTCGTCCGTCACGGCGAGAGGACCCTAGCTCATCAGTTCTGGAAAGCGATCCGAATGATCTGAAACCACGACGTCTGACCCGTGGTCCTGACAAGCCGGGAAACAATACAGGTCCCTTCATGCCGACAGGGAAGAGTCTGTTGACCGAGATGGAGCTGTTGGGGACTGTCAGTCGGAGTGGTGGACTCGGGGATGAGAATGATGCGTAGGTCGGGGTGGACGTGAGGTCGCTGGAAAGTCGTGCTGACCGCGTTGGAACCCCTTTGGCGATATCAGTCTCAAGGACTTTGACATCCAGGAAAAGTATAGAGCCTGGATACAGGTCAAGGTAGGTTTCTCCTCGCCCTCATCCCATCACTTTCAATTCTGCCATGCACCCCAGCTGATCACCCGTTCCCGTCCTCCAGCTCGACGCTTATGAGAAGCGGTTTCCGGAATTTACATCGGCAGAAATTGATGCAGCAGCAAAGGAAGCGCTCGAGGTCATGAACAATATCCTCATCTACTTTAGTGAGTGTCCCTCGTGAGTTTCGTCATTGCTTCGGAGCGCGGGTGGCCTAATCTTCTCGTTTTTTTCAGGAAAGTTGAGGGAAGGACTCATCGCAAGTCGTAGATTAGACGATTTCGCCGTCGAAGGTGAGCGGACCGACGCCCGCCCGCAACCCACATTTGCCCTCTATATGCTGCTAACCCCTCCCCCGCGGCGCACAGTCTACGAAACATCCGCAGCTTACGCCATTAAAGCCAGGAACCACCCGCAGATCATTTCCAGTCTTTCCATCCTCGTCCCGCGCGCGTATGATTCCGCCCTACGTTCGCGGGGGACATGGACGTCGACGCCCACCGCCGCGGACCTTCCTCGGAGCCTGAAGCGGCTCGAGCTCGACCCGACCACGCAAGAATCCCACCTCAACACGCGAGCATCATCATGCAAAGGTCTATTCACGTCTCTTCTGCTCCTGTACGACCTTGTTTACCGGCAATCACCGCGCGACTTTATCAACCGGTTCACTTGCCTCTCACAACGGGATATCAGCCCCCAGGGTCGTCGTCATCGTTGCCGCTGTGCTGACGACGGTCACTCATTTCTCAATGCAGATGATCCAGATATGAGGTACACGTGGAACGTCTACCTCGCGTTGTCGCAGTCTTCAAGTCTCTGGTTTGACGCTCTACGACGACCGATTGTCCGACTGAGATCTCAGGGCCCGGACGGGGACAAGTCGGAAGGAGTGATCTACCAAACGGATCCGCTGCAGAGGATCGTCCTGTCCTGGGCAACGGAGAGGATCAGACAAGAGGCTTGGAGTATTCTGCAAAAGGGGTATCATCCGCAACTGGGCCTGGGGCTGGATTGGTGCTCCCGGTTGCTGCTCTTCCCGCCTGAACCGATAGGGGATGCGGAAAAAGAGGAGTGGGGTCAAACGAATTCCCTGCTGGCCGTCTGCACTTGGATTCAGGGCCAAGGCGGGAGAATCGAAAATCGTAAAGTGTTCCCCAGTCAGGCAAAGGCTTGAACTACATTTGCATATAATGATAAAGCTACATCCTGCTACAAGCGATAATGAATACATCGGCCGCTAATGGCTCTGCGCAACCAACGGAAAGAACAACGCGCGGTGACGGGGCGGGAGTCTAGGCTGTAGACTTTCGCTTCTTACCATTCGCAGCTAGACCCGAAAAGAGGTGAATCAGCTTACAAAGGGAGAGATGCCGGACGAGGTTCCCTACCTTTTCCATTCGTAGAAGCCGGAGAGGCATCCCTCGAATCTGTTTTGCCGTTCGCCTTGATTTCGTCCACGGCCCGTTTCTGTCCAATGGTCCTGGTCAGTCCTGAGACCACATCACGCGTGCATAGTGTACATACCTTCCCTCCTTTCTTGACTGGCTCTGCAGGCTTTTCTTGCTCATTGTGTTCCTTAGTCAAGCACAACAGCAACGTCTGGGCCCTTCGCTTCAACTCTTCCGGTGTTCTAGACTTGATAAACCAATCAAACCTGCAGCGAACAGCAGGTGGGACATGTAAGTATGGCTCATTGTTCTCTGCTTGAATTTTCCTACCTGAATGGGGGCCATTCTCCAATGTCGCGTTTGATTTGATCGTAACAGTCTTCTCGGATCAAGCCGTAGAATTGCATGCGAACCAGCAAGAACCGGTCCTCGTCCTCGCTATACTGCTTGCCCTTGTTTTGAGCGTAATTAATTTCCAAGGTTTGCAGCGGCAATGGCGTGTTCTTGATCTTTCGGTCAAGAACGTCGATTTCAAACTGACGCTTCTCGCGAGCCTTTTCACCCGCGTCGATACGGTCAATAGCCTTTTGATAGTCTATACGGTGGGATCACTGTCAGTGATCGATTTCGGTAAGTGTCAAGGAAGCTCTGCTTACCGGGAATCTCAGTGTATCTCTGCCAGAACACTTCTGCATAACGTTGCGTGTCCTCCAACGTTCTCTCGCATACATCGGCAACAGTCTGAAGGTCGTGCCGCCCGTGTTCGGCGCATGCCGAGATGAATCGTTGATGCTCCCTTCGACTCCAATTCGGGAATCCCTCCTGTACGGCTTCCTCTTTGTCTGCCTTTTCTTCCTCGGTCAAAGGCTCGGCTAAAGTACAGATGAAACGATTAGTAAGCCTCGAAACCACATCAGAGACGAGTCGTACCAGTGTCAATCAGGTGCTGCTCTTCCGCCTGCATGGCGTCTGCGTCTGCCTCGGTGATATCTCCGCCGACAATAGGTCGAGTGGCTTTGATATTGTTTTCGCGCTAAGAGGTATTCCGCATCAGATTGATCCCGCCTTGCGGATATGGGGGACGTACCTTGAATACGGCTGTTTCTCGCTTCTGATATTCAGCAAGGCGTGGCGGATAGAAATGCCAGAAGTTCCTGCGGGTAAAACGAGTTCAGCGCAGCTGAAAAGAGAGGTGGGGACCTGTACACACAGTTCAATCTGTTTCGGAATCCTTGGTACTTTCGGCTTGTCCTCTTTCGGCGCACCCCCGGTCTTTAAAGCCGCGGAATAGTACTGATCGACGGAGTAGTTTGTCGCAACTCGCTCTCGCTTTGCGGGTTCGATCCATAGCAGGTTTCTTGGCTATAGATAAACCGTGCTGATGCATCAGCATATGATGAGATAGGTAACAAATTGAACTTACCTTGTTGGTGTATTCTTGACCCTCCCAGGTCTTGGCGCTCAGTTCACTCTGAAAATTTGTAAGAGCGTCCAAGCTCAACCCCTCGTATTTGCTGTTGAGAGCCGTCGTCTTTTCTTCACCCTTTCGAATGATTTCGTCGATATCATCATCGATTGCCATACTCTCGTGGTTGTTGATGATCTTCTCGGCGCCATGCTGAATCATGTCGAGCAACTCCTCTTTGTTCTGCGCAGCCTTTGCAGCTTGTTCAGCTCGGCCTTCTTGGATAACGAGTTGATCCAGCTTGAGCTTCTGCGTGGCACGTTCGATGATTCGCTCTTCAATGGCATCCTGGGTGATGAATCTGAAAACATAAACTTGTTTCGTCTGACCAATTCGATGTGCCCTGTCCATTGCCTGAAGATCCGCCTGAGGGTTCCAGTCGCTGTCGAAAAGAACCACCACGTCGGCCGTAACCAAGTTGATTCCCAAACCACCAGCTCGAGTCGTCAACAAGAAGAGGAATTTATCGCTATCAGGCGCGTTGTACTCATCGATTGCCCGTGTTCGAGAGTCGTGATCGGTGTTACCGTCGATACGGCAATATTTGTATCCTCGGAAGAGAGAATAGTCCTCGAGGATATCCAGCACACGACTCATCTGGGAAAAGATGAGTACTCGGGAACCCTTTTCCTTCATGGTTTTCAACAGCTTGTCCAGAATGATCATCTTACCAGCATTGTCGATCAAGTGCTGGTCGGTGGTGTATGGCGGTCCGGGTTCCTGAGAAGAAGACCGCTGGTCAGTAGCTTTCCAGGAGCATGACAGAAAGAGGACTAACAGCACCATCAAACACTATCGCGATAAGACAGTCCCCGACGTATTGTCAGCTCAAGCACGAGGTCGTGATCAACCGGTGAAACTCACGGTACGGATGGTTACAGCATTTACGCAACTGCATGACAATGTTCAACAGTCTGGTCTTGCCTTCTCGCTTTCCAGCCGCACCTACAGCCAAATCGCGTCAGTTTCGTCGTCAAGGGCATCATGGAAAACTGGCTTACCGTTGACAGCATCGATATCCTTTTCCAACAGAGACTTATACCATTTCCTCTGCATATCCGACATGCCGACGTATAGATTGATTTCCTTCTTCGGCAGTAATGAGTGTTCGACATCGGACTTGACTCTTCTGAGCAGGAAAGGTCGGAGAACCTTGTGCAGTTGCTGGACTACCGAATCTTGATCCTCGGCATTGTCACCTTTCTGCTTGAACCAGTCATCAAAGTCCTCACTATGGGATATGGTGATACGGTCAGCGTTCCCGCACTCGGTGGGTACAAGACTAGGAGTCATCATACCTCGAGGAAAAAACGTCTAAAGGCGAGGCAAGGGGATTAGTCAACGGAATACAGTAGTGCAACGTTGGAGCAAAGAGGGCATACCAGGCAAGATGAAGTTCAAGAGGGCCCATAGTTCCTGCAGGTTGTTCTGAAGCGGTGTACCAGTAATAAGCAACCGACCACGACTGTTGAAGGATCGAACGATTTGACTAAGCAAGGAATCGACGTTCTTGATTCGATGCGCTTCATCAATGATGATGTACTCCCAACTGAATTTCTTGAATGTTGTCTTTTCCCGCAAGCACATTTCGTACGAAGTGACAATGATGTCGAAATCTTGGGGCAAAACACGATCCTCGATGAGCTTGGCCTAAGAGCATGCCAAACAGCGTCAGCCTGAATTAGAATTAGAATAACAACGACGGCTGGCTGACCCTTTCGTCTTTTGTTCCCTGCAGTACGATTACCGAGAATCCCGGTACCCATTTAGCAATCTCTCGTTTCCAGTTGTCCAAAGTGGACTTTGGAACGACCACCAAGTGCGGTCCGGTGGTGTTGCAGCGGAGTTTGAGGTGGCCGAGGAAAGCGATTGTTTGTAGCGTCTTGCCGAGGCCCTGAGAGATGATGGTTTCGACTGTGAGTAAGTTGGTGGTACATGACCACGAAAAGAGACATACCATCTCATCTGCCAGAATACCGTTGATGCCATTGTGATGAAGACTGGCCATCCAGTTCAAACCCTGGACCTGGTAATCTCGCATCGTGCCGCCCTTGACGACTAGCGGCAGGGGAGGTCACACTCAGCATTTGCTCGTGGGAGAGACAAGAGTATATTCAAGACTCACACGGTGGGCTTTCGTTGTAGACAAAGACATCTTCGTCAACCTCATCCTGCAACAGCTCGGCGTCTTCCTCCTTTTCCGATTTCCTGTGTCGGTTGTCGCTAGGAGGTTCAAAATGCAGTTAGCGACTTTACAGAACTCTCCCAAGCCAAGTCATCTTACACTGCCTTTTTGCCCTTCCCACTCTCTTTCGCCTGCTGAGCTTCAAGCATCTCCGCAAAAGCGGGATCACGGTTTTTCTGTAGCAACGAACAAACTTGGTCACCACGTTACATGGCGCCGTTGGACCACATAACTGACCTTGATGTCAACAAAATGCTGGAATAATTCCGTTTGCCCGAGAAGATATGAGAAACGCTTCATTGAGTCTGCGAGCTGTCGGTACCTAGTCAGCGTCACGTGTCGTCTGACTATTAGCAGTCACCGCAAACCTTTTGCTTTTCCAATCCGCCTCTCTTGTCCTCCAATGCGTTGATCTGAGCCTTTCTCTGCTCCTTTACCTCCCGGCGTCGGTCAGCTTCAGCCTGCCTACGAAGCTTTGAGGGTGTAGCCGTCTGCACAGACATGGTTCAGCTTCCAAACTTTGAGTGAATCAGACAAGCAAGATATACTGACTGGGGCTGCGCCTAGTGCATCCTCGTCATCTATGCTCATTCGATCATCCTCGTCCTCCTCGTCCGACTGATCTCTGCCCGCATCAATTTCATGACGTAAATGAGATCCGGATGTTACAGCGACTGGCAACGGCGAGACCTGACAGGTAAATAGATAACCGATCAGCGTCGGTTAACATCAGTGAGGTAGGGACGGGACTTACAGGACGACTGACAGAGATGTCTCTGCTGGAAGGCACGATGTCGGAATACTTGTCGTCATTCGAATTGTCGTTCTGAACAGACGAGATGTCCAATGCGGAAACTATCAGTGGTCCTGTGTATCGTACCAATTACATCGAGATGACTTACCGACATGGCGGTCACAAGCTCTGCAACGCTATGACCGAATCGTCCCGGGCAACTCGGTGAAGGCGGAATGTGTGCGAAAGTGTGATTCTTGTTGCGCTCGTGAGCAATCCGATGGTTCAGAGGAAACGGCTTTACGAGGAGAACGCGAGGATAGACAGAAGTTCGATGTGGAAGGAGAGAGACAGACGCCGCTCTTAAACAGCTTATTTGAAAGAGGAAAGGTTTTTGATAAGGGTCTCTCGCTCGCGTCTCCAACTGCGTCTCCCTACAGAAACGCGGTACGGACAAGGAGGAGGTCGATTGTGAAGACCGCCTAGACATTTCGCGGCCAACTCTGAACAACTAGTGATCGAATACGAATGATGGCTACTGCAAGGAGTGTTCAGCTGCATCACCTGCCAGACATATAACGTCGGACTGTAGGTATACCGCATCTGCCTTACCCAGTCCTTACCTCCCACATCGTTTTGGAGGATGAGCACGCAGTCAGCCTCGAGCTCCAGCTCGCAGAAAGCTCTCGGCGGCATCGCTTCAACCGGTCTTCATGCAGACACTATCAACAAGCTCAACAAGCGGGGTATGCCTTATGCGCCATTCGTTGTACGTACCTTGCTCGCCCGTTGTCTTGCAACCCGTCCTCATGGACAGACCTTCCCACAGACAAACGTGGATGATTTCGTTGGAGGACAAGAAGCGGGAGTCGAGGGAGTAATGAAGAAGTTTGAAGAGATGACAGCGTGAGTAACGAATAGTCTTGTTCACGATGTAGCCAGTGCTTATATTATCCGTCCCCCTCCAGAAAGTATCGATACATGGAAGTCAACCTGCAACAGAAGCGAAAGGGCTTGGAAGTCAAGATCCCTGATATCTCGAAAACGCTAGACGTCGTGCGGTTCTTGGAAGCCAGACGGGTAAGTGATTTTGCGTGAGTCAGCTCCGAGTGCAAACCAGTAACCCATTCTTCTCCACAGTGTAAGCGACTGGGAACAAAGCCAACGACAATACCAAAGCAGCCCAAGACAGAAGAAGATTCGGAGAGCGAAGCGGAAGACGACGAGGCGGCGTCCCAGTTGTCAGACGATTCAGAGGATCTCATGGACGAAGTGGATGAACTGGACGCAGACGAAGACGATGAAGCGTCGGAGGGAAAGCTAAAAGGCGGAAAGCCGCTCAAGACTCTGTATGAGCTGAATGATACATTGTTTGCGGAAGCCGAGGTGGACGAGGATGGCAACGTTGGACTGTGGCTGGGTGTAAGTTATGGCGACGTGTCAGAGTTATCCTGTTAACCAACCTTCTTGTCATTGCCCCTTAGGCCAATACCATGCTGCTATATCCGTTGCAGGAAGGCGTCCTGCTGCTGTCTGAAAAGCTCGTCGTCGCCAAGCGCTCACTACGTCATACAAAGGAGGATTTGGAATTCTTGAGGGAGCAGATTACAGTGATGGAAGTTAACTTTGCTAGGGTGCACAACGTGAGCCCATACTTTACTCTGCTGTCATGCGCCCGCTCACGCAGTTACCCTCTTTTTCGCTGGCTGCAGTGGGATGTCAAAAGGTAAATCTTGACTATCTTACGCCTTGACCGGTGTGTAGACTAACGGTTAATCACCTTCTTCAGGCGCAGAGCGGCAAAATAGGAAACTCGTTTAAAGCCGCCTCCTCGAATGACACTGTAACACTAAGCAACCATGTTCGCTGTATGAAAGCCATTTACGGCCACCGTTGTCATTACGGCCATCGTTTTTTCAATTTCCCGCCGCATTCATCAGAAATATGCCATATCCCTCATGCAATCTATATCCGAACTGCGGGACGTCCTGATCTATTCATCCAAATCTATCCGGGTTGATTGGGCGCTGATTACGAGACGTTTCGTCCTGAGCGCCAGCTGGGGGTCGAGCTTGTCCCGTAAAGTTCCCCTTGAACTTTGGTTGAAACTTCACGCCGGGGACGGCTTGCTGATTTGTTGGTGGGCCGGCGTTCCCTGGCATACCGTGTTGTCTCCCTCCACCATAGTTATTCAAGGGCACTGAATTTGGATGAGGCGGTACGTTGGCGGTATCTTGCCTCATGCCTACATGTGGTTGACATCCGGCCGTCATTGGTGGGAAAGGTACTGCATTTGGAGGAGCATACGGATTCATCATCATGCCGGGGGGAGCACCGGAATTGATGAAAGGCATGGACGCATTCATCATTGGTGCTGGATTCGGGGGGTAGAAGCCCGGGCCAGCCTGCGCGTAGGGATTGTTGGTTCGCATCGGCGGGTACGCCTGAGGAGGCATCTGCTGTGACATCGGCGGCAGATGCGACCGTGGTGGCATATTTGCCATGACAGCCGAGGTGGCCATCTGGGCTTGCATGCTCGCTTGAGCATGCTGTACCCGCTCGACCTCTCGACTGCGCTCCTTTGCCTCGGCTTCTTCCTGCTGATCTCGGCGTTCTTTACTCGCGGATAGATGTTTCACCCTAGACACAAGAGGCATATCAGCGCCGACGATAGATAGATCAATGACAATATGCGACTGACTCGTGTCGAGGTAGGGGTCCGGGAGCCATCCAGATGTATCGATCATTAAGCGCTTCCGCAGCTGTGATTCTCTTGGTTGGATCGATCTGGAGGAATTTGTCAAGCAGATCCTTGAATTCCTTGATCGCACTGCACGACAGATAGGATCAGCTGCGGTAGTCGTTTCTGGTACAATCGGACTTACTGATGATATCGCGTGTCCTCCCTAAGCACACGTTTCCTCACGGGGGTGGATATCTCGGTAACGGGTATCACTTTCCTGACATCCGCTGCCTGATTGTCATTGATCACTTCCTTTTGCTTCAATACGGATTCATAGCGGAAATAACTTTGGTCTGGTGTCCCGCATAGGTCGAAAATCAACTTCAACTGATCCGGATCGCTTCTGCCCATGAAAAGGACTCGACGTGTCCACATCTCGCTCAAAATACAGCTACAACGCGACAGCGAAACAGCGCAATGTCAGAGTCATACCTGGTACGAATGCCGATCGGTACTCACCCAACACTCCATATGTCCACCTCAAACCCGTACTGCGTCTCGCCCATGAAAAGCTCGGGAGCACGATACCAACGCGTGACGACCATATTTGTCATGAAGATATCGTCGTCGCATCCGTAAAGAAAGCCTTGAGGCACCGCACGAGCCAGCCCAAAGTCAGCGATCTGCAAGCGTCCCGAGTTGTTTAAAAGGATGTTTGCAGATTTTAAATCTCGATGAACGATGTTGTTCTGGTTGGTCGGAAGATGTCAGTGCTTCATGCTTGAGTGGAGACCCCTTCATACCCACGTGATGCATATAAGCTACGCCTTCCAGCAATTGCAAAGTGTAGAGCTTGATCAGACTGTCGGTGATTTCCAACCCGGGATTCTTGAGTAGCCCGCAAAGATCATGGTCCATATACGGAAAGACCAAGAATGTTTTGAGATCGCCTGAGAATAGCAAGACACGCCGGCAGTGAGCCTTTGAGCCGGAGTCGTATGAGATGGGAGGACATACTGATGTTGTCCTTCTCCCTTTCATTAACAATATCGAGCAGTGGTACGATATTCTCGTGATTCAGGAGCTTGAGAATCTTAATCTCCCGAACGGTCGTACCCAGAACCTGTAAAGTAACCAGAGGACGCGTTAGGCGGTTGCAAGCTTTTTGGGCAGGGAAGCATACGTACACCTCCTTTCCCCTGACCTTTGGCCTCTTCAGGCGGCTGCAGCAATTTCAACGCGACAACCTGGTTGCCTTTTATCTTGACTGCTTTCGTCACCACACTGGCAGGGCACGAGGCAGTCAGCGATATTCATCTGGCGCTTCTCTTGTACCTACCCAAACGTCCCTTTCCCCAGTGTTGCTTCCTTTTTGTCAGCACCCGTGGGCATGATGAAATCCGACAATTTGGCAACACCGACAAAGGTCTTGCTGTAAGCCCTCATTTCATCCGCTGGATCCACTGGGTCAAGCTTATCGCCCTTGCGGCGGATGGGCAATGGTGTATCAAATGGTGACGGAGCACCGACGTCCATGGCCGGTGTACGTAGATCCAGCAGGCTGAACGTAGCGTTTGGGTTTGGCGTGGCTGCACGGCTTGGCTCACCGTTATCTTGATCCGCGCCAGCGGTGATCCGTGGTGACAATTGTGGAAGTGGGCTTGTCTGTCGCCATACGGTTCCAGCTTGAGAAGCCGGAATAATCGGAGAAGGCAAAGAGGGATCGGCCGGTTGCACAACAGGCGGTGGCGAGGGAGTACCCGTGGAATAGACAGGTGTTGGTGGTGCTATGACTTGGACCGGCAAACGGGATGGCTGAAGAGATGCCAAAGTTTCCGATTTGGCGGTACTAGCTGGAGCTGTGTTGACTACGACGGGAGCCGGTGTCACCGTGATGGACATCGGAGAAGGCGCCACATCGGCGGGCGGTTCCGCGTTCAGCATGGATGGCTCTATAACTGGCGTGATGGAAATCTTTTCCGTTGACACGGCCCCATCGATCAGAGGTAGAACCGGGGAAGTTTCCAGTTTGACGGATGAGTGGACTGCCTGCGGACCGTTATCGCTTGGGAAACTTGTCGCAATGGATATTCCCGATGGCGGTGCGGGAGGAGGAGATGGTGGTGCAGGAGGGATATCGTCATCTGGCGGACCTGGAGGCGCATCAGGGGGTGGCGGCAGCCGTTCGACCTCGACTTCCTGCTGAACGACGACCTCCTCACGTTTGATTGCCGCTACTTCGGATTCCACTCTTGGTCTCTTGGTCACGGGTCCACTGCCGGTATGTGAATCCAGAGGTGGAAGCTGTGAACCCGATCGTTTGAGAGGATTCACTTCCTCCTTGATTGAAATATCGGGTCCACGGTCTCGCTTTGGCGAGAGATGCCGGTACTCTTCGGCTTGAGGACGATTGCGGTCGTTGGTCACGGGGAACTTGCCATTCCCACGCCAGTCACCTCCATTACCATGGCGACTGGAGCCGTTGTAAGGTTCTCGTTGAGGTTGAGGTCGTACGTTCCAGCCGCTCCGGATTTCCGGTTGCCACGAGTCATGATGTCTCGGCGGAGCATTTCCGCCATTCTGGCGCGATGGCCTACCCCGATTCGTGCTCCGATCGTCCCATCCGCTGTCTGCTTGGGTTTGATTCGGCGGCGGAACGTCCTCCCAACTGGTATTATTGTTGCTTTGGCTAAAGTTTGCTTGGGTATCTCGCGATGTCGTATTCCATTGGGTATCTTGCAAAGGCTGCGCATGGTCGAATTCACCATAGGAAGGTGATCTACGTCTCGACCTCTGTTCCTGCGATCCCCCCGTATTTCTCCTGTCATACCTGTCACCACCTTGCCGAGAACGTTCCTCCTCACCGTCCTTGCCACCATAAGGCCTACTGCTCCGATACGAACGGTTGCCGTCAAAGCGATCGTCGTGATGACGCGGTCGATAATCCGATTCCTCACGTCGCGAGTTGGACCGAGCATCGTGACTCCGATATTCCCGCCGAGCCGATGCGGACCCGTCGTCCGCCGCCGCACCATAATCCAACCCCTTTCTTTCCGCATGACCGTGTTTGTTGTACGGTAATACACGTCGCTCATGGCCGCGAGTGTCGTCCTCTCGGGTATATCTGTTTGAACGATCATGATGTGTCCGAGAGCGTGAATGGGATGTTTCGTCGCTGGCCTTCCACGAACCGCGGGGACGGTGGGGCGATTCCGTGTACTGCGAGGCCGTCGGGGGAGGAGAGTGCCTCGAAGACGATCTCGAAGGAGAACGAACAGTCGCACTGGTTCCCCCCGTGCCCCTGGAATGCGAACGATGTCGACTCTCTTCCCGGTGCGACTCTCCCGACGTCCTACTGGCCTCCGCCTTCTCCACTGTGTCGTCCCATTTTACTTGGGTTGCCTCTTTGCCCTCTTGCGACCGGTGCGCAGATGGCTTCCTGTCCTGACTTTTACGAGACGGAGGCGAGTCGTCTTCCCACCTTGACCTTATCTTGCTCCCTCGCCTCTTGCTGGAATCCGACTCTGTTGACTGGGATGCCGGCATGAGTTCAGGGAGAGATTCTTCCCCTACAGCTAGGGAAATCCACGCGTCGTCAGCCATTCGCAATCCGGAAGAGGGAAGAATGCCAAGTTTGCTCACCTGTCAAAGGTTGCTCTTTAACGTCATCCCGATACACAACCTTTGCTACCTCTACCTCCTCCTCGACGACCTCGCCTTCTTCCCCGTCCTCTCTTTCCATCTTGGTGTCGCTACTCTCCTCCGCAGGGCGTATCAGCGAACTCGCTCCCCGAACCGAGATGACGTTCTTTGACTCGGTACTCCGCGGGAAGTGAATAGATTCCCTGGGTTTCACTGGAAGTAATGACATGTTCGATGTCGGGGCTGTGGCTGGCCGGTTGGAGAAAGCGGCGGGAGGTGGTGGTCGAGAAGGTCCTTGACCAGAGGTAGGTCTTGCCGAGGCTGCTCCTTTGACGGTAAAGCTGACGAGCGGTGTGGATTGCTGCACCGGTTTTGCAGACGACGAACGACTCGGGGAATTCTCTCCACTCGAACCCTCGTAATTGACGAGTCCCTTCATCTCGGTAGAACAGGAAAGGACTAAAGAAGGATCGGGATGGCGGTTGTGCCTCGCCTTACCCCTGAACTGTGATCGAAAGCGAGAGCGTGATTGAAACGAGGATGGAGGTGGCAGGCGACGCGCTACGCTGGATTGTGGACGGGACAAGCTCGCTCGCGGTTTCCTTGTCGTCTCGTATTTCTTCAGGGCAGAAAGGTTGGAGGGGCGGATTAACACATCCTTCCTCGTTGTCTGTCAATGGCAAGCAAGACGTGATGGCGCGAGATGAGAGATTCGAATTCCCGAGATCAAGGTGGCTCGGTCACAACTCGGCTCTGGAAGCTCTGGAAGCGATCGTGAACCGATTTGCGGGCGCACCATCGTCTTTCCCATCTGTGCCGGATGCCCCGCCTCCTTTTCAGTATTTTGCATTGGCAACTGCATTGACACGGCAACAACAACCAAGAAGCATGGTCACGGATACAGCTGTCTTTGTCGACATATCTCGAGTGTGGATTCGCGACACATAACAGGGTGCCTCTCCAGAGACAGTATAAGGACATGATGTACACCATAAAGCGTTTGCAACGCAAAGAGATCGTTACAGTGACATAAAATGATACAACGGCAGCAAGAGAGCTGCCATCACAATAAACAAGGCATATCGATATCGAGATTGATAGATGTTTGCGTTAAAAGGAGCGAAGAACGAAGAGTGTAAAGGAGGCGTTGAATGACGGGTGGCAGGCGTGTCGACCGCACAAACAGCCTAGAGTCCCATTGGTGACAGGCGGAAGGGTTTAGGTTCGCTCGCCTCGCAATCGTCGGGCGAGTTGCATGTCCTTGGGCTGGATGGTGACTCGCTTGGCGCTGGCGCGGACGGGACGAGCATTAGTGAAACAGTTTCATCACCACCTCTGAAACTTTGCGACACTCACTGGATGGCAGCCAAGTTGGTGTCTTCGAACAAAGAGACGAGGTAAGCCTCGGAAGCTTCCTGCAAAGCCATCACAGCCGACGACTGGAATCGCAAGTCGGTCTTGAAGTCCTGAGCGATTTCTCGGACCAATCGCTGGAAGGGAAGCTTTCGGATCAACAGTTCCGTAGACTTTTGATACTTTCGGATCTCTCGCAGGGCGACGGTACCGGGCCTATATCGGTGAGGCTTCTTGACACCACCGGCGGTAGGGGGCGCGGCCTTTCGGGCGGCCTTGGTGGCGAGTTGCTTTCGGGGAGCCTTACCACCGGTAGACTTTCGTGCGGTTTGCCTGGCAAAGAAAAGGGAAAGGTCAGTTGACTGGATGCTGTTCGTCTGCCGTTCTCTGTTTGACCACGAGTGATCGGTGGACGGCTCGAGAATGCAGGACTCACTTGGTTCGGGCCATTGTGAAGTATGTAGGGTGGTGCGCTGGTTAGGAGTGTACGTTGGTTGATTTTAGTATATGAAGCAGACACGATCGACGTCTCCACCAGGTTATATATAAGTAGCGGTTGGGAAACGGGATACGGCGTGCAGTCAAGCTAGGATGACATGCATCATCTTGTTGTACCAGAGTTGGTCCGTGGGAAGGCGCTGGCCTTGATTCACCTTGTGGGGTCACGTGATACGGTCTGTCGGACTGATTAGAGTGGTCTGCTTATCACGCTCGCGCTCTGCGTTGGCTCGCGCTGAAAGACGAGAGCACATTATCGCACGCAAAAGGGAGGGCAAGCAAGCTGGCGAGTACTTCGGATCCCGGATCGATTGTACTGCTTACCTAATACGCGGCTTCTCGTCGGCAGCCGTACCGCGGAAAGCGATCGGCGAGGTGAAACCAAATGTTGAATTGAAGTCAAGACGAACTTGTAAACGTCTTGCAAGGGGAATGGCTCCATCATATAGCTACATCCCAACAACTACCGTCCGTAATGCTGACAGCGTCCCTTCGATCAAGTCTACGCAGCCCATCTGGCCGAGTTGCATCGGTGCAGGCCGCGTTCTTCACTACAACCTCCCAAGCTGCCCAACAACGAAACCAAGGTCGAGACCTATCGAGAAGAGGAGACTCGGATCGCAACGCGCTTGACATCACGGGGATTCAGAAATTTCAGTTTGACGATACGACGAGTTATGGCCACATGATTTTGGAGAAGAAGAGGGAAAAGCTCGACTTGATGAGAGCGATTGAGCGGGACAGACCGCTGCTGGAACGTAAGTCCTAGTATCTCTAGCGTTACTAGTACTCGCTCACCATTCTTCTCGTCCTGCAGAGCAACGCAAACCCTTCCAGCCACCTACAAAGGCTCAATGTCTGCGATTCTCTACCACCATAGATCTCATTACTCCAGCAGATGCATCTCCCCGCGAAACAGCCCACACCCATAAATCCGTGGTCCACCTCCCTATCTCTCGCCTACCCCTCAAAGACGCCGCTGCCGTCCATCGATTCAAGCTCCTGGCCGGACCGAGATGGCTGCCGCCCAATAACACGATCTTGCAGCAGGGAGTTTCGGAACAAGGTGCCGAGGAGGAGCACGGGTGGTTTAAAATGAGTCAGGATAGCTTTGGAGATGTTAGGTTGAACAGACAGTGGTTGGTGGATACGATACAGAGGTTGATTCAAGAAGCCAATGTGAGCCGCTTCAGCGAGTGCCCTGGTGTCCTGACGTTCGTTCGACTCATCACCCCTTTGGTTCCAGTCAACAACGTCATCCATCGCTCATCAAGAGCTACCACTAGACTTGCGCCACGTATACGCTCGGCTGCGCAAGAAGAGGGATAGCAAGCGGGGCGAGCATGTCTGGGCTAGAGTGCAGGCACGAGCAGCGTCGGGCAATGGGGGAGGTGTTCAGGGTTTCCCCAAGGAGTGGCTGTAGTGTCGCCTCTAGATGCGGGCTATTCTATGGACTGACTGGCATGGTCGTTCATGCCAATGATGAATCCCGGGGCGTACTCTAGGATAATCTACATCATACAACCAAAACGTCTCTTCCGTGAGCGGGGCTTACTATCTACCCACCGCCGCCTCTCGCTTCTGGTTCTTTTGTTTCGCAGCGTCAACCCTTGCCTTCCTCCATGCCGGTCCCTTTCTGACCAGAATAATGGGCATGGGCGCAAGGAGGACAATGATACCACTAAAGAGCGTGAATGCCCAGCCCTCGCCGATGGCGCTTATAATGGGATCTATGACGGCAGTCGCGCCAGCTCCTATCAGACAACGGGTCAGGTTGAACTGTAAATAAACGGATCGGTTATCTAACGTTCTGAAGCATGTGTGCTGCTACTCACCGAGGCTGTGATCGAGCCTCCGCTACCTGGAAACAAGTCGACCAGCAGGACGGAAGTAATCCCCATGGTGATTTGCAATCCACCTCCGACTAGATCAAATCCACCTCGGTTTAGCACATGGCATCCCGGTCAACTGCCCTGCCTAGCGCACTTACTGAAAAAGTTCAAGATGATTGACACAGCTATGTTTGTTCTGGATTGGAGCGCCCAGCCAAAGCCCACGCAGGAGGCGAGATAGATTCTGCATGGGAGATGATGGTCAGACTGGTGGCGGCTGTATCCAGATCCCAGAATTCCTACTCACGCAACCACGTATGGGAAAGCACGGAGGCGCGTCTTCTCGATCGGGAATCCGTCTAGAGAGATCGCCTCGGTTGGGTTGAACCCAAGCGCCTTTTTGGCTCTCTTGAAGTCCCAGTCCAAGAAACGGCCGATACCAAACGCCATTGCCATCGCGCCCACTCCGTTTGATCTGCGCAAATCCTCGGATGCTGTTCAGAGGATACCGTAATCCAGAATTTCTAGACCAGGACTCACAGATAACACAGACCGATTTGAATATCGTTATAGCCGTAATTCTTCTTCAGCAGTTGAGAGTATACGGTCAAAACGCAGTAGTACTCGGCGTAGATTAAGCTGGAGTAGAGAAGCATGAGGATGACATCGGGCATCACCAGCATTCGAAATGACTCTAATGGCTTGAACTGCAGGTAGAGTTCCATGACGTCAGTTGCAAGTCACATAGCCGTTTACATTGAAGCTGACCTTTTTTCTTTGCGGCTTGGCTACCTCTGGAGACGGTAGAATTCCCTTTCCGAACCTATTCTTCGCATCTTCCCTTAACTTGAGGCTTTCTTGCGGGCGCCTGTTGTACCACGGCTTTGGCAGTGAGCCGTCACCAACAATGGAGCGCAAGGTTTCTGGCAGGAAGCTGACAGCGGCAGGGTCAGGCTCGGACAAGGTGCCTTGAGAATGGGTCTCGGGAAGCCGAGAACTCACAATAGAATGGCAATCAGGCTCATACCACATCCGATGGCGAGAATCCAGAATATCCATCTCCAACTCAATGCGTAGGACAGGATACCACCGACTACTGGTCCTATCGCTGGTCCTGCCATGCTGAGAGCACTGAACAAACCGATATATTTTCCCCGTTCATCTGGAGTCGCGATATCGGAGACGCATCCACTGCCTATGGCGATGACAGAGGAGCCCCCGGTTGCCTGTACCATTCGGAGGACTAGGAGGAGCCAATAAGCGGATGTCGGTGTCATCGCCAGACCGATACATGCTCCGACATAGATTGAAAGGGTCATGATGTAAACCGGCCGGCGTCCTATGCTGTCTGATAATGAGCCCCAAAATGACGGTGTAAGACCCTGAAACACGCTGGAAACAGAGCGCATGAGCATAGGGTAGTCGTGCTGGCCCAGAACAGGGCACGACGTACAGGTATAGGGTCATGGTAAGATTGATGTCTTCGCTGGAGCGCTGAAATTGTTCAACCAGTACCGGCAGACTCGGCGCCAGGATCACACTGGAGATTGGGCTGAAAAGCCCTGCGATACTGGATATGACGACAATTCCCCATTTCTGATTCTTGCTGAAAGAGCTGAAAGGTTTGCTGGCCTTTGCTGCTTCGCTGACAATCTCTTGTTGCTTCTCTGGTATAATGGTACGCGCAGAGTCTTGCTGTATGGCTGCTGCATCCGTCGGTGTCGTTGTCCCAAGAATTGGTAATGGCTCTGGCGTGAGATCCCGCACAGTGGAAGAGGAATCTGAATCTGTCGAAGCCGACGGTGAAACGGGCATGTCTAGCACATCATGCTGGTGAAACACCTCGGGGCCTACCGAAAGTGTCGGGAGTGTCGAAGACTGTGTCATTGCAACGGACCCGGGGGCAGTGGGCGAGTCCCTCAGAACTTGCCTCGCCGGTTCAAGACCCAACTTGGATGTACTTGGCGAATACGTATATCTACGCCAGAGGCACCACGGTAACGTACTATGCTGGGTACAACAGTTTTTCGATTGCTAGACATCGGTATGAAAGTTGTACGAACTGCCCGCTGACCGCCTACGGAGTTCGCTAATTTCCACGAGTAGTCGGCAATAAAGCGTGACCATACAGTAGACGGAGAACGCCGACCCGAGATGCCGGTCGGGATCGCATCCCCAGGTCGGAATTTGGTCAGACGCTCGTGTAAAGCGTGTTGGGAGCAGCGTTCAAAGAGAACAGACAGCGCGAAAAGTATGCAAACCAACCAGTCACCAACGATGTCATGCTAGTAGACGGCTTCATCGCATACTGCTAGGTCGGGTTCGTGACAACCTCGGCTGCTTCAGCCGGGATGCCCGGCGAGCGCCAAGGCATGACGGCTACGGCCCGTCGAATGATATCCTGTGCCCTTCTTGCTTCCAAATCCAAGCCTTCGCAAAGTTCTGGCTCTGCATTCATATCCTCTCCTTGACTTGTCGAACTCCTGGGCAATATGCTAGGCGTGCGACTATCCGTCGAAACGTAGTAGGCTGCAAAAAGTGCGTTTTGATCTCCAAGGAGTCGCTCCATGTAAGGCAGGAGTGCGGCCTTGGGGTCGGACGCCGTGTCGGTCGTTTTCGCTTGCAAGTATAGTATAACTGGGATGATGCGATGATTCAGCGATTGATGTGCTCTACATGGAGATAGACAGCTTACAATGATCAGCTGGACAACTGCCCGTACCAGGTCCCATCAGAAGAGCTCTGACAGCCGTACAGGATCCTCCCTGGACGGATTCCGGTGGGAAAATCATCAACATGACGTCCTGGATCGCATCTTCCCCGTTCTCGCCGTCGATCTCATCTGTATCGTCACGCTCGTCTGACCTCGCGGTCGGATTCCCGAATGCTGCTTTGACGAGAGCTGGCAGTGTCGGTAAGATAGCTACACAAGTCGCTTGAGCCGGTGTCGCGGTACTGGCGTCCCGTGCTGCACTGCCGTGTGGCTCAGCAAAGTCCGTATCGCCCCCATAAATGAGCAAGTCGGTCGTCAGAGGTTCGTAATGAGCTGGTATCCTGAAACTAATGGGATGGGTGGCATTGCCTTCCAACTGTCTTGACGTGGATTGTATATCCGAGATTTTCCCTTGAGAACCAAGGATATATGTTCCGCCATGCACGGCGCATGCTCTGATATGATGGTGTCGTATCAGCAAACCGTTGCGGGATGAGCATATATACCACTCACCTGCAGAACGCTTGCGTGATTTCCCCTATGCCGCCGTACTGGGCAATCAAGAAAGGCGATGGGCCGTATCGTCCGATCGACTTGAAATACCGATTCATCCTGATCAGAGCAGGTGCAACAGGATCTGCCGGCAATTCTGTCTGATCAGAAAACCGCACGATGGCCGTTTTCGGCATGACTTACCGGAAGGGCTGTCGCAGAACGCAATCCCGTATGCGATCGTTTCGGCCAACCTTTCAGATAATTGGAAGGCTGTTGTCAGGAATTCGATGATCGGCTGCGACTCTCTACCTATGGGTAAGATAACATCCTCTTCAGCCGGGGTGGCTGGGCGCTATCGGCTGACAAACTTACCTTTCAGCAGGGGATCCGCGTCCTCTCCTCCTTCCAGTGAAAACCCCTTTTTAGAAGAAGCAAACATGATAAACTTCATAAGACGTCGTTTATCCAGGAGCGAGAGGGACGAGTCTTTGAAGATCTGATCTTTTCCTGCGGGTACTCTCTTCCATTCGCTTTGCGGGTCGGCATCTTCGCCCTGCGTGCTCTGATAGATGGCCACGCCATCCACAAGGCGGAAGTTAACGTACTTTCCGACATCCTCTTCAATTAGGGTGTCGATCAGTTCCCCCCGTGCTGGGAGGACGGTCGGAAAGACGGAGAGTGCGTATTGACGTGCCACTTTATCCAGTGTGCTCTCGAAATCCGGGGAAGGAAATTCGAAAGAGGCCGACAAGTAACGACTGGAGGAGGATGACTGGATCTCCCTGATCCATTGCATCATTTCATCCACGGTGAAACTCGCGTGACGATCGCCATAGTATTCGTGCTGGTCGAGATGAAGGACTGACAACCCTTGCTTTGCTAAAGCGCTGATTAACAGCTACGATAAGCGAAATGGATACGCAACAAGCTCGTATGCAGAAACACTCACGCTGCGGCGATAGACTCGCTCAGGCCTGTTCCTACCACCGTCACGTCGAAATGGCTCTGGCCGATGCCATCTTCCTGCTGTGTGTGAGCCTGATCCGACATTGTGATTGACTGAAGGCGAAGAAGTAGGGATAGTAGACCGCTACCAGACCTCGACTGCCTGTCGCTCCCCCCGATATGTCTGATCACCTCGGTCCGGTCCACAAAGGGCGGACTAGGGCTTTCAGGTCTCCGCGCGTCGTCTATACACGCGTTTCAGATGCCTTCGGTTATTAGTGTCTCCCATTACCGGGACATCAGACAAGATGGAGATCGAGGCGTGGCATGCTTATATATGGATCCATATCTTGTCTACTGCATCGTGCGGCGCTCACTTTCACCTTTCAACCTTCCATAGCTATACCTATTCAGTCCTCTACTACTATCCACCATGTCTCTAGCACCTGACTGGGTCAAACAACTCAAGCCTGCCGAGCCGCAGGGCGGCGACATTCTCACTCTCGAACGAGGGCGATCGTCGTTACAGTCGGACAAGATGGCCTTGTTCCTGTTCGGGAAAGAAAAGCTTCGACGGAAGAATGACGTTGAAAACATCCTGAAAAGCGAACCCGTCTTTGACAAGAAGAACAACTACTTTGATGGTCGAGTCGACAAGTTCAAGACCGCATTGGCTCGTGCCAAGCGAATGAGGCAACTCGCCGTCAAGTACGGATGGGACGATATGGATATGGAACTTGCCCGAAAGCTCATCAGCGAGCCTGATCCTTATGGTCTTCACTCGAGGTGAGACTCGGGCGACTTGGAACTTACAGGCACCTTTTGCTGACTCTCGCTTTCTCGCTTGTGTGTCCACGATTCGCGTCATCACAGTATGTTCCTGGTAAGTCTGCTCTTATCTTTTGCTTTGATCTGAGGTGCGGATCTGACCACAAACCTCTGCAGACCACCTTGCGAGACCAAACAACAGAAGAACAGAAACGCCTCTTTCTCGACAAGGCTGAAGCCTACATCTACATCGGCGCCTATGCTCAAACGGAACTCGGCCACGGATCCAACGTCCGGGGTCTTGAAACGCAAGCAACATGGAACTCTGACCGAAAGACGTTTACCATGCATTCCCCATCGTTGACGGCGTCCAAGTGGTGGATCGGCTCGCTCGGTCGAACGGCAAACCATGCCGTGGTTATGGCACAGCTCTACATCGATGGCAAGAACTATGGACCGCATTCTTTCGTGGTTCAGATTCGAGATTTGGAAACCCACGAGCCATTGCCAGGTCGACATGTGGGTGATATCGGACCCAAGTTTGGTTACAATAACATGGGCAAGTCGACTTGCTTGTTTCTCGCCGCTTGCCCGTACGCTGACCACTCTACCGGCCATCAGACAACGGTTTCCTTTTGCTCGACAACGTCGAGATTCCCCATGTCAACATGCTTGCACGGTTTGCTCGGGTGGACAAGGAGACCAACAAGTACGTCAAGCCACCTTCATCGGCCTTGACATACGGTACCATGACCTGGGTGCGAGCCAACATCGTTTTGGACGCCGGTTCAACCTTGGCCCGAGGTACGACTGTCGCTCTCCGATACTGTGCCGTTCGAAGGCAATTCCAGGACAAGGATGCGCAGCCAGGCGCGGATGAAAGCCCCGTGCTGGACTACACCATGGTTCAGTACCGTCTGTTCTCTTGTCTTGCCTCGGCCTTTGCCATGCACTTTACGGGTCAAGCTATGATGCGTCTGTATGCGCAAAAGCAAGAATGGGTCAACAAGAACAGCAATATCAAGGGCAAGCCCGATGTTGGAAAGCTGGCTTCGACCGAAAATGGACCCGCGCCAGAAGAAGTTAACGGCGCACCCGACATCTTGGCCGACTTGCACGCCACTTCCTGCGGTCTCAAAGCCTTGGCTAGTATCACTGCCGGTGAAGGACTAGAGGTCTGCCGTCGGGCTTGCGGTGGTCATGGATACTCGTCGTTCTCTGGTCTCGGGACATATTATGCCGATTACCTGCCGACCCTTACTTGGGAAGGTGACTCGTACATGATTACACAACAAGTCGCCCGATATGTAAGTAGCTCCTGTCCTTTCGATGGAAGCAAAGCCCGTACTCATTTGTCGGTACGCTCTCCTAGCTCTTGAAAATGGTGCGACAGGTGGTCGACGGCGGCAAAGCTAACAACGAAGCCACCGAAATCATTGCTGAATACCTCGCTAAAGCGGATCTCAAGACCGGCCAGGCGCCACCGCCTCCCGATTTGGACATCATCGGAAACGATGCAGACTTGGTCAAGGCGTACGGCTGGAGGGCGGCACAGATGGCAGTTGAAGCCTGGCGGCGTCGGGATGTCGAACATGTGGCGTGGAACGCGTTGCTCATCGACTTCTGGCGATTGAGTACCGCCTTCTCCCAGTACCTCGTCGTCAAGAATTATTACGAGGCTCTTCAGAACACCGCCAAAGACCGAACTCTGGATTCGACGAGCATCGAGGTGCTGCGCGACTTGTTCCGCCTCTACGCCTTTTACAACCTTGAAAACTACGGCCTTGAATTCCTGGCTTCGAGCGCAGCGACCCCTAAGCAAGTTGCCTATGTTCGACGAAAGGGTGTACCTGAAGTCATGGCGAGGATTCGACCCCATGCTGTCAAGTTGGCCGACAGCTGGGCTTTCAGCGACTGGCAGCTTGACAGCTCGTTGGGTCGGGCCGATGGTAACGTATACGAGGATATGTTCTACCGGGCTAGTACGAGCGGCAACAACCCTTTGAACTACCTCACTTTGGATCCGAGGGCAGATAGTAAGGTACTGGTCAAGGTGGACCGAACGCCCAAGCGACCCCAGGCGAAATTGTAGTCGACAAATATCGAATGCCCCTGGAAACGGACTTTGTAGGCGTCGAAGACGCTGAGGCAGTGTAGGTGATCTTGAGCACAAATCGTTGTAGATAAGAATCATATCAATGTCATGAAACAGCTGCCTAGTGTCTTTCCTATTGTATCCTTGCACAACAGAAGAAGCAGTGGCGAACTAAGCATGGCGATGATCATCTCTGTTGGCGAAATACAATGAATGCTAGCTAGATAATTCGTGCGTGTCTCACAACCGCGCCAATGGTTTGTGGAGGGCGAGGAAGTGTTGAGTGAAAAGGTGGAGGCAGCGGACTTAGTCTGAACTTTCCATGGTAGATGACACATTCTCGCCTCGGTGGCTATCTTAGCAGCTAGTTAGCCTTTATGACCGCTCCATAGCTTACACGTTATTGCTGATTCATGCGTGATCTAGGAGCTAGCAGTCAACAAACCGCGATGTCTGACTTTCCTATATATACGGGTCGCCATCGCGCTGCTGGTTGGACTCGCGAGATTAGACTCAAAGTCAACTTTACCAATTTTCCAATCATCCACCATGTCTAGCCCCAAGACCGTCCTCGTCACCGGTGTCTCCGGTTTCATCGCAACCCACGTCGCCCTCCGGTTCCTCGAAAACGGATGGAATGTCCGGGGTACCGTTCGAAGTGAAGACAAGGGCAAAAAGGTCGCCGAGCTGCCGGTGTTCAAGTCCTTTGGCAAACAGCTCTCATTTACCGTCGTCGAAGATCTCGTGACTGGCGACTTTACCGAAGCCGTCAGGGGAGTCGATGCGGTAGCGCACACTGCTAGGTGAGTTGATATTGTAGGCTGAGCCAGGTCGGGAGCTCATACAAGGGCTCCTCTTTAAACAGCCCCTTCCACATGGCCGGCAAGGACTGGCACCAGGATTACGAGGGACCCGCCGTGCAAGGTACAAAGAACGTCCTGGAGGCCGCCGCCAAGGTTCCATGTGAGTTCGAGTTTCTAAGCAGTCTCTCAAGTACTGACTCCTGCAATGTCGGCAACAGCCATCAAGCACGTCGTCGTGACGTCTTCCTTCGCCTCTATCGGTGACTTCAACAAGTCCGCCTTTGAACAGGTTGGCAAGAGCTACACCGAAAACGACTGGAACCCAATCTCGAACGAAGACTGCGAAAAGCTCAAGGCTGACGACCCCAGCGCCGCATCTGCCTGGTATTGCGCTTCGAAGAAGTTTGCCGAACTCGCTGCGTGGGATATTGCCAAAAAAGCTTCGTTCAAGCTCTCAACTATCTGCCCGCCAAGTAAGCGATGATCAGGGCTCCTTGTGTAGACGTACGCTAACCATCTTGCTATCCGCAGTGGTCTTTGGTCCCCCTATTCACTCCATCTCTTCGCTGGACGCTCTCAACACTTCATCTGGAGCCATCTACATGCTCATGAAATCGGACGGTTCAAGCGCAAAGGAAGTGCCTGAAACGCAGTTCCCGGCATTCGCTGATGTCCGAGACGTGGCGACCGCCCACTACGAAAGTGTAGCTCGTGATCTGGAAGGACGGTATCTCATCTGCAACGGAGTAAGTTTGCGCGAGGATGTGGCATGTCGGACTGCACTAAACGGCTGCCTTGTGTTCAGACATATGACAACCAGCACGTCGTCGATTACATCAGAAAAACCTTCCCCGAGCTCAAGGAGCGATTGGCAGAGGGCAAGCCCGGAGAGTACTTGGACGGCAAGGTCTTTACTCTGGACGCGAGCAAGTCGAAGAAGGAGCTGGGCATCAAGTACCACAAGTTCGATGATAGCATCAAAGACACCGTCATGGAATTGTTGGAGATTGAGAAGCGGGTCAAGGCATAAACTGTATAGCGCACATACCGACTGTAGCATAAGAGAGCAAAGAACAGGTGTTAGATGATCATCACCATCGCGGCATTCATTATGGTGGGCGATAGCTCCTTGGCCCTTGGACGAGGATGTTCACTCCCTCGGAAGACGTCAAAGCCGCAAGCTCGGTGATCGGCATACCGCGAGATCTCGGATAGCTTACTGGAATACAGCTGGAATTATTTTGGATCGGAGGCGTTCAATCGCTCGCGTGTTGATAACGATCTGATCATCTTTCGCCGACCTCCTTTGATCACTGACATCATACAAGAAATCGATCCTTTGCTGTATCGGCACAGCAGAACCTTTCCGAGTGGATATATCCAAGACGTGGTTTTCAGCTATCTCCATTAGGAGACCGATCCCCTCGCCGTCCCGGATGATAACTCCACGAAATCAGTTCTCGATCGATCGTCAAAGGTAGAAACGCAAGCGGTTCTCAAAGTGTGTGGATGCACCTCCATCAACCCGGGAATGGCCAACTAACCGCAACTCGCCCATAGAATGTCCTTCCTGTCCAACCTCCCGCAATTCAACATGGCATTGCTGGCACGAGTCCTTCCACTGATCCCCGTGATCACCGCGTCAAATGTACTAGCAATCTCCACCGAATGGATATGCCACCTCGCCCCGTTGACGACCCTACAGTCCCCGATATCAGCAAAGACGATCAGTGAAGTTTTCCGAAGATCATACATCAACGGCGCCTGGACGTTTCTCGTCAACCTGTTGGTTTCGATCTCGACGTCGGGATACCTATGGTACCTTGTCGGAAAGGAAGCAGAAGATAGCTGGTACGCGAGAGCTACGGTCGGGATGGGATCACCGACAAGTAGCAAGCTACTACCTACCTCCTCGTCGCACCCCATGCAATCGTTGGCGCCCACCGATCTCCGACGAACATTCTACGGCCTCACATGCCTCTTCGGCATCCTCCACTTGGCCCCTTTCGGCCTTATCATCGTGGGATACGTACACAAGGCTTGCGATGGACAGGGAAAGCTCAAGGACGAGAACGAGGTTAAACAGGCGTTGAGGAGTTGGCTTTGGGTCAACAGTTTGCGGATCTGGATGGATGCCGCGGCGGTGGTTTGCGCGGTGGGGGCATTGGTTGTCGACTGATGAGGGCTGAGGAGCAGCATAGATGCGTTGATAGACTTGTTACTCTTGTATGGCGGCATGTAGACATCTCCGTGACCCGGTTCGCATGATATCTTGGAGCTTCTTGTTTGATTTGGAAAACTTTGTCTAGGAGAGCATCACTGACAAGACAGTGGATCACTTGGCGGAACGAGTTGAGCTGCGATGCTTCTGCTACATGTGTTGTTCAATGGTATATATTACAGTTCAGTCGCGAAGTGACGGCTCCAGCAGCGGCAAGCAAAGACGTTCACTCTGCCTGATGATCGCCCGCTAGTATACTTGTACGCCTTGCAACGATACAGACGACCGCTAAAACTCGTAATCATTGTCTACAGCCCTGCCTCAATGCTTGCCGAGTGACGCCTACGTGACCTCTGCGAATTCACAACGTCCCCCGAATAATACGATCCGCAACGGATTGATGTTCAGGAAGGAGAGCAGGGATTCATGAAGGCCGATAGGTAACAAAGGCTCCGAGTATTCAGGCTGGGACATTGCGAGGCTGGATGGTGACGGATAGGGAGTAGGCGGTATAACCAGACGAGTCTCAAGCGGCGTTGGCAGTCGGGGTGAATGTCAGTCGTTGAGCCTGTCATGACTCCAATAAAACCTTGTACTTACCAGTAAGCCTGAACATAATCCTGTCATGCCGGAGTGTTGTCAGCAGATACAGCTCTAGGCCCGTGGCGACATCGACACTGCTCACCTTGTCCCAACGGCGATATCAGCTTTCCATGTCAACGAGGAGCCGGCTTGCGATCCCAGATTACGCAGAGAAGCAGAGGAGGGCTGTTGGCCAGGAACGATGGACAAGTAGTAAGGTGAAGTCCCTCCTTGCCACTTTAACGTGACTGGTTCGTCGTGGAAGATGGCAGTCTGGAAGAGGTGAATCAGGACGGGAAGGACGGCGAATCACGCACTGACACGGGGGAGAACGACTTACGGGTGTGGTCAGGAAGACCGCGGGGACCATCGCGAGACGGTCGGGCACGGCTGGAACTGGGAGTGTGTAGCTGATTCCGGTAGCTACCGGGGGGGATGGCAAGAAGGACTGCCCATCTCTCTTGAGGGTTATCTGGTGGTAATTAAGATGCGGGTGAGAACGCGATCCCCCCTATAAGCCCCTATACCTATTTGAGACATCGACGGAACTTGCGGATATTGCAAAATCGATAACCGGGAATCCGAATTTGCCAACTGTACACAGCAGAAAATAAACGATTGTATTGACTCAACTCGTTTTGCAGGTCGCGATAGATAGAGACATCCGGTCGTGTCATCCCCTGCCGCGGGCGAGTCGATATCACTTGGAGGTAATCACGAACCGCGAGTATACAACCAACGCCAGCCGGTACGACCGGTGTACCGCTTTCTACGTCCTTGTCATCAGCCTGAGCGACGTGCCGCACAAACACTCAACATGTCGCACGATATCGAGAAACTGGATGCCAGCTTGACCTCGAAATCAAGTCATCCGCCCCGGCAGTCGTGGCAATATGTCAGGGACCTCTTGCGCGCCGAGGTGGACACCAAGATGTGTACATCTGCCATGGTCTATGCTTGCTTTCTGACGGGGTTCACGTCGGCCGTGTCGTTTACAGTGAGTGTAGAAGTATACCTTCCACTAACTGGATACTGACGAGTGGGGTTCTCGATAGGCGTGCTATATTTGGTGAGCAAGAGAACCGTCGTGAAAAGGTGCCGGCTGATACCATGTGTTCTCGACAGGTGTGGATTTCAAACGTACGTTCCCGTCGGAAGTGGGACCACCATAGAGCTCAGCTCTTCATCATAGGGGAAACCTCGCACAGCTGGGTGTCGCTGTGGCTCGAACGTTCCAGCCTGGCGCAGAACGAGGGTTCCACATGCCGGATAAGCAGGCCTTGTGCAGTCTACTGAGCTTCCTGCTGGGGACAAGCGTTGGACGGTTTGGGGATAAGATGGGCAATCATACGCGGAACTGGCTCATATCAGCCACTCTCATACAAGCGCTGATGTTGGTGGCGAGTGCACTGACGGCGCATTTTGGTAAGCAGGTCTGACACTCCCTCCATTTTCACGGATCACTGACTCCCTTTGATCTGTCCCTCAACGTTAAGGACGGCAATCTGGCCTAGCCGGGTGAGGAACCCGAATAGGCATCACCTCATTGCATGTTTCTCTGACAGCCGCGTTACAGGGACCGAGGAGATCCGTCATGGACTAATCCTACGAGTTTTGCAGCTCTGGGATTCGCCTCTGCATCACTGGGTCTCCAGGTGAGTCCTGTGCCTTGGGTATCCTGACCGTTCCGCGAGCTCATCTGTAGTGGCATTCTGCAATAGGGAATCATTGGAAAGGTATGTTGATCTGACACCAATGTCAGTTCGAGGTTCAAGCTGATCGATGCCCCTGGTCGGCAGCGTCTCAATACACAATTCGCCACAGCCCTAGTTTTGACAACCGGTTGGGTCGAGCTTGTCAACGACCCCTTTCTATTCGCGCTGAGGCGGGTCAACACGCGGGACCATAAAGTAATGTCCATCCTTGCCGTTTTCATGGGTGCGTTTATCAGCAAGGCATTCGTGGACAAGATCGGCCCGGCGGGCACGCTCGGCATCGCCGCTGGTCTTCGCGTTATCGGCGCTTACGTATGGCTGATAATACCTTCCAAGGTACCTGCGCCGCCAAAGACGGCGTAGCTGGTTGTTCACGAAGTGGGAAATGGCGAGGGGACGTGTATCCAAGGTTGAGATTCGTATAATAGAGGAGATTACGCAGAGAGCAGCGGGCCGTACATCGCATAATGGCATCTGGCTCGGCCACGCCCTTGTCAAACAACGCACATATTGGACATCATTCACGACGCAGGAGACAATATAGAACAATTAGATAATGCATATACTATAAACTTTATGAATCGGAGCACTCTACAAGGTCAACCAGAAATAGAGCGCATGTATCTACTCTCGAGAGTAGATACATGGCACTCACCCCATCCCATTAAATTATCAATCAAACCAGAAACGCAAACAAACGCGAGCATCACGCAGCTCGTCTAATGTCGAAACATCATCGGTAGCCGTCTATTGAAACTCTAAAGATGCGTTTGCAACTCTAGGTTTAGAGCAAGGCGGCGGCACCACCGACGATGGCAAGAGCGACGGCTCCGAGCTTGACGCCGTTGGCGGTAGCTCCGGAAGTAGGAGCGGCGGCGGCGGAAGTTGCAGCCGAGGCAACACTGTAGACAGAGGGGAGACGGAAGGATCAGTCGGGGTGACAAGCGTAAGAAAACTGTCGAGATTTCAGTGCTACTTACGCAGAGGTTGCTGCGCTGGCTCGAGAAGTCCCAGCAGAAGCGGCCGAAGATACGGGAGCAGCAGCGGACGAGGCCGCACTGTTTGAGACGAAACCCCAATTTGTCAGTATAGTAGGTACGGGGAACGATTTACGGTAAACTCACGAAGAAGCGGAGCTGGAGGCAGACGAAGCGGCGCTGGAGGCCCTGCTGGAAGCCGAGGACGCGGGAGCGCTGGAAGCGGACGAAGTACTGTGTACGTCAAGGAAGCATGCACACAATGAGCACATTGCGTGACCTGGGTAAAGATGGTGGTACACTTACGTGGAAGAGGCTCCAGCGGCAACACCGGTCGACGACATCATCGTCGTGGATCCGACGGTGGTGGTAGCGGCGCTGATGACGATGCAGAGGAAGGGAAACGGGCAGTCAGCGAAACGGCAGCGATTCGTGTGTGGGATAGCGGAAAGACATACGACGAGGCGGAAGAAGCAATGGACGACTGGGCGCCGGCGGCTGCGCCTCCGATGCAGGCAGTGTTGGAAGAGGTTTGAATGGTGATCGGGGATGAGTAGACAGTGTTACCGGTAGAGTCTGTGATGAGCGTGTGAGTGAGATAGCGAGGTCAGTATTGGAGAGACCTTGCAACCGGGAGAACGTATGTGCTTACCGGTAAGCTTGAGGGTGATTCTTTTTTGGGAAGGCGAATCATCAGCTTTCATTCAGCAAATGACCCCGAGGATGACATAATGCAATGATCCACGCTGCGTCGGTCAAAACATCACTTACGAGGTTCCGCCAGTGATGTTGGCGATCCATGTGAGGGAAGTGCCGGATTGCGAACCAAAGTCGATCAAGGCAGCGGCAGAGACCTGACCACCGGGAATGATGGACAAGAAGTAAGGAGCGGTTCCACCTCGCCAGTTCAAGGCGACGGGCTGGCATTGGACGATGGCAGCCTAGAAGGAGAACGACATTGTCGTCGAAATCGGGTCAATATTCCGCGATAATGGGTCAGCGTGAGAAGAACAACTTACGGGACTGTCAATGGTTTGTGCCAACGCGGTGGCAGCCATAGTGGCCAAGGCGATGAGGGTGGAGAAGACCTTCATGGTGGTGATGATGGGGGAATGGATTCGCAACGGGCAGACGGTGTAGACTGGAGCAACGAGGATTATAGATGGCCAAGCGAGAGCGGACGGTCAGCGTGATGGATGGAGGCGAAAGAGGGAGGGAGATCCGGCTTCGTATATATCGCTATACCCTTATCGAGGCGATGCAGTGTTTGCGGATTGGCTCGGGCTCGGCGGAACGGGCGGCCGGCGAAAGGTACCATGTTGAGGCACTTTCCTGCCCTCCTTCCCACGCTGTGCGCTTGTGTTGCTGCACCGGGCGCACCCGCCCAGGCCATTTCTCATCCGAGATCACTCAGCCGGATGTACAGTATGTCTACTTTTATACGCCGAGGCTGCCGGCCCAGGCCGCAAGCAAGCAAGTCGCATTACAAACGTAATGCATCAGACGGACAGTATCGAGTATGCTGCAGCTGTCTGAAGATGGATAGATGGAGGTGATGCGAGTTGTCAGCCCGCGAACCACCAACAAATACACCCTCCAACCCAACGACGTCGAGGGAAACAGGGAGATTCCACTTCCGTATTCGCTGACGTGCTGTTCCGGTCCAAGTTCCTTTGAAAGTTCTTCGACGCTCTTATCGACGAGCAACTGTCTTTCTGGGCACGACAGTGTGGGGGATAGCTGCGATACGGAGAACATGAAGGCAAGTATATGCGCTCGAGAAAGCCAGTACCTATTATAGAGTCGAGGTCTCGTCCAGATCATCAGCCCAGATACCGTCCGCCCATTAGGACAGGAACTCGATGCTTACGACTGCTGTCCCTGGACATGCGAGGACGAGCCCTGCTCGGCTGACGATTGTAAGGTCAAGATAGCTAGCGGATAGTAGGTGACCGTTACGTGATGTCGCGCCTCTCGGGGCCTCTGATAGAAGCGTTCAGTGCCTTGGGCTATGCTGTGGCACTGTCGTGATTGGTGTCATTGGCTCGATTGTTTATTAGGCTCCGCGAAGATATATCTCGGAGGCGGGATCTGAATGAACAGAGAAGAAAAAAAGAGCTTCCTGTGGAGAGATTCCCTGATCCTATATCCTACCTTGGTAGATGCTACCCTTGTTCCGCGAAATCCTACCGAGCAGCCACTAAGGGGACGGAGGGACATGTTCTTCTCGCCTTTCGTGGTCTAGGGAGATTGATGCTAGGACGGGGTCATCCCTTTTGGTTATGCCGTTGAAGATTTCGGCAAGCCGGGACGCTAACGAGAACCCCTAGCCCTCAAGATGCAGATGTAGTCGTATGTACACCTGCAACAGTAGTCTGCACTTGCCACTTATTCGGCCCAATACCTGTTGGAAGGGCAGGAGGGGCAGTCGTTGAACGAGTCATACTGGCAGCCGCTGTCTCACTTGGCATATCACGTGATCAGACTCTCGATCAAGGCCACCTGGTGATTATCAATGAGCAAAGGTGGTCAAGAGTAGAAGTATCATCTTTGCCTTGACTACAGGCTGGCTAACGTCTACGAATTTGTCCAGCAAACGAGTATCCGCCGTCACCAACTATGCCCAAGAAATCCTCCGCGGTCAACTTGACTACGCCAGAGGCCATGGCGCTTCTCGAGCGATACCGCAAGATCGGTCTCAATGCCTCTCGGTCAAAGGATGTTGCGCAATCCGCCAAGTCCTCGGCTGCCTTTCAAAGATTAGTAGAGGAGAACGACCTGGATAATGCTGGATTGGATGAAAAGCAGGCGGGTCTCGTTGTCGACTTAACCAAGGAAGCGGGTTATGAGAATGCTGTGGGAAAGGAGAAGCTTAGTGGGCCGGAAGTGCGGTTTATCGTGCACGCTATCAAGGATGGCAAGCTCAAGACGGCTGACCAGGTCAGAGGTAAACCAGACCGGGTGTTCTCCCGGGAGCGCACTTGAGCTTACGTGTGATCGTCTTCGTAGCTGCGGTCCAATATCTGGAATCTACAAAAGACTCTAGGTCCGTCTCCGGAGACAACATCGGCGTCGATGCCGCAGAGTTCGACAAGAGCTGCGGTGTAGGTATGTGCTTCCCCGCTGTGACGCAAGGCCTCCTCATTGACATTCTCCCGGCGACGCAGGCGTCTCGTTCTCACCCGCGTCCCTTTTTACTACCTTGGAATCGTACATGCAGTCACTCTCCATCGGCTCCGACGCACCAACGGATTGGTCTGGTCTGCAGTCGTTCCGAGCCAACATGAAGACGGGTGTGCCTGATCTGCGATGGGCAAACGGCAAGGATTTGGCTGTCGCGGTGGAAGACTTGTTTGGAAAGTTGTTTGGACCCAAGACGGCGGGTGCAGGTGGGAACACAGGTGCAAAGGAAAAGGCGGCAAAGAAGACCGAGACGACAAACCCCGTTGGCAATGCAAAGACCGCAGGAGACGCTTCCGTTTCCGCGACGTTGACCACGGACCCTACCGCCACGCCGAACCCGACAGCTCTCTTCTCGGAAGGTTTTCTGTCGAAACTGCACAAGTCGGGAGAGAACCCTCAAATCAAGCCCGAGTTGAGGGAAAAGCACTTGGCTTGGACCAAGGGTCGGGTATTTACGCGATTCCCGCCCGAGCCCAACGGATACCTGCACATTGGTCACGCCAAAGCTATCACTATCGACTTTGGTTATGCCAAGTATCACAACGGATGTTGTTACCTCAGGCAAGTTGCAGAGTTTGCTGGTATACAGTATTCCGCTGACTCCCAGTTTATAGGTTCGATGACACGAATCCAACGGCGGAAGAGGGTGTCTACTTTGACTCGATCTTGGAAATGGTCCGATGGCTCGGATTCGAGCCTTGGAAAATCACCTACTCGAGCGACAACTTCCAAAAACTATTCGACTTTGCGATGGAGTTGACCAAGAGGGGCAAGGCGTTCGTCTGCCACTGTGATCAGGAAACCATGGCGGCTGCAAAGGGGTCCGGGAAGGGTAACCCTCAGCCGTGCCCTCATCGAGACCGCCCTCTGGAGGAAAACGTTCGAGAGTTCCAAGCAATGAAGGACGGCAAATATCCAGAGAAGGGTGCTTGTTTGCGAATGAAGATTGATCTCTCGAGCGGTAACCCATACATGTGGGATCCCGTGTGCTACCGAGTCAAAGATGCGCCCCATCACAGAACCGGTACCAAGTGGAGTGAGTGGTATCTCTTGCCCTTTTGGTGAAACCCAACTCATTTCGACTTGTCGCAGAGATTTATCCGGCTTATGACTTTGCTCATCCCCTATGTGACTCGCTTGAGAACATTACGTGAGCTCGCATGCTCATCGTGTGCGACCTGCAGGAGCTCACACTCGCACTCCATAACAGACACTCCCTCTGCACTCTAGAGTTTATCGACGCACGGGCTTCTTATGAATGGTTATGTGATGCACTCGAAGTGTACAAACCTCGGCAGTATGAAACTGCCCGTCTACAACTGCAGGGCACATTTTTGTCAAAGCGAAAGATCAGGACTTTGGTGGAGAAGGGCTACGTGCAAGGCTGGGACGACCCTCGTTTGTTCACTCTGATCGCTCTTCGCCGACGAGGTATCCCGCCGGCGGCCATGCTCCGATTCGTAGAGGAGCTGGGTGTGTCGCTTTCCAACTCGGAGATCAAGCTTGTCCGCTTTGAGCACGCTATTCGACAAACCCTGGAGCTATCGGCCGCACGACTGTTCTTGGTCCTGGAGCCTGTCAAGTTGACCATCACCAATCTTGCCGACGACTATACTCTTGACCTGGAGAAGCCGATACACCCGAAAGTGCCAGAGATGGGCAAGGTCAAGTGCACGTTGACCAAGAGCGTTTACATTGAACGAGATGACTTCCGGGTCACTCCTCCTGCCGACTTCAACAGGCTTGCACCAGGCAAGTCGGTCATCCTCATTGGAACACCATACCCCGTCACTTGTACCGACTACAAGACCGATGCATCGGGCAAGGTGACCGAAATCATTTGCGCCCTCGAAGACGGTACTGGACCGAGCGGCGATAAGAAATTCAAGGGCAAGGACGCATCCGCTATCCACTGGGTTTCCGCCGCAAAGAACCATCATGTCGAGGTCGATGAAGTTCGGTTCTTTGAACCTTTGTTCAAAAGCGATGACCCAAGCAAGGTCGACAACTTTGAAACCGACGTCAATCCAGACTCGCTCAAGGTCTTCAAGGGCGCCCTTCTTGAGCCGGCATTCTACCCTGTGGCCAAAAAACTCATCAAGGATGCCAAAGCTGAAGCGGTCAAGCGGACAAAGGCGGCCGCATCGTTCTCCGAAAATCGTGTAGAGTCCAACCAGTCAGCCGGAGTGCATCAGGGTCTCGATGGATCGTCTCCGAGCGAGACGGCGACGCATGTCCCTCACGATGATGACACACCCGTGGCCACGGCCGATCAGCTTGTTGGTATGGAATGTATCCGTTTCCAGGCCATGCGCTTGGCCTACTTTGCAGTTGACAAAGAATCCGTCATCGGCTGTCTGGAAGAGGACGAGTCCAAGGAAGCAGGCCCTCGGCCGGGTGACAGGATCGTTCTGAACAAGACTGTATCTCTGAAGGAGGAGAAGAGCAAGAAGCTTGCCTGATAGACAACATATAGGACCTTACCACATTTGTACATACAACGCTTTGTCTTCGATAGACCTGATACATGGCGAACGCCGGGCTCATCCCCTCGTCCTATTCCTCTTGCCCTGTCCACCTATCCACCTATTCACCAAATCACGCTCGAGTCCAGTGGAAATCAAGTCTTCTATCGAGCGGAGATCAAGAACGTCAGCTCAATGACCTTGAACCCCATCATGGGCTCGAAGAACCTACCTGCAACAAAACCGTGTCGCCATATGACTTCCGTGACGAGAAAGCGCAAGCTCTGTGCCACTCTTGTGCGATCGATAAAGCTGGTAACTCTCAGCTTTGGCGGAGGCAGGGTCATCCAGATCGCGGTTTGATGCTCGACATATCGATCCCACAGACTGACGATCAGGCGCATCATGCCGTCTATCTGGACTCTAGATCTAGTCAGGTTGGTGTAGATGGAGGCGACATTCAGCAGCTGAATCCAGGTCCCCTCGACGTTCAACATCAAGATGGGTCGGTGATAGTCGAACTCTGCAACTGGCCTCTCTGGCTCGGTGTTGGTGGCGGTGCTGGAGGAGAATTCCCTGGCAAAGTCTTTTTCGCCTCCAACCGTCCGGTGTTTTCTCCTAGGCAGGTTGCCGAGGACGTTTATGCGTTGCTGGCGGTCGTAAATGAATGACGAGATCGATACCCCGATAAGGGAAGCGACAAATTCCATCCATACTACCGATTCGCAGGAATCGATGTTCGTCATCCGTTCCTCGCTGAAGATGACGATGCTTTCGTGACAGGTAGTTCTCGTTCGCATAGTGAGGTAGAATTCTGAAAGTTCTTTTCGCATGTTGTCGACAACGTCGAACATGCGCCATGCTTTGGTAACACCGATGTCTTGGTCGCCCTGTGTATCGCGAACGAGCTCCGATGTGATGTGAGTCGTCATGCAGAAAAGCAGGAGCTGAGGAGGCCGATATCCACAAATTCCGTCGCCAGCTCTGTTGAGGCCAATGCTGCGGTAATCGTCGACTCCTGTGGGCGATGCAAGTAACCGATGAATTCCGAAATTCATGAATTTTGAAGAATATTCCGCGATGGTGTGATCGTCGTTGTCGTTGGAGGATTCCATGCTGCCAGAGTGGGAACTGTCGTCCGCATCCATCTCTGCAAGGGTAGCTTTGCTGAATCCATCAAGCAAAGCAAAGAGCATCGTTCGCACATCGGCAACCACACATTGGGCACGTTGCATGTCGGAGGTTTTCGTATCCATAGTTTGCTCTCCCCCATCCGGGAAACAGCGTCTTCGACCAAGGAGATGTCGAGCCTCTTGAAGGTGAACGAACAGGCGTTTCAGCGAAATGTTCAAGTTCTCCTCTAAGTTGTATTCGGTGTACTGGTCCCTGCCGGCTGCAGACGCTGTCGAGTTTGCACCGGGTTCGCAGTTCCACATCTTGAAGAGGTGGAGGAGAATCTTGATGACCGTTGTCAAGTACTCCTTTGCAAGTTTGGCGCACAGGGACACCTTGATGACGGTTGCGTCATGGTCCAGGTTTACGCTACGAATGTCGATTTTTCGTAACAGCTGGTGGAGGATACTCGTACGCCTCGCGCGTTCTTCCAACCACGCTTGTAGGTCCTCTTGGTCCAATGAGACCTGTTGGTGCCGCTCGTCTGGGTCGGGAAAGTCTTCATACATGATACGTTCTGACGCCTGTTCGACTTTTGAGGGTCGGTTCCACCAGCTTTCGAGACGGCGGTAGAATCGAGAACCTAAGATGCGTTGAAGCTGTGCAGGTCAGTGCATATCACTGGCCTCGTTTCCTGCGAGAGTGGAGGAAGAGAGTAGAACCCAGTTGCATACCTGCTCGGTTGTAGACCACTTGCGGGAGCATGAGCAGCGCGTCGGTCGTCCCTGCCTCCTTCGTAGTGTCCTGTCCTATCGCCACACTCATATTGCAGTACGGCCGTTGCAACGGACCGACGGTCGAGTTGAACGGGGAGGGTGAGACGCACGCAGCAGCAGAATGATCGCTTGAAACTCAGATGGATTTCCTGTAGGTAATATATGATTAGGCAATCAGACACGGACAATAGACAATCTGGACGTGACTTCCATCAAAAGTCTTCGGCCATCAGTCGATCATGATCGCCATTGTTCCGGTCTACGCGCGGCGTTTCAGCCTGAGACATCTGCGCCCAAATTCCATGTCGCTGCAAAGTTCATCATCGCAGACTTGAAATTAGGTCTAGCCGGATGAACGCATCCAGAGGTCGTCGCTTGAGCGCATGAACGACGGCTCCGCTAAAGATGAGCTAGACTCCATCATATCAGTGCCGATCACCTGTGTGAGATACCTCTGGAGACAACGTGTCCGGCGCACAGAGGTTGCCCAAGTGAGACGGGTGCTTGCGCTCGTGCCGCCAGGTCTCTCTCTCTCGGATGACACATCGCCACATCACGGCTCCCTGGCCAATCTCAACCACATTGAGACCCCTTGGAAGCTGGTTGGTAAAAGATCGCCCGAATGTATGGCAATTGGGGATGACCAGCTGCGTAATCTGACATTTATGCTCCAGTGCGTCCCTTGCCACCCATAGGGCAAAAGAAACATTGCCCACCACGCAGACCGCAATGGGGACGAGGGGGGCTTGATCCCACTGCAAAGAAGTGCAAAAAGGAAGCTCTCTCGCCGAGAATCGAACTCGGGGCGGGCGCGTGAGGGAGGGGTGAGAAACCCAAGATGACAAGCGCCAATGTTACCATTACACCACGAAAGATGATTGATATGAGCAAAGCCCAGAAATTTTATAGTCGTGATCGGCACATCAGTCACCTCGATTGCGAACCGGTCCGGCAAGCTGTCCGGGAAGAAGACGCCGCTTTCAGCCGAGCTTCACATGCGTTTGTTTGATAGTTCAGTGATAGTTCAAATCATCTTCGTCCAAGGGATAAGCACGGTTTGATACCCCCTTCTACAGCAACTTGAATCACGACCTGCCTGCCACTTCTGTATCCCTACAGTATTGCTGCAGCCAATCAATAGCCCTTAGCAAGACGAGACCGTTGCAGGCGTAACATTTGTTCTCCCGCCTGCACCGCAGGATCTCCCATCAGGTATGTCGTTCTCCTTTTGAAGGACCCTCCTATAAGGGACCGGTATCCAGCATTCGTGCTCAGCTCTCGCTGAGGTATATTGTGAAGTTGCCAGAGGTCTCTTGTACGGTTGCACCGATAATGATCACCACGCAAGCTGTAGTCTTATTGTTGAGGGAGGCCGAATTCGAGATCAGGGATATCGAAATCGAAGAACCCCAACCGAATGAGGTGAGTACTCGACTCGTCCAGGATTTACGAAATTGACAGGTAAAAGGATTAGGTTCTCGTTCAAATGGTTGCATGTGGGTGAGTCTCGTCAGAGTGTGAAACTGAATAGTGAGCAAAGGTGCTAAAGTTCGCGGCCTCATAGACTCTGCCATACTGACCTTCTCGTAAAGGGCCCATGTGAGTAGAAGATGGTACTGGGCCAACGCGTATAGTAAGCCAAGGCTGAATCGGATAACAGTCTTGCCGGGACGTTATCCTACCACTGTGGGCCATGAAGGTGCTGGAATCGTCAGAATGGGTGAGCCAGTGCTTTCAGGATTACTGCCCCTCTACTAATGTCGTTCCGTCTTCAGTCGGCTCAAAGGTAACGCGAGTCGTCAAAGGCGATTCGGTCATCTTGTCCTTTGCGTCATGCCACGGATGCGGACCATGCAGTATCGGCAGACCAGCAGCGTGTCCGGACTGGGTTAATATGAATTTCCTACGAAAGCGGAATTCAGAGGTCGAGCACAAGGCGGCATATCAGTTGCAGGGCACCACGCCAGAGGGAGGCGAAACGAAAGTTTACGGGGGATTCTTTGGACAAAGTAGCATGGCACGAATGTCATTGGTTTCCGAAAGCTCCGTCAGTCCGTCCTCACTGTGCCTCGCAAGCTATCCTGACAGGGAACATCACAGTGTGTCAAAGTGTCTAAAGATTTGGATCTCAAGTTGTATGCCCCTCTTGGATGTGGAATGCAGACTGGGCAAGTAGCACACCGCGCTTCCGACCCGACCGAACCCTACGTTCGGCTTATCTCGGATTTCTAATAGCTCTGGAGCGATCTTCAACACACTCAAGCCTTTGGCAGACAGCACGCTTGCGGTCTTTGGATGTGGCGCCGTCGGAATGGCAGCCATTCTCGCCGCGAAAGATCTTGGCGTTCAGACCATCATCGCTATCGATCTCGTTCAGTCCCGACTCGATCTCGCCCGCGAATTCGGCGCGAGTCATACCATCATCGGCAGCGACAGCGACGTTATTGACCAGATTCGGTCCCACACGACGTGGAAACTCGGTGTGACCCATGCCGTCGAGGCTACCGGTGCGTTGCCAGTCTTGAAGACCGCATTCGACAGCTTGGCAAGTTTTGGTCATTTGGCGAGCATCGGCAACCCCGGCGTTGGCGTCAAGCCACCCTTTGAGGTCAACGATGTCGTCAACGGTGGAAAGACATGGTCGGGAGTGATCATGGGCGGCGGCGATCCGCAAAAAGTGAGCGTGCGTCTGGCTTCACTTGAACGGCACAGCGCTCAATTCATCGCGCCTATCAGGCATTGCCTGCTCTGGTACGGCTTCATCAACAGGGAAAGTTTCCGATTGAGAAGATGAGCAAGTACTATCGGTTCGAGGAGTTTGACCGGGCAGTTCATGACATGTAGGTGTCTTGCGACCTTGCCGGACGCGAATTTCGCTCACTCGGCTGCAAATAGGCATGATGGAACGACGATTAAACCCATTATAGTATTCGACTAGACTACCAAGCGATACGCGCACTGGTTGTAATGGAAAATATGATTGACAACGCATGTCCGAGGCATTTGCTCGCGCTTGGAAGACTTGCCAGTGATGCCTAAAGTTGCCTTGGTATGACATCGGTCGCGATTAAGGCAAGATCGTGGAAGAGACGGAAGATCTCGATCAAAGTCGCCGTTCGTTGCTGGCGCCACCGGTCATTGGTCACTAGCGACCACTCACCCCTTTTATCACACACGCAAAACTTGATCTTCTTTCCCCAAAGTAGCTTCATGATGAGGGTTATCCCATCTTCCTGATGAATGGTTTCCGAGGTTTGACCAGGAACAACTCGACGACAATCTACTGGATGGATGATAGCGATATTGCGAGGCGCGGCAACGCTCTGATCGGTCTCGAGCTGACTGGCTGCGACAGTCTCGCAAGACTGATTGCTCGTTTCGATCACCGACTTGCTAGTTTACTTTTTCCAATGCTGCGAATCGGGAACGCTCGGGAGACAGGCTGCTTGGCTAGGTCCTGCCTTCAGCAAAGGTTGACTACTCTGTTCGATTCCATCTTGACTGTCGCCAACGTACTGCCAAGGAGAAACGTGCTGGTCGGAGCTGGGTGACTGACTGTATTCAACGGTCTGCAAAGCCTGACCAGCCTAGCCTGGTCGTATGCTGGTTGAATGGGGATCAACCTGTTGCCAAGGGTGAATATCCTGGGTGAAAGCTGGTTGAACCGCGCTACCACTACCCGGCATCTGGAAGCCCACTCGGTCGAATGAGATGGCAGGAAAGCTAGGATCATACCCGTCGGGGTTATACTCGTCTGTCATAGCTGGGTTGGCCGCAGTTGTTTCGTACAAGTTCCCTCGGCATCGACTGCACCTTTGGCTGAAGGGAGAGTGCCCCCGGATAGCTTACAGTTCAACAAGGACGTTACCAACCGAGCTAAAGGCACACCTCGTGAAGCAAAGGTCAAGGCGGCCTTGTTTAGGCTTTCTCTCAAATGACCCGCCTGTAAGGTGTCTTCCGGGTCGTCGCTGTGAGTCGGTCGGTCGGTCGGTCGGCGGACATCTCGCCAAGAATGGGACGACGGAGCGAAAGACAACCCCCGGAGAGACCGATGAGACCACGTCCTCATCCCTCGGTTGACCATATCGTTGCGGGATGCGGAATCCCATAACATCACCAAACACATACACGATCTTCACACCACCACCCAAACATCCTACCACTTGACCGCACTCTTCGCCCGCGACGGCGACGACTCCTCCTCCTCCTCCTCCGCTACGGCACCTCGACCCCCGTCCAGCCGCCTGCCTCGGCCTCACCGACCTCACTAGCCAAGACGCTCCGAATCTCCCTCTCCAACAAGCCCCCGAGGGTAACCCCTTCATCACGCGCATACGTCCATCTGGCACCGCCCTCCGCCTCCTCACGCTGTGGTGGTGGTGGGTCGTAGGAGAATCTGGCAGGCCCACTGAAGGGACTGCTTAGCCAGATTTGTTGGTTCGGGGGTTGTTTATTGATCACGTAGGTTCCGTGTGGGCCCAAGCCTAGTGTCAGAACTCCGGACTGCGCGGGGGGCAGTGAAGGGCGACCGTCAGCATCGTGTGCAGCAGCGCGCAGCGAGTAATAGGGGAACCCAAGGACGCGCACCGAGTATTCAATCTCCCAAGCGTGGGTACCCTCGGGCGACCACTCTTCGACGAGTGCCTCCAGGGCGTCATACAGCGTATCCATGGTCTCATTCGCAACGCGTTCGTATTTCGCGGCGCTCATCACCCTGTCCCCCGGAAAGGAGTGTGTGTTAGTATCGAGGGGTGGAGGGGAGGTGGGGAAGAGGGACGTACGGTGCTAGTGCAGCGGGTTGGACGGAACCTGGTGCTTCCGCCGCGGGGAGCATGGGGCTCGTTTGCTCTGCCTTGGGGTCGTTGTGTGACGACGAGCGAGGGGGAAGGGAGGAATGCCATCGTGGTGCGGTAAGGGGGATGGCATGGCGGGGTGGGGCACGTTGTCGGAGGAGACGTGTGGTAAGGCGGAGTGGGGTCAGTCGGTGCATGTTGGTTTGGTGGAGAAAAGGGAGAGAGCGAGGAAGGGAAGCCGCGAGATGATCAAGAAGCTGACGGGCGCGACGGCGGACATACCGTATCCATGTCCGCCCGTGATCGGCGTTCCCCCGACGAGTGGTAGAAGAGAATAGAACGGCCATGCTTCACCGGTGACTCGCCTCCCTCCCTCCCTGCCAACGAAGCATGCGCGCCCTCTTCTTCCTCTTCCTCGCCGTCACACCCTCCCACGCAAAACCATGGCACACCCAACCAAAACGCGACTTTCGCGCCCTGCAAGCCGACGAGTTGACCAGCGTGGCCACGATGGATCCGCAGCCGTGGCGCGGCGTCGACGACGGTCACCTGGAGAGGTTGTTGGTTCCTCGTCCGGCCGGGTCGGAGAACAAGTGCGTGTAGTGGCGTCGTCGCAAAGGGCGGGCGTGTAATACACAAGATGCTGATACGTTGCGATACGCGCGGGTAGCACCGTCGTCCGGGAATACATAAAATCCGTCTTTAACTCGCTCGGATGGCATGCTGAACAAGTCCGTCCACACTTTCCTCGCCCTCTAGATCCACCGCTCACCCGTACCCCCCCCCCTCCGCAGGATACTTTCACAGACACCACGCCAGAGGGAACGGTCTTATTCACCAATCTGATCTTTACGTTTGACCCTGGCGCACCAACGAAATTAGTCATGGCCGCACACCATGATTCCAAGTGGTTCCCCGACTACCCGGCGAATCAGGTCGGTACCGGTGGGAGCGGGGCCGCGCGCTCCGGGGTGTTATCGTACTAAACAAGGCCTTGGCGCGCACAGTTCGTCGGCGCAACAGACTCGGCAGCGCCTTGCGCCATGCTCCTCGACCTCGCAGAAGCGCTCACCCCGGCCCTCAAGGCACGTCAAGCCCGACTCGTCGCAGTGGACACCGGCGACGACGACCTGGATGACGACGACTTTGATCAACGTCAGGCGGCGGGGACGACGTTGCAGGTTGTTTTTTTTGATGGAGAAGAGGCGTTTAGGGATTGGACGGCGACGGATTCGATTTATGGATCGCGGCAAGTCCCTTCCCCTTCGTCTTCTCCTGCAGATCTACGAACCCCCCAGGGGCTGACCTCCCACGTGTACGTAAAAGTCACCTCGCAGCGCAATGGGAATCAACCTTTCTGCCCCCCTCGCACCCCTACCACGCCTACGCAAAAAAAACCTCTCCGAAACGCCGGATGCAACCCCGCCCCACCACACTCTCCACGATCGAACACCTCGTCCTCCTCGACCTCCTTGGTTCCCCCCGGCCGAGGATCATGCAGTGGTACCGCGAGACAGGGTGGTTGTTTGCCCACATGCGCCGGGCGGATGAGCGGTTGCGCAAGGGTGGGCTTGTGCCGGGCGCGCCAGGAGCGGGAGGGGAAGAGTGGTTTAGTCCGTTGGGGTTTGGAGGGACGATTTCGGATGATCAGGTGCCCGTGAGTTGGCGTGTGTGCAGGACTGGTGGCTTCGTGTGGGCTAACCCGTGACCGAACGCGCGCGGCAGTTCATCGAACGTGGAGTCAATGTCTTGCATGTCATTCCGTACCCGTTCCCCTCGGTATGGCATACCATCAAGGTGGGCAGTCGTTTCCCCTCTCCCGGTCATGCGCGCGCCGCGGCTGATCCATCCACCTCGGGTAGGACGACGCCTCGGCGCTCGATCTAGCGACGATGCAGAGGTGGAACTTGATCCTGAGAGTGTTTACGCTCGAGTATCTCGGATTGAAGCCTGTCCTCGGTGCGGGAAACAAGGAGAAGCGCGGGGCGAAAGGAGAGGAGGAAGAGGATATCGGTCATGTAGGGATTCATCGCGAGTTGGTGAGTGCCTCGCTCGTTTCTCGCCCACGAGAGGGTGGGGGGACTGCGGTTCCGTCTCTTGGTCCGCTGAATGTGCTTGGCCTTGGTTTACGTTACAGTAGTTGTAAGATACCAAGCAGACTCTGGAGGCATTGCGGGGAGAACGGATCGCTGCGTCGCTTGCAGGCGCTCGAACATCGGCTTACTGCTCAAGCCGGCGGAACTCTCATTCGCCTCGCTACAGACCGGGCGCGTAGCATGCGCCCGTTCCCCACCGCGAGCCATCTCATCGACACGACTACATAACCTCCTTGCGCTGGAAACAGGCATACAGCAATACGCTTTTATCCGGGCTGTCGACGCAGTCCGGGTGTCCGTCCTGGACGTACCTCCGTTCCGGAGCCTGTATTATATCCAAAACAAAAATGGCTCAGCCATGCACAAACGCATGCACACCATCTATCCATGACCATGTGTGCGAATGGCGCGCGACTTACCCGAAACTCGACGTATCCCATGCGTTCATACCATTTCTTGAGATAACTCGACTCCCCCTCGCTCGCCCAGGGTACCTCGTACGCACGCGTATCCACCGTGAGGGTGCGTGCAGAGTAGTCCTCGATGGCAAGACGTTCGAGGGTTGAGAATACTTGGGAGCCTACCCCGGATGCCCGAGATTCCGGGTAGACAAAGAGGCTTGCTGTGGAAAAGTGCAGTGGCGTGAGCGTTTCGGCCTGAATGGGAGGCGTGGCGAGTGGGACCAAGCCGCGGCGCACCTATCGCGATGATCCCCTCGGCTCGACAGGCCATCGCTGGATCCTCTGGCAGGTCAAAAACCAAACATCCCATCCCGACAGGCTGTTCCCCGCCCTTCTTGCCCTCCTCCCCTTCCTCCGAGTCCCGGAAGAAGAGATACGTCTGCCACGTTGGTTCAAAGAGGTAGCTGTCGATCCGGTTGGCGCCCCATCCGCAGGCTTTGCGCATGTCGAGGAGGGCGTCACGATCGGCCCCGGTGACGAGGCGGTGCTGTAGTGGTGGGAGGGCCATCGTTGAGGGATCGTAGGAGAGATTAGCATAAAAGTGCATGTTCGGGTCAGGTATACTATTTGGATTGACTCGACGCATCGGTCCGTGTCGGCACGGGCTATGGGGACCGGCGGCCGAGATGCGGAAGCAGAATCTGAAATTTCATGATCCGGCAACATCACCATCAGTCTATCACTTGAGCAGTCATCCCGGGGGTTTCATTCGACACCGCCAACCCAGAACGATGCCCGCCCTCACAAAGAAACAGCAAAAGGCACAGGCCTTCCGATCCGGCAAGGGAAAGAAGGATCGCGCGGAACCGGAAGACGTCCCGGAACAAGATGTCTTGCCCGACGAGGATGAGCCTGTTGCCGCCGACACGCCCGATACGGAATCGGCAGAGTACAAGGCAAAGAGCAAGAGTAAAAAGTCAAAGGAGAAGAAATTAACGGAAAAGTTGCTGCTGGCGCAAGACGGCGAGGGAACGGTCAACGCTCAACCCAAGGCGAAGAGTGACAAGGCAAAGGGCAAGGAGAAGGAGGTTGTCAAGGATGGAGAGGTGAAAGAGGGGGTTGCGGAGGAGGAGGACAAGACGCCGGTGAAAAAGACGAAAAAGGATATCAAGCAGCGATTCATCTTGTTTGTCGGTACGTACTCTCACACCTCTGCCAAACCCACCCCTCACGCTGATCCGTCACCTCGTCAGGCCACATGAGCTACGATACCACCGCACCCGGTCTTGCCGGTCACTTTGAAAAGGAGATCGGAACAAAACCTTCCGTTCGCTTACTCACGACCAAACCGACCCCGGCTACCCGTTTCCACAAGGCCTCGGAATCCCGATCCCGGGGGATTGCGTTTGTAGAGTTCCCCACATCGGGTGCGCTTCAGGCCGGGTTGAAGCTACATCACACCTTGCTCGATGGAAAAGTCATCAACGTCGAGCTTACGGCCGGTGGAGGTGGGGCTACAGAGGAACGCAAGAAGAAGATTCAGGATCGAAATGAGCGGGTCGGGGAGCAGAGGAAGCGGAAGCGGGATGCAGATGGGGAGGAGGGTGAGGGTGAGGGCGACGCTGCTGCTACCGGCGAGGAAGGATCCGAGCAGAAAAAGGCTCGAGGTGGACGTCGTGGGAAAAAGGTACGCATCCCCGCTAGGCATCTCCAAAAGAGCCCATCAACTGATTCACTCTTCTCGCGCCCTTAGACCACCGATGGAGAAGCTCAACCCCCTGTTGCGCTGGAAGACGACCCGAAACGATCCGGATGGGCAGCACGCAGAGCCGGGACATTCGCCACCGAGGGATCGGGTCCCCCTCCTCCGAGAAACGGTGCGGGAGGACGCGGCGGCGGACGTGGTGGCTCGAGCTTTGGGGGACGTGGTGGTAGTAATGGGGCGGGCGGACGAGGTGGGCGTGGTGGCTTTGGCGGCGGCCAAGGTGGCGATCGTAGAAAGTGGGAGCCGACAGGTGCGAATGCCATGGTCGTTGGCTAGTCTGGGGCTCCTCATTTCACCATTGCGTTGTATTCCACGAGATCTTGTTTGTTTTCAAGGATCTCTACCTGTCCGTGATCTGCTATTCTAGCTACTTGGGTGGGGCCTCGCTTTCGACGGGGCTCGGTGGTGTTGCATCTCTCTTACAAGCTGCTATACATAGAATGAAACGTGATGCTGCCCGTTGTGCATCAGATCGCGTCGAGTGATCCGAGCACATTAGTTGGAACCCGGTCAGTGTGAAAAGGAAGGCAATGGCGCAGTACCGTACTGCATTGCGTCAATGTGTGTCACAGCGTCACGAATCCGAGGAGGGCTAGATGACTCTTCCCCTCGATGGGCTGGGCAACGATATCATCACTCTGATCCTACTAACGCCCGGGATCCCGTCCATGCCCCTGCTCCGGTAATCCGCAGAAACATACGCAGTTTATATCCTTACTGTAACAGAGGAAGGGAAAGACTCTGCAGCGCCCTCGGACAATGTCCCTATCGAGCTACGAAGCCACTGAATCAACACAAAGGCAGGTCGCGCGCCCTCCTGTGCTGCGCCTTGTCCGTGTTCCATAAAGCTTCCATTTCTTGAAACATGAAACGTGGGGAAGTGTGATGGAACTCGCTGGCGGACAAGGCGCGCATATAATGCTCTGACGGATGTGTCCATCAGGTGAACACGGTTCACGGCACAATCAGCGTACATCAAGGATGCAAGTCGGAACAATGAGATCATCAGGGTCAAACCTACGCTGCTCCATATATACCTTTCATGGGAGTACCCGTTCACCCTGCGGGGCAAGCTGGAATTATTTGATGTCCAGGATTACACACTCTACTTTGCTTGACCTCTTGAGCAAACCCATCAGCCATCTCACGACGAAAACGAACCCCGGCCGCAGTGACGCAGCATATCCGGCTGGTTCCAAACCGAAAGTCGAATGGAATCTCTCCTGGCTGCCGAGGCGGAGTCCGGACAGCGCCTTCACGGCACTGTCAAAGCCTCCAATTTCATTCACAATGGGTTTTACGATCTATTGGCAATGCTCCCTACGGGGTCTGGAACCGGCGCCTCTGCCTTCTTCGCATCGACGCCGGGTAACACGCTTGATGGTGATGGGAAATCTGATGAGAGAGGATACTTTGACCCTCCTACTGCGGAATTGCAAGAGCGAGCGTCGAAACAGGTCGACGCTGCATATGATGATTCAAGTAGAGCGGGCAACTTCAACTGCGACGCCAAGGAAACGTTACCAGAGGTGATCCTATCCTCTTCGCCTATTCAGGCGCTTCGACTGCGATCACCAGCAGGACCGACCTCGCCTGTCACTCCATCATCGGCACAGTCTTCCCTCCCTTCAACACCCTCACCGCAGCGACAAGCAAAAAGAGTACCTGTACCGGCTTTCTCACCCTCCAGAGGAGTAGCTATGGCGACTCGACAGCCCTTGTCGCCACCTTTATCTTCCGCGATGGCCGTCTTTGCGTCCCCGTCTCCGCAGAGAGATCTCCGTGAAGCTGCACAGAACCTCAGCCCGAGCGTACTACGGCGGACGGGAGCCAGGTTTCCCATTGCGAGGTCTCCATGGGCAATTCTGAACATGGCACCAGACAAGGTGAGAGATCCCCAAGCTGGAACGGGTGGTCTGTGGGGTTCACCACCTGCGAAATTGCCCGTGGGATATCTCAATCCTGTGAGCGGAAGGCCGGCTGTCAAGAGTGGCAAGATCGACAAGAGACTAATCAGTTGGCCGATGGATTTTCGGTTAGTTGGCGATTGTGGCCGTAGTATTATCACATCGCCAGCGCTGAAACCCAGATTACTCGGCTTAGACACGTTGTACATGCCACTGATGCGGACGAGGCACAGTTCCTTCTGATGAGATGGGCTATTGATGGAATGGGAAAGGTAGCTGGTGAGTATAGGCAGGATTTGGACTGCGTATATGTCGATGACATTGCCTTGATTCAGATCCCGGCTGGGCAAACTATATGAAGCTTCTCGTTCGACAGCGGGCAGCGGATCAGCAAGCCAGGGCTATCGCGCAATCAATGATAGCTCGAGAACACGGAGCCAAACAGTGAGTCCGGGCCCTGGCCCGAAGAGCTGTGTGCTAGGCAACATCGACTGATCCAACTCGCCAGAATGACTCCCTTCCAGACTTTGAAAGTGGTCAACGGCTTGCCGTCATCGGTGTATACCCCGACTGAAGAGAGCGGGTCTCCAAGAAGCCATATTCGACCCTTGATGACGCCCAGTCGTCTTACCCCTGGCGTTCGAGCCAATACCCGAGGAAGGTCACCCTTCGATCCAATTCCCAATCCGTTCGAGAGCGCCTTTTCCCCTCCTGCGTCGCATCCCGTATCAGACGATGAGGGCGGGCAGACGTACGATGTCATTACAGCTTCCTCACCAGTAGTCCCTCTTCGCGTCAAGGCAAGGAGATCGGTGCCTCCTGTAGTCACGACATCTTTCCCTTTGCGCCAGCCAATGACAGTCGCGCCCGAGGATATCGACGGACTGCCATTCCCCTCCACGCCGATCATTACAAGGGACGTGACCCACGTCGACCATGGCATGGAAGCTAGAGGAGACCACGCAGAGGGACGCGTACAGCAGTCAGTTGACTCCGCCCTCCTGCCCCGGGTTATCCAGCCGTCCTTGCCCACCTTGGAGAAAGCTGCATCGACTGCGATCTTCTTTGAGACACTCTACCACGCCCTTCTCAAACCACCTCCAACGTTGCAGGCCGCCCATCCCGACAATTACATTTGCGCCTGAGAGCGACGTCGAATAGCTTTGGAAGACGAAATGGAGAAAAGGGGACTATCCAAGAGTGATATGGAGGTGATGCGGCAAAGGTGGATCGAGGCGGAAACGGACAACTTGCGCGCGAAGCGAAGACGGGTCGGCTTGAACAGCTTCACCAAGTTGAAGGTTATCGGTCACGGCGAGTGTTTCCATATTTCTTGCCTACGAAAATGATGCTGACCCTACTCTTCAGGTGCATTCGGTGTGGTTTCACTGGTACACAAGAAAGGAACAGGCGCGCTGTATGCAATGAAAGAGGTGCGTCAGCTACCTTGATCTTTGTCGCATTCGCTTGCTGATATAAAGGATCTCCCCTCCAGCTTCGCAAAGTCGAGTACGTACTTTGCCTTTCACGCGCCACACCGGTCCATTTCGTTGACAATTTGTCAGCAGCATGTTGCGCAAAGGCCAGGAAGGCCACGTACGCGCTGAGAAGGATCTATTGGCTGCAGCAGCCACCGCAGCGGATGCGACTTCTCGATGGATCGTAAAGTTGCATTATAGTTTCCAGGTACGTTTGTGTTCCAGCTCCGAACGACCAACCGCTGACGGCGGGATGTTGCTGCCGAGACAGGACGTCGAGCGGCTATATTTGGTAAGTTCCCGATATGTGGCGGCTTCAGGTTGTCCCGTGTCACCGACCGAAGCCTTTTCAGGTTCTGGACTTTGAAGGCGGCGGCGATTTACTGAATCTGCTCGTCGAGCGCGACACCTTTGACGAGGACTTTACTAAGTTCTATGTGGCCGAGGTACGAAATAACGCGACACCCCTCTGCTTCGCGGATCTGACGTTTGAATTGCGTCGCAGATGATCTTGGCCCTAGAAGCTACACATAAGCTGGGATTCATCCACCGGGATGTTAAGCCAGACAATTTCTTGTTTAGTAAAGACGGCCATCTGAAGATTTCTGATTTCGGCTTGGCCAATTCCTTGCATTGGGCGTATGATACCGCTTGTGAGGTTCCTTCGTCGGATTATCTCGTGTCATAGCTGACTGTCGTAATCGCCTAGACTACGATCAACAGCGTCGTGCCTTGCTTAAGCGCCACGGCATTGACCTGGAAGAGCCGACAAAGGCGAAAATGCGGACAATCAGACGGCGAGAAATGGATGCGGTTATGACACAAGAATGGCGGAATCAAGGTCAAGGCGTACTGACCTGGCGAGATAACAAGAGACGGAGATTGGCATTCTCGGTATGCGGGTAAGTGTGGTTCGGTTTGTTATCGAGGGTTGTCCGATAACGTCGACTATCACGCATAGTACCAATTCGTATATGAGTCCCGAGGTGATCCGGGGAATGGGGTACGGGTTTTCATGCGATTGGTGGTCGCTAGGCGTTATCGGTATGCGCCACAAGACTGAAGCGTGACGGGACTGTTGACTCAAAGCTGACAGATCTATGACATAGCTTTCGAATGCCTTTATGGTTATCCTCCATTCGTCAGCAACTCGGTAAGTGACGTGGGTCCTGGCCAAGGGTTGGCGAACTCACCTCCGTGCCATTCTTGCAGCGACACTTGACACGGCAGAAAATGTGATTACTTTCGGGTTTCGCGACATCTGATCAGAGGTACTGACCTGTTCCGTCTAGCCTGAATTGGAGGGAAACCCTGCGTTTCCCGACAAAACCAAGGGTAACACGAGAATGTTCCGACTTTCTCACCAAACTGCTTTGCGAACCCGAGGACCGGCTAGGAAGTACGTCCATCGCCAGTACCAATCGACCGAACTCAATCATGCTCAGCGAACGGAATGCCGGCATTGTGTCGAAATCTCGGAAACCGACGGGTAAAGTTGGGTTGGGGGACGACGGGGCTGCCGAGATCAAGGCGCACCCTTGGTTCAAGGTGACCGACTGGGATAGTAAGTTGCAGCGAGAGCGACTAGGTGTAAGGCGCCGACTGCTAAGATCGAACCGCAGACCTGCATCTTCAGCTGGCACCGTATCAACCGAACCTACGGGATCAAGCCGACACTCGACACTTTGAAGATGACATCGCCGATGAAGTCAGTTACTAAGCTTGTGCCAAGGCCCTTCTGCCCACCCACTGATATTTCGCACACTTAGCCTTTAGTCGCACCGGGCGGTGCAGCGGCCGACGCAACTCGGGATCCCATGCTGGCAGACAAGAAACATGGCGGCCATCTTCTGGAGCTGAGGAAAGGGTAAGAAAATTACAGCGAATACTTTCGTCCTTGGTCAGCCTGACTAAGAAGCATCGTCTGTTGCAGTATGGCTTTTGCAGGTTGGACCTATAAAGCAAACAAGCAGAATATCCAGGAGTGAGTAGTTGTCGGTTTAGTAATGGCGTCCGATTGCTAGCTAAGCATCAGGAGTCGAGATAGGCAGGTTGACGAGCTCCTCAGGAACGCGACGACTCTGGAGGTTGAGCTTGATGCGGACGTGGTGTTGAAACTTGGCAGCTTGAAGCACACAAAAGCCAGAGCCCGCGCACTATCGCTGTAGAAGAGTTCGAGTGCGGCGTACGTCGTCGTCCAGACAGAGCTTCACCGTTGGTGATCGATGATGTATCGTGGTAGCAAATGTATAATATCGACGAGTCCGCCCGCTATACCGGAAATGTTTACAAAGTCCCGAAGTCACGACACGCTATGCCTTGTTTTGCTTGACAGCTGCGGCGATCTGAGTCATCATCTGAGGTCGATCCCTCAGGTAATTCACCTTTGCCCTCCGAGGATCCCTCAAACCTCCCACATTCTTCCCCTTCAGCGCACGCTTCACCACCTGGATATCCTTGATCATCGGGCTGCAGACCTTGAAGCTCATCTCGACCCCCGTCTTGTTGACAATGTTTCGAAGGCTGAATCCGGTGTCGACTCCTCTGCGACGGATACCCATGAGCACGCCGGAGAATGTCGAGGTATGCGTTCTTGATGGGTTGTTGTACGATACGACGGAGAGCACGGAGCCTGCCTTAATTCGGTTCGGATGTCTTCTCGAGAACAGCGTCTTGCATAGGCTTTGCGGATCGTAATCTTGCAGCAAGTTTTCATTGACAAAGTCGACTACTGCCTTGCCGTTGCGAGGGCTTTTCAGGTGCCGCGGGACAGCGGATGCGCCTTCCGGTACTGGGTAAGATGCTGGCATTTTCGGGAAGACGACGGCATTGGACAGGCTATAGGTCGACGCTGATAGGAGAGGAGTAAGATTAGTATTGAAACATCGTCCGTATTACCAGGACCAACGTACTTTGAGCGGGTGCAGCGGTAGAGAATAAACGAGCAGCCTGACGCCGGCATGCCTGCCTCAGAGGTGTTAAGATGTTGAGTGACATTATGAGGTGGCGAGCGGTGCCAGCGAGTAGTGGAGACTATGTGCTATGTCTGCTTGTCAAGGTGAAGTCGATAGAGTCTCAGGAAGTCTGCAATCGTCGAGAAAGGAGGACGGAGATCACGGCAGGACATGTCCGGCCCCGTCGGCGCCCTAACGGTGGATCCGCTGATCGGTCGAGAGGTAGATGGTGAATCAACAACAAAGCGTTTAAACGTCCAAAACAACTGACGCCTGCTTCGTTACGTTGAGGGTTCAAAGACTCACGAAATGCGCGGTAGACGCTGTGTTGTGTAGTATAGACACGCTCTACGCGATAAGACAAGATCCCGACTTCACAGAACGATCCGCGAAGCCCGACAGCCAACATGACAGCCAGACCGGTCAACCGGTCCATACCGGGGACAAATGGTCAGATGGGAATCGGAGAATCGATAATGCTGCAAGAGAAAGCAAGATACGAAGAGTGTGAGTGCTGGGTATCTGTTTGTCCCTATACTGCTCTGACGGACCTGCACCAGTTCGCCGGCAACACGCAAAACAGAATAGAGATCTCGTGAGGTAGGCTTTGCTATTTCTCGAGATTTGCAAAGTTTCCCGCTGACGCTATTGCTTTCTCATGGCACGATATCAGAGTGAATACCCAACGCTTGGAGGAGATACAGAATCTCAAGGCCGAAAAAGATGGGCTACAGGCCATCATTTTGGAAGAACGAGCTGAAAAGGCAGCGTTAGCAGCGGAGCTGAAGAGGGTTAGAGAAGAGTTGGCCAAAGTCCGGAATAATGTAGGTGATACCCTCTCCTGCTTGTTCACATGGGCTAACCTCTCGTCGTCCTTTCAGTCCACTCGAGAAGCCCTAGATACACTACTAGCTGTTGTCCCAACTCTACGCCAACTCCGCGAGAAACTAGGTGGCAGATCTCCGAGCCCCAACAGACAACAGCGCGAAAACGCTGGAAACCGTTATGTACGGGTGGATCCATATGAAGACCGAGTGTTCATCGCTGCTTCGGGACAGACGAATCTGGCAGATTTGACAGAACGGACGGAGAGGGAGTCTGAGAGCGATTCAGGGAGTGTGGAGGGTGTGAATGGTAGTCTGGCAACTCGGTAAGGAATCCATCAGTCATACCTTGCTCTTTCGTCGCTGACACTCGCCCGATATTCAGCACCCGCTCGCTCTCCGCCTCACCTACTCGTGGAGCCCAGGAGCTCGCTCTCCGCCGTCGTCGATCAGTATTATCTCAAGACAGACCCTCACCTCCCGTCAGAACAGAACCGCCCCCTGCCGTCCATGTGAACCCCATGCTGCTACAGACGGAACCGCCACTTCCTCAGACACGAAAGAGAAGGATAAGCGGCATCCATACTACTAGGAATGCGTCGCTATCCCCTGAAGTGGAATCTTTAGTCCATCCGGAAGCAGCATCACAGGAGCCGGTCCGACCGGTAGCGTTGACATCCACGCCGGTAATAGGGGTCGTCAAGCGACAACCTGGGATATTAGTAGATACACCGTCGTATGAAGCAAGACCAGTCGTGCGTTTGGATCAAGAACCGGCCGATCTGGGTTCGAAAATCCGGAAAAGCACGAGTATCTCTTCGATCGTAACTTCCATGCCGGTCAGAGAAGCATCGCCCGTTGTGGCTACCAGTCGGCCGGAACCTATCAGAAGCGAGATGCAGGACGAGGTGGAGGGTGAGTAGGCTTTTCCATCCACTAAGTCTTTCCTGACATGTACGCCTTGCAACAGCTTCTTCGACGAAGAGACGGGAGCGATCAGAACACGAAAGCACCCTGATACATATGGCTGGACGAAATAGCCTTGGGGCCAACGATTCCGCCATGATCCAGGCCGACGAAGATGACGAGGGTGAAAACGGTGGTAGACAAACACGCAGAGCGAGAAAGAGCGTGAATTACAAGGAGCCGAGTCTACATACGTGAGTGCTGGCAAGACGCTATGAACAATTGAACTTGAAGGCTCACTATGATTCCCTGTTCGCATCTTGTGCCTGACAGGAAAATGCGAAAACCGGATGGAGGTGATGGAAGAGGCGGCAAACTGAATGTACCTTCAAGTGCGGGTAAATCACGGACACCCTCCCGGCAGGGTTCACAGAACATGGACACCCCTACGCCAACACCGCAATTAGGGAGCCCTACGCCCGACTTTGCTGCTGGTCAGACACCGACAGAGGGGGCTGTGCTTCCAACAGGCCTAATGCGACTTCAGGAGAAACTGGCGAAGAAGGAAACTGGTGAGGCAATCGAGTTGACTCAAGCGGCAGTAAGGAGAAAAAGCGTATTGCCCAAATCGGGTAGAGACGGCGCTGCAAGCAACTCTGCCAAGACTGAATCCTCCGTGGCTCGTGGTGTCTCGAAGGCGTTCTATATTGCTGGTGATGTACAGGTACGTAGCTCCGCTCCTCTCGTCCTGTGGAACAGTAACTGATCATCTCGGATGTTGGTTTCATACAGAATATTAACAAGACGAAAGACTCCGAGCCTACTCCAACTGGGGTACAAGATGTAGAGACCACCTCCTCGCGACGTCGGTTGGCGCAGCTATCCATCAATGCACTGCCAGCCAGCGGAGACCGGCTAGAGACGACTAACGTCATCTCTCTGACGGCCAGAGCCAGCAACGACATGGCAAATAAACAGAGAGCATCCGACGCAGAGGAGCTGGCAGATACTGCTTTACAGAAGGCCAGACTCGGACGACGACGCTCCAGTCTTTTTCGCCCAACGGAAGTGTGACTAGTGACAGGACTGGTCCCAGCAAAGCCAGTAGTGAGATAGGGGCTTGGTCATGTGTGTAGAATGATGTAAATGTTTGCGTGTCTATGGATACATATACTCTACCACAAGTCCTCGCTCGCCATTTACGCTATCACGCATCCACTAGGTTGAGGTATCATCTCGAGCCATGACATGGGTTTTGCCAGTCGTTCAGGGATAACTCCCCCTTTACGACGGATCTCGATCGTGAACGTAGTCTCCCCTGATTTCGGTACGGGATAGTACCAGCGCAAGAACTGGCCGTGCGTTTCCCATCGTCCCTCACTAGCCGACACTTCCAAATCCAACTCGAGTTGCGAAGATGGCGATAGTTCCTTTGACGAAATGTCCAACTTTTTCATGTCGTGAATAGCACTGTCAATTGACGCCTTTGCGAGTTTGCTCCTGGATGCTTCTAATCCCTCCAGTGAAATGGATGCTGCGTAATGCGCGAACGGTATGTAGATCTCTGTCATGATAGATTCATCTGAATGATCGTTTGCGCCGACGTCGACCCAGAGCTTGAAGGTGCTGGTGGAAATATCAAAGTCGAGCCGTTTGGGTCGACCGACGGTCCTGATAGGATAGGGACGACAGAATCCCGAAAGAGCGCGAGCTCCGTCGAGGATCAACTCGGGTGGGATACTGGAGCCTTCTTCTATCAATTTCGGGGTGATCTTTCCAATCAGACGGTCGTCACTGGAACTCTGGATCTTGCCATTCGAGCTTTGCAGATCGTCTGAACTCCAGATTGACAAATCTTCTCCATTCCTGTGTACTGAATTGTGAATAAATGTCCGAATTACGAGACGAGGTACAGCTTACCACTGATCACTCCATCTGTGCGTATGGTCAGGAACGTACGTCCACATTGTCCAGTTGAGCATATTCTCTCCGTCGCATGCATTGAGAGAAGAATCCAAAGCTCGCTGTTGCACTGAGTAGTCGCCCTTGCCCTTACCGCCTTCTACAAAGCCGTACGCTTTCTTGTCATCCTACAATGCAGGTAGCGAGGTTCAGTTGAGCAGCACCTCTGAGATTCAGCGCAGCTTACCATATCATAGGGGATACCGATCTCACCCATCAAAGTAGGATACTGTCCGAACACCTCGGAAGTGTCTCCTTTGAGAATAGCGAGCTGGTCTTGCATCACCTTGCGAATGGCAGGCTCTCCAACTTTCGCCGCAGCTACGACAGTAGAGTACTGGCCTCGCATCGTTCCGACGGCATCCGCGTTGAACCAGTTCCAGTGGCGAGTAAGTAGGGTCAGACCATCGTAGAAATGCGGCGACAAGCACATTCGATCGGCGATCAGTTCCTTTGGCAATGAAGGCGGTTTGGCAAAGACGGGCGGCTGAACAAAGTGAATTCCTTCAGGATGGTGCTCTCGGACAAGCTTGGCGTACTTTATCCAGTGCTGTTTCCAATACTGTGGAACGAAGATTGCTTTCTCATCCTGCGCATTGTTGGCAAAGTAGTCGGGTTTAATCAGGGTTGCCGTCTCGGGATCCCAAACTCCATGCTGCGCCCAAACACATTCCCCAAGCTTCCACTTGTCACCTCGTTTCCAACCCCATTTCGTGGAAACACCTTGAGGTTCTTCGCTCGGGTCCAACCAAGCTTTTACACCTTGGGGATCCACTATGAGTTTACCAGCCATACTGGGCCCAGTCTGTCCGAATTTCCAGTTCTGTACTTGGACAGCTTGACCCATGCCAAGTTTCATACCCTGGAAGGCGGTCGGAGTCGGTCCCTTTTTCAGTGCCTGCCCCTGGGGGATGAGCGCGAGGTTTGTATGTCCGATCATGCCATCTCCCGGTTCGTTAATGCTATCCCAACCAATCACGCATTCGTCCAACAAATCTCCGGCTTCAGCGATCTCCTGCATCAGGGCCGCTACCGCACCAAAGTAGTGTTCCTCCAAGTAGTCCTGGATATTCTTGCCGTCGATTTCACACAACGGCGCATAATCCCGTCCGCCAAAGAACATGGTGAACAGCGTCTGACAGGCGAGTCGAGTGTAATTCGTGCTCCAAATCATAGCGGGAAAGTCCTCTGGTTTGGGGTTCTCGGGCTCCGGGTATTCATTCTGGATGTAGGCTGCTTTCGTGGCCGTAAAGTTTCGAGGCTGCAGTCCACACGCATGAATCGTCCATAGAGGCGCACCGGAGCCGCCGCAGAATCTTGACCACTGGAGTGAGCGGGTCGAATCAGCTGCGTGTTGCGTGTTTGTGATCCGTAAGCCTTACAATATCTTGGTGAGGATCCATAAAGACCTGGAACAGAGATGCCTTGAGCTTCGTAACATTAGCCTACAACGGGAAGGAACTCACAAAGAACCCGTATTCCTTGATCTTCCTCAGTACTTTGACCACATAGTCCAGATATTCATGGTCGATCTTTCCCCTAAGTTGCCACGTCGTCAGCCTAGTCATGCGAGAGAGTCGTCACCAGTCACTTACGGTCCAGCATGCTCGATGGCCTCCCAGGTGAAGACAAATCTCAAGCAATTGAACCCCCATGCTCTGAGCCTCCCGAGATGTACCTGAGGGGGAATATATATTCGTCAGTGGTATACAGAGAACGGGAAAAGCGACACCATCAAAGAACAACTCACATCCGCCGATCCATCCTCGAGATCCAAAGGTCTCCCAATGAACGACATCTCCCCCGACTCTCCAGCCTCCCAGAACCCCTTAAGCTTCTGAGAAGGCTCCCCGACGGGAGCTTTACAGCTTCCAGACAAGTTGACTCCCCGGAGCATGAGAGATCGACCGTGGACATCGCGAAAGTAGGCGGCGTCTGCGTGGATGTAGTGAGGAGGGATGTCGATGCCCGTCACGTTGGATTTTGTCGGAGGAGGTGCCATTGATGCGAGCGATGTATCGGAAGGTGGAAGGCTAACACAGACGGAACTGCACAGCGGACCAAGTGCTTATAGACGACTGATTGATCCAAAAGTGGGTCGACGCGATATTGGAGACATCGGAGACCATTTACGTCATTCCTCGGGCTTCGGGAGCGGCCTGGTCACATTCCAACGCGGCGCAACTCGCCACCGTCTCCTCGGGCGCAGTTGCGTGTGGTTTCACCCATCCTATCCCTGATCACGACTATCGCAGTCTTGCTGATTCTCAACGCAAGATTCTCAAGGCAAGAAGCAGCTGAAGCATCCATTAGAGAACTGCTCGGGCGACTTGTAACAAGCGTGACTCAACAGAAATATTCCTGAGCGCGATAAAGACCCTATACAAGTGCATTCATTTTTGTTCAAAGCGGCTTGCGCCAATATACAACGAGTGTGGAGCAATCTACTCGTATCTTATTAAAACCATACAGTGGCAAACAAGGAAACATATCATGTCCACAAAGGGACTTTTCCAGAAGAAGGGTCAAGAGAAGAACGCAGTTGTGGCATCCATATCCTCCCAAACGGCGACGTGCGTAGCGTCGAGCGGCGGCTTGGCCATTGCGTAGTAGCCCGCCGAAAAGTACGCTTCCACCGGATCGTCGAAAGAGGACAAAGTTGAGGCGTTCTGCTGACTGTCATTGGCGGTGATGGAGGAGAAACCGAACTCATCGGAAATGGCTTCTTCGGGCGTACAAAGCTCGTCGGAATCTTCATCGTCACTGCTATCCGCTCCGACAGACTCGGTTGGCGAAGACGAGTATGAAGACTCGACGTGTCTGTCATCAAAGGAGAGATAGTCGTCCACCGGGAGCACCGGTGCAGCGAGCGCGACGATGGCGGGATCGAGTTCCTCAACTTCTGTTTCGAATCGGGAAGGCTCGTAAAACTTATCCCGGATGATGGTGGGCAAAAGCCGAGGCTTGCGCGGAGAAGACGATGCGTCGGATCGGACGAGGAAAGGCGAAACCTCATGGGCATCCGCGTGCTCGTACTCGGAAATCTCGTGCTGGTCGAGCGCAAACCCGGGAATATCATCCAGATCGACAGAAGGCGACGCCGCCGCGACGCCCAAGATTCCCGAAGGCAGGGCGACGGGCTCGGTGTAGTGAACGGAAATCAATTCGGGTTCAGCTTGAACAAAGCCGGTTTCAGAGTCGCTCGAGACGGGTGACGTTGACCTCGACGAGCCGGAGGAAGAGTCATCCGATTCGACAGGCACGACTTGCACGTCGCTGACGTTCTTGTCGCTCGTGCGCTGATAGACAATCTCGGATCCGTGGGTGCTGCTGAACTCGTGGTATTCAGAGCGAACAGTCGTCGAGCCGGAGGTACCGAACATTGCTGAATCCCTTTCGTCTTCATGCATCGTCTCGCTCCACGTTTCTTCAAACCACTCCTCACCCTCTTCCGCGCGAATGCTTTGCGCCCGACTAGGCTCGAACACAAGACCGCTGCTCTCCGGGGAGGCGGTATTGATTCGCTGCGTCGAAGCAGACATCGGATGAGAGGAAGAAGGTGCGGATCTTGCACTACCTCGAAGATGACCTCGGCTACTGGTATTCCTCTTGTTGAACCGTGCCTCGTCGTACGCACTGAACCGCTCAATCTTGACCTGCTTCTTGGCTGCCACCATAGCGTTCGAGATCAAAAGGGACCTTCGGAGGAGTTCGGAAGAATCCTTGGGTGCTGCGGAAACCGAGGGAGTCGGGTAGAGGAGGTCGGGGGTGAGTGTGTTGAGCTTGACGCTTGTGAGGGAGAGGAAGTGTGCGGGTGACGCCATGCCGGATCGGAAGGCAGGACCGTTGCCGATGGTGGCGGACGAACCAACGTTCGACCACCTGTTGGATGTGCTGGTTGTTCCGGACATTATCTATTGATCGGATAAGGGTTCGTGGGTTGCGGGGAATGACTGCAAAGACACAGATTAGTTAGTCTTTGAATGATGAAGAAGAACCGGGACGACTTACTGTTCTAATCACCAAAGGGTTCGTCTGTATCTGGAAAGACGGCAACGGGGGTGTACGAGGCAGGTGCGTGCTCGAGAGTTTCTTGTTCGTGCGTAAGATCGGACGAACTGTTGTGGTGTGGGTAGTTGTGTGCTGAAAGTGTTTTCATATTGAGTGGGTTGCGAGTTTAACTTGCGTTGAGACGGTATTGAAAGGGGATGGTATAAAGATGACTGGTACGATGCGATGGGGAGTTTAGCAACACATGATGACAGTGCTTGCTATTCCTTGAGGTCGTGAGTGTTACTGTGATACGGGGAAATGACTGGGAAAGGATAACGGTGATCGCAGGGTGATAAGGATATATATATGGAAACGAGTTGCCGCAGTCACCGCTTTGCTTGTTCGTCAGCGCGGCAACTCGTTTCCAGGATTGACTGTCCCCATCCATCGGTCAGCCGAAAGATCTAGATTTCGCCCTCAGCCGATGCGATGCCAGAACACAGTTATGGCGTGCTAGCTCGCACAAAGTCAACAATCCACCCGACTAGGCGGATACAAAGCACGTTCATCGAGATCCGGTTCATGCCATCGCTTTTCTCGCGCGATGGATGGCCACTCTCGCGAGCAATTCGGGTCATCATTGCTTGTATCCTGCCATGCTATGTCATCTTATCCTCCACCCCCAGACTCCGTTCGTCATACTGCGCAGTACACGACTCGAATGGTGCTACGCGAGCCAAAGTGCGTGCTATTCGAGCAGATTTCCCCTTGCATGGATGTCAACCATCAGTAATCCGTGTCCGTAAGGGTGGATCGCGAGGAGATTTGCTGACTGGACGGAGACTGGACTTGCTCTGGACTGATCTAACTGGACAGTGCTGCGACCGTAGCGGTACTTGTATGTCATCTGTGCAGTCTAGATCCCGGTGGGGACTACTGCTTCCCAACTGGGTTTCCTAACCGAATTTGCCACCCAAGGGCCGTCTAAAGCGCGCCCAACGACTCGAAGGGATGTCAAATAAATACGCATTATAAGCGCCCGTCTAGATCTTTTGCGTCGATGACATTCGTGAGGTGAGGAACGTGCAGGAGGGCCTCCCTTTCCCCCTACCATGTCGATAGCCTCTTCGCAGCTCTCCTCGTTGTCATGACCAGCTTCATGATTTCTTGTCGTCGCTTGCCATCCGTGACCACCGCGAAACCGCAGTGACAGATAGCGGTGCCTATCGACTGTTTACCGAAAAGAGACGGCTCCACCCGGACTGAATTCTTATCAGATAACGCATCGGCGCCTTGTCACGCGCCTTGCCGAAGCTAACCCGAAAGGGAACGTTCGTGGACGGTTCGTGCAAGCCGACTAGCAGAGCGCACTATGTTGCTTATAGAACCGACTTGGGCCAGACGCGCCCTGCTCTGGACTATGTATGTCAAAGGACTCCTCGCGCAGCAGGACAGCTCTTCTCGTGTCTTTAAAACCTATTACAACAAGAATTCAAACGCGTCGACTACTTGATTGACTCTGTCAGCTGGTATACCGACTTGTCCGTTCATCTGAATGTCACTCCGGTCGATCTGTCTGGCGTGAAAGATGCTCAAAGACTGCCTGACCACTCAGGGCGGAAGTCGCAGATACCCGTTGCGAGCAAGTCGGCCAGAGGCTTTTCGCTTTTTTGACCTGTACGATATTTCTACTTTTCGGGGTAGGCAGTGGCCCGCTATCGAGCCCATCAAGACCGCGACTTGCGTGAGAATACGACCCATCACAACTTTGGCGCGACCCGATCAACCACCTCCACGAGCGGCGTCTCCTCCCTTCCCTCTCCAATGAACACAAAGAGCGCGCTCAGCACCATCCCCAATGCCATCGACTGCGTGATCTCCTGCGCCACCTCGAGCCCCTTGGCATCCACAAGCACGACCATTTGTCCCTCCTTGTGCTCGAGCGTCAACCAGAAGAAATCCGGCGCTCGAGCGGTCGTCTGTGCGGCGAATTGCGCGTCGAGACGTTCGCTGGGGACTGAAGCTGGGCGAGAGGAAGAAAGGCCGGTGATGGTGTACGTCGCGACAGGGAGGGAGTGATGGGGTTTGTACGTGCTGATATCGAGTCCGAGAGATCTAGCCAGGCTCTCGGTCACTGTGTAATTGGTTAGTTCGAGCGGATTCCCCAAAGGCAAATTGTAGCGTACCTTGTTCGTGTGACAAGCGGTCTGTGACAACGTAGGATTAGCATTGCCCGGTCGCAATACACGCCTCGAAACTCACTACACGTAGCGTCCTGCCAGTCCGCCACACCATCTTCAACGACCTCGCCCTCATCCTCGTACACATACTTGACCCCCTCCTCCCCTTCCTCTTCCCTGCGCTCCTCCCCTTTCTCCTCTGCTTCCACAGCCGGCTCCTCCATATTCTTCGCCATCGATTCAGCCCAATCATCCGTAAACGTCCCCACCACCCGACGCGTCATTTCCTCGCCATTCGCCTGCCACTCAAGGATATCCCGCACCGCCGGTCCCCGAATCCACGAATCCAGAGCGAGCGCGTGCCACGAGTCAAAGACGACGTTACCGGGCAAGGCGTCACATAGTACTTGTGCGACCTTGATTTGATGGAGCATGGTGGCGGATGTATCGAGCGCAGAGGTTAGCGAGGCGACGAGGTAGGGTTCGTTTGGAGAGAAGATTTGGTAGTGTGTTAGGTAGTGGAGAAAGGAGTTTGCGAATTCTGTCGTGCGGCACGTACCAGGGAAATGATCAGCGATACAGTGAGCAGGGAGTGGCATCGTTGGAGAAAGGCGGAGACTTACCGAAACTCTCCTTTGCGGTGATTCGATGGCTTTCCTCGGTGCATCGTGGTTCAGCGTCAAGTTGAGTCAGGTCGAAGAACCCCCCACCCGCTCGCTGCACTCACATCCGTCCATGCGCATCACCCATTACCTGCGTCCAGTACCGCTCCATAGCTCCCGGCATATCCCTAACAAACGCCGACGCCTCCACCTCTTCCCTGGGAGCGACCCACATTCCCTCGTCTGTCTGTTCGAGTTGTACGTTCCCCGCCATGTGGGCTTCGTATCCTTGGTGATGGTGCAAGCCCAAGATGGAGCGGAACTGACGCGCGAGCGTGCAAGAGGTTAGCGAAACGTGATAAGAGGATAGGAGCCCCCCCCGCGTACCTCTGCATCGTGCGAGATGTATGCTTTGCCGTACGACTGGGATCTCGAGGCTGTGAATTGTGTCAACGCGCGCATGACTAGGGGCCGGTGATTAGGGATGCTGCTCGTTATAGAGTCCTGGCGACGACGTACCTCTTTCCCATGGCATTTCATCGCTGTGTGATAGGAATGAGCTACCTCCCCGCACGCGCGCGTCTGCAGCAGAACGGCTCGCCCGACCCACCTCGAGTACACGCCCCAGCAAGTCCCCCCGGGCTCGACCCAATCTTGCTCCCGACCGAGCTTCCAAGCATCACCAGCATCCACACGAACGACCTCTCCGACTCCTCCTCTTCTCGCGTGCCGTCGTGGTCCGCGACGACTGCTCCCTCCCTGTGCGTAATGATCAATCCCCAGGTCAACCGTCGGAATCCCCGACCCGTCAACCTCGACTTTATCTTGACGACTGTGGCCCGTGTGCTTGTCCACCGCTGCGTCGGCGCCGACGGTCAGGGGAAGGGGAACATGGATCCCCTGACCCTTGAACTCCTCAAGGGAGACGAGCTCTGCGGGGGGAAAGGCAAACGCGGCGCTGTGGGGAAAGTGGAGGAGGTCTCCGTGGCCGAGGACGTTGAGGGAGGGGATATAGGGGACGACCATGGGGGTTGTGTGAAGCCACTCAGGGAGAATGAAGAGCTACCAGTAATTAGTCATAGTAGCAATATCCTCTAGCCGTTGACTCACTTTCTATCCGGCGCCCACTCTGGACAAGCGCGCGCCCACTCACTCCTGTGAATTATCAGGATTGGCACTTGCCCTCACTTCCTCCTGGAATCTCCATTCTCGCACCGCCCACCTACCCATCCCCGCGATGGACACCCACCAGGACGCAGGCCATGCCACGTTCGACCTCGACCAGGGCTCCGAATGGCGCTTCGAGCTCGAGGAAAATGAAGCAGTGGCGGTGAGGGTGAGTGCCTCAATCTTCCGCGTTAGGGGTTTGCTTGCTTGCGTAGTGCGTGCGTGTCGGTCGGGCGTTCGTACCAGAGTCACACGGCACGGCTCAGGGGCATCCTCGTAAGTAATTTCATGCCCTCTTGACCCTGCTCTCGAACTCGCAAATTGACGGACACCCCACCCGCTCTCCTCCCTTGCATCTCCCTGACTTGCAAATACTGCACATACCGTGATCCGATTGTACTGGCCCCTTCTTGGCCGGATACCCGTTGTAATAGCTATGCCGTGCCTTGCGCTCGTCATCCTTGCCTACCTCCTCCAGGGCAAGATTGTTTCGCGCCGATAGTCTGGCGCAGAGGGATGTCCGGGAGTTGCAACGGTGGACAGGGAATGAAACGCGGGACGAAACTGGGTGGTTCTGACAATGAGAGGATCCCCTTGGCCGAGTATACTCTTGATCATTGCGCCACGGAGGGAAGGGAGAGCGAAGCGTATCCATGACTCGCCTATGGGCGTTGTGTGCAGAGCATCGGAGTGAGGACCGCGACCTTGGGTTTCCCAGCTATCCAGGCTGGCGTATGCGCAAGCACCGAGCCCCTCTGGCTGTGCCCTCGAACGCATACACCTCGTGTGCCCCGGGTTTCATGCATACCAAGCGAAAAAGCAAACTAACCTGACCCCTATCCTCGCTCTGCCCGGCTCCTTAATACCACCCATTCTCCTCCTGTTCACGGGACCTCGCACCCGACGTCCAGGTCCTCTCCCCTGATCCGGTATTCATCAACTCGCAAGAGATTCCGCCGAATACTTGGTATCCGCTGTACGGCGACTTGAAGGGCGCGATATGGTCGCCGCACCCAAGAGGACGGATAGAAGGTTCGTCCAAGTCGCCCTCCATGGGGATATTCTGTGAATCAAGTGGGTGTGTCTAATCTCGCTTCCGACCACGCGCGGCAGTCTCTTCGGCGCCGTCGACGTGCTACGACTCGACATCCAGCACCATCCCCTTTATCACCAACCTTCACCTCGCACTCGAACGCCGTCGCATTCTCGCCCGTCGCGCCATTCGCGCTCGGAAAGCTAAACCACGGACGGAGAATGGAATTACGACTGACGCCGACGGGGAGGGGGAGGACGAGGCGGCGTCACGCGTGGATATGGAGAACGAGGCGGGGCCGAGATTGATGGTTCTTGGGCCCGGGAATGCGGGCAAGTCGACGATGATTAAGAATTTGGTGAATCTCGCGGTTGGAAGTGGGATGGCTTGGGCACCGGCCGTGGTCAGTCTGGATCCGAGCAACGTCAGTGTGCTTTCTTTTCGGTTTGCGCACAGTCAAACCTGTCGTGCGAAATATACTGATCGGTTGACTGCCGCCTTTACAGTCGCCACACCTCGTACCCGGCAGCGTATCACTCTCCACCCCAACGCAAACCGCACCATCCCATCATCCTTCTCACTTCTTGGGATCTCCACCTACAACGTCGGCCGCGACAACCTTGGCATCCGACGTGCCCACGCTCGGGTGGTATGTCGGCACCTCGGAACTCGGCGGGACAGGCAAGACGTGTTTCCCGCTATGGAGAAAAGTGGTGGAGGCGATGCAGGAGGCATGGGAACAGCGAAGGGAGCGGGATGATATCTGTCAGTGTCGACCAGGGTTTCGTCCTTGAAAGCCCGGGTAGGGTGCTTACCCTCGAGGTCTCTGCGTTGACTTGCCGGTCGCTTGCGCAGGTCGTGCATCAGGCCTGTTTATCGATACACCGAGCGCGATGACGATACCAACGCTAGGAGCGGCCAAGGGCTCGGCGGTGCGGTATGGACTCGTTCGAGAGGCGGCAGAGGCGTTTGATGGCAAGTCCGGGTGGCTCCAGGGTTCTTTGCGCTCTGCTGCGAAAACTGATCTCAAAGTTTTACGCAGTGGACGTCATGGTGGTTATTGGGAATGAAAAGCTAACGATAGAGATGCAAAAAATGTTTACCAAGAACGGAGTAACAGTCATCAGTGCTCCGAAATCAGGTGGAGTCCGTGCAGCTCTCGACCGTTGTAAAAAGTGGTACTGATGCCCCGCTTGCCAGGTGGTTGAGCTAGACGAGCAATACCGAAACCGAATCAAGAGTCAACAGACCAAGACGTATTTCTATGGTGAACCACCGTTGCCGCCTGCGCTGACCGAACTTCCGGGGCGAATGGTCGCAATGGAGGCCAACCTACATCCACACTCATTTACCGTCTCATGGGATGACTTGGAAATTTATCGAATAGGCGAAGGTATGTCAGCGGCGTTCCCCCGCATCAAGTGAGGATATGTATAGCTGATGAACCTGCTTAAACGCAGAAACTGCCGCCCCGAGTTCCGCACTGCCAATGGGCTCGACACGGGTTTTGTCTGCGACTCGACTGACCAAGGTCGATCCATCGGCACCCGCCAATGTCCATCGTCTACATAATGCTGTCGTGGGGCTTGTTATTGTTTCCGACGAGGATAAGCGAGAAGACTTACTGCATGGCAAGAGCAAAGGTTCGTCGATCAAACTGGAAGGTGGAGATCAGCAAGAGTCGATGTCCGAGGTGGCTCCCGTCAAGCAGGAGGATGAAAAGGATGTCAAGACCGAGGATGTCGCAAATGAGATCACGAAAGAGGACGGGGACGACGACGACGACGTGGACGAGGAACCGATATGGAAGGAAGAGATTAGCTGGAGGGAAGTATGTGGGTTCTTGACCATGTGAGTGGACACCGTGTAGTATACCCTGCTCGGAACGTACTGATGGCCATGCGAAACCTAGTACCAAGATTGACACCGTGAAACGCAAATACGAACTCTTGACGCCCAGTCCGGGCAGACTGCCGTCGCGCGTGGCGATTGTGGGGAACGTGGAATGGGTCGAGGAGATGTAATAGAGCTTAGTATATTCTATGCATGGTATTTGCCGTGCGGAAAACGCTCGAGGATGATACAACCTGCAACGGGCTATCGGTTATATGAACATAGGAGACGTCTCTGACAGACAAGTCTCAGTATGACGAGACAGAATCTACTAGTCGGCGCGTGAGATACGTCCAACATGTCTCGACTCTCGCGGTCTGCAACTGTTGCCGGCTTTCAGCTTCACAGTCATGATTTTCACGTGGGAATCCATGCTAGAAGTTCAGGTAAGACTCTGTACAAATCTCAGGGGAATCAATGGCGTTTCAGAAGTCATGTCATAGTGCATGTGCGCAGGCTTCAAAGGCCGCTAGATTGTACATGTTTGTTTGTCAAGCGATACGTCGTTTTGCGAAACAATCATTGCTCAGTGCTTGCCACCTTCTCGACCCAACTCGGACGCTCGCTCTCGATCAGCACCAAAGCCGTGCTCGGACGAGGTTCGCTTGTCAGGGGTACCGTCTTCCTTCACTGCAAGGAGAAGGTAAAGTCAGATGCGGTGCCATGAATGCGGCGGGTAAAACGCAGGTGGTACGTACATCCATCGTGCTCGGTGGGCTTGTACTTGTCAGCGGATCCACCGGCCTTGCCAGCTTCGGACGCTCGATCTCGGTCACCACCAAAGCCGTGTTCAGACGACATTCGCTTGTCAGGGGTACCGTCTTCCTTCACTAAATTGAGCAAGAGAGCAATCAGCAGCGACTCCAGGAGGGAATAGGGGAGGAGGGCTCACATCCATCGTGCTCCGAGGGCTTGTACTTGTCGCCGGTTTCAGTTGATCCTTGAACCATGATGATAGAGTGTGTGTGAGTGTGTTTGGTTTTGCAGTAGAGTGTTGGTGGGGAGTGCTCTGAAGGAAGGGTTTCAGGCCGAGGGGATCAAGCGGATCTGTGCCTGTATATATACCTCGTTGCGATGCGTGCGAGCATCCGTCACGAGGCTGAATGTCGGCATCAGTTCATACTGGAAGCTAGATCGGATCATTGACGGATTCTCGATGACGAAATGTCCAGATCGACGTCGAGGTGATGTCACTTGGCGCTAAGGGATCCACTCTAGGATTAACCTGAGACACCTGCTGTCGATGTCACTCCCCCTTCTCGCCATCTCCGTTGTCGTCGCTGTCAATAACGCCGGATCAGGTGACCGGTTATACTTTCGAAGACCACCTGCCCTTCCCTGAAACCTTTCCTGATTCGCGGAGCAAGCGATATTACTGTTTTGGGATATCATTCTGAAGTTGCGAGGAAGGATCATGGAAAGCGATAGCCGAAGCGGTCTTTCGATGGCCCGATGGCTCGATGGAAGACGAAGAGGTGCGTCATGGGTTGCGCTATTGATTGGGCGCCAGTAAGCCAGGACAGAAATATCGCTAGCGAGTGGGCGATAGGAGAAAGCATTCCTGTCAGTACTGGAGGTAGGTGTTGGTGCTAGGGCTCTCGACCAGCCTGGAAAACATGCACATGTCGATATTCCCCAGTGCGGCCGTCGCGGCAGATGCTGTAAAGTGAGAAGTGATAATCGCAAAGCGCATAGACATAGACGCTGCTTTGAGGTTATCGACCGTCAGACACTCGCTGCATCAAGGAACACATCGAATCTCGAACCGCCAACAACATCCAAAAAAATAGGGAGCCCTCGGTAACCCATTTGTGTTATTGTACTATTGATTTCTTTGAACCTACTCTATCCCACCCTGAGCCCACTTTATTCCACTTTATCCCTATTTGAGCCCCCTTTATCCCACTTTGAGCCCCCGTTCCCAATTATTTTAATCTTTGGTAAACTTCTCGTCACCGCTCATAGTAGTCTCACCAACATTTGTACAGACGATCAACCCCACTCAGACCAAGCTGATATTGATCTGTGAATATCGGGCTAGGCATGTCTCTGCGTTGACCATCATGTTGATGCCACTATCTAACACTTTAGGCTGGCCCACTCCTGGAGCCCCCAAATCTTGGGTAAATCCCTTGCAATTGCGCCGGCGGGGCCCGGTCCCTCGAGGGAGAAATTCTCGCCCGAAGGTCCCCAGTGGTCGCAAATAGCAAGGGCCGAGGTGGAGATTCGAACTCATGACCGACCGGAAACGGCCTGATTCGAAATCGCCACAACTCGGGTGCGAGTGTTACGACTACGCTATGAGGGTGGGTGGTGACTATTAGGTTTGATTGACGTTAGATTAACATCCTTGCAGCCAGTGGGTATCCGGCTGATACATCAATTCTGATCAAGCGATTAGACCGTTTGCAAGCGCTCCTGCAGTCAAGGCTGACGGATTGTCGACACTCCCACATCTGTTATATATATTGATACACGGACATTCGAGCATGAGTCTTCGGACGCCGAAGATGGGCGAGGATATTCTCGACTATATCGTTAGACAGTCACTCGGAAAAGCCTGCTCCTACGATTTCCAGTGCTGTATGGCAGGTGAAAGGTGTTACGCTGCGGATGATGGCCAGTCAGTGCTTTCATGAAGCAATGAATAGGACGGACCAAGGATGTATCCTAACAGGTGAATGATTAAATGATAACCTGAATAGCTCAATACAACTTTACGCGTGGGTATATCTCGTTACACTTTCCACTGGCCACCGCTCGGCGTCGTCATCTCCCAAGGACTCGATTCGTCTGTCCACTCTGTGCCATCCAACAAGGAATTTCCCTGCCGGGAAGGCCCGGCCATGGCGTTTAGTGGCTCCGTTTCGTGATCCGCCGCTGAATCATCCATTCCCAATTCCTCGCTCGCAATCCCAGAAGCCGACAGCATGACCAGCAATTCCATTTCCTTTTGCGTGAATTTCGGCTCATGGTCCTCGCCCGCGATGAGAAGGGCATTGGGGTTAAAGTCATCCCCGGACGGGCGTTCACTGGATGCCGAAGTAGAATTCAGGAATTGCTCCATCTCGTAGTCTAGACCACTGCTGCTGGCCATTGGATCAGCCGCAAAGCTACCGGAGTCCTGGATTTCGTCAATGTTATCGCTTAGTAGGAAGGAGAAGTCGTTGTCGTCCCATACATTCTCTGTGGCTGCTGATGACGTCGGCTTTGCGTGACCGCTCCCGCCCGCCACCGCAGCGAGGGCAGGTCCCAGAGACCGTCTGGGCGATGGAGCAGACGTCTCTTTGGTCAACTCCATCAACCTCTTTTGCGATTTGCCTGCAACCATCACCGATTCTCCTTCTCTTGGTTTCCCCTTGGAAACTTTTCTCGGAGTGAGCCGTGTACTGCGTCTCGGGGACATGGCCGCTTCGCAGACCTCATCCAAAGCTGGCTTGTGTTGAATTACCGGGACGCGACTGGTTGGAGAGGAATCTGCATTCGGGTTGAGACGAGAAGATCGACGGGGGGTCCAATTAACGGAATCCGGTGCGTTTCCCGATGATGGTCTCGCCCTCCGTTGTGGCGATGCGTGCGGGTCATGATAGGCTGGTTGTGTAGTTGGGGTTTGAGCAGCTGCCGTTGTTTGAACGCTTGTCGCGCCGGTCTCGATTGTAACTTCTCTCTCCTTGCCCTTCGAGATACCTAGGCCTGCAGCAGCTTGCTTGCGCGTTGTCACAGAAGGCCCCGGAAGCTCGATCTGCTGAGTGCCCCAAAGTTCTTTGGGTCGCATCTTTTTTGTGGTGTTGAAGTAGAGCCCGCACGCATCACAAACCCGTCGTTCTTTACCACCCGGCAACTGTTTGACTCGCCACACCCGTGTTTCCGTAGTTTTGCAGTGATCGCAAGATAATATCTTTGGCTTGCCATTACCGATTCCCGTAACCGACGGAGCAGAAGTCATGCTGGGTCCAGCAACAGATTGGTGCGTTCCCGGCTGGCCCAAGCTAGTCTGCAGTGAGGCACTGTTACGTCCTTGAGGACCCGCTAACACGCCTCGAGCCTGATCAGCTGAATCTAATAAGGGGTTTTCCATTGGTTTGCTCGCCTTGGCTCTGGTTTGAACCAAGGGCGCCTGAGTTTGCGACAGGCTAGCCTTGTCTATGCTCTCGGACAACCGCGACAACTTCTTGGTGGGACTATGTCGAAGGACCTCGGCTGGCTGTAGACCCATCTCCGAAACGATGTTGTCAAAGACCTCTTTTCCGACAAGCTTTTGAGCTAACTCGATAGTATGCTGCGAAGCGGGATATCGCAAAATCGACTTTGCCAAAGCGAGGCCGGTAGCTGGCGACGACTTTGGTGTGGGCAGACTCTTTCGATTGGCCGCCTGACGAGGGGTTCGAAGAGGATCCACTCGTTCGGCGCTGGGAGGATTAGGTAGATTTGTAGGCTGGGCAATGGGTGTTCTGTTCGCACCACCGAATGTCGCTATCGGCCGTTCAGGAGGCGTTCGGAGAGCACTGTCCATCGTGATGCCCGTTTTCGGCGGCATCGCAATTGAAGGGGTCGACGTGGAAACAGAGGACGAGCCGTTTCTACTTTTACCGTTCTCCATATTTTGCTGATGTCGGCGCAATGCCAGTGTTGAAGCGGTAGTCTCGGTTTGTGGTTGTTGTATACCTGTAGCGACTCGTGTATTTGGGCGCGCTATCGTCCGTCCCACAGACTTTGGCACCGCAGGGACAGTTTCTGCTTTGCCGTTCATAGTATGGGGCACTGGACCACTCGGGGCGGGCATAGCTGTTCGACTCAAAGTCGCCCAGCTGGCAGTAGATAGGGGCATCTTTGTTGCGCTGCTCGGATGCTGCACTCCAGGCGGCTGCGCACTATCCTCGAAGCGAGAATCCTGTAATTGCCCGTTGATCAAGGCTGCCGGCTGCTTTGTTGGGGCGGTCTGGCCCGTGTTCGTCGATGGCACAATCGACTGAGCCCTGACCGAAGTACCTGCTCCGGACTTGGGCGGCTGTGCAGAAAGCGCGGATCCTGTTCTCGCCAAATGCACTCCGCCTCCCGTGTGACCGAAACCCGTAGACGTTGCGGGATTGGTGCGCGTGGACGTACTGGCGCTGGTGCTGGATCTTTCCGAAGTCGAGGGTTTGGCTGGATTCAACCTTGGAGACGGCTGTAGCGAACTGGCAGACATTCGGCTTAGCACTGGCCCATTAACAGTCCTGAGATTAATTCGAATTTGAATCCCCCATCGGATCCGACCCCGCTGTCCTCCCTGAGACCCTGACTCGTGATCCGATCCCTTCGGACCTCGGTTGATATGCTGGGCGAAGCTTCTATCTCGCTCCTCGCGCTTCCTTTTGCGTTCGTTCCGTCTTGAAGCGGCCTTGACTAATGCTTCCAGGCCTCCCTCTCCGTCCATATGGTCGTCACCATGATTCGTCTCGTCATCTGATCGATCAGAGTCCTCTGCGTCACCTAGACCAAGCAAACCGTCCCAGTCGTTACACTTAACGATTTTGCCCTTGACCAAGGTCTTTCCATCCCCCCTTTCTGCCAAGACCCACGAGAGTAGTCCTTTGCCCTGAAAGGTGATCTGGTTGTTTTGTATGCCGAGAGCGTTCGCGGCGCCTGTCAAGTCCACTGCCGGGGTTGAACCCTGGCCCTGTGGAGTGAGATGATACGCGGGAGGCATCGGATATGGATATCCTGGGATATGACTGTTGGGCACGCCGGAAGGATAACCAGTAGCGGGAGCAGCGTAGTATGGATATGGCGAAGGCATCGGCCCCCCGTTCGACCCATGTCCTTGCGGTGTAGGTACAGGTACGAGGATAGGGACCGGCCCTCCATTCGGCTGGTATCCGGGAATCGAATGCGGAGCGTGTCCAGGGTATTGAGGGTAACTAGGATATCCTGGATAAGGCGATGGGTAGGGGTACCCATAGGGTTGGGTATGTGGATATGCTGAGACTGGAGCAGGAGTGGCAGTAGAAGGCCGCTGTCCTGTGGGAGGTGGCCTACCGGAAACGGACCCTCTAGCGCCGTTGACAGTGTTGGTATGCGCCTGCGTTGGAGTCTGCAGACCGCCATTCGAGGGAGTCTGCGCCTGAGACCCATTAGTCGAATTGGAAACCGTACGCTGCGGAAGTGGTGAAGATGGCGGAACTCCAAAAGGGGTGCTTGCCTGATGAGCATTGCCGGTAGAGCCATTGCGTTTCGACGCAGATGCAGGGGCAGGACCAGGCTGCGCATAAGGGTAGAGGTATTGTCCGGTAGCCGGAGAGAAAATGGGAGCCGCGCCGTACGGATAGGGCACTGGAATAGTTGCAGAGGGCGGCTCTTGCGGTTCCATTTTGGGTACTAGCATTGCAGGTGCTGGTGCAACTGAGGCGCGGCTCGAAGAATGGTCGTGGGGTCTCGTAGACGACGCTCCCCTTGAGGATGTAGGATAGTCGACGGGGATGTACACAGAACTGTCCGACGTGTTTGCCGAAGGAATTAGCTCCGGGCTGAGATACATCGAATCGCCGTCAGCTCTGGCACCAGACTATCATGCTAATCTACCTTGGGTTACTCACCTAGCCTTACAGACAGCCTCGACAACAGCTTTCAAGCTCGTAGTGCCCAAGACCAACCACTTGTCCTCTTCATCATCGTCGGAATCATCTCCGTCTTCACCCTCATCATCCTCTGCAGAATCACTCCCTATTGCAGGTTCCGCGGTCGTTCGACCATGTCCATCAAGTCTCCGGCGTTTCCTTCCGTTTGTAGACGAACCTGTGACATCACGCCGCGACGCTACAGACTCGGATCTCTTTGAACGAGCGCTTGGTTTTGATCCGTTATAGGTCGCAGCATGCACGAAAACGGACTGAGGTGTCTCTAGCGTTGTGACAAAGGTGTGGTCCGAGGATGGGATATTATAGTATACCTGGACTGCGAAACAAACACAGGATGTGAGTATCAGATGCTTGTTCTGCGCTACAGGTCGACAAGCCATACTCGGCAACTTGTGAATCTTTCCCGGTTCAGGATGCTTTGATGGATGCATTTTCGTTTCCACCTCGAGAGAGCCTGCCAAAGGTAGCAGGAGGTTCAACCGATAAAGCTTTTCCCGAAGTTCAGGGTCCAGATCAAACTCACTGTTGCATGTGAACGACACCGGATCCAGTGGAAATTCTGTCCAGCGGAAATCTCGAACTACGGTCGTCCCCTTTCTGCTCCTACGTCTGTGATTTGAGCCGTGAAATCGTCGCAGGGTGGATTGCAGAATGTTTCTTCGTATCCCGTCAAGTAGCGGCGGAAGATTCGAACGGCATCTCTGGGTTCAGAATCTCCGGCAACCGTAAAGCGTTCGCGGTAGCGTCCTTTGGTCTGTCTTGATGATTCTCCAGGATACCCCAGTAATCGCTCCGACACCACTGACAGCAAAGAGGATCGCTGGAGGGAAGAAGATCCGGAACTGGCGGGACAGCAAGGACGATGGTGGATAGGGGGCAATCAATCAATCAATCAATCAATCAATCAATCGAGGTAGACTACTGTAATGGACAGAAAAGCCTATTATGCCGACGCGTTTGTCTAGAGTCGGTCACAGCAACAGTAAGTCATGTCTCACAATTGGGCTAAGCTATTGGACATCTTCCACACATGTTGCTTCGTTCATGATTCAATCACACGTCGTCGAGTCGGTCAAGCAATCCAATACGGTGTGAATAAGCACTTTCGTACTACCGCAGTCATGTAGGCAAGCTAATGTTCCCTCTCGCGGTTCGAGGGCGAAAGAATGACAAACGGTCATGTCGAGATCGATTCCCATCCAGGTCCCAGCGAAGAAGACTCGTCAGATGAAGGTCCGCGCGAGCCATAGACACTTAACGCTACAATCTTCATGGAAGACGACTACTTACGGGACTCGATATGGGCGAACGCGCAGTCGAATAGGGAACCGCCTGGCAGCATCACGCTGTTGGACGAGATACATCGATCGTAAACACGGACAACGAGAGTACAACGCAGATGCTCCACCCAGAAAGGCCGGACGTTTCTGATGATTTTTTAGGTGTGATTTACGAGTGTTCTGAGAGCGCTGTGTCTGTAAGTACTTGTAGTACTCGCAGGGTTCACCCTAGAAGTAGATAACTCGAGTGGCGAGAGACTGAGAAATACATCCGGTCACGATCTTGCGCTGTGACTCGGCCCGTACCCTTCATAGAGCGCAATTTTGGACTGCATCATATGTACATCTATACGAGAATATTTGTTCAACGCAAGGCAGCCATGGTTCATACGATCAGTTTACGATCTGCTCAAGAAAAGAGCGCTCGCTCACGCCAGAATATTGATGAGTCATATAGTCACCGACAGCTTCACCATCGCGCCGTGGAGAGGATTCAAATGGTGAAGCGATGATCCGCCAAACAGGTTCCTGACATGGATGATGAAGAGACAACATAGCCGCTTTCGCCTGCCGCTCTCAAGTAGCCTCTCATCTTCTCTCGACGCAACCAGTTGTGTCTGCTAAGATGCCAAACCCCTACTACCGTGCGTCACTCGCTTAAAACCGTCATTGCGCTCAGCCTGGAAGATCTGCATCGGCAATTCCGGACACCAACAGTTAGACAGACCCGCAGTCTAGCGAGTCACTACCAGTGCCAGCTTGTGAAATGATGAGCGAAGATGAGCCAGCAATCAGGGCAATGAGGGAGGAGAACGAAACACTGCGGAAGGAAAACGAATTGTTGCGACAGGAGAAGGACGACTTCAAGCTGAAAGTGGGCATGGTCGAAGGAGATGAAGGGCGATTTGTTACAGAGGACGCACTCTCATTGCAAGCGGTACGTGTAAAGTACCTTCATCCGCCAAGTGCGTTCATTCTCATCTCTCCTTATTCCTTCGTCTTACAGGACCGACCCCGCCTCCCTGTTGAGCTGATGGTCGTGGTGGCTGGCTTCCTTGCGGGAGACAACCTTTTCTTCACTCTTGCTAGTTTGAATGTGTCTTGTCAAATCGTCCGACAAGAGACGATGTCAGTCATGAACGAAATTATCGTACTGGACACCGACAAGGGCTGGTGGAAGGATGGATGTCGAAATCTGGCGGATTTTCGCCGTGAGACAGCAGGAAGGGACTGGAAGCTCACAAAGTACGTTTACGAGAGTCCAACTAGCAGTATAGTATCGTTGACGTGTCGTTCCTTCTCTCCGCAGATACGTCATCTCCGAAAGAGGAGAACTTTACCGATGCCGCGACGACGTTTTCCCAGAGTGGCGGGTCTGGTTGATTAAGCATTCCGATCCTCCTGTATTCTCCTTGCGAGAACACTTGCGACTTTCACTGGTCGATATCGTTGTACGACGAGACGTTTGTGCAAGCACACTTCTGGATCTTCAAGCCATCCCCCTTCGCTGGCAGCTTGACGGTACTAGATACCAGAACCCTGCGGAAGGCGTTCGTCAAGTGCGACTGGATTGGCGTGGCAAGGGCAATATCACAGGTCCGCTGATACCGTCGCACCGATTTCCTCGCATCTCAAACCCGTGCCACAAAATCGAGATTGATATTTCGATGTGCCGACCTTCGGAAATGCTGGAAAGCACTATGGGCCACTTTGCGCAACTTATCCGACCATCCGATTCAACATGTACCCGACGTGAGGAAGGCTTGGCCGGGCGGGTTCTGAAAATGAAGCTGGATGGCGAGATTGCCATGTATGACATATCCCTTCGTATGGTAAGTGATCTTGTGCGCTACCCATGTGTCCGCATGATTCATTTATTGTGCTAAATTGATTCAGCTTGAGGCAATACTGAAGAAAGGGATGGATGTGGACGTCGTGGTTGAATATAACGGGTCTGAAGTTTCTCCCGCTGAAGTCGCCTCGCGCATGACAGCGACAGCAGAAGTCTACGCCAGGAACTGGTCGCGTATAGCGGGTTCTCGGATTCATGTAACCGCCGACGTTCCCATTTTCCGCATGGAAGTGTTGGGACCAGACAACGAACAGCTTGAATCAACCCGCATAATGGAAGGAACTATCACGATGTCTGGCGGACAGCGGCGAAATGCTTTCTGGGTGGACCTGGATTTGCAGGACTGGGAAGATGAGCGTGTGCTGATACACGAGAGGTATCGGATCAACGCAGAGGATAGAAGAACTAGACCGAGTGCCTGACTGATTTTCTGGGGCAGAAAGGTTGTTAGGGCAGATTGTTTACGGAGACCTTCCATGCACAAAGCAAGGCAACACAAAGTCTGCCATGTCAGATCTGGATATTTCATTCTGATGTCACACAACTATATGATACATCGCGAGGCGACTCTGCGGAGCCAGCTCGGAATAACGAGAACCAATCAAGCACATACGACGGTCATGCCTGAACTACCTATGCTACTGCTCACTGAGGACCGGAGATGGCAGGACGCCTTGCATCACCACCCAGGTTATCCGGAAGGGCGTATCGCATGTCGACATCCTTTACCAGCTTGCCACCGAACAAAACGTCACCGTTCTTTTCTCGGAATTGAGCGATTCGAGCTTCCATCTCCGGTCGGAAGTTCTTGATCAGTCCCTGGACGGGCCATGCAGCGGCGTCGCCCAAGGCACAAATGGTGTGACCCTCGATTTGTTTGGTCTACAAGATTGATGTCAGCGGAAAGCTACAAAGGCATGGGAGAATTGCTACTCACGAGTTCCTGCAACATGTCAATCTCCCGCTCCTGTGCTCGACCTTCCTGCATTCGCTTCATCATGTTGGTCAACCATGTTGTACCTAAGGGTGAAATGACAGCATATTAGTCTCCAGGACACTTCTCCTTGCACATCCCCGCACTCACCCTCTCGGCATGGAGTGCACTGTCCGCATGACTCGTGCTTGTAAAAGTCCGAGAACCTAGCGATCGCCCTGATCATATCCACGCTCTGGTCCATGACGATAATAGCACCTGTACCCAACGATGTTCCGTGATCCTTCAGCGAGTCGTAATCCATGAGGACCTTCTCGCAGACGTCTCTTGTAATGACGGGAACGGAACAACCACCGGGAATGATACCCTTCAAATTTTCCCATCCACCTCGAATACCGCCACAGTGTCGTTCGAGCATTTCCTGCAAGGGCATTGACATTTCCTCCTCGAATACTGCGGGATTATTGACGTGACCTGACACGCAGAAGAGTTTGGTGCCGTGGTTTCGGTCTCGACCGAACGAGGCGAACCAGGATCCTCCTCGTCGAGCAATTGTCGGTGCGACAGCGACGGTTTCAACGTTGGCGACGGTCGAGGGGCAGCCGAAGAGACCGACGTCGGCGGGGAAAGGCGGCTTCAATCTAGGTTTACCTTGCTTGCCCTCGATGGATTCGATCAGTGCGGTCTCTTCACCACAGATATAGGCTCCGGCGCCTCGGTGCAAGTAGACGTCAAAGTCGTAGCCGGATCCACAGGCGTTCTTGCCGATGAGACCGGCAGCGTAGGCCTCGTTGATGGCTTGCTGAACATGAGAGGCTTCCTGGTAGAATTCACCTCGGATGTAAATGTAGGCTGCAAGGGGGTCTCAGCTCCACACGATGTATGGGGAGAACGTCCAGGCGACTCACCAGCGGTTGCGTTCATCGATCGACCGGCTACCAAACATCCTTCAACCAACTTGTGCGGGTCGCCACGCATAATCTCCCGATCCTTGCACGTCCCTGGTTCACCTTCATCTGCGTTGACGACCAAGTACCTCGGACGCTTGTCCTTTTCCCATCCAGGCTTGTTCATAAATGACCACTTGAGACCGGAAGGAAACCCGGCACCACCTCGGCCTCGCAGACCTGAGTCCTTGACTTGCTGGATGATCCACGAATCGCCCTTCAGAAGGATCTCCTTGGTCTTGTGCCAGTCGCCTCGAGCCTGAAGGAGAATTAATTGGGTCGCGATTAGGTCAAGCACATGCCGATCGACACAAGACCATTCACCTGAGCGCCCTTCAATCCATGATCATGTCTGCAAAACAAATTCGTAAAGATCCTGTCCTGATCCTTCAGTCCACCGTATCGCCTGACAGGGGGCTCCGCCACAGTAGCAAGGGATCGCCGAGTCGCAGATGTGGCAGCGGCAGCAGCAGTGTTGGCTCCCGAAGCTAGAGGTGCGAGACGACGTCAGTATCAAATTCCTCGCCGGGCAGGCAAGGCTCATCTCACAAGCCAAAGCCTTGGAAGCGGTGTTCCTCAACATGGTGAGACAAACGTGGTGTGGGTATAGCGAGGGGAGACGAAACCTCCTTGACCAGCTGTAGAAGTGATATACCGCCTTGTCACCATCCGATCTTCCAAGTTCGCCATTCCTGTTTCTCCCGCCTGATCGCTCGGGCTCACTGGTGCGCTACAGCCAATGAGACGTGAGTCTTTTCATCGCGCCTTCTTTTGGCACTTGGGGCCATCTCGTGCGCGTGCGTATAGGGCCCACTGGGTATGCCGTCCGAATCCTGAGGGGTCATATTATCGATTGCATGCAAGGAGCTTACCGAAATTTCGAATAGTCGGTCAGTGATCTTGCTCGTTAGGGGTTCGACTCTCCTACCTACCACACACTATCTATCCTATCGCCTCAAATGTCCGCCACACCAGCTCGAGGTGGATCATCCTCGCGCGGGAACCGAGGAGGAAAATCGTCTTACGCAAGAACGAAAATCAATAATCTGAAATACGGAACACCGCTGCCCATCGTCTTGTCTGCTTCACCCTTACACCCAGCCTATGTCGAACCACCACCTCCCGAATTTATTTTGGCCCGGAGAAGGGCGCAAGCTCAAGAAAGAGGGGAGTCGGGTCCAGTGGAGGGCGAACCCGTGTCCAAGTTGTCCTTGACGTTTGTGGTACAACTATTATCAAACCTTTCGACGTCCACTCCATCAACGGACGCCATCGTACCCAGATGTAAAGGCACGTACGACCCACTCACGCGGAGCGTTTTTGTCACCTCTTCCGCAGACCGCAACATCCTCTTCGACCGAGGTTTCTTCGGAAAGGGCAACCTCTCACGTTCCGAAGCGAGCTGGAAGACCCGACGTGTAAAGCTGTTACAGGAAATCGCGGGGCTGGCTGCAGCTGGAGGTCGGAAGGACGGGATGAAGCTGACCGCAGAAGAAGTCACGGCGGAACGAAGACGAGAGAGGAAACAGTTCAAGATCGATAGGGCTCAGGCGATTCTCAATGCCAGTTTGGCTGCGGAAGCCATTCTTCGATCTTCAGCGCAACAGTCGGGAGAAGATACGACCACACCAAATGCCGAATCGCCCAGTTTGCGGCGCGTAGACTCGACAATGAGCAATACGACGGGATCTTCGACAGTTGTCGGCATGCAACCGGATATCGCCATCCCGGATGTCACGGATTATGCGCACGTCTTGCCCGAGGGAGTGACGCGATTGACTCCTCAGACATTTTTGCAACGTCCTACGAGACCCGATTCGAAGCCAAAGCCAAGGAAACCACCGGCCCAGGTATCGGCTCCTTCAGCCATATCGAACGACCAGCAGACTTTGTCGGCTACCACCTCGCCAGATGCTGGAACTCAAGTTAGCGATGCGAAACCAGAGCCCGTTAAAGGTGAAGATCTGGTCGATCCGGAAACGGTCGAGGACCTGGAACATCTCCAACTCAATCTTGAAGAGGCTTTCTTCCTCAGTTGGGCAGTCGGATGCCTCGACATTATAAGTCCCAAGACGGTAAGTCGGGATTTGCTTGCCTTCTAGGAACAGGTATCTCATCCTTTAATGCTCCTTCAGAACCAAGTTATGACCTCGCACGACTTGTTCCAACATATACTCGCGCTCTCTCAACCATTCAAGCCGCCACCTCCGGCATCGAGCTACATGGCCTCATTATCTCTTCGTCGTCCCGACAACCCTTTCCTCATTTCATACATCGCCTACCACCATTACCGGTCACTCGGCTGGGTCGTCAAGACGGGTATCAAATTTTGCGTCGATTGGCTGCTGTACAAGAAGGGGATGGTGTTCAGTCACGCCGAGTAAGCTGTAACGGCCGTGAGCTGTGATGCCCGCTTATATGCCGTAACCTCTATCAGGTTCGCGCTTCTGGTCATCCCCAATCACCAGGACCCGCAAGATGCCGCCTCGTGTCCCTTCGCGCTGAATAATGAACAGCCAATGACATGGCAATGGTTGAATACCGTCAACCGGGTGAACACGCAGGTGAAGAAGGTATGTCCAAGGCAATCTACACTACAATATCTTCTTTTCTGATGCCGCGAACCCTCCTCAGACCCTCATTCTTTGTTATGTCACGATCCCTCCTGTTGCAAGTATCACGGAAGAGGATTGGTCGCGGCCCGAAAGATTATTGAGTCATTACAGTGTAAGAGAAGTAACCATTAGGCGATTCGTCCCGGCCCGAATGAGGGACTAGAGTTCGGGTTGAGTCTCTGTAGACAGAGACTGTAGCACACGTAGTCAGATCTCATTAGTTTACAAGTTCGTCATGATTTGCATCATACCGTCGCAATGCTGTCGTCTCCATGTGCTACTCCCCAATCATTCCTGCCACGTCGTCGACGAGGCCGCGCAAGTCTCGCAATACCGCATATTCCCTCCTCTGTCGAAAGTCCTGAATCAGAGGCCGGATTTTGTCGTGAACGCACTCGTCGGAAGGTCTGAGTGAAGCATCAGCGGGCGGGACCTACAAGCAAGATGTAATCACTGATGTGAGCGACCAAGATGAAGCGAAGAGATCCTGCTATCACTAGATGGTAAAACTCACCCGCAGGTTGTACGCGATCATGGCCCAGAAGCCCCGCAACCCCCAGCCAGCGTCCATTTCGAGGAGATTCTGCACCTGTTCGAGCCACTCGACTTCCCACGGCTGGATTTCGCGATCATCAACGGAGGTCGCGGATTTTGGCTCCCTTCCAGCTTGATCGCGAAGCAGCGTTTTAACATCGTCTATTGCATCCTCGACTCTGCCTAGGGAGTGCAATAGGTTCTGGTAGATGGTTGGCATGATATGTGACGATGCAAAGTTTTGGTTGATAGAGATGCACTGTTCGGGAAAGCGGATTCTGACGCTCAGGGCACAAAGCGAGCGTCCTTGTCTTGACAGCGCACTCACGAAATCCAGGTTCTCGACCTGATGATACCATCCGGATGCTACGAATATAGTCTCCCCGGGTTCTTGTATGACGACAAGCACTCTATCTCTCCACGTTTTCTCGGGGAGGTCTCTGATATCAAAGACTACGTCCTCGCCGCCTTTCCGCGTTCGGAACAAGTCGGTATGCTCTGGTGGTACTAGCCACCAGCATTTTCTTCCGACAATATTGCTGGACCACGAATAGCTGCCGTAGACGTCCCGATGTAGGGGCGTAAAGGTTCCTTTCGGGCCCGCATAGGTGAAACGGTAATCATCGGGGGGGCCGAGCGTGAGAGCGTGATGCGTCATCCAATCATCTAGAAACAATGTCAAGCCGTTCAGCCCCACTAACGCATGCTCTTCTGAACATGTTGATCCTATTGCCGCTCAGACATACCTTGGAAGACTGGTGGGGTGGTATATATCTCGTCTTGCGACCCGCCTTCTACTTCAAGCTGCAACACTTGATGCCAATCCTTGACATATAGTTTCAGACTATCCCCATCCCCTCTTTCCCATAGGTCCAGTACTTCACCCAGTTGGCGCTCGGATCGGTCGAACTCATTGAAACGCCGTGTCGAACAGTCTGCCACTTGAACGAGGTGGTGTGAGTACTCTCGTAGAGCAGACAGGTCTGGCGCATCTGGTACTGTCCTGTCGCTGGCAGATGCCTTGCACCATTTCGAGACACAGGCCCATTCGGCTGTCAATGCTGGTCCAATGATGATGGGCTGATTGCGCTGCACGACATCGTGCTGGTGACGATTGACAGACAGGAGAGTTTAGTCGCCTCCCTCAGGATCGGTGAGCAAGATCCGTTGTGGCACATCCGCTCACCTGAAATGTGTGGTATGTGATTGTCTCGTACCGTTCGACTCTAGGATAATGCAGGCTAGCTGACATACCGCCGCACTCTTTGAGTCCCTATCTGGACACGGAGCCACAGAACCTGCTTGGACTGAGGTGGTGCGTTGCAAGACACGAGCTGTAGCAGCATCTATGCATAGCAGTGGGGATGCGCGAATGCCTTTCATCAAGATTTCATGGTCCGCGATATAGCGATATGGACTTCATGTGCATGTCTCGGAAAATGATGTTACTGTATTTGTGTCTCTTGCTCATATAGTTACAATGGCACCGCTGCCTTTGCGTTCCCTATGCCATGCTTTACAACGTATCATACAATAGGTAGAGTATGAACGATCCATCCTTCTACACGACGGATTGCCTAGAATTGACGTACTCTACGTGGTCGCTTCGTTGCTTGTCTTCGTCCATGACCTTTTCCTGCTCGAAAGAAGCGTTTTCATCTTGAGTAGCACTCTGTTCATGACTGTCCCTCATTCGGCTCATAATGACATCGTGTGCCCTATAAGCCTTGAGTTCAGGGTCGAACAACTCATTCATCCTCTCGAAGCTGATTCCTGCCGTTTCGGGCACGAAGAACTGCAAGAATGGGGGACATCAGCGCGCGATCAAGCTTTTTGGCTGCTATAGCAACTCACGTAGACGAAGAAGAGGGAGAGAATCATGAGGCAGGCAAATAACAAGTAGACACCGTATTGCATCTTCTCGAACATCTGAGGAGTGAATCGAGCGACGAGGAAGGCGAAGAACCAGTTGGAAGCGGCCACGAAGGACTGAGTTCCGACTCGAATGTAGGTTGGGAAGACTTCCGCTCCGTAGACCCAGGGCTAAGATCGAGATCTCAGTAACATGCCGGGCGCCAGACACAAAAAGACACTTACAGTTCCGTTCCAGGTGGGACTATAGAACACTGTCCAGAGGTAGAAGAAGAACATGGCAGAGATACCTCCCGGGCTGAGCTTGGCCGTCACGTTTTCTGGTTTGGTAGGCTGGGCGACAGCGATGTAGATACCGATAGCGAACATCGAAAGACTTCCACCGATACTTCCGATGAAGAGCATGGTTCGTCGACCGAAGCGGTCGACCAACCAGATAAGCCAGACAATCGCGCCCAAAAACTTGATGATACCAAAAATACCGGTGGTGAAGAGAGCAGTGTTGGTTCCAGTCACGCCGATGGATTTGAAGACCGTAGGACTATAGTAGTTGATTGCGTTGATTCCGGTGCCGTTCTGGCATGCGAACAGACCGATAGCGATTGCCAGTCGTCGCATGTAAGCCCTGGACTGGAAAAGAGCCTTGAGCGGTCCCATAAATCCTGCGCCGCACATGGCTCGGTCTCGTTCGAGTGCGTTCTGAATGTCTGCGATCTCGCCAAGCACGTAAGGGTGCTCAGCGTCGAGACCCCGAATAGTTGCCAGGTTCTTCAAAGCGATCGCGTTTCGATCCTTGGATGCGACTAGGAGATGTCGGAATATCGATGAGCTCTGATGACCGCCACTGACTTTGCAACCCTGACTTACGCCATCGAGGAGATTCCAGGAGGAAGATGCAGCCGATACCCAACAGTCCCGAAGGAATAAGCTGGACAGCGAAGGAGATTCGCCATTGAACATTGCCGTAAGGAATGGTTCGGTTGATTCCGTAGTTGATCCAGAAACCTGAGTGAATCACGGATTAGCGGATGCTATTATGTCCTCCTAGGGGCTCACTTACCGACAACAGCGCCAACTTGCCAACCGGCCTCGTACAGGCCCATCAACCTACCACGAATGGCTGGGGGCGAAATCTCAGCAACATAGACCGGCTAGAGCGCTCGAAGTCAGCGATAAGACTAGGTTGGAAACGAGCAGAGTAACATACCGTTAAGTTACTTGCGACACCAACACCCCATCCAACGATCGCTCGACCAGCGTACATGATTCCCAAACCAGTGCTTTGCCTGGCTACGACTTGGATGACCGCTCCGACATTGAACACCATAGCGGCAATAAAGAGACCCCATCGACGACCGAAGTAGAACCCAAGAGGGTAGCCAGAGAGTGCTCCGAAGAAACATCCGGCCTCTGCGATTTTCCAGGGAAATGTCAGTTGACAGATTCTCGTAAGGGAGAAGCTCACGAAACTCGAAGGACATACGGTAGGTTGAGACGATATTCGCGGACAAGAAAGACGATGTCTTCGGCACGAGCCCAAATTCATCCTTGAAACTTTTAAGCGCGATCGAAGTCCCGATGAAAGCTGACTGTTGGTGTCGATCAAAGCTTAATGAGTATATAATGCAATAGTACGTCAGGTCGAAGCAGAGTTGACTCACATCATAACCGATCATTACAGCTGCCATACAGGCAACCGTGGCGAGACCATAGACCTTCCAGTTGTTGACCTCTTTGGGAGCATTGTCGTGAATAGCCTTCATCGTATGTGCTGTGATTGAAGTGTTTAAGATCTTCGTTGTAGAATCGAACGGGACAGGAACTCAGCAGGCTCTAATCGCTTAGCATATATACCAGGCAAACCATCTAAGCAGATTTGAAGGGGCACCTCGAAGATTCGGCATAAGATAGTGATACACAGAGAATGCAATTGGAGAAACCTCTTGCGGGCGAGAGTTTCTTCACTACTGTCACCGCCCGAAAACGCTTTACCCAATCTCGCACCGAAGGAGCAAATCTTGGCAAAGACAAAGAAAGACGCATTGACAGACGCCTAACCGATAGGCACAGATAGCTGCACAGATCAAGCGCGCAAGAAAAGCCTTCAAGCTCGGTGTGGGGAAAGGTTTGACGACCCGTGGAGTTGCAGCCAGCTGAGCACGGAGGGCAATAACGCTGCTGGAGAAAATGTGGAGGAGTAAACGGAGGGATTGCGGAGCTCCTTCAGCCCCATTTCTAAAGGAACCCACATCAAGCTCCACAGCAGCTAGCAGCAGCAGCTAGCAGCAGCTACCGGGCAGCTTTCAGAAGTGTGACTGTGTGAGGTCCACCAGATGATCCAAACACTGCTCCGTTTTGCCATGTCGGAAGCGCCATATGCGTCAGCGAGCTCTCAGTGAATCTGCCGTTCTGGAGCGAGGTCTTGGAATAAGTCAAATAGCATTGTTTATGCAGCGGGAAGGGGGTAAGCGGGGGGCAGTAATGAAGAGAACGCTCGTCGGTAATGTGATCGCTCCTATGCACGCCAGTCTTGCACGTCCTACACTGCTTCGGTGAGATCGCTAAAATGCGTTTGATCAGTGTGTGATGATGCGAAAAGCATGATGAAACATCAATGTGCTTCTATGAATCGAAGAACAGCGACCCCGTCAATTCCTTCAAACTTGCAGGGAGGAGTATGCTGGCAACATTTCGCTGCATTGTACTGTTAGACTCTGCTACAAATTGTACATTGATATCGCTGTGGACGACCTTCGCCGTTGTTGAGTGTTATCCTCACGCATTTGCCGCAAATCTCCTGCAGAGTGCGTCAATACCGTATTCTGTGCGAAATGCAGTTCCATATCAGCCTTTGCTGCGCAATGTTCGGCTTTAACAGATGCTCTCACCGTATCCAGTAACACCTAGACCCGCAATCACCGCGATAGCCTTATCCGACAGGTAGGAATGATGTCGGAAAGGTTCTCTCGAGTGGGGATTCGACACATGAATCTCGATAAACGGTATGGAAACTCCCAGTAGCGCATCCCGCAAACCAACCGAAGTGTGTGTTAGAGCGCCTGTTGATAGCGGTCATCAGTACTAGGTACATCGCAGAGCAATAGATCCTGTACTCACCCGGATTGATCAAGATACCCTTGACACCCTCACCTCTTGCTTGATGAATCCTGTCGATAATTGCGCCTTCGTGATTCGACTGATAGGTCATGACGTTGACCCCGTGCTTGGAGGCTGTTTGTTTCGCCAGGGTGTGCGCGTCTTCAAGGGTCTGACTGCCGTAGACTGAAGGCTCCCTAGTGCCCAGCAAATTTAGGTTGGGGCCATTGATCAAAAGGAGGTTGACAGTTTGTACGTTGGACATGTTGTGGGTCAGCGGGGGTGACTGAGCGGTGCTTGCCTCTGAAAAGGATTCGATGCGGTTATGTAAAGCTGATCCTTGTATCATATATACGATCTACATCTATCTGGTGGCCTCTGCCCTGTCTAGCGCCCTGCGGAAATGTAGAGCTCGAGTCTTGAGTTTCAATCTCCATTCCGGCAACATTCCGGCTCGGGATTCACCGACTATCACTCGGACCGAGGCTGGTGTTCTCCTTGCCACTTGTACCAAAATTTAGGTCGACTACAAGGTGAGTGTGCTGCTGAGAGCCTCGCTGAAGCGCGGACAGCTGGCCTGTTCAAGGGATGGTCCAATTTCCCCTCCACAGGAAAGGTCCCACACAGGCAAGCTTTCCATAGCGAGATCTTAGAAACGCGGGTCTCCTCGTGCGCAGGCAAGTTTTTCCTGTCCAGTGAAATTGGTGTGACCTAGCTGGTATTGGAAAGGCTAGTATAGCTCAGAGTGTCAAGAGTAAATATCGTCAAAGATGCAGCATAACAAGTACATATATTGCTAGTGATATACAACGATAGGAGTTGCAAAACGCCAGGAGACATACTAAAGAAGTACCGATTTCGGCTTATTGCAAAGGTGGTTCGGATCCACTAGCTGAGTCCTCGATAACTTGCTGTGTGACCATCGCGACGACCTTTGGCACTGGCAATTCGTCCTCGGTGCAGTTGAGCCAAACCTTTTGTTGCTGAAGGAAGGGTTACAATTCAGGGCGATACTCGTTGGGAAAGCGGAACCCATGACATACCTCGATACCTTGCCAGATCATCGCCTGATCGCCCGTCACCACTTTCCATCCGTTTGATTTGAACAGCTTGGCCAAGTCCGTCCACGGCTTCGGGGCGTAGCACATCTCTAACATGACACCGGGCTCTGGTTTGTTCCTGCAGATGCCGTCAAAACGGGGCGGACGGTCAGTCAAGAATACTAACGTCTCTGCCCTTACACTTACATGAAGGCTAAAACTGTCTCTCGGGCAGCAATTTCGGCCTCGGATACCGGTGGGAAGCATGGCACTGCCCCAACAACGTAGGCTGCTCGAAGTATCTGTCAGTCCTGGTGAAGGCAAGGGCAGCCGTCGCAACGCTCACCTGCCGCTTCTAAGTCTCGAGCTTGCTCCGGAGACCTCACATGCACAATCGTTGGATCGAAATCAGGGACTGGTGATTCGGTGAAACCCCTGATGACGGCTTCTACTTCGGATTCATCCCTGTTTACGATGTAGATCGTCGATACACCGAAGAATTTGTGCAATCTGCGCGAAGCAGAAAGACAGATGTTATGTTGAGGATTTGTTATACGTTTTGGATAAGGGCTTACGCAAAGATGGCTGCTCGGACGGTTCCTCCCCCTCCGATGACTAGAGCTGGACGACCTCGAGACTTTTCCTTGAATTCTGGTTCGGCAACGGAATCCAAAGCCCTCTTGATTCCGAAACAGCTGTTCAACATTGCGTATCAGTGGCATTTCGACGAGGGCAATTGCAACGTAACCTTGAACTCACTCGGTGTTGTGCCCTACCAATTTGCGAGTGCCGTCGGACGATGTCTGCCAGTATACAGTGTTGCAAGCACCGATCGCTCGACCTTCAGGAGTCAATTCGTCCAGATGCTTCATAATAGCTACTTTGTATGGCCTAAGCGTACCGAATTGTCAGTCAAAAACTGTTGGCCAGAGTAGCTTGTCAAAGGTCACTCACATGGTCACTGCTGCCCCGCCAAAATCATCTTGGTTCAACAACTCCAGGAAATGCGGCATACCACCCTGCAGCTCGATCTTGTGGTAGGTACGGGGTACGCCTGCTTCTCGAGTCAAGGTGTTGTGAAGATACGGAGCATACGTTCGCCTCAGAGGGTACCCTAGTAGGTAGGTCTCTTTGTGCGGGCCGGCCTTAGCGTCTCGCAGTGTTGTAGAGGGGGTGGTGAGTGTCTGAGTCATTGTGAAGTCGATGTTGCGCAACTGTCGTATTTCGCTAATTCCGTGGACTGGTCAGGAGAGTGAAATTGAGCGCAGTACTGCCAGGCTATCGAGATATATATTCACGGTAAGTCTGAGGGATAAATGATTGCATGATCCGGCAACGGTCAGGTTTCTTGTCTGAAGCTAAGTTGTAGTTGCTAGTTGCATGCGCCACTACTGCGCGAATCTGAAGCCGCAAACATGGGGTACTGGTATAGCTGAGTTTCTTTCTACCGAGGTGGTACAGAGATTATACTGGCGACTTGGCGGAGTTGCGGCGAAAGAGGAAAGACGTCGCACTGAAATGAAACGAAATATGGTCTAGAAGATGAGCCGAAATATGGGTCCAAGCGCGCAGGTGCCTCCCATACCTCCATAGCATGGTCCTTCCTGGCAGAAGCGCACCCAGTGTACCATACCAGTGGCTGTTGTGTACAAATGCCACGGACGACGTACTTGGCTTCGCTTTGGACGTCCCGCCGCACCTGTGTTCCAGGAGGCTCGACTTCTGTCAAGCATCAATGGATAGATTCCGTGCAAAATGGCGAAAGTTCGAGTTTCACCACTTGTTCGCCTTTTCTACAGAGTTCCGAATATAGTACAGTGCTTTCTGAATTTCTGATCCTGATTTGTGGGGTGTCCTGGTTAATCGAACAGGCGGAAGGCGAGAAAAAGGCACCTATGGCTGCGTCTAGGAGGAAGAAGGCTTCACAGTCATCGCAAGTCAGACCTGGCAGGCACCGGAAGATACTCGAAGTGGCATCGCGTGCGTGTCCATAGCTTTGACAGCCGCTGCTTGACCTTGAATGTCCCTGGTCATGCATCGCGCAGAGAACCCATAGCATATGTCAGGATGCGCCAATCACAGGATTTATCGAAGCCTTCCGTCCATGTCCCGCCTCTTCTGCAATTCCGTTGTAATGGTTCGCCGTATCGCTGCCTTTGGTGCTCGGCGCCCTGTCCACAGTCGGATCTGCTCAAACGCTTGCTCCAACAGGACCTCGACAGCGTCAATCATCATCCACTCCTTGTTTGGTATAGCCTGCAGCGCCTTCGTTAAGAGACTGGTTGGATTCGGCGCATACGCTGTGTCAAGAAACATTCCTCGTCGTTTCTGGAAAATCTTCCCCAGGGGCGCAAACGCTTCGAGGTCGTCCATGTGTTGTAACTGAGGTATGGCGGAAACAACAATGTCTGGAGGAGTCCAGCCATTTCCTTCCGTTGATCCGCTCAGGTCCGTCAGCACGGTGATCTTCAGCTGCGGATCAAGCCTTTGTAAAGATTCGGCCATCTCGTGCGCTCGCTGTGGGGTCCTGTTTATCACTTGTAGTCTGACCAAACCCAGCTGGAACAGTGCATAAAGTGCTGCCCGAGCCAATCCTCCCGCTCCGATGACAAGGACCGATAGATCCTTGTGGGGTATACTGTCATAGCCGTTGTAGGAGAGACACCGAAGGAGACATGTATGTATCGATCGCCAATCTGTGTTCTCGCCAACCGGACCAGCTGATGACGAAATGATTGTGTTGACCGCTCCAATTGATTCAGCATGCGGCGTCACTCGGTTGAGCAATTGCAAAATGGCGATCTTGTGCGGTCCGCGAATGCTCGCGCCGCCGAAGTTTTCGTCTGTGATGGCTTCAGTATATGCATCCACGGTTTCGGCTTCTTGGGCGCAGTATTGATGCGGTAGACCTAGTTGACTGAAGGCTACCGAATGAATCATGGGTGAAAGGCTGTTGAAAAGGCCGTTTCCAAATAGATAGAAGTTTTTCGCTTTCAGCAGTCCTGTCAAATATAGCAGCTTTGCAGAGACAGTCTCAGCGCCATGTAGCTGCAAGACGTTCTATTCGCGAACTACGTACCTGCTGAATTTGGAGATATGAGAGCTGCCCTGGAGCAGATGTCTTTGGCAAGAGCGCGTGTGACACCGGTGTCAGATACATATTCCATATGCGCGAGAACTGCCCCTAACCGCCGTGAAGGAGGTAATCAGCGCAGCAATAACGATACCAAAATGTCGACTCACAACTGCCCCAATGTTGAAGGCCACGAGCGGAACATCTTTCTGAACGTGTTGACTGAACTTTCGGACATCGAGATTGTCCTCGTTGTCTTTGGCAATGTTAACCATCATGACGACATCGGCTCCCATCTTTACAGACTCCTTGTAGAAGTTGTAGGTAGTCGAAGACAGCCACGATGTTTGGCCAGAGTAATCATGCCACGAGGCGATGATCTTGCTATTGCCCTTCATACCGAGAAGCTGTACTTTTGTTTCGCGGGGGAGCACGTTGTTCACATCGACGTATTCAATCCCCATCTTTAACGCCACTGCGAGAATATCCTTTGTGTATACGGCAGCATTTGCGTCTTGTTCTGGTTCTGGCATCGTTCCCGACTGTGATCGCGTGCGCAAAGCAAAAATAACAGGCAGGTCGGAAAACCGCCGCAACAAGGCTAGCTGATAGAGGATCGACTCGGGATGCATATCCCGCAATAGATCTGCCCGTAATTCCCAGCAATCGATCCCAACGGAGAGTTCCTGTATGTGGGGTATGGCGAGGGCGACATGCTCGAATGTGAGTGATAAGTAGTATGACCTGAAGGAAGTGTATGGTACGTGATTGGTGTAAGTCCCTCGAATGAACTTTAAAAGGCGGATGAGATCTTTGTTGACGTAGGGCAAATGTACTGGAAGTCCTTGTTCGGACTGCAGATTGCTGTACAGCGTCGATGATAGGGAGGGATGTCGATCGCTCGTGTCTTGACCTCCGACAGTATCCTCCAGTGACATAAAGATAAAAGTCGAAAAGTCCCTGATTTCTGCTTCACGATACGGCCAATCCGCGAAGAAATGATCCTCGTCGAAGGCTTGAGCAATTCTGCGCAGATGATCGGCGACGTCATTGGGACGACGAGTGATATGTATGACAGGTCCTTGCGAAGACCCGTAATCGTGAATTATTCGTCTGACGCGAACGTGATTGAGCAGTTCCGCATGACAGACGATGATTTTCCCTCTCGCATTTTCATAGAGTGCCTTCGAAAAGGCCTTGCAGCGCTCCTCTACTATGTCGAAGTCGCTCGTGGATGCCTGATCCGCTCTCTGAAGTATGTGACCCGTTTCGACGATTTCCCAATGCAGAGCTCTTGCGGCCATGGAGCCTATTGTGGATTTACCCACTGTAGCACAGGCAAGTGAGTGTCAGCTTGCATCATCGAACCCTTCGACCAGCTTACCGCCGCTCTGTCCAACCAAAAGGATAGAAGCATCTTTCTCATACCGCTGGCCAGATGGCGATGACGGACGAGAGTAAAAGGTGCCAATCTGCAACGGCGGGAGATGGGGCATTTCGAATCACGTTGCAGGAGCCTAACCGGTCAGGCCGTTAGACGATGTCGACAGTGGTGGAGGAACCAGCATGTATGCGATTGTAACCCTACTAGCAACAGTAGTAGACTCCCGGGACTCCTCTCCAACGTCTTCTTCATCTATCAGTCGGGATGCGATCGAAGGTTACAGCGCGTGGGGCTGCTCAGAGCCCCGCAAGGCTCTGAATGGGTGCCAATCGAGACGAGCAGCCAGTAGTATACAGCGAGTTTTCCTCTCTACTTTTCACAATCCTGGTCGCACTGAATGGACAAACAACCCTTCACACTCAGCTCAAGACATTCAATTCGAGAGGTCTAGCACTTGGACCGCAGCCTACTTCACAACGAGGCTCAGAATTGATCAACCGGTTAAATGACGGCAGTTTAGGAATGTCCGAACCGATGGAGAAGAACGCAGATGAGTCGGACGATGGCAGTGAAGGTGGCCAGGGCACTTCGACCCGGAAACCCAAAACTACAATCGGTACGTCGTCTCTCGCGTACGAACCTGTCAGGCTATCTGATATCTCACTCGTAGCTTGTGACAGGTGTCGACTCAAAAAACGGAAGGTGCGTTTTCGCAAGGAGGATGATATCCTTTTTCCTTGCTTGCTCCGGTCGAAGCAGCCTGACCTTACCTGTCTCCTAGTGCGATGGCAACAAGCCGTCATGCCGACATTGTCGTTTGGCAGAAGCCACATGCGTATATCCTGAAAAGCCGAGGCAAAGGGGACCAGTCGCAGGATACGCGAAAGAAGTGGAGAAGCGACTATCTTGGTTGGAAGGATTCATCCTCTTTGTGGATCGCGTGATAGGTCAAACTGAAGGCATTTTGCAGGAAACTCGGATCCGGCTCGACCTTCGGCATTTGACCAGAGTTTTCATCGAGCAAAATATCGACCGCGATGCAGATGAATGGGCTGTCACGCGGGAGCGCTTCCAACAGTCATTCGGCGATCTCACACTGGCAGCAAGGGAGGGATTTGAAGGGCGAAAATCCCGTGGGCGAAAACGATCATTCAGTCAAATTGGTGACAGGGCATCCTCTATGCAATCGGTTCTGGACTTGGACCACATGAATCAGTCGACCGACTTTGACTCTCACACAGGACTTTCCGGTGGACCGCCGGACGCTCAACATGTGTTGCAATCCGAGAGCCTCTCGGCTCACCGATTTGCAGCACCACCACCACACATTTCCTCAATCTCGACAAGCGCGCTTCGGAAGCCAAGTAATGACTTTCACCCGCAAGATTTGCTTGCCCTGAGTCAACCGTTTTTGCATTCTGATGGCAGGCTCCCTCTACATGATCTCGCGGCTACAACTTCGTCTATGGGACACTCTAGGAATCACGCCCAGAGCGGTGCTCCTTCGGCATTTCCTCAACACCTCAATAACTGGGACAGTATGCACAACGATCAAAACAGCTTGTTGCAATCAATGGGTACTCCAAGAGCTAGCTCCGGAGCAGGTCTCACGACACGTGGAACCCCCTTCCTAGATCAGACTCCTTTCAATCCCGATACAACCACCTTCTCCACTTCGATATCCCGCCAAGCCTTTGATCTGGATTACAGCAGCAATCTACGGTAAGCGAGGGCTCGAGCTCCTGTCGTTCGCTCGTTACTCACAGTCCTGCCCTGCAGGCGAGAGCTAGACGTAGAGGATGTTCTGCGTATAGGCGAAAGCGCAGTGGACAGTCTTCAAATTCAACTTCCGCCTCCAGAACTCCAGGCTCACTTGATTGGTCTTTACCTCGAGCACATGGAAAGTCAGCTGCCGTTTGTTCAGGCAGAATCATTGCGGACGTATGTCACAGCCATATCATCGAAATCACCCAAACGCCAGGACGCTTCTCCGAACCGGTTACTCACCTTGGCGATCTGTGCATATGCATCATGTTGCTCCTCCGCCTCCAACCAAGCAGCCGCAACGGACGGCGGCATATCCTTGACCAGCATCACCAGTGACAGTCTTGGCGAGATTTGGGCCGGAGAAGCCAGGAATTTCCTCATGACTTCAAGTCTGCGCCGCCGGTGCGATATCGAGACTGTACATGGGATCATGATACTGGTGATGAGAGATATGGGCTGCGCACAATACTTTCAAGCTTGGCTGTGGCTCGGTAGGTGACTTCGTTCACAGGCTCTCCGACGCTGCCTGACGCTGTCGCTGCATAGGTATCGCTGTTCGGATCAGTCAAGACAATGGCTTGCACGCCCTACCTGGTCAGAGAGACTCGTCTTCAACTGCAGACGGGTATGGGGATGTGTATCGAAAGACATGGACGGCTCTGGGGCTCTTGGACGTCATTCTCTCACTCCAGCTCAATCGTCCATCAGCGATAGACTTCAGCATATACGACCTCCGACACGGGACAGATTCAGTCGACACGATTCACAACTTCAATCCCTTAGAGCCGACTATCGACGAGCCCCTATTGAGACTCTGTGGCTACCTCAACGATGTACGCAAGATGTATGCGGCGTCCAGTCCCGACGTCTCTACGCTTGGGACCATCCGAGACGCCCTGCAAAATTGGAAAAGGAAGCTTCCTTCGGAGTTTCAGCTTCACTACGATGAGGAACAGTCTCCTCTAGTAGTCATGATGCATATGATCTACCACGTCGCGATCGTGCTCTTGCATCGCCCCTTGTGAGCCTGCTTCCAAGCGACATTTGTTCGTCCGCGCTGACGGTCATCTTTCAGCCAAAACTCCATCGGCATAGACACCGTCCGTCCTATATCCACTGCGACGGCTGCATTCAAGATGCTCCTGGACGCTATACGGCTTCCACCATCAGGAGAGACAAGTCCACAGTTTTCGCCGATCCTGATTTACCCGCTATATACTGTGGCTATCGCTCTGATTACATCCGAGCGGAGATCAAGTCGGCAAGAGCAGGCACAATTGTCCTCCGCCAGTTTGACGAGGCAAGCATCATTATGCGCATGCCTCGAGACCCTGGACCGGATGTCAACAACGTGGCCGTTGGCAAAGAGATGCAACATGATTCTACGGAAATTGTCTCAGGAAGACGCCCGCAACCTCCGCCTCAACATGGATACAGGCACTCTTGCAACCAACGGCCCACAACATCCGCCATGTATACCGCCAGTAACAGACGACCTTTCAGCTTTCACATTGCTCAGCGCGTCGCTCCCCACCATCGGCTTCAGTGGCGACAGCGAACAGGACGACCTGCTCACTTTGTTGATGACCAATGACTGGTCTGTGGATCCGGCTGGTGTAACTCGGTCGGGAGATTCAAGCATACATCAGAGCATGCTCTCTGGGCCTCCGAACATAATGGGTTGAGATGCTTAGGTGACGGATTCAACGGACGAATCGCATCGAGACTGCCGGATGGCCAGCAACACGTTACTCGCGCCCGACGTTGCGACAGACCTACAGGATCAGACGCAGGAACCAACCGGGGGTTGTTCCAGGATTGAATAATGGTATTGGGTTTATGATATCGAACAACCCGCCGAACAAGAAGTGATGTGTCAAAGGTTAATTGAAGGTGTCAACAGACACAAAGTTTAGGCTGTTTATTAGTTTAGTGTGATAATTGATAATCGGGCAAGAACAATTTACTGCAAAAAGCGCCGCCTATTTCTGAGACACTGCGGACAGAAAAATGTGTGCGGATCATCAGTCGCCGACCTGTCATACCATTGAGCTCCCGCTTCTTAGCTGAGGGTGCGATTGGTGCCGCAAGCAGTTCGGGTTCGGTCTGGCGGATCGTATTCCTGTCCTAATCGCTAGCTGCGATTTGCTCGGGAAAGGTTTGGACAGTGAACAGTGCCAGACAGTGCCAGACAGTGCCAGACAGTGCCAGACAGAATGGAGGAATCTATGGCCTTAATAAATCGACTCGTCACCTACTCTCAACTCGCGCCCAACATGTTCAGGCCATACTCTCCGCACCCCCTTGTTCTTGACACCGACGACCACCATGGTTTCAGCAATTTCTAACAGCACTCTCATATCGGATCTCCCTCTGGCAATTGCCTCGATGTCCCTTGGCAGGGCTTGGGTGCATGATCTGGAAGGGAAACTCGACGCAGCTGGACACGCTGGATATCACGGTATCGAAATGTACTGGGAGGATTTAGTCTATGCGGCCAAGGGCTTCGATCCTTTCGCAACTGAAACGTCACAAGACGCCATCCTAAAGGCGGCTCACTGGGCAAAAGAGATCTGTGATCGCAACGATCTCCAGGTTTTGGTCGTTCAGCCCTTCTTGAACTACGAGGGCACCCTGGACGAGTTAACACACGCCAAGCAAATCGTCAAGCTGCACTTACTGTTTAAGGTAGCGAAGATCTTGGACACGGACTTGATACAAATTCCCTCGCAGGTAAGCTTGACAAGGAATTGCCTCGTAGTGTCTTCCGCTGACCTCCTCATATTTATCAGATGCTGAAAGAAGGAACTACGGGCGACTTCGACAGCATTGTGGCTGACATGAAGGAAGTAGCAGTCATGGGTCTTCAACAGCAACCCCCGATTCGCTTTGTCTATGAGGCAATGGCATGGGGTGCACATATTGACACGTAAGCTCTTCGAGTCTACGGAAGGCACGGAGATCTCGGAACTGACATGGTATTTGCCAGTTGGGAGGACATCTGGAGGGTGGTAGAGGCGGTGGATCTGCCAAACTTTGGTATTCGTACGTGCAATCGGAAGTCTCACCCAAGCATTTCACTAACATCATCCCCCACGTAGTCTTCGATACCTTCCAGATTATCGGCCGTGTCTGGGGCGATCCTACGAAGCGTGACATGAAAGTGACGAACGCAGATCAAGCGATGGCCGAATCTTTGGAACGAATGCGACGGACGCCTGGCCTAGTAGAAAAGATTTTCTACATTCAGCTCAGCGACGTTGAACATCTTCCCGAACCGCTTTCACAATCGCATCCTGTTTGGAAAGACGATATGCCGCCACGAATGCAATGGTCGCGCAACTACCGCACATTTCCTTGCGAGGAAGGCAACTGTCTGACACCTCTGACAGAGACTGTCCGTACATGGTTCTACGACATGGGATGGAGAGGATGGGTCTCGATGGAGGTTTTTAACAAGTCAATGGAAGCGCCAGGGCAAGGCGTACCCACTGCGCATGCGGAAAGAGGGACCAAGTCGTGGCACAGGCTGCTGAAACAGCTCGAGACGGTCCAATAGGTCATTTGGTATTCTAGGATGAGGGATTCTGTTTATGTTGTATCGGCACCTCGTATGCCTCATTGTATCCACGGAAATGACAATTATCGACAACAGACAGTCTCCCGTACTGCGATCATCGCCGTAACGCGTATCGCGGGCGTTGTCAAGAACAACATCGAGGCCGTTCTCAGGTTCAAGAGCCGAATTTGTACGACTGGTACGAAGATGCTGTCCAAACGGGTACTTGAGACGAATCAGTCACTGGTGCGACGTTGAGTGTACGGAAACTAGAGGGTAACCATTTGACCCGAAGATCACGTGACACACCGCCCGATCATTCGGAAGTCACAACGTGCTCGTCACATTCAAAATGACCGCACGAAGGGTAACGCAGTCGGGTCAAGTGGACGTTCAAGTATATCCATCTCGACGTCAGTGCTCCCCCTCTACGGTTGCGACTTCTTGGCCAGGGACCCTAAACTCCACCAACAGTCAGCCATGTTTGGCTCCGAAACCCCCCAGCTTGATCCACTCAAGCCGGATGTACTGAAAGTGTGCATCTTGGGTCAGGAAAGCATCCACGTCGGCTTTCACCTCATACCTTACCTGGTACGAACCATTTTGTCCGACCTACCTTCGACAACGTATATGGTCGTGACCGATACCAATCTTGGATCACTCTACCTCCCATCCATCGCCAAAGAATTCCACGCACAAAGCAGCAAGTTGACCAGACCAGATGGCACGCCCGCTCCTCGACTTCTCAGCTACGAGATTCCTCCCGGCGAAGGTGCGAAAAGTAGAAAGCAAAAGGAGTTGATCGAGGACTACATGTTGGACAACAAATGTCTCCGTGACACTATTATCCTAGCGTTGGGAGGCGGAGTGGTCGGAGACCTCACCGGTTATGTCGCTGCTACCTAGTAAGTTTTGTGTTAGCTGGCCCTTCACCCTGTTTCAAGCCATTCTCATGTCATCCCAGCATGCGAGGAGTCAAGTTTGTTCAGATCCCGACTACGCTTCTTGCGATGGTGGACTCAGCTGTTGGAGGAAAAACTGCTGTTGACACCCCTCACGGAAAGAACTTTATTGGTGCATTCTGGCAGCCGTCCTTCATCTTTGTGGACTTGTCGTTCTTGGAGAGCCTTGGAATGAGGGAGTTCGCGAATGGAATGGCAGAAGTGGTGAAGGTAAGCGCGTCCAGGACATTTGCCATGATTCAGACCCTGATTCGACCCGACCCGACGACTAGACTGCCGCCATCTGGAAGGACGACGATTTTGCCCTTTTGGAGTCTCGCTCGAACGAAATCATTGCTGCCGTTCAGTCTGGATCTACCAGGGATTCGCATCTTGGACGATTCGAAGCGACGCGTTCCGGAAATCAATCTTTGCTGTTGACTGTCGTTACCGGCAGTATCTACGTCAAGTCGCACATCGTCACTATCGATGAGCGGGAGACTGGACTTCGAAACCTCGTCAACTTTGGCCACACGATCGGGCACGCCATCGAAGCGGTTCTGACGCCGAAAATGCTCCACGGCGAGTGTGTATCTATCGGTATTATTTTGGAATCCGAAGTCGCCCGACAATTGGGTGTTCTCAGCCAGGTTGCCGTGGGACGTCTGACCAGATGTCTTGCGGCTTATGGTTTGCCGGTGTCTCTCCACGACTCACGCATCACCAGCCTTCCCGCCAGCAAGATGCTCGGTGTGGGCAGATTACTCGACATCATGAAAGTCGACAAGAAGAATTCAGGTCACCAGAAGAAAGTCGTCTTGCTCAGCAGAATCGGAAAGACCTATGAAGAGAAGGCGACCTCGGTCGACGATGCCGTCATTCAGCGGGTTCTGTGTGAAGCTGTGAAGGTGAGAACCGACATCACTGTCGATTCTCCTCCCAGCACCAGGGAAGTCGTCATGAGTACCCCGGGTAGCAAGAGTATCAGTAACAGGGCACTTGTGCTGGCCGCGCTTGGTAAAGGCACATGTCGGATGCGAAATCTCCTGCATTCGGACGATACCGCTGTGATGATGGCGGCCTTAAGCGACCTAAAGGTAAGAGATCTTCTTTCGCAATATGGTCTGAAGTAAAGTCCTGACGTTCTTCCTCATCTGCAATAGGGTGCGGTTTTCTCCTGGGAAGATGGAGGAGACACTCTTGTCGTTCAAGGTGGAGCTGGCATTCTGAAGCCGCCTGCGAAAGGCAAACAGTTATATCTGGGTAACGCCGGAACAGCTGCTCGGTTCTTGACCGCAGTTTGCACATTAGTACAGGCTGAAGACAACGCCAGCTCGGCCATTGTGACCGGCAATGCTCGTATGAAGCAGCGACCCATTGGGCCCTTGGTGGATGCGTTGCGTCAGAATGGCTCCGAAATCACTTACATGGAGTCGACAGGCTGTTTGCCCCTGGACATCAAGTCTGGCGGCTTGAACGGTGGCCACATTCAGCTTGCAGCAAGTGTTTCCAGTCAATACGTTTCCGCTGTCCTCCTCTGTGCACCTTACGCCAAGCAGGAGGTCAAGCTGGAACTGATCGGAGGACAGGTCATTTCGCAGCCGTACATCGACATGACAATCGCTATGATGAAAGAGTTTGGAATCCATGTGGTGCGCGGCCAGGACGAAAGCGGCAAACTCCTTGATGTATACACCATTCCTCGTGGCACCTACGTCAATCCCGCGGCCTACAACGTGGAATCAGATGCTTCCAGCGCAACATACCCGCTTGCGATCGCCGCCGTTACCGGAACTACCTGCACCATCACCAATATCGGCTCTTCTTCCCTTCAAGGTGACGCGGGCTTCGCCAAAAACATCTTGGAGCCCATGGGATGTAGGGTCGTGCAGACGGCGACACAGACCACCGTAACCGGTCCACCGGTCGGGCAGCTTCGGGCACTTCACAGCGTTGACATGGAAACTATGACGGATGCTTTTCTGACGGCTACGGTTCTAGCTGCAGTCGCGGTTCAACCTCCTCTTGATTCTCGAAGCGATGGTCAGTTGGCCGACAATGTCACCAGGATTTACGGTATCGCCAATCAACGTGTGAAAGAGTGCAACCGAATCCAAGCCATGCGGGACCAACTTCGTGAGTAGCACAAGCTTGAACCGAGATATAGCATTCTGATATTGTATCTCTGAAAAGGAAAATTCGGAGTGGAGACTGACGAGTTTGATGATGGCATCATCATCTTCGGTAAACCCCTCCAGGAGTTGAGGACTGGTGCGGATGTACATTGCTACGACGATCACCGAGTAGCCATGGCGTTCTCTGTGCTCTCTTGTGTGGTTCCCGAGACAATCATCACCGAAAAGCGATGCGTCGAAAAGACCTGGCCTAACTGGTGGGATGACTTGAGTCGAATTGTAAGCATGGTTGGCGCTCTGCATTCCGAGATGCAAGCTGAACCCACAACGCACCCACAGATCGGTTTCCCTGTAGAAGGTATCGACCTCGCCGAGTTGACGGGGCAGACCTCGACGGCTTCCCTGTACAGCGGCAGTGCTAGACCCGGCTATGCTGAAGGAGCCACGATGTTTCTTATCGGAATGCGAGGGGCTGGAAAGTCTTATCTCGGTGGTCTCGCTGCGCAAGTCCTTGAGCGACAATTCCTCGATGCAGACGAGTACTTTGTGGATCAGGTTGGCGTCGAGATTATGGCTTTCGTCGCCGAAAATGGATGGCCAGCTTTCCGTGAAAAGGAGACAGAACTGCTCCAACGCTTGATCGAAACGAAACCAAAAGGTCACGTCATCTCACTTGGCGGTGGCATTGTGGAAACCCCCGCTGCAAGGCAGATCTTGAAGAACTATATGCATAGTGCCGGGCCCGTCATCCATGTGGTAAGAGAGATCAACGAAATCCGTCAATACTTTGGCGAAATCGGTGAAAATACCTCGACCCGACCATCGCTCGGTGAGCCCGCGGCTGCTGTGTTCAAGCGTCGACAGCCTTGGTTCTACGAATGCTCGACCTACGATTACGTCAACTATACTGGAGTTCCTGTTGCCGAGTCGCAATCTCGGCCAGGATCCGGTTCAAAGGCAGAAGCCCTTCGATTCTTCCGTTTCATCGCTGGAGTCGACTTTAATCGGCCGAGTCTGGAAGCACCAAACCGTACATCATTCTTGTCATTGACGGTCCCGGACGTCACCCCGCTTCTGAATGTATTAGACCATCTTCTGGTCGGCGTGGACGCTATCGAGGTGCGGGTAGATCTACTGTCGCTCTCTGGAACAGCTCCCGATCACCCTCAAGTCCCGCCTACCACGTTCATTGCTCATCAGCTGGCTGCTCTTCGACATCACACATCCTTGCCGATCGTCTACTCCGTACGTACAGCGAGTCAAGGTGGCTCATTTCCGGATCACGCTGTAGACGAGTACTTCGAGCTGGTACATCTTGGTATCCGGGCGGCCTGCGAATATGTTGACCTCGAAGTCGACATGCCAGAACAAGGTGTGGACGATGTTGTTGCCAAGAAGGGATGTTCCCATATTATCGCGTCTTGGCACGACTGGTCTGGAAAAATCAAGTGGAGTGAGCATGTCATGGAGGAGAAGTTCGACAAAGCGACTCCTCTCGGAGATGTCGCAAAGATTGTTGGAACAGCCCTGAATGAAGACGACAATACCTTGCTCGGAATGTTCCGAATCCAAGCGCGGAAGCGGTCGGAGAAGCCTTTCCTTGCCATTAACATGGGCTCGGAAGGTCAACTGACCAGGATTCTGAATCCGGTACTTACACCCATCACGCATGCGCTGTTGCCATCTGCTGCAGCTCCCGGTCAGATGTCATACGCCGCCGTACAGCAAGCGCTACATCTTCTCGGCAAAATCCCGGCCAGGCAGTACTACCTCTTTGGACACCCGATTTCCGCATCCTTGTCTCCGTTGATCCACAACACTGGCTTCAAGTTGATGGGGCTACCGCACAAGTACTCTCTTCATGAAACGGAAGAGATCAACACTAGCGTGACCCGACTGTTATCGGACCCCAATTTCGGTGGTGCCTCGGTTACAATTCCGCATAAGATTGCCATTATGCCTTACCTGACCGAGGTTTCGGCGGATGCCAGGACGATCGGTGCCGTCAATACAATCACCGTCAAGAAGGGATCTGATGGATCCAGAATCCTCTACGGGGATAATTCGGATTGGCGGGCAATTAACCTGATGGTACAACGCAAGTTGCCAGCTCGAGTTGTCTTGTCTGACACCACTGGTCTTGTCATCGGCGCTGGAGGAACATGCCGAGCTGCCGTCTATGCCATCCACAAGCTCGGTATCCAGCGAATCTTCCTCTATAACCGTACTTTAGAGAACGCCAAGAAGGTCAAGGACAGCTTCCCCAAGGACTTTAACATTGAGTGCGTCACCGATCTGGACAAGCTTCCTGGGCCACCGCCTTCGGTCATCATTTCGACTGTCCCTGGGACCAGCTTGACACTTGATGCGTCCGGCGAAGGGCTTCACCTCAAGCCTAGCCTTCTTTCGGCTGGCGCTGGAGGAGTCGTGGTAGACATGGCCTATAGGCCGAACGTCACCGCTCTCATTCAGTTGGCGAAGAATCACAAGGAGGCATTGTGGAACCAGGTCACTGGTATTGAAGTGCTCTGCGAACAAGCCTTTGTGCAATTTGAAGGATGGACAAATCGACGTGCACCCGCCAACCTCATGCGGGCCGCAGCATTTGCTGAGTACCACAAGGCGTCGTAAAAGCAAGTTTGCATCATCTGTATCATCATTGAAAATAGCATCTCTGTCATATTCATGCTTAAGCTTACGAGTTGAGTCGAGTCGAATCTCGGTGAACCACTGCTGAAACTATGGCGATAGCTCTGAACCCATGGCGGCAGGGCCGAGTTGCTATTTTCCATAGCTACCTTCCAGTAATTCGCTAGGTTTTTTCTCTTCAGGCAGCTCTTGTTTCAGATCGCGCCACGTGAACCTCCCGGCCTTCCGATCACTGCCAGATTCGTCACACAGCTGAAAGTCGGCGATGGATCGGATAACAGACATACGTCGATTCGTGTACTCTGTCGACGTCGATGAGATGAAAACCACAGGGGTGTTTGACAATCCCGAATACCCCTCCATAATCGAGCTCGCTAGACGTGTTATCGCCCATCGACACCATGAGTCCATCGACAATCATTAACACCGGCCCCCATCCCGAGGAGCACGTGCCCTTTTACAAGACAGTGAAACGCGTACGCCCGTTACTGAGTGTTTTAGTGACGGTCCAACTGATCCAGCCGCCTTGTTCAGTCCTTCCGCGATGTGCAAATTGACAGGGGCGTGCAGACGGACCAGTTCTGTGAAGCTGCCGATGCGGTCATTCAATTCTTCGGTACGCCTTCGGTCCTCTCGTTTTAGCTACTCTCAGCAGCTGAACCCGTATTTGACCCAGATCTATTCAATAACGCCGCCTTTTCCGTTGTGCAAAGCGACCTAAGTAGCAAGATCGCAGTAAGCATCCCGCTGTGAAAGAAAAGGATTTCTGATCGAGGACTCTGACGTGTCCGCTTTGTCATTCTAGAAAGTCAGAGAGAGGTTGTCTGCCAAACCAGACTCTTCTCGAACACTAGAATCCATCCTTATCGATGAGAAGGAAGGAGAAGCCCCTTTTGCTACCGGTGCGTTGACATGGCTCCTTCGGTCAGTATCTGTATCTTAAGTCTCTTGCTAAACTGATTCCGATCCACGGCTTTATTGACTTTACAAACTTTAGAAGTCTGAAGTTCACCACCCTAGGATTGCGGATCAACCTCGCTAACGAGAGGGAAGAGCTGTCAGCTTCAATGACGAAGGCGTATGAGCAAACGCTGAAACCTTACCATGGCTTCATGATCCGTCCGATATTTAGAGTAAGCCGCTCACTATCCAATCCCGACGAGCAGTTCCGCTGACTCCACGAATATAGCTAGCAATGAATGTCTGTCCTTACCGGGCCAAGTTCTATCCGTCCTTGGGAGAACCGCAAGATGTCGTGATGCACGAGTTGGATGAGTGGCTCGGAGGCCTGGAAGTCATCCTCCAAAAAATGACCGAATTCTACAAGCGTGGCAACTACGGATCGATATAGTAAATCAGCGTCCGGGCGGGACAATTCGCCAGTAGTGTGGTCGCATCAGCACGTTTTGCGGTGGCAAATGTCTGAGAACCTCACGCCTCACTGGAGATCATTGCCTACACATCGCGCCTATGCAGCGTAACCTACTGGGTCACCAGAAGCCTCGGCAGCAGTCTGCCGCCATTCTTTCGGGATCATGCATCGCCGACGTAATCTCGGAGTTCGCCAAGGCGACTGCGGTCTGGAAACTATCGATGTGATCTTCAATTGCGCAAGGTTCTCTGGTATTTCTATGGATACATTGTCTATGTTTGTGTCTATTTTCTTTGATTAATGCTGGGCTTCGTCCTTGCCTACGTTACCGTTGCCTTTCGTCAACGGATGTTGTGATGGGTATACAAAAGAACTTCTCAAAAGCCATTGCTGGTGGAATCGTTTCTCTGTCTTGAGGTCATGGTGGATTCGCCGATGATTAGCTGAGAAATCCATTAGGCGGTCGGAGGGAAAGGTCCGACTTTCGAGTAGAGGAAGTCCCCGTGACAGTGGCACGCTTGTTGGTCATGTGCATCCGTCCTTGAGACTGTTCTTCGGCCATGGATACGAGGTGTCTGACCAGACAGTCATGTTTGGACTGAAAGACGAAGCTATGAGGATACTGCGGGAAGGAGGACCTTGTATAGGTAATACTAACTTGGAATAAACGTCGATGTGGTCGTTGATGTATTTCTGCGTCGGACGATGAGTAGGAGAGCAGCCTACAGCGCCGAAATCATCCTGTACCCATACCCGCACGTAATCGACAGCTGGAAAGGATTGCGTCGTTAGCGGTGCGTGCAGAACTCGTCGTCTGCAGGTACCTACCCATTCGGTTGGGCCATTCTAGTTGAGTGAATGTCACCGACTGGAAGTTATTCGACAGGCCTGTGCCATCGAGAGCGATGGATCATGAGCGATGATTCCCTTAATGGTTGCTCCTGCCGTCCGCAAGCACTCACCGAAGTTCAAAATCATATACATAGGTTCTTCGGATATAAGCCGTTGTCCAATGTCTGCACCGGCATCGGGACCGATAGCTTCAGCATGTAGAGTCCAGCTTGGCACGCCATTTGCAACCCATGTTATGTAGTTGTCGCTTCGGGTGTTTTCGTTGCCTAAAAAGATGTCGGAAAACAGAGCAAAGTTACCGGACTACCCTGACCTGGAGTGTTGATCTCACAAACCCATCATCTCGAACCCGAAGACCCCGTACTCGTTTGAGTTGTCCACGTAATATTCGTCCTTGACATCGGTGAGGAAGGAAGCTGCTTGCTGATACTGGCCTCCCCAGTACGAGTTCATTGACGACACGGTTTCGTCGAACACCTCGACTGAAGTGTTGTCGATCTTATAGTACCCATTGAACGGCGCAACCTGGAAACTCTGACTGACTTGTCCGGTAGCTCGAGAGACCTCGATTTGTGCTTCGATAAGATCGATTTCTGGTACGTTCCTTCCAATCGTTATATTCGGTCCAGGATGCTCATCTTCGTATCCAGGACACGTGCAGCTCGACCAACGGTGCCCTGGAAGGAAACTGAGCGGGCTATCTCCACCCCCACTGTTGAGGGCTGCCCAAGGTCCTGTTCCATTAGTCCATGTTTGATTTGGAAGAATTCCGCTATCGCAGCCATCGTACGTGTACCTACATGGGCGCATCAGCACCGTCCCAGGTTCACAAGAGGAGACGTCGGACTTACGGCCATGTCTAACAAGATCACGACATAAAGTTATCTGTCAGCGTATTGACACTGCTAGACCGGAAGCGTCTAAGCACACAAACTTACACCTTCTGTAGTACCCGTGTATCCCGCTCGTCCCAAATTACCAAATGTCCAGATACCCGGCCAAAACCCTCCAACTTTGTTGTTACCTGGGAGAGAAACGGCGACTGCGCGAAACAGAACTTTTAACCGGATGCGCTTTCTCGCATGTGAAATGCTCTACACTTACCCTCTAAGTACATCGATCCCCAGAAACAGACTTTATTCCAGCTTTGCAGCATGCCAGATTTGAAGTTCAAGTCATGAATGCGCTCTTGTGTTTGGGTGAAGATGAGAGCCCCTCCTTCGGTGTGGATCGCGCCTGATTGCGATATGTTGGGCCCTTAGCATGAGAGCCTATGGAGTTCATGTTGCAAAGCCGTGCTTACTGGGGTCATACCATTCAAAATCATTTGTACCTGAACAGAGGAAAACCAACATCAGCTGTCTGAGTGCTATTTTGGCCGCGATCTGCTTACCGTGGTAGTGAAGGTCTACACCTTCCCAGAAGGGATCGTCCCCTTCGAAAAAGGTCCTTCCGTCCAGATTAAACTCGTCCGAGAATGCCAAGGACCATGTCTTTCCGTCAAATCCGGTACGTTTGTACACGTCCGTGGGAGTATCCGGGTCGATCAGTTCACGTGGTCGAGCCGCCAGTTGACCAGTGGCGTTGATGCCTCCTAGGTTGTAGCTCCAGCCGGTATTATTGTCTTGTTCCGCCATTTTTCGATCTGCCCTCAGCTGGGTCGTGATCGGCAGTATCGCGAAGAGACATATTAATCCGGCAAGCAGGATGAAGATCGTGCCCAGATTGGACAGTCCTCGCAGAGAGAACCAACCCAGCTTTCCGTCGTCATGAATGTCTTCCTCCCATGGTTCGAGGTCGTTGTCTTCGTCTAGGCGATCAAGCATTGTGGCCATGGGATTGCCTTCTGCTTTGGTATGGCTGGAACTGAGAGTCGCGCTACCCAGGAATGTAGGGCTGGAGGTACCTGAGCACGACATGGTCGGTGTGCTGAAAGTCCCGGGGATGACTGTCAGCTACGAAATGAATGATTAAAGACTTGTTGCAGTGCTCACAGGGATTCTGAACGCTGAGTGCTGCCTTCGCGATACGAGTCGTATAACGGCTGAAACGATTCTCCACTGTCTACGCTATTTATCCTTCCATGCAGTTCTGTTCGTGTGAAGCTGCTTCTCTACGTCATCATAGAAGGTTGTATCAGCAACACAGCTGCTGAAAAACATCCGCACCTACTCACCATACCTTATCACGTTAAACAAGGGAGAACTGAGAAAGCCTGAAGATACTTATGGATCTGCACGTCGATGTTATCCGAGGGAACGAGCTCGAACGGTTTGAGCACACCAGTCTGGGATTTCTTGGTCGACTGCTTCCTAAATGAAAAGTATCTGTTCACAAACCAGGTATGAAGAGACTGCCGATGAATGACAATCTGGCAGTGGAGATGCAGTGAGCTCAATGGAGGAGTGGGACATACCTTCGATCTGCGGTCTTCCGCTGTCGAATGTTTTCGTAAGGCGATGCAAGCTTCGATATCCCCTTCGTGCGTGTCGATAGTCACTTCGTCCATACTCCTGCCGCCAGCCATTATTGACAAGTTTATGGGGTCAACCCAAGTCTCAGCATGTGCAGAGAGGGCGCATGAGATAGGCTGCGCGAAGTCGCCGACGTCGCTGCAGGCTTCGTGCTATAAATAAGACCCGAAAGCGCAAGCGAGTTTCATGTTTCTTTTCGCGTTTCAGGGCTTATTTCGCCGGGAAACATGTGACCAGTACTTGGTTTCGCCGTTTCAGAAATCCGTTGTGGACAGGAATCTGTCATGGCATTGACTCAGGAATTTTGGTGAACATCAACACTACACCAACAGTCAGCTTTCATCGGCACCTCGATCGCGCTTCAAAGTTTCAATTAGAAATTTGGGCTCGTGCCGAAGACATCGTCTTTGTTGTCCGCGAATATCATATCGTCTCAACCTACCGTATGTCCTTCGAGTTTCGTGAGTTCCTCCCTTACGAGAATCTGTCAACTGACATTTCCCTGGAAAATCGCAGAGGCCGGATGTTTCTTCGGAGCACTCTCTGGCTACCCTCTTGGGTTCTACTTCGGTCGTCGATGGGGTCTCTTTATTGCCGCTATGGTGTTCAATGTCGGAGCGGTCATCCAAGTCGTAGCCAGTCAAAGCATTGGTTTGGTTATCATGTACGCTGGTCGAGCGATCGTTGGATGGGGTGTTGGTGTCGCAAGTGACTTGATGATATGTTACTCTGCTCGTTTCCAACCTAGTCTTATCGCTGACTTCGAGCGCTCTAGCCGGTCTATGTTGCTGAGATTTCGCTCCCGGCCATTCGTGGTAGGTTGATGGGCCTGTACGAGGCCGGTTGGCAAGTTGGCGCTGTTGTCGGTAAGTGAGCCCCTAGGAGGACATAATAGCATCCGCTAATCCGTGATTCACTCAGGTTTCTGGATCAACTACGGAATCAACCGAACCATTCCTTACGGCAATGTTCAATGGCGAATCTCCTTCGCTGTCCAGCTTATTCCTTCGGGACTGTTGGGTATCGGCTGCATCTTCCTCCTGGAATCTCCTCGATGGCGTAAGTCAGGGTTGCAAAGTCAGTGGCGGTCATCAGAGCTCATCGATATTCCGACATCTCCTAGTCGCATCCAAGGATCGAAACGCGATCGCTTTGAAGAACCTGGCAACTATTCGGGGTCTCGACGCTGAGCACCCTTACGTGCTTGGCGAGATCGCAGACATTCAGAACGCACTCGAACGAGACCGAGCCATGTGCGGCGCAGGATTTATGGGACCGCTCAGGGCTCTTTTTCAGTCCAGGGCTTACATGCGACGACTGGCAATCGCTATCGGTCTGTTCGCAAGCCAGAACGGCACCGAGATCAACGCAATCAACTACGCTGTTTATCGATATATCGATAAGGCGGCTGATACCGGCGAGTGCTTAACTTGTATGATCGCATATCAGGCAGGGTGTGTCTAGAAAGGGAAGCGTGAGTCGTCACAGCGCCCCACAGAAGTCAACCAGCAGTCCCTGTGTGATCAGCCCATCATCTGATCGCATTCGTGATCGGGAACGAAGCGATCCTGTTATGGCCAGAATTGAGGAGAGAATGATGGCTTCGCTGCGTGCGATGTCGGGTGTATACACCTGTTTATTCGCTGTCCGTTCCCTTTTACACACTGATCTATGTGGGACCTGACATCCGCCGGGACGATGTTGCAGGCGCGACGGTGAACGAAGGAGCGGTCATAGTAGGAGAATCCCGACGTGGCTGGAATACAGGCCAGCAATATCACCAGGCATTCGGACAGTATTCGCCTCACCTCCGGGACAGCAGACCTTGCTAGGCACACAGGCGGTATTCAGTTGGCTACTGGGTTCAAAAATACAGCCAGAAAGCCACACATTTGACCACAACCGACAGCTTTCGCGCTCGACTTGTAAAGCTGGAGATATCGTCTAGGTTACACATGTAAACATAAATAGGCTGTGACATTATTAACTGTGAGGCAGATGCCGGCTATCTATCTGATACTACTTCTAGGAGGCGGAAACTATCCTATCGCACGCTCATGCTACTTGCTCAACTGTCCGCCTCCGGCCTTGTATGCGGCGATCTTCTCCCACTCAACCCGTTGCCTTGTAATCGGTAATGCTCGACGCAGTCTAGTTGAAGCCCGCTTGTGGGTCACGTCTTTCCCGTAAAGGCATAAGAAAATGCACTTACGACTTAAAGTTCTTTTCACCCAGATCGTCATACGTCGTATTCAGCTTTAGCTGGTAAGCCTGCTCATTCTTGGCGATGGTAGTAACGATCGAAGAGGCGAGGTTATCGGCATTTGTTTCTAAAAACAAGGAGTTGTCCTCTTTCGCTGCCAGTTGTACCTAGGGCGGTATTATTTTCACAGCATGTATTGATTACCAGCAGCGACTGCACTCACGTTTCCGTTCTCGTAATAATGCACGTCAACTTGTATCTTGCCGTCGATGGAGCCGGCTTTGGGATTGATTGTGTAGACGCTGCGCCACTGGCCGGTCCTAGCATACAACCGGAGGTCAGCATCATTTAGAATGATCACTGAATACGACAATCAACTCACCAGAAGTTTTGCGTATTGTACTTGTTCCCGACGATGGCAATAGTATATATGGGATCGGCGGTTGGTGCTGTTTGTGTCAGCTCAGCGTTGGCAGCAGCCTCTGTAATGGTGTCGGTATCGATGGCAGTATCTGCTATCTCGGCACGATTGAGTTTGGTCGCTTCGGAGGTGCCTTGCTCGACGCTGCTCTGTTCAGCGCAGCCTGCTTCATCGTTGGTTTGCACAGCATCTGGCGGTTCCATCTTAGCACCCCGAATTGTTCCGGACGTATCTGTTGGATCGTCGTTCACGTTGGTGCCCATAAGTTTCTCTTCGAAGGCGACGACGACTGTCTCCATCGTCTGTGCCACTTTTTCCAGTAGCGAGTCTCCTTGGACATTTCCAGGTTCAATTACTTCTGCTGCATCGTCCACTGCCGTGATGGCGCTCTTCCCTTCGCCTGTCTTGTCCGCGAGCTCGATTGCGTCGCCGGTGGAGGCAGCTTCTGGTGTCTCTTTTGACTCGTTGACTATCTTCTGTTCTTCCTCCGCATCTTCTGAGGCGATAGTGGACACGGCTGATTCAGCCACGTCGGGAGGCGATGAGCTGAAGACTGCACACGCGCTGTTGGATGATGCATAGTGATCTTTGATGTACGCTTCAAGAGAAGTTTCCAGGGCAGCCCTGAGTGAACGCAAGCAGAGACATCAGCGTGATATTAAGCTTGAGCTGTCTCTTAGCCGTTCCGATGAACAAGTGAGCTTACCGAAACGCCTCATCCTCCTCCGGAATGGTGTAATCTTCCAGGCCCGTGATCTCCTGCGGCGCAGAAGTCCCGGGATGTATCAGTACCAATGCAGCTAGCGGAGCGGGTAAGCGTATGTCATAAAAGATCTCACATGGATGACGTGATCAAACACGAAAGACTTCTTTGACCTTGGCTCGATGTAACGCTCTGGAGCTGGGCTTAATCCTGATTGTTGTACCACAGCTGCGTAACAAAGGACACTCTGTCGACCGGGAGACAACCGTCACTACACATGGTCTAGCTCTCGTAGCCCTTTGCTTCATACCTGAACATTGGTACCAGGCAGACAGATCGTCTGCAAATGCTCAAGATTGTAGTTCCGTAGGTGCTTCAACAAATACTCTCGCACAGAGCCGGAATCGTCGCCGAGGATAACTTGAAGGTCTATCATGGCATTATTGATAAGTGAGTAGCAAAGCTGGACCGGCCGGGGCACCTGGATCAGACTCACCACGAAAAACGTCACTGACTTGCCCTGGGGGGCTCTGTTCGATCAAGGTGGCTGCAAGCCGGAGGCGTTCAGAGGCCATGTTGTCGGCGGATGTTATCTCACGAAATGATGGATGCTGAAGGGGGTCTGCGTAGTCAAAGATCGTCCTGGTGGAAGATTGTTGAACCCCCTAAGCCACCATCACACTCACATCTCAAAGACACCTCTCACCGCGCACGTCGCATTAGCGTGCCGTTTGCTTCCGCGTCGGTGAAATTCCCGGATTTTAGGTTCAATATTGCTCATCGTCTGGATGTACAATCGCAAATCTATAGTTTTGCATATGATATATGATCCGCTCGCCGACCACAATGCACTAGCTCCAGACATCTATCTTAATGTCGGCTCGCAAGATTCAGAGCAGGCTGGCCGCTCGAGCTACCCAGTGGTATCGTCAATCACGAGCTATGATGCGGAAGGACATTCGGTAACGTGGCACCTTCGCGGAATTCTGGTTAGACGTGCGCAAGACAAGGTGCTTCGGACCAGCGTTGCTGCATAGGAAATCATATAGCTCAGACCGCACACGAGAAGAACGATAGATACACACAACAAAAGACTATAGAGATGGCTACAACGCACTGAGTGCCTCGTGCAACGGCTTCGCCCCCTTTCGCCAACTTTTCTCGATATCCGGCAGGACATGGGGAGCGCAGAGTGTCTTCTTGATTGTCTGAATCTTCTCCTTATCGTTCTTGATAGCGGAGAGCAGTTCTACCAGAGCAAACGTGGCATTGCCCAGTGCGATGTTGACGAGATTCTGGGCACCTCCAGCTTTCTGGCTCGTAATCTGTGCGTAGAAGAGCTGGGCAAATCGTTGTTGCAGCTGTTCATCGTAATCTTCGATGGCGTGGGTTGTTGTTGAGAATCGACCCCCAGCCAACAATGTTTTGTACGCTCTAACAGCATAACCGAGATCCAAGATATGGCAAGTAGCAGGATCGGGATCCGCTTCGACCGGTGCAGGATTCGGGTACGGTGTCGACAAGGGTTCGGCAATCGCTTCGAGGGCCTTGCTCTTATCTACAAGCAATGCTTATCATCAGCCCTCGTCTCCCGATCAGGCAGCAGGCGCTCAACTTACCACCGTTCGCACTGAGCAGAATCTCCATGACCAACAGACTAGCACTAGACTCTCGCAAGAGTTGCTCCCCTTGCTCCTCAACGAGCTTGACCAAGTCAGGGCTGATAACTGCTTTCAACTCTTTGCGTCGAATGTCCTTGTCCTTCTTACTCGTCTTGGCTGCTGACTCATCGGCTTCCTTGAGCTGGGCAATGGTTGACGGCATAAAGTGGCGCGATGATCGAGGTGTCAGAAGATAGAGCAAAACTTTTCGACCGTGTTTGTCTTCTGCAAGATCGCCGGCCATCTGGCCGATATCCTGCAGGTCGCGAGGTATACGGTCAGCCAAAGTCGGTACACGATAGGACTGAGTATACTGACCGATAGAATCGCCTTGCCCATCATCTTGGTATCATCAACCACATCGATTGCAGTGAACAAGACCATCTGAGCTTCACCGTCCTTGCAGATCTTTTCCAAATGCGGCTTCAAAACTCGAAGAATGCTTTTTCGGTCCTAGGGGAAAAGATAAATGAATCGTCTATAGAAGCCGGATATACCCTTTCTTCACCGTACCTTTGCGACACCTCGTGCCAAAAGCTCACGAACGACCGCTGAGCCATCCTTTGTATGAATGATGTCTGCCAGGGATTCGAGCGATCTAAGGTGAGCAATATGAGATGTCATTGTCGCATAGGATCGCATGCATTAAGATAGTACTCACGCGTCCAGTAGTTCGTGCATCTTTTTATCTGCTTCTTCCGGTCCCAAAAACTTGTATACGCAAGTGAGATATTCGAGCACAACACGGTGGAAGATTTCCTGCGCGAGGGCTTCCTTTTGTGTCGAGTTGAAGCTGTTGAGGGACAGGTCAATTTTGCCATTGAAAAGGAGATGGTGACGGAGACAACTTACACATGAATCACCTTCTCGCCCATCTCGTCAATGACTCGCTCTCTCATCTTTCCCTCGCTCATCTCGTCAAGCACCTTTTCCAGACTCTTCACCTCGGTAGCTTGCTTCCCCTTCTCCTTCGCCTTCTCGACCACATTTACCGCAGCCTCCTTGCCGACACCCACGCCATCAAATAGCAAGACCTCCTTCGGGTAGAATCCACGAACCAGCAAGCGCTTCTCCTTAGGCGAAGCGTAGAGTTCAAAGAAGTCGGATAGGGGACCACAAGCATGCGCGTGGAAGAGAAGCTGTGGGACATCCTGCGTGATTTCGGCAATAATGTTCGGGCGAACGGTATGGCTAACGGGGCGAACAAAGGGGTTAGGCCAACACTTCCAAACTAAATATACAGACTTACCAGTGTCGAATCAACTTGGACATCAAGAACTTCGAATACTTGCTCTGCATCATGGTCTTGTAGTGTCCCTCAAGCTCTGCAGCCACACCATCTCTCTCTTCCTTGCCCCCGTATTTGACGATCTAGCAGACGGGTGTAAGTTTTCACTGGATCCTCTGAACAGTCGAATAAGATAGCATACCGTTTGCAAAACACGACCACCCTTATGACCCCTCGCTACTTCGCCAACTCGGCCTTTCACAGCTTCCCAGAGCTGCTTGATAGCAGCCTGCCTCTCCTCTTTCGTGATATCAGCCTTTCGAGCTTCCTCCCATAGCGGCAATAGCTTGTCTTGAAGAAGAGGGTGGGAGGGCAATTTCGTGGTTCTGTGCGGTTGAGTAGCGTGCATTGCCAGTCTCTCGGCTATCGCAAGCAAGCATCAGTGCTCTAACAACATAGAGAAAGCACAGGTGCTTACCCTTGGACATTCGCTTATTTGGTTCTCCAGCAGGGCCACCATCTCTTGAGTCCCCATTGGCAGCGGCGGGGACTTGGTCCATCTCCACATCTTCACTTTCTTCTTCCGAACCATCTACGTCCATCTCGTCATCATCTTCATCTCCATTCGCCTGCGCAGCCGCGGTCGATGTTAGGGGAGCCTTCCTCCGAGGTACCGGAACTACCTTTTCTTCAACATTTCGATGGGTTTTGATAGGCTTCTTGTTGGTCATGGGGGCCTTCCCCTTCCCTTTGACGTCTTTCGGAGTGAACTTTGACTTGTTATCGTTGACTCTAGGCTTCTTGGACAGACCTGCCGTTCCCGAGGGAGGCGCGCCTCGCTTCTTGTTGCTGGTGTTGGGTGCCATAGCGGACGTTATCGGAATAAGAAAACGTCGAGGAATGTGGTCAAGTACGATTCGACTGGAGTGGTTTACCGTCGTCTTTGTATCATATCCGCTCACCAGGTTATCCAGGTGACCGGTATCAGCATGGGAGTTTCCGCATCAACCAACTTTTGATTCGGCACGTGACTAGGCTACGAAAGCAGATTCTTGATGCGGAGGCACCGAGCGTTTCACCTGGCGAGATGTTACAGCCACAAGTTCATGCACAGGAGCTTTTAATCTACAAGGTAACTAGCTGAGCTGATCGTGGGTCATTAGCTCTCACTTGATCCTCGTCTTTGTGATTGACGGAGAGAGCTCCGAGCGTAGGTAAGACACATGTAGATGACACTGCGGCCCTGGGCAAACTCAGCGCGTTGACGCTCCACGTCATTCACATCGATGATTTGTATTGGCTAAGACAGAGTGGCAAATGCGCCCAGCGATGAGGGTGATGCATGTGATGTATACATATAGCCCATTCATACTGTCCATCAGAGGATGTAGCTCAGAGACTAAACATGAACTTCCCCAAGCTCTATAATGATGTATCGTTAATGAGCGATATCCTCCCATCCTCGTCCCTTAGTAGCCTTCAGGTTCTGGTCTACTTGCTCCTTGCTCCTGCCGCTAAAGTAGCCTGCAGCAATTTTAGCGTGGATTTCTACAGCCGAGTCGGGTGGCATCAGTTCTTCCTACATGGCGGTGAAAGTAGCGAGGCAGCGGATCAGAACGTGACGCAAAGCTCCTTGACCAGCACGACATACTGGCAATTCGTATCTGTTGATCACCTTGCATCCAGCATGCTCAATGATCGCCTCGTACTTCATGTTGGACTGCCCTCAAAAGACGACGTCAGCCTGGGTTTCGCCAGTCACCGAGACGGAACGTACCATCGAGATAAGGTTGTCGATCTTCTTGACTCCGAGCCACGCAAGAGTGTCTGGAAGCGAAAGGGCTTGGAATCTGTATTGTGATCAGGGGAATCAGTCAACGCTGCCGATGGCAGAATCCGTTATTTCAGGAATTGCCGCCTCACCGTTGATCTTTGACGCCTGCGATCAGTTCCGTTGATCTAGACACTCAGCAAAGGCTGTTAATACGGACTGGTGACACGGAGGGAAACAAATTGCTCACTTGAAGTAACGCTCAGCCGAGTCACCTGTTCGCTTTCGTAGGTTGTAAACCAAGTACTTGGTGACTTCTCCCAACGCTTATGGCAAATGTCGGTTGTGAAGGCATGATTTCTAACGTCGAGAGTAGAGACATACCTCGTCCTTCCTTTCTGAAGTAGATGATGACTCCAACACCTCCTCGCTGAGCGCACTTGATCGCCTCCTGAGATATTAAAGAATGCGTTGGGACGTGTAAGCGACAGAGAAGCGTACTGCTGGAGCAGACTCGCTAACCTCTATGCCGAAAATCAGGTACGGCCTATGTACGCATCATAATGTTAAAAGACAATCGATTGCAGCAGGTGGGACACTGCTTACCTGCATGTGCAGATATCCGATCCAAAGACGTCTGATCCATTGCACTCATCGTGGGGTCTTGAAAACGAGAGGTTGAATGACTCTGGTTCGCTCACAAGAGGAAGCACCGTGAAACTTACCTAAAAGTCAATTCTTTGGTCTCATCGGAAAGGTAATCCGGATTTCCAAAGATGTAGACGGTCTGACCCCCAATAGGTGGCAAAAAGACCTTCAGGTCCGGACGCGTGAGTAGTTCGGGATACATGCCTCCGGTGTCCTCGAAGAGAGCACGTCGAAGGGTTGACTCGTGAACACCCAGCCTGTCCGCAACGCCAGGAAGATACCACACGGGATCGAGGGCTGCCTGAGTGGGTTTAGAAACCGGTCAGCTCCAGCCTCCATTCAGTCGCCAAGGTTAATGATATACCTTGAAACAGTTGACTTCAATGCCTTGGTTAACGCCTGGGAAGGCGGGAAGCTCGGGAGATCTGAGAAAAGGTGCAGTCAGTAACACCTTCCCTTGTCCTTCCGCGACATACTTGATGACGATGTTGCCGTCGATCGCGAGCTTCCCAGCCTTGTATAGCTGGTCGATCTCTTGAATCTTGATGTGTGCCTTTGTTTGCGAGATTGTAGGCCTGATATCGATGCCCTCTCGGAATTCCTGCAGAGTACCACAGTTAGCAGAACCCCGACTACAGCGTCAAGCACAAACCTTGGACCAAATTTCTTGCGACATTGCTCCCCACGGATCGAGACTGACGATCTTTGGCAACCCCTTCTTATCCTTGCCTGTCCAAGCCTCATGGGGACCAATCTTGAAAGGCGGTTCCGTATCCGTCAGATCAGGTCGCCAATCACTAGGCAAGAGCTTCATCGCAATAGAAAGGGCACGATAGATGCTGTAAGATCCCGAGTGAGCACCGATGGCGTTCCGAAGGGGCAGAGACGTAGGTATTCTGCTGCAAATGACGGGTCCTCGAGCTTGTGCGGTCGACGCGCCCCACTCGATGGGGAACGGGGCGATACCGAATGTGTTCGGGTACGCTGGAGGCCGACAAGGATTAGTACTGCAGGTGGTTTAGGTGAAAAGACTTACTGGTGAGCACCGCGCGTTTCGGATAGAGCTCTTCCACTGAGACTGGCTTGGTGGCATCGATGGACCCGCTCGACTCCCCTTTACTGCCGGATTCGAGCACCTTGCCCGGTCCGTCTCCACCAGCCTGTGCACCTTGTAAGCTTGCGAATAGCTCAGGGGTGGACGTGCCGTCTTTGGCGGACTCCGAGGCGTTTGAATCCTTGACGTCAGGTGAAGCAGATGTAGGAACAAACCCTTTGATGGTGTTCTTGGCAGCAGCAGCGGCAGAGGCGAGGGTCGCTTTGGGGGAGAGTGGTGTCAGGGATGGAGATCCGGCGTGTGGAGATGTTGCATTCGCGGGAGTGGGGCCTCGCGAGTTGCGCCGTGCTGACGTGGTGCGTGATTAGGATCTGCCGCTACTAGAGACCGCATACGTACCTTCCATGAGTGCACCTATTCCTCCTCCTGACTTATAGCTGGAGTGTTCGAGGCTTGTAGAAAAGGTAGAACCGGAGAGACCGAGTGCTGGGGACTGGGGTGGGTGCAGCTGACCCGCCAGGACGGTATTGAGCTAGATTCAGGAGATATTGCATAAGCAGGAAAAAACTCTTTCCCGTCTAGCCTAGACCGCACCTTTTGCTCGAGCTCCCTCTGTCCTTGCGTCAAAACCTCCAATCTCTCGAGGATCTTACCTAGGGTGTGAGTATCGGCCATGGTAAGGGTCGATCTTGCAGAAGGCGTGGGGGATGTCAAACTCTCCTGGTTGATAGTGATCCAAGTCGAGGATGCGAACGTGCGTGGGGATGATTCCGTGGGTCAGACTGGAGAATAGACAATATTAGGAGACACTCTCTGCTGTCCGAGGAGAGCAGATGTATGGGGCTGGAGAAGAAGAAGCAGCATATCGACAACAGAGCAACACTCCTTTGATCTGCGCGAAGGACGATCAACAAGCGATAGGCACCAGGCAGCTGATCACGGCCATCTCCGGTAGATAAGCAGGTTGGTAACCCCGGATGCGTCGGGCCATCTTATCGGATGGGGTCATTGATTATTGAAGGACTCGTAAACTGTTGCATGAGCAGAATGAGCTGCAGGATATATGGAATGTCATGTTGTGCTACTGTACATGTTTGTGCTCTTGGTTAAGGAGCATTAGTAGGTCTTTCGTGTGAACGGGATAGTTAGCGAAGCAATGATCAGCAACGATTCAGCAACGATTCAGCAACGATCAGCAATGATGCAATGATCAGCGAGCCTGCAGTTGGGCTGGGATGGCACGGCTTCTAAGACTAGATACATCTCAGCAGCCACCCGATGCATCCCCCTTTACCAATCTGCCCTTACGGCTATGCAACATGTTTAGGATCAAACCAACTACACAAGGGAGATCTAGAATCGTCGATGCATGGGTGCGGTGTCACGACGAATCGTCCATATACTCATATGCTTTATACACCACCCCGCATCAAGGCTTGCACCCGGATCTCCTTGCCAAGCTGAAGGAACAGCCCTATGTCACGGAAGGGGGACCAATGAAAACGTTCGAGGGGGTACCCACCGTTGAGTGTATGATCATCGCCCTCATATTGCCGACCGCTGTTGACGGCCCCGTCTCTTGCCGCTCAATCTGCCAACCGTGCCAAGACGTAAATTTGGAAAGGTGCAAAGGATCGCCTCGATTCAACCGTTGCATCGCACAGAATCCTGACTGCTTCCCGGCGAAGTGATTGGCAAGAAGCGAAAAGCGCTTACGGAAGTGAGTCCACTCGCTCTGTTCACCGTCTATGATACTCATCTATCGCTGCCACATAGACGGACTCGTGCAAACGAAAGAAAAACACCGAAGCAGGGGGGAGGAAAGGAACCGAAAGGAGAGAGGTTATAGCAAGGCAGAGTGAATGGATGGATATATTCATGGCGTGATTGCGCGTTATGGCTACAATGGTTTTCCAAATTGGATGATAGATACAATGCTCGACACGCTGGACATCATAGTTCACCCCAACAGACGATACTCGAACTTGGCCTGACTCCAGCGACCTCCAGCGCATTTGGATTTCCACTTGGATGACTGCCATGCCGTCCTCGAGGGTCGACACGTCTTTCAAGAGGTGTTCGCCTTTCAGCGCGGTACGCGAGCGAGAGCGCGAAGCGAAAGAGGAGTACGAAGCGGGGAAGGCGGCGAATCATCAGCAGACCCTTAGCATACGGGGGGTCTGGAAAGCTGCCATCGGAGAAAGGATCAGCATCCACCTACGCCGCGATATCGCACGCTTCGAACATCCAGGCACACGAATGCGGAACCCACCTCGAGCAACTTTCACCCCAGAACATGCTCCACGCCGTCCCCTACCTGTCCCCTCCGCTCGCTCGAGGACCCATCTCTGCCCGCAGATTGAGGGTCTAGTCACCGTGGGAGATGAATCAATCGGAATGCTCAGAAGGCAACAGAGCGGGGAGAAACGTACACCCTCGGAGCGACCATAATCCTTGATCTCGGTTACAATCTGTTTCCCACATGAGACTCATCCCGCTGTCCTCCAACCACGCACACAGATCCATCACGCGCGCGCGACATTCCGACCGCCGGCATTTTTCCTGTTCCATGGTTTTTGACGATGGCATACCAGGCACGACAGGCCGTTGGAGGTTGATGTATGTGATGCATGGTCTGACATGAGTCGAAGGAATGGGTTGCGAGTAGGTTCAGAGATGCAAAGACGGCGAGTGTCGCAAGGACGAGGGGTCAAGGGAGATGATCATGCTTACGATCGACTGATCAGGCGGAACCAACGATGAATCGATCAGTGGTTGTCGAGGTCGCGGTGAAGAGTCAAGGGAGGACTCACGAAAATCTCCAGCGTCAGAGGAGACGAAGGTAAATAGATTGAGAGCGAAGCAAGGACGTAGGCGAGGGAGCATCGTGGATTCATTGGCGTGGCGATATGACAACTCCTATGAATCATCGGAATGTGAGCTAAAGCCTTTCGAATTGGAACACGGTACGTACGACTCGGTACCTCCATCCAATCTGGTCTCACGCCGCCTCTCACATGGTTCGGCGTACACCCAAGAATCCCATGATCCGTATACGCCCTGCCTCGCCAGGGACCGCAGAGGATGTGTCGATGTGTGCTGAATGTTCCGAGCCTTGCGTCAGCTCCGCTGTAGGTGATGAACCAAGTCAGACCATATCATGGTCTTGCATGTCCTGCAGCAAAGAAGATACCATGTCAGCTGACTCGATATTTGCAAATGAGGACACGACTCGACATTGACCTGCCACGCGAGGATGCGAGATTTGTCCGCGGGCGTTTTCCAGCTCCTGTGCCTCGACTAGTGTAATTGCTCGAGCGGCTCGTGTTTTAGCAGTACGAATAGGTCTTTTGTGTTGTGAACCTCCAGGCGCCTGGTTGGTCTAGTAGCTATGATCCCCGCTTTGGGTTCCTGCAGCTCAATTGCGTGCGGGGGGTCCTGGGTTCAAATCCCAGACCGGGCCTCATCCTTTTGCTCTTTTGGCTCTTGCGGGGTGGAAATCGATTCTTTTGGCAACGGTATCGCTCTGGAGGCTCGTTTTGGTCAGCGGATGCTGGGCCGTGCCGTGGCTCGCCCTGCTGTTGAGTCCTTTTGACCCGCTGGTCGTCCTTGGAGCGACGAAGGAGCGAGTCCATGGACGGTGTCGTGGCGACGTTGATACGTGGCGTTGCTTTCGACCTTGCTTTCGTCGCGAATCCCTTATGATTTCACTTATGCAGGTCCACTTTCAATTACCCCCACAACCGGCTGACATTCTTCTTCACTCTGAACCCATCAAACAACTCTTTTCCAACTCTGTCCGTCGTGTCACATTCCCTCTTGGGGCTCTATGTAGGACGCAATGTTGGACGCTCTTGTCGCAGGCTGAAACACGGAAATTCCGGATGCAAAGCATGGAGCGATCGGCAGTCGTGTCGGGTAGCTCAGACATTCAACTCCTAGAGCAAATATCGACATCGAAGAACTAAGAGCAAAGCATCCGACTATCCAACAGCCCTTGACCAAGTATGAGTCTGCTCGGCGCCACATCTTAAACCGTGATGCTTCCCTTCATCCCCCGAAGTGTTGGCAGAGGAAAGTTAGGACAGCTGTCATTAGAACCCACGTCGAAACGCCGAGTGGGCCCTTCACCTACCCTGGTACAACTACGTTCTCCCAAGACAGATGACCATGTCTCGGCATCACCGACACCATCCGAGAATTCTTTGTCGGCTCAAGATTGGAAAATAATCGCTGCTCTAGTGACCTGTACCATCACCGATTGCTCGATGTCAAATGAATTCCAGCTTAAACTCAGGACGCCTCAAGGTTGTAAGGCAGGTTCTTGATTTCTGCTCGCAAAAGCCCCCACTGATAACATCGATCCTCAGACGTTGAAATCGGCACCCTTCTACAACGGCTCGATTCGGAGCGAAGTTATACACCAGCATCCATAGCGATGGCCCTGACCCAGGTGTCCGATTTGTTCAGGGTGAGATTGGCGAAAGTCAAGATGGTCAGGGCGAATCAGCAATCAAGTCATCTCGAGCCGGAACGAGGCCTCAACACGGCCTCAACTGAATTGCAAGGGGGCGGATACGAGTTCCAATTCTTGGATGGCCAGCAAAGGGCACGGAGAACAGACGATCAGCTCGCAGAAAGCGCTGTAGTGCTAGTAAGTCGCGGTGGTTTGAAGGCTCGAGTCTGCTACCCCCGACTCACATTGCTCTGATCTAGGAAAATGTTCCGCCACGATATGCCTATGGAACGGAAGGAATATTGCTGTTGCTGTCCACCATCAATGCCAAAGTCGTAAATCCCCAGAACATTCATGGGATCGGCAGCGTCCTGCCGAACGCAGCCTCTGGAGGTCAGGCTAATCGGATTGATCATCTTCCGATGCGACATGTCGTTGTTGTTTTTAACTCCAAGGAGACGGCAGCAGAAACTCTCCGGATGCTTCCTACCGGAGAAACATCCCCCGATCGTGGCCAGTCTTCGTTAGGAAGGGATTACCTTGCCTTTCGTGGTTGCAAAGCAAGAACCATGTAAGCCAGCTTGCACGTAACTTGTACATGTGCTGATGTATGGGGGCGAATCTAGTCACCAGTTGCAGGACTTGCGGAAACAGTATCTGCGATACCAAGCTCAAGTTCAACAGCTTCTGCTTCAAACACCAGACAATTACGTCACAGGATACGAGAAATCAGCCATGGACGAGAGGTCAACAATACAGCAGCCAGGTGGAGCAGATGACGTCTCGCTGGCATATCCTCCGGACTGTTTGATCTACCTGCGCAATCTACCGGACAACACGAACAAGACAGAAATAAAGGCAAAGCTGGATGGGTTCTTAGACGGAGACAAAGTTGACTATGTCGACTGGAAGAAGGGACAGATATCCGTAAGCACGTGGCACCTACGTCAAATGGTTGGCGACGCTGACTGTGAGACCTCTAACAAGGCACACGTTCGCGTCATCCGGCCTGCGCATGCCAGAATGATTATAGAGGGGTTGAGTGTTGAAAATAGCGACGACAGGATGCAGGCAGAATTGTTGGACGGAGAGCGGGAGCAGATTTATTGGATGAAGCTGCCTGACAAGGTATGTCACCGTGATATTCCGGTGTTTACTCTCCGGCTCAATTCCTCTCTTCTGCTGCAGATACGCATAGCTGCCCTCCAGGCACAAAGTCGAAAGTGTAAACAGTAACGGTATTAAAGCTGTTACTAACGAGGTAGTGGCAAGGCGATATCATCTGGATACTTCTTCAATTGTCCCGTAGTCTCGACTTCTCGTCTGCCCATGTAATACTATTGTCTGAACACCCTCTTGTGGGTTTTTCTCGGGGCCTTGTACTGCCTCGGATCCGCGTTTCAGGTCTCTTTATTAGCGCCGCATTTCGATCACGATGCGAAACCCCTATCTTTTGATGCGGTGATCGAGGCTCTGAGGATAGTCTTCTCTGCAATCATTGTATCTTCGGTGCATCACTACCCCATTCTAGTCGACTGCAACTACTTTGAAGTGGTACCGCCACCGTCCTTGGCTTCGGCGTCCCGTGTGGCCGTTCACAGAAACAACGCGCGAGTAAATTAAGGCAAGATGCACGTCCCTAGTGTAAGTAAACCTAGTTATCTTTTCGCATGGTCGGATCTGACACCTTTCTTGAACTTGCAGAAAAGCATTCCGAGGCGGTTGAAATCGAAAAGCTCTGGCGAGAAGCTACCAGAGCTCACTTTATCGTTCGACTTCACGCCTTTCCAGAATCTCGACCTAGACAAGCAGGAGCAGAACGACGTGCCGATAGGAGATAATGCGCTCCAAGCTCCGTTGTCGAACTTGTTACACCTTGTCTGTGATAGCCGCAAGCCCTCGCCGGTGAGTACGATGTTAAGGAAAGCGCTGGTTGAATAGATAGACATCTGCTTAACAGGTGGACGAGATCCGCGTATCCCAAACAAAAGGGCAAACCCACACGTCATTCCAGCAGAACGCACGTCCCAGATACATCATCGGAGATATGCAATCACTACTCGCTAGTACGCTTTCTCCTCTTCGACAAAGTCCCTTTGAGGCTGCAACATCCCCGGAAGCAAACCACAATGACACACGCTCGGCCACTGTGCAGCGAGGTCGAAAGCGGAAGAGAGACGAGAAGGTTACAGAGCTGCCTCCAAGAACTAGTAGACGGATCACAAACATCTCACTTCGTCCCAAGAAGAGTAAGCACCAACGATCGTATTTCGTTATTTCAGTCCTGGTCAACGATCACCCTGACGCATTTCTCTCCTGATCGTGTGCGCAGAAGTGAAAAGGGGAAACAGAGACGGCATACCGCAGGGAGCAGTGAAGGATACCTCCTCTGCAGCGTTAAGGCTGGTTCCCAATCTCGCACTGGTATACTCGACAGATGTCAGAAATCGACGCAAAGGTGTCGCTCAGCCGAAATCTCCAAAGTTTCATTGGTGTGATGCCATCGACTCGACCTTGATCACAAGCCAACTTCGCAATGCCAACACAACCAAGATATCGAAATCCCTTGACAAGAATGGCAAACAACACTGGAGTTCGGTACAGTTGCCGTCGATGCCTTTCAAAACACCACATCTACGAGGTCCACGCGAAAACTTGACAACGCTACAGAAATCCGGGGATTCCGTGAATGCACGAGAAGTGGCGCTTGGAACAACTTATAGGCAGTTGCAGTTTGTTTCCTCCACTTCCAACTTTAGTAGGCCACCATTGTCCAGACTGGCAACTTCTCATCGTCGTCTGGCAAATCCGCAAAGTCGGAAGTCGCACCCTCTGGCTTCACTGGACCAGGGCGTTCAAGAGCGGAAAACTATGCACAGACAGCAAAACAGCACATCACCCTCGCCTCTAACTTTTCGAGTCAAGTCCTCCACGAATCACCAGTCGATTCCATCAGACAGTCCCCAGGCGATCGACTTGGTGTCTAAGCGAGAGTCCGAACCTTTGCTCAGTCGAGATATCAACGCCCAGGCGCAGAAAGGGGATGCAGTAACGAGAAACACGGATGGCACATCCCCTACCTGTGATATTCCGAGAGGGAAGATTCAGTTCCACCAGGTGCAATCTCTGTCAGACCTTACGATACATGATGCAACAGACTTCGCAAGTAATCGCATAGCAAAAGGAAGTACGGACTTGAGCGGAAGAAAGCTAGAAAGTAGGACAGAGAAAAGTACGAACGGCGAACAACAGGCGCAGGCAGGTGTAAGTAGGATGTCGTACAATACAGAGGGCAATACCAGTGCACTCGGCGGAGACGTAGACGGAAATCGGGAGGCGACTTCTCAGCTATCTCCTGGCGCATCAGACAGGATAGCTCGCGGTCACCCATCTGCTCCCAAGTCACCCGCCACCTTTCGACCCTCGTCAGCAGTACTTGATCACCGCATTTTAATGAAAACCATAGAACAGTCAGGTAAGCTGGAGATAGAAACGCTCGTGCAGTGAAAAGGCAACCGAGATTCTGACAGAGTCTGTTCTTTTGTTGCACATCGCATCTTCTCATCTAGCCAAACCGAACATCCAACATCGAACTCTGCCTCTTCGACGGTCGAAGAAAGTTAAACATGCAGGAAAAGCTCGCCTTGACCAGCAACACAATGTTGAAAAGGTTTCAGCGCTTGCCCGAGTTCAGCATCACTTTTCTTTTGGCCCAGATGGCTCTGGGACAAAGATTGCATTCAACGATGATGAACTGCTGCATTCAACCAAAGATGACGGATCTCCGCTGCCTCCATTGCCCATGATTATCAGCAAGATTGCTCTCTCGCCAGACGCCAGCCTGCCTCGCTCTCATCGTCTGTCGGGCTCCTCCGCCGTTCACTCATCCAATCCTGCCACACAAAAACGTATGCTTTTGCCTTTCCCATCGACCACTGTCCCGTTATCGAGGAAGGATCAACCCTCGGATGCCTTCAAGCCACCCATTAGAATAGTTGCTGGATTTGATGGACTTCGAGACGAAGAGACCATGGACATCTCGCCTGTTCCTGTCTTACGACTTTCGAATCTAGGCGAAGATTTATTCAGGATGCCCATTATCAATCGCAACCAGACTTCACCCGTCGGTAAGCAGACCGCCCTAGTTCAAGATGCTGCACACTTGCAGGTGAGATGAATGCTGCTCTAACCCTGCTTCTTCTGCCGCTAGTCTCAAGCTGTATCGCGTCCTCCAGGAGCACACAGTCGGTCCTCAAGATTGGCAGAGGTGACGGCGTGGACCCCCATTTACGCCAGAGTGTCGGGCGCCCGGCTATTACAGAAAGTAGTACCGCACCAGGTGGACTTCCTCGACCAAAGTATTCCGCGGCTCGCAGAATAGAACCGGTTGCCCTAGAGTCTTCGAAGCTTCCCAGTCTCCAGCGTCCCCGAACAATCGGTCTGTCGCGAAGTGGCGCCAGCCTTCATGGCCGTTTGGCATTCACCTCGCCACTTAAGTCAAATCGAGCAATCAGTCTCTACTTCGATGCATCGCCCGCGGACCGTGAATGAATCCCTGTAAAGCTCAGAAACTCTAGTCAACGGGCAACGTAACAGCTGCGCAAACGAGATGGGCCTCGGCATATCACATTTTTTGTATCTAGGTCCTGGACTATGAGCGGACCAGTGACATGAAATGGGTATAATATGAAATAGAAAGCCCCTGGCGGCCACTGGGACCGTGCAGAGGGCAAGTTTAACAACGTCTAAAGTGAATGGATTGTGGTTGGCGACGGATACAGTTGACAACAGGAATGAACCAGCAGCTCCGGCGAGACTGTCAATCTTCACAGCCACCGCCGAGCCGTGTACGTCCTTCCCCCAGCGATGCTTTCTGTGAATAATGTCCTATTCGGCGCTCCTGCTTAGAGTATTGCCAAAGCACCCAGACCGACTGCCGTGAAGGATAACATCCATGCGATAACGGAGGTGACTAGGCTGTCCCCTTGGGCGATCGCCCCACTGGCAAGGTTGGCGTTGGCGTATGCTGAAGAAGCACCGGCGTTGACTATAGACATATACTCTGTGTAAGCCTGAATGGACCCGGACGGGGCGGGCGTAGCGGAAGAGATTGTAGTAAAGGTCTAGAAGAGGGAAACCGGAAGCTTTTGAGCGACTCTGCCCTAACACCCATCAGTCGTGCGATGGCAACTTACCGGCGAGAAATAGGTGGAGAATTCAACACCATTGCTCTAAAAAGGCTTTATCAGCTCTAGGCGGGAAGCCAAACCATGTTCTCTCTGACACATACAGTGTACCAGTACCATGAGGTCGAGGTGGGTGTGTCGAGCGACGTTGTGTATTGAACAACCGCACTGAGAAAGCGCCATACCTAACGGATGTCAGCTACCGCATTCTCCGGCCTGACAAGAAGACGACGCACGGCTTTGTGGTTGTAGGACGACGGCCTGTGGTGGTGGCCGATGATACTGATGATACTCGGGTCGTGGTCGAACGAGCAGTGCCAGTGGGAGTTGTAACAGCGGGAACGGCTGGTGTCACGACACGGCCAGTCGTCACGGTTGAACTACATCGAAGACATGGAAGGACAGACAGGAGAAGAAACGATAAAATAAGTCAGCCACACACACCCCTTTCATAAGGATCCCGAGGTCAGGTCGACGCGGTGATACATACAGTGTTTGAATAGCCAGCGTATTCCCCAAAGCATCGGTCGATTGACTGATAACGACGGTGTCACCGTCGATCCAAGTGTAAGTTGTCGTGTAGATCTGGGCAAAGACGGGCGAGCTGACAGCCAGCCACAGGGTGATGAGCGAGTATATGGAAAACATTTCGCTGGCGAGGGATTGCTATGGGGTCGTCGAACAAAGAGAATATGGCCCTGTGGTGTTTCTCGAGGGTGAGAGCGCCGATACTGTAGAGTAGACGAAGAGATGGATTGGTAACCTGATTTATCGACAGGTTGATGACATCGATTGAACGATTTCTCGCGCGCTTGTGCATTTGCTATGCAAGGGTGCCGCCTCTCCCATCGAACGCGACGTTTCACATCCGCTGTTGCTTGCCTGGCTTGGCTATGGTGCGCCCCATCCAGCCCCCTCGTGGTTGTTTGTGTTATTGCTGCCTATCGTTACGTTGCTGCCGTGCCACTGATTTGCACCCAAGTGCCAGCTAGCTGTCAACAGTACTGTCCTGTTCTCAAATTTATGTATCTTAGTGACGAGCTGAAGATCACATGATGGGCTGCTATACCGTGTGGTGTGCAGCCGCTCATTCCTTTGTGACTGACAGCTTCCGCGCAGCCGCCAACAACACGACCGACTGGGCGATTTATTCACTGAGCGAAGTAGAGAAGCAGGCTATATGTCAGGGAGTATACACATTCAGTATGGGAATGATTCAGCAAATCCCCTCTCGTACATCCCTAGATCCCTCGAAGACCGATACAACTAGTAGGAGGGTCAGATCTGCATGCTGCAAGACTAGTTCGGGTTCCGCTAGCAGTCTCGAAACCATATGCATATATGTTGGATGACTCCGACAATCTCAAGTCAGGTTGATGTCATTCAGCGCACAGCATACTGCCGCTCTGTGTGAATCGGAGCTGTAAGTCATCAAGCTCGGCGCACGCGCCCAAGGGAAAAGCCTACCTGTGATGCCCGGAATATTGTCTGACTGTTTCTCCCGAATTTAGATCCCACAATCTAGCAACATGGTCCGACGATGCTATTCGAGCAGAACACAAGCGCAAGGTAAGAACAGCCCCACATCGAGGATCGAATCGAGCATACCTGTCACCAAATATGCGGAATCTGCGCTGAAAGCTGCATCCCAGACCCATCGCTGATGACCCTCGAGTGTCCGTTCGAGGCGATATTCGTAATTTTCGGTGGACCAGATCTTGACTGTCTTGTCAGCGGAACAGGTTGCCAGATGCCTAGCCGTCGGAAAGTAGTCTCGTCAGCATATCATTCGCATGAACACCTGAAGGCAAACCTACTTTGTATCAGGGCTGAGGAGACACCGGGTCAAGTATTTGTTGTGCGCATTGAACATTGTGACGGGTTGTAGATCTACTAGGTCGTTTCCCTGTTTTATTTTCCATACATAGACATTGCCCTGTTTGTGCCATATGCGAATGCGTCAGCCGATGAGCTCGACCCGAATCGAGACAGCATCCTTCGATTCTCCATTCCGTCCGACGTACCTTGTTGTTCCCCGCTACCAGCGTTCCCCCGTCTGATGCTATGCTGACGCTTCGTATTGGCACGTCCTCTGCTGGAACCTAGAAAAAGTCATTGATGAATTCAGCGCGCACTTCGCAGGAACACCGGGTATCTGCCCTCGGACTGACGAGTTCATGAGTACAGCTATTTTCACCTAGATCCCAGATCTTCACGCTTCCATTTTGATCGCACGAAATTAGTTCACCCTGATTCGGATGGACCACTACGTCGTTCACTGGAGACCCATGATAATAGTCACGTTGAATTCCCGCCGTACTAGCATACAGGGACGCAAGAGTGAGCCATTGTTACTTCAAGCCTGAATGGAGGGCTCCATATTTCAGGAGAGGCATACCGTGTGTCCCATATCTTTATCGTTCCGTCCTCGCTCCCTGTTGCCAGCCACTTTCCTTCACAGTGAAAGGCAACCGCCGTTACATTTCCTTGATGGGAATCCAGAGTTGCTATCTGCACTTTTTGTGGTGAATGCCAGAGCGATGACCGAAGTCCGTATATAGCAAGCTCACTGGATTGTTGCTAGCCCTATCGTTAATGTCGTACAGGCGGACCGCGTTATAGCCTGCAGCAGCTAATATCCGTTTGTCAGGCGAGATCGCCAAACGGTTCACTTGTTTCTACAAGGAACCAAGAAGCCAACTCGGTCAGCCCTATTCAGGCAGATTGGTAAAAGGGCAGTCCTGCTCACCCAGTGAGGTTGCTGATTAATTGTTCTTCCGCATATCCCGCTCCATGCTTCCCAGAAACGGATAGTGTGATCGTCTAGAAGAGCAGAATACAGAAGAATGCGCGGTAGTAACACCGAGCGCAAGGAAAATGTTGGTAAAATAGCGACATGCAGGATTAGAGTAGGATGAGCCTACACCCCGCGGTCACCAATATCACGCTCATATCTTGCTGGACCTGTTGTTGAGGTACTTGCTGCGAGTCCGAGGGCAGTTGCGGCTGTTGAAACTGCGCCATTCTGTCCCGTTGAATGGCCGATTTAGGAAAGCAGGCTCGTTTTTGCTGGACAAGGGATCCCGAAACGACTCTGTGACTGCTCTTTGTCCGTCGAAGCCACGAGCCAGAGAAGCGTTTAGACCACATGCATACATCCAGCGGGACAGTGATGATGAATCGAGCAACCAGATTCACGATGCATGCCTCCCGACTGCGGCGGCCGAAGAGCCATCTGACAAAGTAAACAAAGTGGATGTCAGAGGCTTCATCTCCGAGCTCCCCCGGTGACGTGAACGAGGAACCAAAAGCGGAAGTTATCAAGTTCTCGCTCCACGTCGGACGCGCCATCTTCCGCCGTCGGATGACGTCGATGCAATTCAGTCCAGTCAGCCCGGTACAGCGCGGGGCAATTTCGCTCATATATCACCTCCCTCCCGTCGTCAACTCTTGTCGTCACATTGTCTTGTTTTGGCTCTCTTCTGTAGGAGTTACTTAATTATCCTGCACATCGCATTTCACACAACAACACATCAAGCACTCCAACAACATGTCTCACTACGGTGGTAACAACGACGATGCCATGTCGCGCACGACCTCGGTTTCAAGACGCCAAGGTTCTACCATGTCGAGGAACCAGTCCTTGGTGCGTAGTAAAAGGACACTCGTATCCCAGTCAGGATGGCTGACCATGTCGCTGTCCCAAACAGATCAAGAAGAACACGGCTCCTCATGAGCTGAAACCGTCTGACATCCTCATCGACCGATTCACTGCGTGGAAACAGATCGTCAAGATGCTCATCGGTAAGCAGAAATGGTCAACGAATCCCGTTTTTGCGTCTGACATGAAAGGCATTTGTACATAGCCTACTTTGAGGGTGTAGCGGACATCGAAGCCAACACATCCAAAGAGTTGACCAAGTTGGGCGCAGTTATCCAAGTACCCTTCAGAGCAGGCAACCAATTTCTAGGAGAAGGTGGTATGCAGGTAAGCACAGTTCTTGTGTAAGCGTTCCCTCGACATACGAGCTTACAGTCGTGCGATAGGATGTCTTCTACACTATTCGAGACAAGACTCGAGTGATCGCCGACTCGCACTCGTCCCTGTCCCGAACTATCGATTCCTCTATCGTTCAGCACCTGCAGAAGCTTCGAACCGAAATCAAGGCACACATAAAGAACGTACAGAATGATACCGGCAAACTTGCCGCATCTGTTGCCAAGGAACGAGAGTTGTCTACCAAGGCCATAGCTGACTTGGCTCGGGCCATCGGCGCTGTCACCAACACTCCCATGAGCGTCAGCAGCAAGGAAGATCCCTTCGCCGTCAACTTGGCTGTCAACAGGCAGTTGCAGAAGCAGGTGAGTTGTCTATACAGTTTCCTCCATGTCAAGCGAGTCTTATATTTTATCTCTTTTCCAGGTCAATGAAGAGAACGCTCTGCAAAAGTCAATCATCATCATGCAGCAGAATTCCGCTCATTTCGAGGAAGGCATCGTCCGATCTATCCAGTCTGCTTGGCAAACCTTCGATGAATGGCAGTCCCGAATGTCCGTCAGCGTTCAGGAAACTTGGCGAACTTTGGGCGTCAACATGGCGCAACTCATGCCGGACCGAGAATGGGTCGCCTTTGCTGCTCGATCCGATCATCTCCTTGACCCGGAAACACCTTTGAGGAACCCCGACTTGATCGACTACCCCGGGAAGAGCGATCCATCCGTTCAACCTGTACATGTTGGTCTTTTGGAGCGAAAGAAGCGATTCACCAAGTCCTACAAGGAGGGTTATTACGTCTTGACACCTTCTGGTTATCTCCACGAATACGCATCATCCGATCCATCTCATGCCACTCATCCCATCTGGTCTTTGTTCTTGCCCGCTTGCACTCTTGGCCCGCCTTCATCCCCGAATACGTCCGAATCCCACAAGTTCCACATCGAGGGTCGCAAAGATGGCACTTCCGCATACGGACGGACTCCCGGCTCATCTGGTGGAGGACTGCTTGGTAAGATGGGCGGAAAGAGCGACACCGCTTACACCTTCCGAGCGCGAAGCCACGAGGAATTGATGGAGTGGTGGAATGACTTGCGTATGCTGGTCGCCAGGTACCTGGTTGCCAGCGAGCAGATGGAGCGAGACGGCGTTGTCGCGCAGGCCGTTCGAACTGTTGGGTGAGTTCCGCGAGTATATTGCGGGCCCTTTCGACGACTAATCACTTCTTTGAATGCGAAGATACCGATCTGATGAAGAAGAGGATGAGTTGGAGGAAGAAGAGGATGACGATGGATCCTCTGTTGAAGAAGACGACGACGAGGATCTTGTTCACGCACAGTCCAGCGAGGCTGTTGTGCACCGAGATCATCATCAAGTGTCCGGTGTCGACCTCGGACCCGTAGCAGGAGGAGATTCGGTTCCTGCCTACTCCCAACCAGCCAAAGGATCAAACGTTGAAATTGCCTCCAACGGTTATGCTGTGAGTTCAGTGGCATTCGCTCCACAGATGAGGGAGAATGACTGACGTCGCTGCTCCCTAAGCTCGAAAAGAAGCTCGACGAGCGAGCGGAGCACAATGTGCCAGCAAGCAATGACGCTTCTTCCGCTGTTGGAACTAACACGAACCTGAGCCGCCGGGAAGAGAAGGCCCCGGCCCGGGAGGACAACGAATCGTCGGTCGCTCCTGGTAAGTCCTTATCTGGGTAAGACGTGTCCAAAATACGCGGCTAATGCCTTTCTTTGTGGAATCAGATCTAACGAATTCCGGTTCGGCCGTCGAGGGAGAGAGCAGGGTCTGAACGCAGTGAAATTCGCTCGAGAACTGGTGCTTCCGCAAGCCTGAAAGCAAGAGCAAGATATTGTGTTTCTACGTATGAGAAGATCGCCAGCCAGAAGTTGAACTATAATATGAAATTTCGTGTGCTAGAGAAGAGATGCCCGTGTCCGGGAACGGACCCAGCTTAGCACCCTTTCCGCCAACATCGCTTTTACTACAGCATATCGTAGGCGGGGCTGTGTGAGGAACCTTTGGAAGGCGAGCGCCAGGCGGACCGCTAGAATAACACCTGTACTGGTGCAGTTACTCCCTCATCCCGGGGAGGAGCCAGTCTTTGATGATAAACAGTTAGAAGCTTGAAGCACATTCGAAGCAAAGGTAATCAACTAGTATCGTCATTTACAAGCGCATTTGCGCTTCGAGCGTTTTCCGTCGCGCTTCAAGCTTTCGTATCGAAACGCGTTATATAAAACCCGAGTGCCGAGGTCGCGGAGTACCATCGTGTTTCAGCTGCAGGTTAAGATTTAAGCGCATTTGGAATTCGCGTCTCTTTTTGGGCGTTGGGCTCTTTGTGCGACCGAGTTACGCAATCGGTGGCAAATTTATCATGACTTCACGGTATGTCTGGCTGGGCTAGGCTAGGACTCGAGCAAACTCTAAATCGCCTCTAAATCTAGGCTAGATCGTGTTGTCGCTCTCCTGGAGACGGGATCATCGTTGGCCATCCGACAAACTGCAGCAAAGCAGCTTGGAGACATTGCACGTCGGTTCTTCCCAATTCCCGATTTAACGGCCGATCGAATCAAACAAGAACACGCGCTTAGCACGACTCATCCAGAGAACTCGCGATTCAAGTATGAGGAAGGATGGCTAAGGTCGGTCGCACTGGTTTACCGCATTCTGCCGTTCCTGGCCTCAAAATCTATGGAAACTCGACTTGCCGCTGTCAATGCTCTCAACCATATAGCAGAGGCGGTACCGCTCTGGTATCCCGAACTCTCGACCGCAGAGGAAAGCCCGAAGAGCTCCGATGTGCTTATGGATAGGAAGCAAACCGCAAGATTCATTGAAACCCTAGATATTGAGGCAATTGTGAGAACAGGCAACAAGCTTGGCGCTGCAGGAGGATCAGCTGTAACGGACGGCGTAGTCGACACGGGCCGACGGACTCCGACTGACGGATTGTCAGACCCGGCCTTCCTACCGAACCTGGGTGTTGAACCGACATTCGTACCGAAAAATGAAAGTCTGAGTGATGTCGACGTTGACGATGAACTATGTCAGGACATAGATTGGGAGCTCGTATCGCCAAGTCCCTTGCGATCAGTAAAGGCCAAACAGTCAGCGAAGTTACTTCCGGCCGATCAGGGTGTTAAACCGGAAGAGCGATCTCGCAAGCGAATCAAGCTGGAACACACGAATGTCGGGGAAGTCAACCCTGGGCCCAACCACGCTGTACAGCCCCCTCTAGCCAGGCGTCGCGGGAGACCGAAAGGGAGCAAAACTACAGCGCGCCCTTCATCCTCTCTTCCGGGGGGATCTACACCGGCAAAAGAAGATGACATGTTTCGGGGACTTAGCGGCAGACAGGTATTGGTATTGAAGAGGAAACTCAAAGTGAATTCGATTACCAAGGAACAAGCGACGGAGGAAGCATCTAGGTTAGTACACTCGTCGTCCTCGGTTGTCCTTGTTGCTGTAAGTTGATCATTGTTGTCTACCAAGAATGCGGTCAGTTGGCGATGTTGTCAGTGTACCCAGTTCGCCTCAGGAGGCCGCACATACCGCCGCAAACGAAGCTCGCACTCTCGTAGACATTCCTTGTGAACCAGCATCCATAGGATCTACTGTCAAGGCGGAAACCACCAAGCTTGACGCGGAGGCCTCGTCGGTCGCTTTAGGACAGGACCACGGTCCCGGGTTAGGAACAAACAACCTACTACCGCAAGGAGACCGATTTGCTGATTTCGACATGAATCTCTCGATCTGGACACCAATTATACAACACCTAGCTGCACAACTGCGTCACGAGGCATGGGAAGTTCGGCATGGGTCCGCATTGGCTCTGAGGGATCTAATACGACTTCATGGTGCATCATACGGTATGATGGACACTTCGACAGAATCAGAGAATATTCAGTCTCGCGAAAAGGCTCTTGGAGCCTTGGCTGCTGCGCTATTAGAGATGCTGGCATCGGACCGATTCGGGGACTATGTCGGGGATCAAGTCATTGCGCCTGTACGAGAAGCTGGAAGTCAAGCTTTAGCTAGCCTGATGCGGTATCTCGGAATCGACTCCATCGGCGCCGTCCACTCTACGCTGTTGCGTATGATACTGCAGGAATGGCTCACAACTGGTAGCCAGCAACGAAAGGACAAACACATCTGGCAAGTGCGGCATGCTGGCCTACTTGGAATCAAGTATGAATTGGCTGTTCGACCAGACCTGATCACTGGGGGAGTATCAGCCGCAAAAGATGTGGAGTCGACGGCGTACATCGACGGCGTGCTGAAAGGCAGTCTTCTTGGGTACGTGATGCCGCCTGGATAACTGCGTTGTCGAAACTGACTTCTCGCTCGGTTAGCCTGACCGACAATGATGACGATGTTCGAGCTGTCGCTGCTGCCTGTCTCATACCGGTGGCGGAGTCAATCAGCGGGAGCCTGGCAGTGAAGGATTTGCAGGATTTGCTCGACGTGTTGTGGAACACTTTTCTGGAGGAAAGTGATGAACTGAATAGCAGCGTTGCATCCGTGATGGAGTTATTAGGTAAAATACTTAAGTCCCGATTCTCAGTGTCATGCTGACATTCGTTGCCATATAGGTCGCTTACTCGCTTCAAAGAAGGTGATCGACGTTTACGCCGAGGAAGGAACAGGGCCGTACGTCGAAGCCTTGCCATTATATTGCATCGGGGCTCATTTCTACCTATTTACAGGCGATCGCTACACCAGTTAATCCCCCGACTCTATCCCTTCTTCCGACATACGATATCCACCGTCAGAGTGTCGGTAGTCCAGACGATCTCCACTTTCCTCCGCGAGGACAGACTGCCGAATGACTGGTTAACGCCTCAGATCATGCATTTGATTTTCCGAAATATAATACTGGAGGACCGTAAAGACGTCCGAGAACTCAGCATTCACGCATGGAACCAGGCCTTACAACTGATCAACAAATCGGGCTTGTATTCAAGCGTCATTGAGCCATCCATACAGGAGTGGTTCAATCTTGCGTTGATACCTACTATTGACGGGTATACGCCACAGGCTTTCGCAAAGGCCAACGAGGGATTTAGCAAGAGCGCCGATGCCCACGACGTTGACAAGGGTATTATGACATCTGATCTCAGCCTCATCGACGAAAGCCAGGTCTTTCGCAATCGTCTCGAGGCTGTCGTCGCACTCGCCCAAATTGCCCATCTCGGGCGTGCCAACGTAAGTGACCTTTGGACTACGGTCGAGGGATTGAAGTAGCTGAGTGACATTATGTTTATCCAGGATGTTTTTGGGACCTTGCTTTCCAGTTTCTTGATGTCAACAAGCTCGCACCAACTAACTTTATGCGGAGTATTTCTTCAAGAATGGGCTCAAGCAGGCCGAGGAGATGACGAACAATTGTCGCCCTTGGCGCGTCGCCTTTCACAGGCGGCCCAGTTGACCAGTGCCTTGTCCAATCTGACACAGAGAGAGGCTCCTGAGGCCTATTACGAAGTGATGAACGACTTTGCAGCAATCAAACAGGAAGCGAATGCGATCCGACTGCTCCTTCAGGCTCCCGGAAGCACTTCAAAGCCTTCCCGAGACACATATGATGATTCTACGGGTCTAGCGGACATTAAACATTTCATCAGTGTCACGTACGATGTGTCGTTGCAGAGGTCTTCCAGGCGCTCCAATATGCGTCAGCAGCTTACCGACAGGAAGAAGGGGCTGGAAACCGCATTACTGCAATTCGAACGGTTCAATACTAGACTTGACGACCAAGTAGTCGCATCGGCCGCGGCGGCATTGATCTGGATGCAGGCAGTCCCTTCTCGTTTGAATCCTGTCATTCAGAATGTGATGAAAGGCATCAAGGTCAGTCTCCAACCTACAGTCCAAAGGACATCTGTGCCTTATTTGATTCTGACTGCGCTTAATCACGTAGAATGAGAGGAATATCGATATGCAGATCCGTGCCGCAAAAGCCATCGCTGTCTTCATAGATAACTGCCTCGATCCAACGACATCACTCCCAGCTAACCCTGTTGAGAAAATCATTAACAATCTCGCCAGCCTCATTTGCCAAGATTCGCTGCGTGCGCCCTCCTTCCGTGAACTCTGCGGCATTCCTGGCATATATGTCTTGGAAGAAGAGAAGAGAGCCGTAGAGAACCACAGGGCGACAAGCAAGGCGGCTCAGACCGTCGGTGTGGCTTTCGACGAGAAGGGAGACGTTGCTTGCGCGGGCGATGGCGCCGAGCGCTCTTTTGCCGCCCTCTGCCAGACGTTCCGGAATGAACTATTTGACAAGCTGCCGCGGCTCTTCGACATTGTTAGCAAGTCATTGCTGGGTGAACACAATTACAGTAAGGACATCTGCTCTCTGAGTCGAACGTCCAGAGCTGATACGCCATGAACCTTAGGCGACTTACCGAGTCAGGAAGGCCAAGACATCATCGATAGCCTTGCTGTTTTGGAGATGCTTCTGCCTCATCTTTCTGTCGGAGTGCACGGTCGCATTTCCGCTTTGTTCCCTTCCATGCTCAGCATCCTATGCTCTCCATATGCAGTTTTGCGCAACTGCGCAGCGAAGACATTCGCTGTTGCTTGTCAGTTCATGCTCAATGCTGGGATGCTGTTTGTCGTGGAGAGAATAGTATCGCTTCTCGGCGATACCACGAGCGAGTTCAAACGGAGTGGTAGCATAGAAGCCATCCATTGTGAGTGAAGAGATATTTGACGCCGTCTGTCCGTCGCTCATACCTTACATGGGGATCACAAGATATCGTGCATAGGCTTGAAATTCGGGTTCTGCCATACGTTCTGTTTATGGTCATTCCGGTACTCGGCCGCATGACGGACAGTTCGATGGACGTACGATTAGTTGCCACCAATATCTTTGCTACATTGGTCAAACTCATACCGCTTGAAGTATGTCTAACTTTGCACCGCCAGGGTGGGTTATTTTGCTGACCAACCCTCCTCTTGCTCTAGGAGGGGATACCCGACCCAGTAGGGTTTCCGTCTAGGTTGCTAACGCAACGAGAAACGGAACGCGAATTCTTACAGCAGCTCCTCAACAATCGCAATGTCGAGCCGTATGAAATGCCTATCCCTATCAAGGCGGACTTGCGACCATACCAAAAAGATGGTGTGAGCTGGTTGGCATTCTTGGCCAAGTATCAACTTCATGGCATCCTGTGTGATGGTGAGTAGCAATCCTTTGCTACGCTACGTCGGTCGATCCTGTCATTCTGACGTGGGGCGCAGATATGGGACTGGGCAAAAGCCTTCAGACTATCTGCATTATAGCTAGCAAACATGCCGAAAGACGCAAGCGGTTTACAGCTGGGGCTGCAATTGACGCTCGACCCATTCCGTCTCTGATCGTCTGCCCTCCGACTTTGATTGGTCATTGGTATCACGAAATTCTCAAATTCGTGGATAATCTCAAGCCGTTCAAGTATTTTGGATCCTCCAAAGACCGTGAAAGTCTACGACGGCAGATAGCTCAACACGATATCGTCATAACGTCTTATGAGGTGATTCGAACAGACATCGAGGCCTTGAAACAAATACCGTTTTTATATTGCGTGTTGGACGAAGGCCACATCATCAAAAATGGCAAGAGCAAACTCAGCGTCGCTATCAAAACCATTCAGAGTACTCATCGACTGATGCTTTCCGGCACACCGATTCAAAATAATGTTCTGGAACTATGGAATCTGTTCGACTTTCTGATGCCCGGATTCCTTGGAACCGAGAAGTATTTCAACGACAAGTTTTCAAAGCCTATTCTTGCCAATCGGGATGGAAAAGCCTCGGCACGTCAATCAGAAGCCGGTAAGTCCGTCATACCACTCGTCTGAGCATCGGGCTCACTAACATTTTCATCTGTCCACTAGCTACCCTGGCTCTCGACGCACTGCATAAGCAGGTATTGCCGTTCTTGTTGCGGCGGCTCAAGGAGGACGTGCTGGATGACTTGCCTCCGAAGATTATTCAGGATTATTACTGTGATCTCTCGAGCGTTCAACGGCTGCTTTACGAAGAGTTCCATACTTCGCGAGCTGCGAAAGAAACCCAAGAGGTAATCACGAGCGCCAACATTGATGGCGAAGTCGCAGAGCCCCAGCGACACGTCTTTCAAACCCTGCAATTTTTGCGAAAGCTGTGCAACCATCCGCTACTAGCAGTAAATGGAGACATGGCGACGTATCGACGAAAAGTCGAGGAAGCATGGCTCAAAGACAAGGACCACACGCCGAAAGATCCAAACGATCTAGCTCATTGCCCAAAATTGGTTGCTTTACAGTAAGTCCACGACGCGGTGGGAGAACAAGGGATGTTAGCTCAAAGTTCAAATCTGTGTAGGCAACTACTCCTAGATTGTGGGATTGGACGTGTTAACGAAGATGTGTCGGACATCGACACCACAGCCAGTCATCGTGTTCTGATCTTTGCTCAGACCAAGCAAATGCTGGACATTATCCAAAATGAGCTCTTCTCCAAGGCGATGCCCAGTGTCAGCTTCATGCGCTTGGACGGCTCTACCGAGGCGCTCAGCCGTCACGACATTGTTCAGACATTCAACAATGATCCCAGCATCGACGTACTGCTGCTTACAACCAGCGTCGGCGGTCTCGGACTGACTTTGACGGGAGCAGATACGGTGATTTTCATGGATCACGACTGGAATCCGATGAAGGATGCCCAGGCGATGGATCGTGCACATCGAATCGGGCAGAAGAAGGTGGTTAACGTGTATCGGCTGATCACGCGAGGCACTCTGGAAGAAAAGATCATGAGGTGCGTTCCGCTTGTGCCTGCCACAGAGCTTTTGTTACCAGTGCTGACCGTATTGGATACATTGAGTATAGCTTGCAAAAATTCAAGATAAACATTGCCAACACGGTGGTGAACGAACAGAACTCTGGTTTGGATTCGATGAATACCGATCAAGTTTTGGATCTCTTCAGTGCCGACACAGGCACGGCGAATGCTCCTGGTCTCGCGTCCGAACGGGGATCGACCGGCAAAAGCCATATTCTTGAAGGGTAGGTCGCACTGAAGCTGTTATTCGCTTCAACATGGGCCATGGCTTACTTTACTTGCCCTATACAGGTTACAAGATCTTCCGGCCGAACAAGAATACGAGAGTCTTTCGCTAGGCAACTTTTTGTCGAAATATTGATTTCACATTGGTTGTACTGTACTGCAGATGTCATGATTATATGACTTTGGATTCCATGGATCCCTACAGGGAAAACTTGGGCATGTCGAATGCCGAGCGCCCACCTCGGTGTGATAGGGGTGGTAGGGGACGGGGTGCACGGACCATCCGAGTTGACCGACTTTCTACAATCACACATCAACGGGGGGACGAATTATACTGATCCGTCATGTGCCTAGCGGCCCGCGCGCCAACTCTGAGTCCAGGTCGGTCGCCTTATCTGTTTGGCTCCGCGCGGGAACTAGCTGGGGCACGGCCTGGGACTTGCAGCGCAGAAGCTTCGGTTAGTAGCTTCACAAACACAACAACAACACTGAGCGAGACCAAGACCTCAAGTCAACCAACCAACCTGGCTCGTCCTTGCTTGCCTTTCCTTCCCGTCTCCTTGTCACTTCATCTCAGCAGTGTACTGCTCCAGGTCCATACAACCCGTCTCTTAAACAGCTTTCGCAGCCTCGACCCGGAGCATCCGTCGGCCGCGATTGCCAACTGGCGAAGACATCCGCGCCGTATCGGTCGAACAGGACTCGGAACACCTTCAGTCCCTCCGACTGCCATTCCTACGCCCCGATGGCCTTTTCGCAACAGGATCCACTGCATAGCACTGGTCTGGAGGATGACTTGAACCAGTCCTTCGACGCCAGCTCGTATATCAACGACGATGGGGACTCTCCGGAACCGTTTGACGCTCTCGACGCAGATCCGCTGTCGAGCGAGAGTGAACACGGGGTTCACGATATCATGGGGGGCATGTCTGGAGAAGCCAACCTGCATCACTACTTGAATCACGTCGGTTCCGACAATTCGGGTGCACTCACCTTTGTCTCCGATCATTTGACAGGCGGCGGCGCTGGTTTCAGTACGAGTCTTACCGATCTGACACCCGACTTGGACATACACGACGTCCAGGGTCTCAACGGCGCCTATGGGCTTGGGACGGTCAGCATGGGTGCTGTTGGTCCTCAAGGCATTGGAAATGGTATACATTGTGCACAAGGTGGAGGAAGAAACGTGGCAAACTCGGTGAACGAGGAAATTGACGCAATGTCCGCAGCGGACGCCACCCCGAAAGCTTCCAGGGTCAGGGAAAAGACGGGAACCCATTCGATGGATCATCAGCGTTACGCGGCTGCCATGCAACAGCATCACCATGTGAACGGTAATACGTCGTATGCTGTCTCAGCATCATCAGCAATACCAGCCGACGGCGTTTTCCAGCCAGTGCCCCAGGCGACTTATCCTCCGGACGATGGTGACGCACTTGTGCAGCGAAACACGACGAATTTTTCGGAACAAGAAAGGCCGCGGCCCCATGAATACATGGGACCTCCAGCAACGCTTTATACCCATGTTGTTGTAAAGCGCGAGCCGACAGACGCTGGGATCAATGACCTGCAGGCACTGGATCATAATTCGCACGCCAATACTGGCGTCCCCTTGCAGATTCAGACATTCGATCAATTCGACGCTGAGAATGGGCATGATGATGACGATGATGAGGGTAAGTTCTTGGATATTTTGCGATGTTGTGGGAATGAAGTTGTTGACAGCTGCGTAATCCAGCCATGGGATCCGAAGCTCCGCGTCGATCGGATGTCCAAGACGGTCCGTCGGCCGAGGAGCGTAGTTCTGAATCTAGCGCCCCTGAAGACAGACAACAGAAGCGGAAAGGCAAGGACAAGGAGCCATCCTCCGGATTGGAGATTGACGAAATGGATGCAGGAATGGCTGCCGAACTGGATGCGGTGGCGGACGGCGATGGCGACGATGAAAACGCCCGGCGGAAGATCAAGATTGAATATATCGAAGACAAGTCCCGAAGGCATATTACGTTTAGCAAGCGGAAAGCTGGGATAATGAAGAAAGTCAGTGTACCGCAGTTCAGACGCAAAGCTGTTGATATTGATATTGACGACTTTTTGTTCCCTACAGGCATATGAATTATCGATTTTGACTGGCACCCAGGTTCTCCTTCTGGTAGTGTCAGAGACGGGGTTGTGTTACACATATACGACACCCAAGATGTCACCTATGGTGACGCAGTCGGCAGGTCAGCAGTTGATACAGGTCAGTCGGCGATCCTGATATAGGTAAAAGTCACCGTATCTAATGGAGCGACAACTCTTTCGATAAGGCTTGTTTGAACGCACCAGAAGGCTACGGGCCGGACGGTGAAATTCTCAAGGTTCCTTCTGCCCCAAGTGGTAGTAAGAAAGACAAGAACGAACTTGCTATCCGACCTCTAAAGCTGAACGCCGAGGAGTTAGCCAATCTCGCAGCAGCATCGGCGTCGGCATCCGACCCAGCCACACCTAAGAAGAAAAAGCAAGCCAAACCGACCTTGGATGGCAAAGAGGGCAAACCCGGTGGTGCCGCGGCCGCGCAGAACAGAAGAAGGGCCAGTGAAAAGGTAAAACGGGCTGCGAGCGGTGCAGCGAAAAAGGGCTCTCGAGTCATATCCGATGGCAATTCCGCTGCATCAGGCAGTAGGCCGTACAGCGAACAGGATTTGGACTCTTTTCAACCACCACCTCCGTTACCTGCCCTGCCTGCACACATCCGGAGGAATCCTTCGAACACCACAGCATCACTCGATGGCAATCCTTCGTCCGTCCCAGTGCAGCAACATTCGCAGCCGGACATACAGCCTGGCGTAGCTTTGGTATCGCCAATATCAGCGGCTTTCCCTGCTTCGCACCGTCCGCCGCCTCAGCAACAGCCACACCACCAGCCACAACACACTGACTACTCTCCATACCATACTCACCAATCACAAGCCATCGGCTCCGGGTATTATCAACCGCAGTCTCTTTCTATTGCACAAAGCCAGCAACCACAGCCTAGTTCGATGGCGCCTGTGCAGATAAACTACTCGTATCCGACTCAAGGCACCCAGTACATTAATCCACCTCAACCTGGCGCAGCTTTGCATCCGCAGCAAATTCAGCGTCAACGTTCGCGGCATCGATCAATACCGCAGATCGCTCATCCTGCGGAAGCTACTCATCAGCATTACACGCAGAATCTTCCAGAACCTCAACATTACGGTACGAATCAGGCGCATCCCAGTCAGATGAGTACAGGGCCTATAAGCATGGGCGGACAGGTGTGATTTACGGTGCTCAGAGGACAAGCATTACGTCGGTACACACCAAGCGTTATTACAGATCTACCATGTTTCTATATCTTTCCGGTTGTATTCTCGTCTTTACGACTTTCATGCTTTTGACGTTCGTTTTTCTACATTGCCAGTGGTCGCCGACTCTTTGGTAAGCGAATGCTAATTTTATACAGCGATATGACTTGACGCAGGCATGGATGGCCTTGACACGACGATTATTCGCCGACAATCAGAAGATGTTCACTTTAGATCGCCCTTGACCTCTAACCGCTTTGACGGTAGCTTGTAAGGTAAAGGGGTCTCCCTCGAAAGCGACCCAGCTTGCGTTCTGTCCCGAGCCGATTTCTCCTAAACCCAGCAGTCGCTCCAAATTCGTGGTGACAAGATCTAGAGCAGTTGCCTTGCTAAAGACACCAGCACTGTTGGTATATTCCCACGCCATGTCGAGACGAGTGTTGCGAGCCATCTGTGAGGTCAAACCAATGTGAGCTGCAAGGACCGATCCAGTCATAGTTTCCGCCAAGTTTACTCACCCACTCCTCATCGATGCCCAGGCCAACCGTGATTCCATGAGAAGCTAAGTGTGCGGGCAAGGACATATTTCCAAGGGGAAGTCCCGGCAAGGATCGTCGAGAGTCCCATGTGGAAGGGAAACTCCTCGGCGGATTGACAATCACCCCAATGTCAGCTCCTTTTATCTCTGAGGCGATCATCCAAGCTTCTGCCGCCCCCTCGAATACCATCCTCATCCCGGGCGCAACCTCTTTCTTGAGATTTATAAGAGACGCCATCAAATCAGCACGGTAGACGGCCACTACGACAGGGATGTCCCCTCGAGCGATTTCCTTGAAGTAGCGTTGCAAATCCGATTTCTCCGTTTCATCCAGGAGCAACTTTCGAAGAACGCCTATGACGGCTGCGCTCGAGAGTTTGTTGTTTTCCGAAAGTGTGATATGCATGGCGGACTCTCGTTGAAGAATTCCACCGTCAAGTGCATGGCGGGCAGATGGATCGTACGCGTAAGATATACCTCCGAAGACTCCGGTTTCGATGGGATGAACAACCCCTCGCGTAACGCCGTATTTGTACGCGATTAGCTGGTCCCTTAAACCCCACAACAAAGATATTGGTGCCTGCACACACCACTCGAGTCAGCCTAATTACACACCTTTGATCAAACAGTGCACCATCTGCACCCTTTGGCACAATCATGCTCAAATACGCGTTTGATTCTTTCAAAAGATCTGGAATCTTGCCGTCGGTAGTCGAAGGCTCTTGGCGAATCTCCATCAATCCCAGGTAGGAACCGTACGTAAGAAGCCCAGCTGTGATCGCACCACCCTTGAGATTGATACGCTCGAAGTTGCTTGCATCCTCAACGATGCAATCGCCAACACAATCGATTTGTCCGTCGATGATTACCACTCGTTTCTGCAGTAGATCGCTGCCGGATAGCGTAACCTCTTTTATACCATTCGCGCTTCGAAGGTAGGTGGCAGCGACTCCTGTAAACACGACGTTTCGGACTTCGACTTCACTTCGAAGAGGAGGATCTCCCCGGGTGTCAAGAGCGGTTTTCCAGCCCTGAGCACTTCCTGCCGGTGGTATGTCTTGCAAATGCGGTTTGAGGAGGGTGCTCGGATTCTGCAACTGCGGAATTCCGTCAATATAGACCTGTACAGGTCTCGCGCCCAATTGCAGAGGCATTGAATCCCACACGACAACGTCGGCGTCGAAACCGCTGTCGATTCTGCCCATTCGGTGATCCAATCCCAAGGCTTTTGCAGGATTGCTGATAACAGTCTTCAAGGCGGCGGACATGTTCAGCCCATACATATATGTCTGCTGCGCTTCAAATAGCAGGTACTGGGAGTTCAGAACCGGGTGATCTGAAACACAGGTCGTCATGATGCCCGCCTCGGTCAGGATGTACGGCGCATATTCGCTTCCACGCAGTGACTCGAGCTTGTATCTGGCGTTGGTAGCGAAAACAGCGGCAGCAGGAGGGCCTCCATAAAACTGCTTGAGCCGGGGAATCGTCAAATAAGCTTCGTGAGCGTGATGGATGGTGGAGATCTTGAACTTGAACTGATTCGTCAATTGAGCGAGATTGTTGTAATCGAGCGTCTCGTACGAGTGTGAATTGCTACAAGCAATATTCAGAAGACACGGAGTATACCTTGTACGAGATTCACTCACACGTTGACCTTTCCCCTCAAGATGTCGATCAAGAGCTCTTTTGCAAGGTCATCCGGGAACTCTCCGGTGTTGTCATGACCTTTGGCACACCAGTCGTCCTGGGCTTGCTTTAGCTGTGATGCCTCGTCGAAACTCTTGCGAAGATGCCAAAGCGAATCAAGGCGCGTCTGCGAAAACACTCTACTGGGATTCTCACTGTGAGAGTGGGACGTTGCCGTCAGTGTCAGGCGAGTGCTTGCTGTTTTGTGACACGTACCCAAATGCTGTCTTAACATATCGCTTGTGGCCGGTTCGAACGAAAGAATGGTTGCCAGAACCATCGTATACGAAGGGTGCCTCGACCATGAGCGCTGCAGGACTGTCGACTTCTGTCTTTCGGAGTTTGACAACGAAAGCCTGCCCACCCATGGAGGTGGCGCTGCCGGGCAGGATAAGGTTTGTCGTAACACCTCCAGAGATGATGAGAGGAGCTGCGGCATCGTGTGTATTCAATCCGTTAATCGACATCAAGTAAGGGTTGACATCCGCTGCCACCGAGTTCGTATCATCGGACCCGCGAAGGCTGGGAGAAGCGTCAACCCCTGCATGCGAATGCCTTCAGAAACGCTCAGCTGACTCAGGTCTTGCACCGCTATCTCGGGAACGCACATATCCACGATACCAGGGGTGATCCAGCGGCCTTCGACGTCAATCTCCTCGGTACGCTCCGTAGCCAGGCGCCTAACGTCGTGGTCCTTTCCGATGGATACAACCACACCGCCTCGAAGGAAGATGGTGGCGCCGTACAGAATTTCCTCGCCATTGTCCCCACCAGTCCATACTGTGGCATTCTTGAGTAAGACTGGTTTGGCGTTTTGGGGTTCAAAGCGATCGCTGACGGTTCTGTTCGCCCTGTAGGCGGTAGTGTCGGGCGGCATCATCTTGATGGCTTGACATTTCAAGAGGCCTCGCTTGACGATGTCGGAGACGATAGGCTTGGTGCCAGGGATAGGACTAGGGAAGTAAGGGCCATAGGTCACGTAGCACCAGAAGAGAAACAAGATAATAGGAAATGCCGGTATGGTGATGAACCGACCTGATCGCGATTTGGGTGGATTATCCTTTGTCGAGTTGTGCGTCGGTAGCGTTTCGTCGGATGCACCTTTGCCCTCTTGCTCTGGCTGGCCGGAGTTGAGGGGACCTCTCTTATAGGCAGTAGACATGATGGGGGTGCGGCTAGGCCAGAACGGTGCGAGTTGACCTGGACTGCGGGCCAGGGGAAGATTATATATTCTGAAAGGCCTCAACGTCTCAGCGACTTCCGCATGGCACCCGTCTTTTGCGTTTCGGCGTTCCCCGGTATGTCTACCGCGAGCCAGATATAGTCTGGGCCAGTAACCAGCTGGTACGATACTACCCATCGACTCATGATCATGGGCCAAAGGCCGGCAAGCCCCACATCAGGTCTACACCTACTCCGTCAAACTCAGGCCCAATCTCTCGTGTAAGTCTTTCACAGTCTCTCCTGTCATCATGGCGTACTTCGAACCGCACCGCGGATATCAAGCAGGTTGATTATGCGTGGGAAACGTCACGGTGAGAGTGAATGTCAGTCCGTTGTCGTCGTATAGCTGGTCGGTGCAGATACTTGGAGAGCTCGCTTACCTGACCGATCAGAGCCTGAGCACCATCCCTGTTTTCATCCGAGAAATATAACGATAGTCTTGTCAGAACATAGGTAGATTTCAATGTGGATGGGACCCACTTGATCTCGTTGTAGGAGTGCAGCATCTCGATATGGTTTCGCACGATGGCCTGAGCATCGACATCCCTGCGGGACAACAAAGACAGCAAAAATCAGCCTCATTATGCATCCACTACCCCTCTCGACTCTTGGACCGCTGCATACCCTAGCTGCTTGGAGAGCTCCGCAACTTCGGCTTGAAGAGTGTCTCGTCGTGCTTGGAGTGCCCCAATGCGACCGGATGAGGCGAAGTGTTGCGTCATCTATTCCCCATTGCCCGTTTACCACAGCCCTGCTGTTAGCTCAACCCAAGGAATCCATCTTAAGAAAGGATCTCCTTACCTTGCTACTCTTCTTTGTTTCTTTAGATGTCGGGGCACACGCAAAGTCGATACAGCGTGCGATGGCGAGAGCTATCCGTGCGGAGCTGATGCACTCTATTCTGAAGATCACTTTCTACATCGCCATCATTCAGTCGAAATGGTTGACCTACTAATGGTCTGCTGAAGGCCAGGCTGGCTTGACGGGTTCGCGCGAGAATGCGATCGCCCCTATCGCGTCAGTCCGCTTTCTTCTACTAACGAGACGCCTGACAGGCACCATGCCTATCTGCTTTTCCCTTCAATGCCACGACTGACGGTCCCGGGCGACACGCGAGCGGGCAGAGTTAATGGAAAGACCTCGTGTTCAGCGATTTGCAGTTCCACTGTTTCGAAACCCTTCAGCAGAGTTCCCTTACACCTGCCCTACCACTGGATGATAGATTTTGGCGCAGCACAACACCATCCCAGAATACGACATATATGACGCTCATCAATCATAATCCGCTGACAGACTTTGACAAGATACAACCACCTTGCGGACCAGTAGGACAGTCACCCCAACATGCGTTACCGCACAGTACGCTCCGTGAGCTCTGATTCTTGACGAAGAATTTCGGCTTGTCTGTATCGCCAGTACCTATGATGAAAAGACATCGTCTCGAGCGACACTCGGGGGCGCAACGTCAGGTTCTAGACTCACGTCTTTCTCATAACATCCCACCGTTCTGCTAGCTCCTGATAGAGCCATGCCGCCTTTTGACACGAGCTTCTACTTCCGTTCTTCAACCCCAGTTCGGCCTCGCAGTCTGCCAGCCATTCAAGGGCGAAGGGGACAGGTAGGGGTGTATCCGGGTTTGCGGCAGTAGTGATTTGCGGAGGGTTATGAGGTATGGCAGACGCCGCTAACGGTGCGGGTATCGAGCTAAATGGCAAGATGGCAGGGAGTGAATGCGAGAGGGGTATTCCAAAGTGTTTGTGCACGCTGCATAGGGAGAGGCGACGACGGTCAGCCGTCGGAAGCAGTAACTAACCCCGCCACTTACCCCCGCAAGTAATTCCAAGCCGACGCATTGTGAGGAATAGTCCGGATCTGGAATAGGGCATATCTGTCGTATTGAACATTTAGAGATTGTATTCTGATGGCACAAAAGTAGATCGTGACTTACTCCAGTTCAGCTTGTGGATCCGGTGTAACCCCTCTTCTAGCGATTTTGAGATACCATCTCCAGCTCCAGGCCGAATTGTTTCTACCATCCCCTCGCCTAACAATTGTACTTTGCTCTTCATCCTCGCTTTCCACAGGAACAATCTTTCCTTGATCCATGTTTGATAGTTTGCCTTTTAGCGGCGTAGCATCCTTCACGCGAAACTCGAAACTGCTGTCCAGCATCCGATTGCACCACTCGATTTCTTCTTCCCAGGAATCCTCGCTGAAACGGTTTCCGCCTTGGGCATCCGGTAGATTCGAGAAGTGAGAATAAAGCCAATTGAGATACGCCCATGTATGGTAGTTTTTCGCATCGGGCAGGAGCGAGTTGTGAATAAAGTCAATTTCTTTTCGAAGGCCTTCCAGATCAGGTTGTAGATGGGTAATCAGCATCAGCCGATGATGCCTGTGTTCCCAAAGCAGCCAGGGTGTTGAGCTCGGTATTAATACTCCATGAGACCGAGCGACGACTTACCAAACTTGATAGCTTTTCAAATTTTGCTCTGCGAACTCGTTCATCAGCTCCAGTTCCGTCTGCAGATCTTTGTGCAGCTCCAGCAAAGTGTTCATCCGATATTGCCTGAGAGGAAAAGAAGGTGAGGAGGATATTTCGAGATCACTGGCAAACGCTCCGGCGCCTATCGAGCGACGTGCTTACCATACTGTGTAGTGAGCCGGATTTCTACGGATGATGTGCTCAGTCAAGTCCAGTACTCGCTCAGTTCGCTCATTCTTCGTTGCAATCGCTCTAAAGTAATCCATCGCATCGGAATCTATTGAAAGCGGATTATGAGATGACTTCGGGCAAGATAGCGATCGATGCGGTCAATCTTACACTCGCTTGAATACGCGATTGGTACGAGCCCATCCTGGGCGTCCTGCTGCGGTAGGGGTGCTATATCTTGCCATTGTCGACGATTCCCATACGGGACATAAGACTCGTCAGACTAGGTCGAAATGTAGAAACCAGTCAGCTTCAGGGGTTGCTGTATCCTGATATGCTCACCATGCTTGGATGCGAGACGTGCTGAATGTGGGACTTGTTCAGCTGCTCACGAGACAAGGCTGATGGGGTCTGTACATGTGTAGCTGCGTCCAGCGAGTGCCAGCGGCGATGAACGATGAACAATGTACAATGCGAACAACGAACAATCGAATCGTTCTATCGGCTATGAGCGAGGAGTAGCGTACAAAATGATCTTATTGCAGGCACCGGTCATGGGAAAGCCTCTATGTATGGCCGCTATCAATTACAGCGGAGGACGCTAATATCATCTTGCCACGTAGTGTAGTGGTTAGCACCTTTGGTTTTGATCTGTAACGACCACGTCCAAATAACCGGGGTTCGAATCCCCGCGAGGCATTAGCTTTTGTTTTTTGTTTTTGCCGGACTCAAGCTCTGCGCATGTCGCGGGCTTCCCATACATGTCGGGGATGTCTCACGAGGCCTTGCCCTAGAGCTGTGGTGTGACGATGCTCTTCGCACGGAAGCCCAGCATCCTCGAAGAATTTATATCCTGGCCGGAACGGACGATTGGCTAGCTATCGGTACAAGTTCGCGGATTTGTGTCTTTTCCTTTTGCCCCGTCCGAAGTAACACGACAAGGACGCGTATCGGCTTGAGGCTTGCTTCCTTGCATGAACAAGGATGCGACATCCTATCTATATATTGTGCAAGAGGCGGCCCGTAAATGTTCGACTAGACATCGATCGACATACTTCAAACCGGTATCACTAGCGATACTGACGCCGCTACTCTTCGTCCTCCTCGTCGCGTTCTCCCCGAAGCTGTGGAGGCTGAACCAGATGTTAATCGAGGTGAGAAAGTGGCAACTCGAAGACCGGACCTGAACGTACTATTCTTTCATCATCCTCGTCGTCTTCCTCCCTTCCTCGTTTGCGGTTATCGCGCTCGTACCCTTCACCTGTTGGGACATCCGCACCAGCCATACCCAGACCGCCAGCCTCCGACGCGTACGTGTCGTAATGGCCTTGCAACCGCTTCTCCGCCTGACTCTGCCGCCGAAGAACATCATGGCCCCAGCCGCCCCTTCCGCCGTCATACTCCTCCCGATACTCGTCCCTAACCTGGCCGCCGCTTTTCCCTCGACCAAATTGTCGTCCTTCTATGTAGCCCGGGTCGAGGTCACATCGTATGACTCGCTCATCTAGCTTGGTGCCTGATATGTACCGCATGGATGCCAGTGCCTCGGAATGCAGGTAGTATTCGACAAAGGCAAACCCGCATGGCGTCCTATGATATGAGGATTCAGCTTGCAGATATTGAAGAGAACGGAAGATTTATGTACTTGGTATTGCGGTCAAGACCCATGATGATTCTAGATGGTCGAAAGTACGCGGATTAGATTCGGAAGCACGGAATATCAGCAGTGTGCGAGTGGGGACATACCGCTTGATGCCCCCACCCTGTGTCGGATCGGCACATTGTGAGAAGACTGTTACGCAAGATTCAAGCTTGAGCTTCCAACTTTGCAACACGCAGACGTCCCTTACGTTCGTAGATTTGAGCTTCCGTAGTGTAGAAACTAAGGTTACCGAGGTAGAGAGTTTTCGAGTTTGCTAGTTTTGCTTCACGTTCTTCCCTGCTTTCCTGTGACAAGCAATCATTTAGTTTGACAGTTGAGGGAGGGATGAGACATGACACCCGGACTTGCTCTTGCGTGATGATCTTTGTAACTGGACGGGTGATCTAGCCGTTCGACGACGTGGGCCATTGTAATGTTCCTGTGCTACCGGCTGCGGGATTCCCCGATGCAATCTGGGTTGACTGGTCGTCGGGTCGAAGGCTGCGCGTCACTGGGGTGGGAGCTAGGGCGAATGGCTTTACAGAAGTCGGGGTAGATCGAGCAATCGCCCAGTTATCACCGGGCAAGATCACTGTCAATAGGGGTAGCAGTCCTGGAACACCAGTGGGAATGAAAGTGCGAAACGAGTTTTCGGCGGCCGCCAATGGGCTGCCGGGCGCGGAAGCAAGCAAGCTGTCTCTACACACAGCTCGAGGCGCGGTCATTCAATTCATGCAAGACATTCATTCTGCAGGGTGAATTGAGTCGCTCATTCATCGTCAGTCGGCTGTCGTCTTTCCCTTCTTGCCACCACCTACAGCTCCTCGTATCGCTGCACACGCCGCGTATATGGTTGTTCCCCGTCTCACACATCCTTCGAGCAGCGCACCTCCGAATCACATCTGTATAACGTCATCTATCGACGTCTTTCGGTAGTTCCTCAACCAGTCTCCCCTTACCGACATGTCAGATCCTATCGAACCTAAGCTACTAGGAGAGCTGGCGATCGTCGTCATCCGCGCTGTAAGTCTATCAAATGATTGTGGGTGGTCTCGCAGCTAAAGGCCCGGAAACATATGGCGGATAGCAACATCTCTCTGATCGTAGCAAAATCGGAAAGCACCATCCCTACGTCGCCCTCAAATATGGCAACAACAAGACCAAGACCCCGGTTGTCAAAAAGTAAGCTCGTGATATTATTTGATTTTCTTCAATGTGCTAACGTTACACCTTTGCCAATAGAGGAGGTCAGCATCCGACCTTCGACGCAGAGGTTCGCTTCAAGATTACAGAGGATGCCGAGGACATAATCAGCCGACATGCTGAAAACAGCGAGCATGATTCCACTGGGTCAAAAAAAGGCCGACGGATTCCGAAAAGTAGGGCCATGGTCGTGAGCGTTTTTGCGGATGATCCCAAGGAACCCAAACTCGTAGGAGAAGCAGTAGTCGATTTGACTACTGTGTTCGAGAAATGCGAACACGATGGTACGTGGAGATCTCAACGTCATTCGTTTCGATAGCTCAAATCTGCTTCTGCTGGCAGACATGTTCGAGTTGAAATACAAGGACATGTTTGCAGGAGAAATATACCTAGAGATGACCTACTTCATCAACGTAAGTCGCGTGCTTTGCTTACCCATCTCGTTCCGAGCGGATCTGAATTCCATTCGACAGGACGCCCCACCAATACCCAAGAAGGTTCTAAAACCCCTGAGCTGGATGGATTACGGGACCACTGGTCCCCTCCCGCCAGGTGAGTCCTCTTGACCCGCTGAGCCCTCGATATTCTAATATATAATTCGCGTTCAAGATGCCGTACGACAGAGCAGCTTGGAGTCCAGACCATTCACTATCGCAATGCATCCTTCCGCAACTCCCGAAGCTGCCCACAGTCGAGACAGTTATCCTGGCACTGCCGCGGTCTATAACCAAGCCATACCATCAGCTGGCGCGTACATTCCGCCACCTTCGTTTTCTGGAAGACATTCCCGCCACGATTCCCCAGCTCTCCCGCGCCCCGGGCCGTCTTCGGGCTCCCTAATTCCAGTCTCTGCGCATTCCATGCCTTATCCGGCAGTACCGAGCCCTGGAGACGCGCACCCTCAAGTACATGCCAGTCATGCTCACAGACATTCATTGACTGGCGCCATACCCCAGCATGGTCACTGGCAGAATGACCAAGCGCACTATCAATCCGCGTCGATAATTACACCTGGACGCTTAGTAACTTCGCCACACGGCGCTTACGAAGCGCAACCATCGCCTGCATATCCTGGACAATATCAGCCCTTATTGGCAAACCAGCCTGCCGGTTCTTCGACATACACCACTGTGGCGCCTCCGTCCTCATCGTTTCCTCATTTGGGAGATATCGCTATGGCTTTGCCGTATTTGCCGCCACCGCCGGCGGTCGAATTGCCTGGGAGGACGACGCCGTTTCCGTTACCCTATGGCAGTTCTGTTCTAGCAGGTCGACCGACATCTACTTCGGTAGATTACCCGTACCAGCCATCATCGAATGTACCTGTGACTGCCTATCCGTCACAGTCCGCTCCGAGCGTCATCGCACACACCACCGGCTATGTACCTGCACCTCCACGCCCGACGTCAACTCATACTGCGACATATCCGCTCTATGATAATCGGCCTTCCTCAGCCATGGGACGAATCCCGCCTCCCGAAAGACCGTACTCGTCTGCATCTGCACACTATCCCTCGACTGTCACGTCGTCTTTCCACATATCATCAGCGAATCTAGCGCAAGCCGGTCCCTTCGGTCCTGGCAGTAACAGGGTCGACTCGTCGCAGGGGCAATACGGAACATCTTCAGCCTACCCAAGTGACTTTGCGGAACCTCCAACCGGTCACAATCAACCCCAGGATGGCAACTTCGCCACCCCTTATCATGATCCGCAAATGAACGCAACATACAGTAATACAGCAGGCTACACCCATCCTGACGGTTACCCTCCGCCACCTGTGGCAACTGCACCGACTTGGACATCTCCACCTGCAGACTCAAAGCCAGGTCGGAATTACCTCCGGTCTTTGGGTGTGGGTCACGCACCTACCTCGGGGGTAAACCAGCCTGATCATTCCAGGAACGCATGGGCGGCCGACGTCGGCGGTCACAACACATCTTGGCAACCTTCAGCACACGCACGTAATGATATCCCTTATGGACAATTCGTGCCTGAAACGTCTGGGTCGGTTCCGCCGTCCGGTCACACAGCACATCCACATCAGCCGGGACAGGACAGTGGATATGGTCTGCACCTGCAGTCGACAACGTACAATGGATATTGATGAGGGTGACCCCAGGCGCTGCATGATATCTATAAAATTGATCTACTATGGTTTATCAGGCACTTCTCTTGTACAACCTATGTACGAAATGCGGTCAGAGGAGCAATCATAATGTGATTACAGCAGAGTGTTAATCCCACTCGTCGCCGCTGTCGTCATCCTGCTTCGGGCGCCCGCGGTCGAGATCGTCTCTGTTAGTCCTGATGATCTTATTGCGCCTAGAGCTGTTTCTGTGTTCGTCGCCGTTGACCGGGTCAGAGTCGTCATCACTTTCTCGCATGGTGGTTGAGGGACCAGAAAGTAACGTCTCGGCCGTCGTTTTCCTTCTGTAGCCGACTGGAGGCAATACCCCTGTTGCGTGGAGAGATAGATATTTGAGGTCCTACGCAATGTTTTAGCGAGGATCATACGGCTAACCTGAACGTTTCAGTCTGAATTCCAACGCAGCGGTTGTAAAGTTGTCGTCGTTTCCAAGTTCTTCGAAACCGATCAGCCTATGGCCAAAGACAGTACAGCCTTTGAGCTATACGCTTCTCGCCACCGCTCGAGAGTTGTACTAACCTATCTGTGGCGTTGCCGTTGATGAAAGATATGACGCAAGGCAAAACCTTGACTCCCAGCCGATTCACAAGAAATGGCGAGTTTTCGACCGATGTTCTTAGAAACAGCGTGTTGGGATGCTTTGGAGCTAGTGCCTTGCCGTACGTGATGTGGGAATAAGCAATGCGCTCATGAGGGCGGTGTGCCCGTAGATTTACCTGCAGATGTCGATCCATGATCGCGCAACGTTGAAACTCGGGATGTGTAAAATGAATGATACAGAATTCCTCCTTCCTACTCGGTACAAGGTTGGCAACATCCGCGGCACAGTGCTTATCGAGGGACTTACGAGCTCCGCTGGATCAATTCTCGCTCTTCTTTCACCTCTCGATATGAGCCATACCAGCCATCTGTGCCTCCCTGCCTGTCCCTGGTATTGCGGCGGTCTACGTCTTCTGATAGCTGTTGCAGTCGAGCTTCCCTGAAAGCTCCCCAGTTGAAGCGAGAGTCCGTTTTGCCTTCACCTTGCTCTATCTGCTTCTCAAGTTCTTCAAACAGTTCGTTAGACGATACCGACGAGCTGCGGGATCTGCTCTTGCGCGTCAGCGATGGGTCTCCACGCATTCATGAGCGGAACTGACCTTGCCATGGTGAAGGATATGGCGGGATAAATGTCGCCACGTCCAGGGGTTCCCAAGTTGATATGCGGGTATGTATTCAGATTTGATCCAGGGATGATTGCATCAGAAGAATCAAATAATAAACCTCGCTCCACGCGAACGAGTGATCGATCACACGAAACTGAATATCGACTAATGACCCCCCGCAGACTTCCACATGGACCTCCTTCTTTACAAGGCATCATATCATCTGGAAGTCGAGACGGCATCCAGCGTGACCAACTCGCCTAACCTTCAGCGATCTACCAGCACATCCACCAGCTACAGACTAACATGGTCCGCTCTACAATGATCTTCAGGGTACCGGACGGCCTTCCCCTGGCGGCCAGTGTCGATGACAATGGGGTATGTGGTGCTCCGTACGTTTCCAAATAGATGCGGCACTCACTCTCGCTCCCTCGCTGCCAGTCTGAGCAGCAACTAGCCGAGCCTAAACAGCAGTCAAAGCTGATCAGCAGAAGACTCACGGAGAAGAGTGAACCAGCTTGTTCAATAGAAACGGGAAACTTTGTGATACAGTATGTTTGCCGTGGCATATACCCATATCGTTGGCTGAAAAGCCTTTGTGCAATTAGCTACCTTCTGCTCGATCAAGTGGCATATCTTGCTATCTGCGACAAATCCTATCCTCGGAAACTGGCCTTTTCCTACCTTGATGAGCTGTCCAAGGAGTTCCAGCGGTCCTACGAAAGCCAAATCGCGAGTGCAAACAGGCCATATAGCTTTAGGGGTTTCGGTGAGTAATGGGTATTCCCTTCTCATCTTCCGGTCTAGTACTCACAACCCAAGTTCAGACACGTTCATCTCGAAAACCACTCGACTCTACGCGGATACGCGAACGGCTCAAACCGCGGCGCTGGCCCACGGAGCAGGCGACACATCATCCGGGTCTTCAAACCTTGACAAGATGAACGCGGAGCTTCAGGATGTGACCCGAATCATGACAAAGAACATGGAGGATTTGCTCTGGCGAGGTGATAGCTTGGATCGTAAGTTGTTTCTATGTTACCATGTGGCTGTGGACCTAAAGCTGCGCGAGCTTGTCAGGCATGTCTACCTTGTCAACTTCACTTCGATCTGAATCGGCAAAGTATCGCAAAGCGGCACGCAATATCAATCTTCAGGCAATGCTGCGAAAATGGGCACCCGTCGGCGGTATCGCCTTTTTCATGATCCTGTTTATTTACTGGCGATTCTTCTAGCCCTCAGATATGCTGAAAGTCGGTGTTTGATAGTAGTCGGGTGAGTCGTACAGTGAGTTGTAACGTCATGCAGACATCAATGCCTGTCATAGAATGCGTGCCTTGTGAAAGAGGGTGATGACCGTGACTGACAAGAAGGCCTTGAGCTCTCTGGGCGAATACGTGAGTCTGACTACGGGGACTTCAATACGGTTCACTACCTCACGTCCCAATACAGCACCCCGGGCGTTTGACAGAAGGCCGCCACCAGAAAGCTCACGCCGGATCATCCCCGGAAGACTCGCTCGGAGTTGATGCTAGTACGACAGAAAAAGTGCTACAAGCGTTTCCTTATTCCTGGTCGAGGGTGCAGCTACCGAGTCAACGCCGCTGCTAAGTCGCTGTCTCACGCTGCCTTTGGCCTTTATCTGAGTGCAGCCGGGGGTATCCCTTGGCCTCTGCCCGCTTTCCGTGAAGCTCGTGACGAGACACCGGCGCTTCCACCGCTGGGACGATATCTGCTATCACCGTTTATGATGTTCAAGTTGCGCAGCGGCGACTGCTCGTGGACAGATGACATGCCGCCAGGGACTGTGATGTCGGCAGCCGCTCGTACGCCCCTTCTCTTGTACGGCGACTTGTTACAATGGCGCAAGGTGCGCGATAGCCGTGCGAGAGGCAGCCCGCGCCCCATCACATCAGTGAGTCCGAGCGGAGTTCTTGCAATCCAGTATGTATTGGAATAGCACGCATCCACATAAGGAAAGATGCGTCAAGTGATGACACTGGACAGGTAAAGCACTGAATCGATGCCGACGAACCCCGGCCGGTGATGCAAGTCGAGCGGTCGATCTGCAAGATCAGCGCTGCAATGGAGACGTCGCGAATTTCCGACGATGTAAATCATGATCTAAACCCAAATCATGTGTAATGTGCTGCAGGTAGTACTTACGGGTATTGGTGTTTGGATCATAACCTCTTCACATCATGGATAGTCTGATGTGACAGCAGCTCAATGTGATGAGATTATTTGTATCGGCGTTTTTCTGAACAAGCGTGATGTACATTGTAGACTGAATCCGACTTCCACCAATCTTTGCATCCGAGATTTCCGTGTTTCAGCCTGCGACATGAGCGTCCAACATAGATCCTCAAAATGGGGTGTGTGACACGACGGCAGAGCTGGATAAGATTTGCTTGACGGTTTCAGAGTGGAGAAGAATGTCAGGCGGTTGTGGGGTAATCGAAAGTAAGCCTGCGTGAGTGGAAGAATAAGGAAACCGCGAGGTGAATAGGTCGAAAGCGACGACACGTATCAAACCGTCCATAAATCGCTCCTTCTTCGCTCCGAGGGCAACCAGCGGGTCGAAAGGAATCGATAGCGAGTTGTGCCACGGCACGGCTCAACATCCGCTGACCAAAACGAGCCTCCAAGGCGATGCCGTTGACAAAAGAAACGATTCTTATCTCAACAGGGCCAAAAGAATTGAGGCCCGGTCTGGGATTTGAACCCAGGACCCCCCGCATGCGTTTGAGCTGCAGGAACCCAAAGCGGGGATCATAGCTACTAGACCAACCAGGCGGGAATGTTTGGAACACCGTAAAACGCTAATGTTCACGAAGAGACCTAATCCCGCGAGCCAGACGCGCAATTGGTTGTGGCACCGCAGCTGGAGAACGCGCGTCGCCATACCTGTTGGGAATCCATGTCAAGTACTGACAGCTGTACTGTCGCCGTTGTAAAGGGATTCAAACACACCAATAAACAATACTTACTTACTATGTGACACATGTTCTATCCTTGGAGTGAAAGACGAGGGTAGCTAGTCCTATGGAAGCCTTGCACGCAAAGGTAGCTCGAGAATTAAAGGTAAATTAAAGGTAAATCAAAGGGTGAATCGTAAAACATGAGGGCTATTACAAAAGGGGGCAGAAGGCGTACTATATATACCTATTGCCTATGTACGGCCGTCCTAGGGAAGAGAGTTCTCCCAAGGGCAAGTGAATTTACTGAAGTATCTGAAGTAACTGAAGTAAGTGAAGTAATTGGGGCTAACTGAAGTATCTGAAGTATCTGAAGTAAGTGAAGTGTCTGAAGTAAAGGCTGTCTCTCTACAGTAAATCAAAGGGCGAAGCAAAAACTCATGGGAGCTATCTACCATTGCGTGGGTCGTCGGTCAGTCTCCTGAGACTGATATTGACGGTCATCAGCATAGGAGCAAAAGGTGGTACGTAGTCAAGTAGAAAATGGGTAGTTACTGGAACTTCTTCAACGAAGTTATTTGTTTAATCCACTAAGCAATGTCATATAAACCGCTCAACGACCGAACGCCATATTCCGGAGCTTACTAGTGGTAGAATTCGCTAGTCGGAATGAGATATCATCTAATCTATAGTGGAAGCTATGATGATAAATAAGCGATGCCGACTCATCCTATCCTCCAAGTGCGTAAACGTTGGTCGCTTCTGAGTATCACTTCAGAGTTTCAGTAACATCACCATCTCACCAAATTCAGCAACTTTACTTCCGCTTGGGAGAACTCTCGCCTCTAGAACAGCCTCAATAAAAGGAATACGAAGAGTCGAACATCGGACAACGATTTATGACACTATTATGGTGCTACACTACTTCGCAATTCGTTTGATCTTTTACTTTAGTTATTGTGAAGTAGTTCCTCTTTTAGTAAATTATGCTGAACTGGTGGAGACTTTTCAGGATCCGTATGCTAGTCCTCCGCTTACAGTCTCCAAGCCTAATCTGCATCAGTCAGAATGCATCGTTTGCGTTAGATGCTTCTACAACTTTATCTGGGTATTCTAAGATAGCCCATTCGCCTGCGACATGAGGGAACAGTTCCAGCACAAGCGTTGTGAGCTTTGCCCTTCCGCGTGATAATGGATATCTCACGTGAAGTTGCACTCTTCACGCAAAGCAACATTTCAAAACATATAGAGGGCTTTTGCCAGCTGAATCCTTTTGTAACGCCCTCGAGCCTCTGGAATGTGGATTGTCTCATAACGTGATGACTCGTCGTCTGATCTGCACTCGACTCGGAAGCTACCGCTTCTTCGTAGCACGTCTTATGCTCCCTTTAGCCTCTTGTATAAGCAAGAATGACCATAGAACGTAAGTTGTTTGCATCATTTACCAACGTGGAATGAAGACTCAATCGGAAAGTAACAGATGGTCTTCCGCATCCGACGAGACTTAGGCACCCACGACAATGCAATGTGATTAGGGCGTCGTACGTGGGCACCTCGAGCCAACATGCGTTATTATAGTCATCGCAGGGACGCTGCTAGGCCAAACCTTACACCATCAATCTGGTATACCTTTCTGCGCGAGAGAACAACTGATGGTGAGGCATGAAAACGGGCCAAAAACAGCATTCAACTATAGTGGCCTTCTCTGCTCATGCCAGTCTTTCGACCGTACCCTTGCATATTCAGTAAGCTGTGACTATCACGAAGTCAGACATATGCATATGGAGGAAACATGGAGGATAGAAGACATACAGGCCATGGAGCACGTCTGTAGGGGTGTGTCTAAGTTCGGCTAACTGTGGTGTTCTTAAGGAGCAGAAAAGCCATGATTTATCCTTTGACATACGTCGAATTCGGAGTTGCCTTTGCGTGCGGGACCTTCATTGCACTAGCTACTATCGTCGTTCACTCCGAAATAGATGATTCGTCTATAGTCTATGGCTTTACCTCACTAATTTTATGCTGGCGAGAGTCTTTACAGGACGGATCTGAGTTCAGGCTGGCCGCCCACCGGATTATCCATTCGAGTCGATTTATCGTATGGATCGGGGCCCGTGGCCAAGTGGCCGAGGTGAGGGTTATTATGTAAAGATCGAAAATCCATTGCTCTATGGGATGAGCACGATGATCACATTGTGTACGAAGAATGCGCCTTGAATAGCCAATTTGTCACAGCGCAGTGTATGAGACTCGCTAGCCAATATAGAACAGATAACATAGCAATGCGCTACAGGTCACTGGCTACAGCATCCTTTCTTCGAATACGGATCGGTCGACCAGCGTGGCAACGGACGTAAGACTCTAGGTAATATCGATAGCTACGGAGTGTACTGTAAACATTCATTAAGCTAAGAATGAGCCTTAGTATCTAAGCGTTGACGACCTGTACTGCGAATGGGTTGAGCTTAGACAAAGCCTGTTTGTAATGATACGTATCAGCCTTAGTAGAGCATGACATGTTTATACGTTAATCCTGCCTCGCTCGATTGACCTTTCCTTCACCTTTCCGCCGTCTCTCGTCTACCTTTGTCGAATCTCTTCGATTTTAACGTCAAATTTTCTTTTCGCCTTCTTGTCACATCCCGATCTCTCGTTCTGCCTTCACGCGAGTTTTTGACGGTGTACAGTATCACACTACTTCATGCGAAAAGCGTTATCATGCACTCAAAGGATTTCACGCGAAGTTCGCTTTTGGCATGGGTATGTATCCTTCGCGTGAGCTGCACTCTTCACGCAACGCACCATCTCTGGACAGCTAGAGGCCTCACTACCCGTCAGATAGGCATATATAGCTGGCTTCGAGCCACTAAGTTGTAGACTCTCTTATGACTGATATCTCACCCTTTGATCCACTCACAATTCCGAAACTACCCTTGCTCTTCGTATAAGGATGACGATAGAACGTAGATCGCGACAGTGTTCTTCGCTGACGCATATCAAGCTGCAGAATAAATGCACCGGACATAAGAAGAGATAAGATAGATATTCCTGCGATAGGGGATTGCCATGACGAAATCGGAAACGATAGGAGGCGACATCGGGGCGTGACTGACTGATATTCGATTAACCGACCTTTGTCAGAGGCGCGATACAAGGCGATGCAAATTTCCCGTGTATCCAACATTATGGGCGGAAAAAACATCCGGAAAAAGCGGAACAAATCAGGTACTGTAGATAATTGCCGAACAAGTGATGTACACTTCCTACTTCAGATTAAGCTTGGTACCGAAAGTGGAGGACAAAGATGCTGATCCTGAGAACACAACTCAAAGTAGCTTTGGATTTGAGAGCAAGGAAAAGAATGAAACAATGTTCATGTAGCTAAAACAAGTGAGAATCGCTGCATATACATGTTTATCTATATATGTAATCTGCCTAGCTACTCTCTGTAAGATTTTCGACAAAGTGCTGCGCCACGACGTCTCCATTGATTTGCGAGGTGCTTGGGGTTGTTTATCACGAGCTCTGCTCTGCGGTGAGCCATTCGGCACATATTGTATTACAGTCTGTGGTGACATTCGTTTCACTGAAGCCAGAACGAAGGGGCATTAAACCTAGCTTGCTTCAGCTTTATCACTTTTGTGTGAGTTAGCTACGTCTGAAGCATCAAGGTGAGCGAGAGATCGGGTAGCCTTGAACCACGCCACGACTCCACTTATATCATCCAAGCTCCGAAGCCTGAAGCGCGATTCCGACTTTCTGGCTTCGAGGAAGTATGCAAGTTCGAGGTATCCTGTCTCATCAAGCCTACGGTAGCTAGCCAGAGCAGTAAAAGAGGCCTCTCTTGAGGCTTGTAATCTGATAACACTGTCAACAAATCTTAACTGTTTCATGTACGGAAGGGTTCTCTCTCTACAAATGGTGTATGAGTGCAACGTTATCTGTCGGATCCTTTGTATATACTTTGCGTGTAAACGCCTATGATCGCATTACGTGCCTGTCCTTTGCAGATGCTAAATTCAATTACGGCCGCACCAGACTGATGAAACATGCAGCAAGCTGCTGTTGGTCTGGGATCAAGCTCCGCTCTTAACTATGGGCGATCGAAACCACCGGATTTGAACGCTATTTGCCCCAAGGGCGCCGCGCCCCAGGGTGCCCGTGGGTAATGCCTCTCCATTGCGTTTGGCTTCATATAACGCAGGAAATCGACGAAGTCCCCAACTTTTCCCTCTGGGAGGGACCGAATTCGAACTTTTTCCATCGCTCCGACAGAACGTTGCAGATGGGATCAGACTCGCTGCGCTATTCGGCTTCGCCCAAGTCTGGCAATGACACTGCGGGGAACGCACTCAGTCTGTTTTTTTCAGGCTATACCGTATCACCCACAACATCGTATGCGCAAGTATAGCCGACACCAGACTGGAGGAGCAATAGCCCAGCGGCTCCGCTCAGAAGACTTGCAGCTTACACGTTGGCACTGCACACTACCGATAATTGTAAGAGATACAAGATGAAAGAAGATATCAGGACGAAAATGGGGTTCCCTTCAGTCATGTCTTGATAAATAGGTGCACATCGCTTGTGCTAGCTCCTTATACTACCGTAAGGCTATCTTAGCTTATCTAGGATAGATACCACTTGCATACGACAACACGACTTATGATTCACCCTTTCAACCCTTTCGGTTTACCTTTAATTTCCGAGCTACCTTTACGTACAAGCTTTTCCCTGGAATAGCTGCCCTCGCTATTCTCTCCGCGGTAAGACAACATGGTCATAGTCAGTAAGTACTGTTTGGTATGGTGTTTGATCCCTTTACAAAGGTAACACACTATCTGCCTGTCGTCAAGCCTTCACGGAATCACAGAATTGCCGGAAAATGACGAATTTCTGAAAATGCGGGGAGGCAGCGACGAAGACGCAGGAGAGTGAACATCGTTAGTCATGCCAGTTGGGAGGTCTGCTTATCTTCCGCGTTGGGGTGGGGCGGCCAGGGGTATACCGACTCTTGTAATGTATCCGACGTCGCATTCCACTTCAGGCAAGGAGGTAAAAAGCCCATCATGGACTTAGGCTGGAGATAGGTTCTTAGAGCTAGCCCATCCATCGATTCGGGGAAGATATGAATTATTTGCGATGTGCGTTCTGAACGTAGAAAAAGAGACAGCCAAAGTAAACCTTCATGCGTGCGGGAGGAGAAACCCACACAGACAACACACCCCTGCTCTTTACACTGCTCTCTTCACACAAAACACAAAAAGCTCTTTATAAAAAGCTATGCCTCGCGGGGATTCGAACCCCGGTTATTTGGACGTGGTCCTTGGGGATCAAAACCAAAGGTGCTAACCACTACACTACGTGGCAGAGATGCCGGCCTGTTTTTGGTCATAAAGATATGATTTGCCGCATTTGTAGTAATCATTCGTGCTTTGTCCCGATGGTTCCGTAATGTTCAAGATCCAGCGCTGGCGTTGCTGGGCCAAAGAGCAGTGTTATAAAGACCTCCCTGACGTCTACTGAGCTGTCTACTGTGAAGGTCGGAATCCCTCGTCTAATATGTACGCATTCCAGGGGCCGGGGAATTTCCAGAAACATCCTCAGAGGCGTAAATGAATAAAGATATCTACTTGGAACCCGAGCTTGGTCCCCCTGGACGGCTACAAATGCTTTGCGCCCATCCTCGAAGCGAATCGCGCTCTTTCTTGCTTCAAGGCCACGATTTTCATTGGCTGTCAACCCTATCTACCTTCATTTTCAATGAGCTTTTGAACAATGGCAACCGCCCAGATCACCTCGTTCTCCAGGGAACCCTGTGTACTCTGAGCTAGAGAGAAATCTTTCTCAATAATTTCTCTCGCAGCTTTCTTGCCTGTCCTTGAACGACCTCGGCTGGGGACAAAGAACGGACGGGGGCCCTCTGATCTTCCACCATGGCTTCACGGACCTGGAACAGCCTCCCTCAATGCGTGTTCTGAAGTCGAGATCCTTTTCGTCAGACTATGCATTGGACCAACCCCAGCAGTTCTTCCTCTTGCAGTGAACAACGATGATTGCACCCATGAACCATGTATTTTCGGAGAATCAGCCTGCACCTCCCATTACCCAATTGCAAAGTTGCAAGTGCTTGGGATGCACACAGGACCCATAAATACTAACGCAGGACGGGTGTACACGAGGGGTGGAACTGGGATTCCAGGCGCCACTCGATGACGCGCGCTGGTATATCATGGGCTCCCTGGCTCCCTATAATACTACGCCCTATACACCGAAACATCGCAAGGTGGGCACCTCATCGCTTCTGAAACATGAAAACACAACTTGAGAAAGCAAGGACAACAACTATCGCCACAGATACAACTACTAAAAGCTACACGCGGTTATGAAAAGTGTGTGTGTGTGTGTGAGTGTGTGAACACTGACCAGTCTCTGGTACAACATGTGGCGCTCAATGCCGAGCAAACAACCGACTCCAAATCGATTCAGAGCGTTCAGGGGCGGCTTCTCGGTTGATTTGACGTGGCCTGTCGCGAGAGAAATTCCGGACCTTAGACCGACAACCAAAGGCGATGTGTTCGCAAGCAGAACTTACTCATCAAAGGCCCGAGATATGATTTCTGGTGGCAAGTCAGTTGGGACACCCTCTACAAAATTACGGTAGAGTGAATCTTTTAGCATGTGCGAATTGTAGGAGTAAACGCAGTCGATGCGAAGAACGTACGGGAATACACATTAGGATCGAGAGGCGAATATCCCGGCGGAGGTTGGTCACTTTGCTGGCCAAAAACGCCTGTTACAAGCGCCTGGAGCCGTGCCTCGAGGCCGTCGTCTCGGGTCCTAGCGGCACGTCTTCGCCTCCGTTCCTCTATGCGAGCGACATCCGTGGAAGTTTCAGTCCGTTGCCTGCCAGCTCGGCCTCCGAAATACGACGGCGATTCTTGATAATGGTGGAGAGAACGGAGAGAAATGTCAAGTACGTTCGGGGTTGGAGGATTGTGAGGTAAGGGTGAGCCACCGGGACTGTTTCGCGACCCATCGTACATCTCCCCTTCTGGCGTACCATCGTGTGCGTCGTCATGTTCATCACGATAAGCGGTATCTCGGTCTGGCTCCGTGGAGCGGTTCGCCTCGTTTGATGAAACACTTGCCCTCGAAGACGCTGTGCGCTGTGATTGCGTAGAATGATACTCGTCGCCAGACATCGCCTCGTCTTCTTCGCCAACCACGCTTGGAAATGAGCGGCTGAGTTCAGGTCGATCCGTCGGAGAGTGGTACCTCTGCTGTGGGTGATTTGCGCCGTGCTCAGTCTCACCAGCGAGTCGTCCAACATCGCGGGCTTGGTCTGCCTCCCGCAGCGGGGAAGGATGATTTGGCAAGGAAGAATCATTTGTTCCCAAAGACCTGCCGAACCGGCGTTCGCGTCTGGAGCTCGTTCTGCGTTGTCCCATTTGATGAGAAGCTGTTCCTCGTCCCGGGATGGGTTGTGATCCGTACGGCGTTACTGCTGATTCTCCAGTCCGACTGCCATGTCCTTGCGCGGAAGACGCCGAGGGTTCTACTAAGCGTCTTGCCATGTTGCCTATAGTGTCGATATTACTGGCACCGGGCACCCCATATCCTGCATCGAGTAAAATGCTACCACGCTCAGAACCGTAGGCCGGAGGCGGAGCGAGGGTGCCCACCATGGGAGCCAGGCCCCACTTCTTTACGTTGGCTTCGATAAAGACGAAACCCGCCTGTCCAAGATTTACGTGAACACTCGCCGCGCCATTCGATCCGATGGCAGGAAACATGTTGTAGTTGGAAAGTCCGGTGTAGCAATCGTCCAGCTTTCGTCCATTCTTGGTGAAAAAGACGGTACCCGTTCGGGGCCGATACCCCACGCCCAAGACGTCACCTTCATTCAGCGACGGTCCATGTGAGGCCGCTGTGAATGGGAAATTGTGGCACTTGAACCCATCACTGGAAAAGTAGCCAACCGAGACCTTGTTCCAGCCAGGCATCCTGAAACTCGGGTAGGGTTTGGTTGCTAGGCCCACTGCGATCTCGGTTGACGGCGGTTTTTCGTAGATTTTGGCTTCAAAGTAGTAGACGTCGTTGATTTTGGGGATGGGTAGGTTGGCAAGAACGGTATTGGCTCCGCCTTCTCTCATAGCCATGCCCGGTCCGTCGGCCAGAAAGGTGATTTCCGTACGAGATTCGACATACATGGACGGATTGGCCTCATAATCTGGTTCAAAGCACCACGCCGAAACACCTTTCTCTTGTATAGAAAGGAATTGCGAAAGTGTAATGTCCGTCGTCAGGGATGATGGCGGATATTGCAACTGGTAATCTTTTTGGTTGGTTGGAGGGAACTGCGTCAAGCCTGCACTCTGCCTGGGACGTCTCGAAGCCACTCACCCTTTCCTCGCTGATAGCCCTGCCGAACATCATCCGATACCTGTTCGAGCCAGCGAGCCTCAACTCCCTCTATGCCTCCTTCCCCAAACACACCGTCATTTCTCGACAGATCCAAAGGACCGCCATCTTCGACCAGTCGGATGCCCTTTCTTCTTTTGCTGTAGATGATACCGATAAGGAATACGAGGAGCAGAACCAGTAGTGTGGAAAGTATGACAAAGACAGGGAGGAGGATGTAGAGCGTCTTGCCACCGTGAGCGGACCCGGGGAGTCGACTCGGCTGAGGATCGGAAGGCGCAGTGACGATCGGGAAGGGGAACTGTTCCCGTGGCGCCTGATCCGCGAGTCGATAAGGAGGGAGGTCGGATGGCATTGCAGAGGACCGCAAGGATGGTGGACGGAGTGTACTTGCTGAGGGCGGTCAAGGTGTCTGTCGATGATGGTAATGTCAGTCATCACGGTACCCGGCCTTGGTCATGCACGGCGGAAGACCCCGAGATTCCAGACCCTTTTCAACAGAGGGGGGGTGGGTGCCATTGTGGCGCCATAATGAGACGCGGCAGGGTACGGCTGGCTCAACAAAGTAAACAAGGGCGTCGGTTCAGGCAGTATCTACCGTATCTGGTCGCACAAGTGTCCTCCCTCACCTTGTTTTGCTCCCTTCCTTCCTTCCTTGCTTCCCATCCCCGGCCTCACCATGACAGCGGATCATCTTCCAGCCGATCGTATGCCCCAATACTGCCCACCCTCGCCCGCCTCCCGGTCCGCCTTGCAACACTGTTCCACTACAGAAATCCAACTCGCGAGCACTTCATTGGCCGGCATAGAGGATAGTTCACGATCGCAGGATGTCTCGGCCAACCACTCTGCCATCCTTCCAGCGCTATACCATAGTGACCGCAGCATGACCATGCTCTCGCAAGAGACTTACCGGGGCCTTTCCATGCACGCCTTGGCAAATACGATGGATGGCACTGTCGAGACACAGGATCTCTCCGACAAGTCTCATCCTCAGCCCCAAGAGTCATCGATAGGAAACAAAAGAGTGCTACTCCTTGGGAGTCGCCTGAGATCCCGAGAATCTCAAAGCCAATCGATCAGTAAGTCCAGACGAATGCCACCCTCCAAACTCCGCATGGCCGCTGATACACGAATATAGAGTCCTCCGTCAACGAAACCACCAGCTCCACCAGCTTCGATCTTTCTCGCAATGTTGTGAGCAGCACGGAGCCGTACGTGGACGCTTCCATCACGGCAGGAGGGGCGACAGTGGTGCCAACTTCGACGCCGGAAAAACCAACGCATATCCCTGAAATTCGGAGCTTCATCACGAGAGTGGAACCCTTGCCTAGCGGAACTCCATTGCGCAAACAACATGTATCCGCCAAAGGGATCATGAAAGACCCAAATGCACCCGCTTCTGGGCAATCAGGTACGCCTGTCACATGGGCAGATATTTCCTCTGTGCATTGGTCGGACTCTGACTTCCGCTCGCGATTCACGCGATTTCACAGTGCGCTTCTTCTCTCGGGACACGTATCCAACACATGACCAACAGTCGACTTGGCGACGATCCTCGTCATGGTGTGAGGTGTCTTCAACTGTCTCTGCATCTGAAAATCGAGACCTCTCTCCAAGGCACTCGCCATCCTCGCTACCCTCGAACGATTTGGATTTACCCAACACCAGTCGCCAGCCAAATGTCACAGATTGCATCGCAGACCTCAATGCAGACACTGCAAGCCAATTCGCCGAGTACGAACGCTCAAACTCCCGGCATTCGATCCCAGAATCCGCCATGACGCAGAAGATTGTGCTGGACTCTCCCAGGCGGGACTTTGATGTTTTCGGCAGCACAACGTCGGTGAAACATTCGGCTGCTCACATGCTGCAGGAGGACTCACCAGATCACGCAAATGATCCTGCTTGCGTGGACACGGTAACAATTGCGTCGCCTCCCCTGCATTCAGTACCGGTTGCGTGTTCGATAGCCGGAAGTCCCGCCGACCGTTCGCGGGACTGCAGAATCAGACACATCGACACGATCGACGGTCACATTCCAGATGCGGCCGTCTGCCCACGACCATCACCGGCAAGCAATGCTCGATCGGAGCAAACTCGTCAAGAAGAGATAGCGTCTTTGCCGGAAGTGATAGTTCTCGACGAGAGCTCGGAATATACAAGATCCCAGTCAGCCATCAGCCCACTACAGCGCACGTCAGTTGAAGAAACAATTTACTTGACACCAGAATCATCTAGAAGCAGATATGTTGGAGTCAGCACCCAGGTAAAAACACCTTCCTCCAGAATATCGGACGACGAGCCCCAAAATTGCGCCTCCGCTGCGCAGACGGCTGCCGAAAACGTATTCGTTGCTCATAGACGGCACATTGAAGTCATCCGCAAGGAGCGAGACGGCTGGAAAGAGCTCTGCCAACGGCTGATAGTAGAGGCGGAAGCGGGCTTTATCTCGACAGGCCGGGAGAAGGCCACGGGCGGACTTCGCGATGGAATCGCTGGACAGACTGAGCGCGATATTGTGCAGGATGATGCTCAAATCGACGCAAGTCAGGCAGCCTCACCTGAACATCTTTCTGCGCAAACGGCCCCCTGCAATAGAGTGGAACGGATGCTGCCCGAAAGTCAACCGCTCGATAGCGAAGTCACTCGGCTGCAGGACGAGCTCAGGGATGCACAGATTCGCACGGAAACAAGACAAAGAGAGTGTGATGAGCACTGTATGAGGGCAGCAAGATTAGCATCGAAGTATCATTTGCAAGGCAGGGCGCTGGAAGAGTCACTTCACGAGATCGAGAGATACAAACGTGATGCGAGAGATATTGATGTCAGGTGGGAATTGTATGCAAGAGAAAGGGAAAGTAAAGGTACGCGCCACCTACACCGATCTCTACACACATCTGACCCACCTTCCGAAGTGCGAGGACAAATGCAAGTACAAATACAATCCATGACCGAGGCACAGGAAGAGGCACGCCAGGAAAGTCGCGCCTGGTCCTCCAAGCTAGAGCAACAAGGGCATGCCAACACCAGTTCAGATGACCCGGGGATCCAGGCGGTTACGGCCTCAGAATACCCTCAACGTGCCTTTAAAGACAACGTCGATCTGCAAAACCGGGTGCAGGCATTACAAGCAAACCTCGATTTCGAGAAGGCATGCGCACGTGATATGCACGCGACCATGAAAAGCCAGGAAGAGGTCATTCACGGTCTACAACAGCAACTTGCGCAGGACCAGCAGATGTACCTCGAACAGGCCGAAACGTCCCAAGAACTCGAATCCGCGCGCCTGGACTTGGCAAGGGAGGCTGAGCGAAATGCGGAGCTAACCTCCGTCCTTGAAGGACAAGAGGGAATCATTGCGTCTCTGCAATGGGAGCTCGATATTGAGAGGGATCAGCGGGCCTCGGAAAAAGAAACGTTGGGCGATCGCATCAAAGAGCTCGAAGCGGCATATAATGACCAAATCAAGAAGAATCACGAACAGTACCTCGAGTTGGAAGAAGCAATGGACGAAAGGGACGCAGATTTCGCCGACCGCATGGCAGAACTCGAAGCCCTTTCCGGGAAACAACAAAGCGAGATTCAACTGTTGAAAGAAAGGGTGGCTAGCTTAGGCAGAGTCGAATCCTCTGCAGCCGTACTACAGCAAGAGCTTGAGCAAACAAAATCCATCTTGGTCCAGCGGGAGCAGCAACTCCAGCAAATCGCCACGGAGGTTGATCAGCAAGCCCAAGAGATTAGTCGGCAGGACGGTACAGTTGCTGTGCTGAAACGGCAGGCGGCCGATGATATCTTCAAGACCACAAAACAGGAAAGGCGAATCGGAAAACTATTACATGACAGAGAGATGCTTAATATCGCGGTGGAGCAGCTGCAAATCCATATCCAATTGGTAAATCACCTGTGGGCTCGTGGTGTTTCCGTTTGTCCTGATATCTTCTTCTCAACAGGTGAAACGCCAATACAAAGCGAGGACTGGGACGGCCTGGGACGACGAAGCGCAGACCCCATCATTCGACAAAACACGGTCGAGCGTCGGCGCAAGGCGTTCGGAGCGTAAGACGATGATCCCGCTAGGGAATTCCAGACGAATGAATGGTGCTATGGAACGCACTATGGATGGCGGCAGGCGATGACTCAGCCTTTCTCGAGGACGAAATAACACCTACGAAATATAGGCGAAGACGGAAAAGATACATGTAAATCGAAAGCTATGTGCTATGCAACACTGGACTATTATATCCCAGCAGTCGGCTGAAACGGGAGCTATATTTTACAACTATCCGCAATCCGCAGCTAATTCAAGTAGACGGCTGAGCCAGCAGTTTCCACTTTCCGTCCTGACTTAGGGCTACCCGACCATCCTGCTCCAGCTTGCGCAGGTGAGCCTTGACGGGCTTCTCGGCCGCGAGGTAAACGCCCATGCCGAGACCAGCATATAGAATCTCGACAATCTCTCGAGCAGTCACTGCAGTCTTGGATGGATCCGAGGTGTGCTTCAGCTGGTCAAGTATTCGTATGATCTGCTCCTCGCGCTCCAGACGATGCTTGATGTATTCCTTTATTTTACCCGTGGCCGCAGCTTGTCCCGCCACGTGTGGCCCGTGTCCCGGGTATATGTGACTAGGTTGTAAATTCAATAGTTTCTGCAAAGATATCATGTCTTGATTGGTGAGATTCGAGTTCACGATGAGACTCTGTCAGATAAAGCGATTATTTTGCAGTTGGGCAAGCTCACAGGCAGAGAGGTCGGTGAATACGCTTGTCCCTTGACTGAGAACGGTCGAAACAAAGCGAGGTTGACCGTCAGTGTGCAAGATCGAGAAAATGCATGTACGGAAACGAACTGACCCAAGTACGGTATCAGCCGTGAAAAGCTCTCCCGTCTCCTGTACGAATAGCGATATCGAGTCCGGCGTATGTCCGGGTGTACATATGATACGCAGCGTCGTGCCGTCGGATCGCAAAGTCTCGTCGTCGTGTAAGGGGATTTTGTTATCGCTTCGCAACCAATTGATGACGGCGGCTTCATCTGCGGCTGGCCATACGTCATTGAGCAGCAGCGTATCCCAGTCCACGATCCCACCATCCTCTTGTATCTCGAGCGGGTGGGGATATTTGTGGACTCTGGGTTGCGTTATGCCGCTAGCTTTGAAAACTTGCAGAATAGGTTTAAGACCACCAATGTGATCCGGGTGGCGATGAGTGAGCACAATGTCGGTCAAGATTGTGATGGGATCCGGAGTCCCGTCTTGTGCTGAGTGCCGCACGAAAGGTGCTAAGCTTTCCCGCAATATGGGTAGAAAGCTCGAAGAAGTCGGCCATGCTGCACCGGTATCGATCAAACAGAGACGCGAGGGACGAGCATTGTTACCAGATTGGGCAGGACTGTGAACGACATAGCAATTCGTACCCTGAGTGCGTGAGATTTCAGCACACGTCTGTCGGAGATGGGCCAGCCTCATACCTGCAACGTCATTTGCCCTGGGTTCTGTCCGGAGAGGTCAGACGGTCAAGGCCGCACTCGACGCGACCTTGCATCAGGCTTACCTGTCCGAGAATGCGGATGACCCTCGGGGAGAGCTATCCTCGGAAGTGGTGCTGAAAGTCAGACGAGATGAAGCCTGTGGACAGCTGTCGTAGCCACGTACTCTCTCGGTATTGGGCAATGTCGACAGCTTTGTCGTCATGTTGTAGAAGTAATCCCATATGTACAGACCGAGCGAGGATATGCGAGTGTTCCAACGGGTGAGCATATCGGAGGGAGGGAGGGAGGGAGGGAGGGTTGAGGAGAGGAGAGGAGAGGAGAGGGTTGTGATGAACTGTATAGGACTGGATGAACATGACTTATAAAGCATGCATGCATTACTGCCATTAGCGCCCGCCTGCCGATCATTCATCACCACCCATTCCCTCGTCTTCGTTCTCTTGAAGCCGACCAAGGGGATCCCACCCTCTCTTAGTACACTCCCATGACCATCCTCTGGAACAATGCTCGGTACGTATCGTCGTCCATTCCGCCATCTTCAGACTCACTCATGTTTTACCGACCCTTTTACCAGTCATCGGCCTGACAGGAGGCATTGCCTCAGGTACGCTCTTGCGCATGTGCGGTTCAAGTCTTGCTGTGGCTCACGTGCCTATCTATCATGCCACCCCAGGAAAGTCTACAGTCTCCGGCCTACTATCAACACGACACAACCTTCCCATTATCGATGCAGATTATCTCGCTCGCGCCGTCATACTACCCGGCACTCGCGGATACAAGGCGATCATTTCTCACTTTGGAGCAGATAGAGTCCTCAAGGCCGATGGAGTCACGCTAGATCGCCAGGCCATCAGTGACATCGTCTTCAATGATGAACGGGAAAGAAGAGTGTTGAATGGCATAGTGCATCCCGCCGTCCGGCGAGCCATGATCTGGGAGGTGATCAAATGCTGGCTGAGCGGCCATTGGGCTTGCGTTCTCGACGTACCTCTATTGATCGAAGCCGGCTTGTGGAAATGGGTGGGCGAGGTAGTCGTTGTCTATGTGTAAGTTACTTCGGTGTTAAAGTTTCTTCGGGATTCCCATTCAACCGTTTTTGGAATGACAGGAATGAACCTCTCCAGCTGGCAAGACTCAAGGCAAGGCCCAGCCCGAATCCGAGTGAATCCCGATTGTCGACTACTCAAGCTTTATCCCGGATCAAAGCTCAAATGCCACTCGCCGATAAACTGGCGTATGCCGACCACGTGCTAGACAATTCGGGAACTGAAATGGACCTTCAAGTCCAAGTGGATTCTCTCGTTAACAAATGGAGAAAGCAAAGTGCCGGCTGGACGCAGAAGTTGTATTGGCTCATCCCTCCACTAGGTCTCTGGGCGGCTTGCGCAACGGTGACAGTGCGATTCCTTAGGTTCAAGCGCAAGTCCGCTAACAAGCGGAGAGGCAGAGGTGAGAAAGGCACCGTCGACTCAATTGAGATGCGTCCAGGTTGATATGACTCTAGTTTAACGAGCACCGAGGTGCCAATGTATCATTATGGGGAAGGAAGAGGGATTTGGGCTGAACCCGGCGCTACGACTTCATAACCCAAATTGAAATTGTACAATATAGGCACCACCGTTTCCGACGACTTACCTGTGTGAGCCGTCTGTACATGATCTTCGTTGGGTCAAGGCTGGGCGAGGGATTTTTATCCCGAAGACTGCTTATGCCGGTATCACTTCTCCGCCTCTCTGGACAATGCTGTCTGAGCGATCTTGCTGTTATGTTATCCTGGGCTCAAGGTTCTGGCTAAATCATACAATAAGGTAGGACATCACTATTGGCTACATAACAAGGCGTATGCCCTACAACTGTATGAAAATCCATGTGGTTTCGTGGTGCCGCTCAACGTAGAGGGGGCAGCGCACTAATAAATCGTGCGGGCGAGGCGCTATGAGCACGCTCGTAGCAAAAAGCGTTGACGGGAGTAATCTGAATGTCGGGAAATTCCGCTCGAGACTTAACGACATGGTTTAAATGCCGTTTCTCTTTGCTCCTGGATAATCGGTCCTCTTCGTCGACGTTCAATTCCGCCCTCAAAACGGGCGTCCGGAGCATGGGGCTTTTCTCCTTTTCCTCCTCATCACTATCGCCTTGTCCCGGAAAAGGCATGTGAGGGGTGTAGCTGCCACTCAACCGCAGGTGTAACCCCTTTGCACGGATGTCGCTCCAGTCGGATTGATCCGCAGGAACTTCGTCGTTTCCCGCCACAGACCCTGGCAACTTCCTGCGGTCGCTCATGGCTTCTTGTATAGCTTCGTCTCGATCATCGATATCCAATTCACCGGTTACGGAATGAGGAGATAACAATCCCTGGTTTTGACTTGATTCTAGTGCCTTGACTAGCGTTGCGAGACATCGCCCATCTGATACGCGAATGCTGATAAAGCGATCGTACAGGCGCGCAGGATTGTCGGTTGATGGGCGGGTGTTGTGTTGCGAGGTTGAGCGATATGTTTGGCTGCGGACGCCGACTGCGATTCCGTAGCTTGATTTCGATCTCGTTTGAGCCATCTGAGCCGCATCATTGTTGGCCTTGGCCAATGTCATAGTGATAGCACGCTCAGCCGTTGGATAGGACACCGAGCGTGACAAAGGTGATGGCCGTGAACGGAGACTAACAACGTCTGAGAAGAATGGTGGCTTCCAACCGCTTGCCGGCGATAGAAGCGGCTCATTGCTGGGTTTAGGAGAGCTGGGTTTGTCGCAGTCGCAGCAAACTCTCAGCCAGAAACGAATGCAGTGTTGCTTATGGTCTGCCAACGATCCTTGACCAGGATTGCTGGAGCGGGATCGTTGTCGTCCATTTGCTTCCAAGGGTAAGGGTGGGACTGAGGAGGATCGCTTTCCAAAAAGACTGCTGAAAAGGGCCGGAGTGATTCCCGCAGTGTATTTCGAGATGTGCGGCGAATTTTCGGGAAGGACCATGACACACTGCAGAATCATACATTCCGAGTCACTGTGCGAAATGTGATAGAGGGTGCCCTAAAACCCAAGATGTAAGAATCGATTGTGTCTTCCACGGTACCGCCTGGCTCGATAGACTTACTACCGATCGAAGCAAGTATTTGATATAGGAGTGAACCTTACTTGTTGGAGCCAAGTGCGTATTGCGCAGACGTAGGGAAGCTTCTCCCGTAACCAGCAAGTCCTCCGGCTTCTCTATCGACATGGGTATTGTATACTTCAAAGGCGAAGGCTCAAAGGAGACGGTTTTGACTGGACATCGGAGAAACATCAGTGGCGTAGATCAGTCATTCGAGCGTCAGAGCGGCTTACATCGTTGACTTGCAGTGTTTCGCTGATGTGCAGCCACGTGCTGTTCGACACAATCATCCAACTTGTAGTTTTTGAAGGCGGACATTCGCGCGTCTCCGTTCATTTGCAAAAATCCCGATACAGCATCAAGAACGATCTGCCAGTCACTGTGACTCTGCATACTCTCGACATCAGTCGCAAGTGAGTGCGAGCTTTGATTGCGGATTCGCTTGCTGATATGTCTGAGTTCTTGCAGACACTCTGCAACATTTTGAGCCATCATCTCAATGTGTCTGTGAGATGCACCGATTGGGTACCGCCGGCCCGTAAGAAGCGCCAATAATGTCAGACCGATGCACCAGATGTCGAGTTCCGGGCTGTTCGTCCGATTGTTATTAGCCATTGTACTCTTGATCAGTATACCGGCCTGCATACCCGTAGTAGGTGTACGTTCCAGGAGGGCTGTTGAGGCACTGCACGATCTCAGGGCTGTGAAACGCTGGGCTGCCACAGCAAGTCGTGAGCTTGGGCGAGGAAGCAGAGAATCGTGTAGCCAGACCCAAATCTTCGGTGTAACGATGAATTCGTGTCAGAGAGCCATCGCTTTTACCAATGGTTCCCATGCGGCATACCTAGCAATATCAAGTCGCCATGACTGGCGAATGAGGAAATGATCGAACCCGTCAACTTCCAGACGACATTTTCCCCTACGCATTCACGATGGCATTGTGCTTACTCGTTGATCAGAATGTTTTCCATCTTCAAGTCTCTGTGACACACCCGGCCTCCCTGATGCAGGCCATCCCTTACTACGCTCACCAGCTGATCCAAGATTTTGCGAGCAAGACTGATGTTTTCCAGGGGAGTGGGGAGTTCGGCTAACGGGATGTGATCGGCGGAAAAGTCTTCCACAAGGTAGAAATGATCCTGCGTCTTGATCCAGCCTTGAACTCCAATAAGGCATGGATGGGGCGGAATTTGAGCGAGCAGTGTGGGTTCTCGCAGTAGCCTTGCTGCTATCAAGGGATGATGCGGGTATAGGGCCGTGTGCTTCAGCGCGAACTGTAGCAAAGAGCGGAATTTCTCGAATCAGTGCTAATCCTAGAAAGGGCGAGGTGCCGCTAGATACGGAAAGCTGGGACTCACATATCGTCCATCCGCATCCTTGACCTTGTAAACCGTCGAAAACTTTCCTCGACCCAACACGCCTTCCTCTCCCCGTATGAATGTGTAGTCTGAGATTCCAGACTGAAGAAGTTCATCTGCAGAACGGACCACGTGAACTTGTTCACTTCCGGCGCTCTGAAGACGGTATAAGTGACAGCCTGCCTGTTCGGAGACGAAGAGAAAACATACCAATAAGGCAGAAAAGTTGCTTGCTTCTTGCCGAAAACTAGCGTCGAGTTTTCCGCTCACGTATTGAGTGCCCGCTCCTGCTCCTGCGTGCTCATCCGAACCTTCTGCGAGACCGTCTCTAGGCTTGACCATCCGAGTGGGTTGGATGCAAAGGAAGAGGGGATTCGAGCAAATGGATGGTAGAGCTTTCACAGGTTTCCCGTTATTCTGTAAGTTGTCGCGAGGAGGCCTAGTGCACCACCATAGGTCGAAGAGGGGAGGTATCCAGTGCTATTCATGAGAAGTTTCGGTGCAGTGATGAATTCGAGTGACCGATCACTTGACTGATACTGCTGTGATTCCGCACCACACCTCTTCTAGCGAGGGATGTGTCATGCCGATCCCAGGATCCCGAATGGAAGAAGCTTATCGCACCTTATCTAGCCACAGGAGATTCCGTAGAGCCGCCAGGAGCCCGATATAGTGCAACCTCTCGCTCGTTTCTTGCAGACTTGATCGTCACCGTCGAGGGAGTGGCGCGTGATTGTGACGGCTAGCAAGTCATAGCGATCCGGTGTTCGGTACTGGCATTAGCGAGCCGACCCTATCAGTCCCAAACGCAGCTTTGGCGACTGGTGCCAAATCATATCTTGATCTTGACTCGGCTCTAGCTCTCTGCCGCTTCGTTATCTCTGCGCGATCAACCGGCGGAGTGATGCCCGCGCTAGCTGCTGAGCGGTAAGCGAGCGGGGAAGGGATCCTGAATATCGCTGTACCGCCCTTGTCCAGCAGAACCGTTCCCTCGTAAAGCTCTCGTAGAGCTCCTCGTGAGCAGCGCCAACGATGTGGACGGACTTGTGAACGCCACAGCTGGACGACGCAAGTGCATGTAGCTCAAGTAGCTAGCTCAGTATGCTGTCAGATTGGCCGCGGCATGTGGGTACACCGCCTGACTGCCTAGTTTCCGCAAAGATAGCTCACAAAATCACGTTGCAGATCGCTCAATGTCGCCGCTCGGCCAACGGAGCGGCCTTTCACAGCCATCTCCTCGCCTCCAAGCAGCACAGAACAGCTCCGTTTCTCTGCTTGACTCAATGGCATACATGACATGCAGCCGTCTCGGAGACTTGCGTTTGAAAGCTATTGCGAACATTCATATCGGCATGTTGTGCAATGTTTTCTGCATCACAGAAAAGCCAATTGGTACAATGTTCGCAACGATACACGACACACCCCTAGCAATGATGATAGTCGAAAGGTTTCGACGTCGTTCGGTTTCTACAAATACAATCCCTCAGGCTAACACAGTGCAAGACACGATCAGTGTCGGAAGAACAGCCAAGTATATGTCGGTGAACTTACTGTGTTTTCGTTCTTTTGGTAAAGGACTTGCTCCTTTGCGGCAGTAAAGTCAGCCTTGTTAACCCGCATTCGGCGCTCTCGCAAAGCTCGCAAACCCGCTTCCGCTGCGAAGAGGACCGGCCTGTTTCAGTCAAATTCTACATCAACAGTCGGCTGCGCCTACTTACTGCACACTGCCTTGATGTCCGCCCCAGACAGGTCATCCTTGGTCATGATCAGTTCCTCCAAATCAACATCCTCCGCAAGAGACATTCGCGAAGTGTGGAGCTTGAAGATGTGACGTTTCGTCTTGGTATCGGGCAAAGGAAATTCTAAAGCATAAGGGTCGCGAGGCAAGGATAATCAGATTGGTTGCTATCAGTATAACAAAGGCGTCCTTACCGATCTTTCTATCTATACGACCCGGTCGGATCAAAGCGGGATCTAGCGTTTCGATCTACAGAGAAGAAGAGGCGTTAGACCTAATGAAAGGCAAGTGATCGTTGTGGTATAATTCTTGACGAACTTTGTTGGTAGCCATGATGACCTGTATAAACACAATCAGAATGGGATCCACAAAGGGACTGGAGGGAATGCTTACCTTCACGTCACCCCTCGAGTCGAAACCGTCTAACTGATTGAGCAGCTCCAACAGGGTTCTTTGGATCTCGCGTTCGCCGCCAGAGGAGGAGTCGTATCTACAGGTGGTACGCAATCCAAAGTCAGAATAGCAGGTTCGCCCACATGGGGGTTAAAGTCACTCACCGCTTGGTACCGATGGCATCAATTTCATCGATGAAGACGATACTGGGTGCGTTTTCCTCAGCTACCCTGAACAGCTCCCGCACCAATTTGGGACCATCGCCTAGGTATTTCTGTATCAATTCGCTGCCAACAACTCGCAGAAAAGTGGCAGATGTCTGGTTGGCGACTGCTTTCGCGAGCAAGGTTTTGCCTGTTCCGGGGACACCATACAGGATGACACCCTTCGGCGGTCGAATGCCCATTTCCTCGTACAGCTCCGGATGAGTTAGAGGAAGCTCGACGGATTCCTGGAAATAGGAAAGGCATGGATTAGTACTAACGCAAGGCGGGATGCATCATCTCCATGTACCTTGATCTCCTGGATTTGCTGCTCGAGGCCGCCGATATCGGCATAGCTTTCTGTCGGGGCCTTTTCCAATTTCATGACACTGGCCATGGGGTCCGCGTCGTCGGCGAGCACACCGATAACCGCGTGACTCTTATTGTTCAAAAGCACGCTGCATCCGGGTTCCAGAAGATCCTTGTCAACAAACGACATGATCGATACATAGTTCTCGCCGCCGCCCGAGGTCGAAATGATAGCATGGTCGTCGTCGATGATTTCTTCAAGGGTACCGATCATCATTGGAGAACCTCGAAGTTGGTCAACCTTGCCACGGTCCTCTGCATTACGGTCTTCTACCGCAGCACCGATTCCTGGCATCAACCGAGTTTGATTCGTGATGAACTCTGAAAAAATAGGAATGTAATTAGACGGGAGTCTATGCCAACAACCACCTGTCATACTGCATACCTTCTTCTAAAATCAAGTAGTCCTTGATTCGCTCCTGCTTCAACATCTTGAGCTTACATCGCATGGTCGGGTACACTGGTGGAAGCTTGTTCACAGCATCCGGACCCTTCTTCTTCTTCTTACCGACACGAGTTGGGACAGGAGGTTCCCATTTCTTTGGTGCAGGCTATGAGATGCAAGATATAAAGAATCACCAAGATTGGGATTGCCCTGATGAGCTTTCAGACCGCGGTAGATCCTGAAGGGGGCGACTGACCTTTTTATCCTTTTCGTTGCCCCGACCTCCAGGAGGTCCGCCGCCTAGACCAGATGGTGCTTGACCCTGATGATGGAAATCGCGGACGCACGTCAACTCCGAACACGTTGACGTTGAGGACCCAGACAACGACTTACCATGTTTCAACGTTTACTCAGAGAATTCTCAGATAATGAGAGGATACTTCGTGAAGAGATATTCCGATACTGTGGTTTGCAACAAGTTCTAAACCACCAAGTATCACAGCGACATATGAGCAAGCATCGTCAGCGGCAACGCCAAAGGAATCCGTGAGTGATGATGAGTCCTCCGTACTGCGGACGCACCCTGACCGGCGCCCGGAGTTCAGCAGCAGCTGCGCCGAGCCAGCAGCTGTGATCTCTGCGCTGACAACGGAACGGGTAGGGATATAGTTGATCTTCTCTCTGGCCTGTCTCTATCTTCAAGAACGATATTCCCCCTTCTTGCTCAGAGCACCCTCGACACGGACACCATCTTGGAAAACCTTGCATACATCCCACGATGGTCGCTATGCTCCCCACCATCTATGTTCGCCTGCCAACTCCGCTGAACGTCGCGACTTTCAACGGACTCGCTATTGATGCAACCGTTGCGGATCTCGACCTACCCATCGCCGAATCCATTCTAGGGGACTGTTCAGTTATCAATAATGTCGGTCGCAGACTGCAAGCCACACAACTCCTCTCGTCCTTGGTCAATGCGAACGCGCCTTCTCACCCGATTCAACTGGCATTGCAGCCTCGTCTTCGCGGCGGTAAAGGGGGTTTCGGTAGTCAGTTGCGAGCCGCCGGTGGGCGTATGAGTTCGAAGAAGGGAAAGGATGAAAACAATGACAGCTGTCGCGATCTCAGTGGTAGACGTCTCAGTACTATCAAGGAAGCCAAAAAGTGAGTTTGCTTCGCTATGCATCAATGAACGTATAACTGATACGCTACGATCTCCAGGATGGCAGAGTACGTCGAATCCAAGGAGAAGAGTGAAAAATCTACTCTTGACGCGCAGAAGGCAAAGCTGCAGTCATTGGAAAAGCAGTTAGGCATCCAGGCCTCTTCTTCGAGCTCTTCCGGCATCGGTGCCGCCTTATCGAGCGTGCCGTCAGGATCATCGCCAGCAGTAAACACGTCGGCCACTGCAACCTCCTTGACAACCGCTGACATCGACGTGTCCAAGATTGCCCAGAAAAGGCACAGATTCGACGACACCGAATACTTGGAAACTTCCAGGGAGATCAATGATGGGGTTCGAAGTGCCGTCACGGCAGGTATGTTCCTTTGGTGCTTTGAGCTCATCGTCTCAGGAAATGACCTTGTTTTTACTCCATCTACAGGTCTTTTGAAGAAACGAAAGAAGGCCAAGATTGAACTCGAGACCAAGGCCAAGGAACCCCCTACGACAAAAGCTGCGGTATCATCGGCCTCGAATACTGTTGCAGCCAGTGCATGATTGTGGTCCAGCTTTGCGTTTGCTTGATTTCTGGTTGTATATCTTGGGAAGTGGTACATCTTCGTCGCTATCACCCATGGCAGGATGCCGATCCTTTCTCATAAAGAAAAGCTCAGTATAGACGACGCGGACGTATATGTGTACACTAGTCTGCAATTGTTGATACATGCTATCGTGATACAATATCAACGGTACTACACCTTACAATAAAATGGTGGTATACTCAGTCTTATGGCGTCCACATCAGATTGCCCACTCATAACTCAAGCTTGTCCGCTCGTTCAGCTACTTCATCGACGTCCTGCTTGTTTCCTTTGACTTGTTCTTCGGACTCATTGCGCTGCTCAAACTCTTCCATTTTGTTGCCGTCGACCTCTTGCTTCTTTTCGTCCTCTGCGGTCCCTTCCACATCTCCGCCTTCCGTCTTGACGATGAATCCCTCAATCCAGCCTGCGACCTCCTCCCGACCGTCTCCTAGCCACACTGATTCGTGGAAAGCGTCACGTCCAGAAGCGTTTGTTTGCTGCGGGGAGAACACAACGAGGTCAAGCAGCACGAACCGGTAGGAGCGGGTGATGGTACTTACATTGAGCAAAGGCATGCCGCCACCCTGTTCTTCCGGCAGTTCCACAAGGATTTTGACGCAATTTAGGTGTGAATTCAGAATTGCCCAGTGCAGTGGCGGGGATTGAGCCTCATTTGTCGATTGTAGCATTGAAGAAGGCAGGATCGGTAAGAGGTACTCTAGGACATCTGAAACGAGCAACAAGGTTTGAGCGAGATGCCTTTGCCAGAACGCCCAAACTTGCGACGAATACTCACCAGCATGCCCGTTTCCGCAACACATGTGAAATACGCTGTTCCCTCTGTCATCTCTGGCAGCTTCGACTAATGCTACGCCATACTCCTGCACAAAAGCCTTGACATCCTCGAGATCCCCGTAGCGGCATGATAACAGCAGGTCGTCGACCTCGTATTCGGCGGGCTGTCTAGGTGACATTGGGTGTGGGATGTGGGGTCAGTGTGTATTGTACGGAGTGATGAACCGATGAATCCTTTACTGCAGATAGACCCGTCTCTTCCTGGAAGCTCATCCAACTTTTTTGTGGCTGTGGGATATCACGTGTCCAGCTTTGGGTGACGCGTTTGACTCGCCATTAATTATTCTGCGCACGCTGGGAGGAGGGGCCGCGCGAGATGGCACGAGCAGGGAGGGGAACACGGACCGTTTCGTTGGTCGCGCAAACAAACAACGTCTCATCAGCCGTCGCTTCTTCGTTGCCATTTTATTGTTGTCTTTACATCCTCACACCTGCTCGTCCCGACCTTTAAAGGCACCCTTGAAGGGATACAGTCAACCTCCACCCTCCATCACTCCATCCCTGCCTGATCGCTCCTACCTCATCGGATCTGCAAGCAAACGGCTCGTCGACACTCCTGACTTGTTGATTGCAAACGTAGGCAGCTCTTTTGTCTCGTGCAACCCCTCATGAACGTTCTGTTGATTGCTGGTCTTCCATATCTGATACCCATTCGTCGCCCGTGCACTTGCAATCCTGAAACGCTTGATCGCTCTTGACAATGAATTCGCAACAATCAATCACGACCCTCGTCGCGCGGATCTTGGATCTATTGTGTTGCCTTAAATTTTCCGCCGGAGTGTCCTCGACATGTCAGTGTTCTAACCGTTTGCCAACACGCTTTCCTGCTCGGCTCGCCTTCACCTTCTTTTGTCGGCACTTTCGTTCGACCCTCTGTCCTACTGGCGCCTGTCTGCGGATTCGACGTCACCGAGAATTCTCTCGCGATTCTATCCTGTAGTGACGGGAGATAAACGCAAAGCTGGACTCAAGTCTGATTCCTCATCAAACCTACACCTTGTTGCTCTGGAAGCAATCATTCGCCATCGACCTCGGCACAACCACCCTCTCCACTTTTAGTAAGTCGACATCGGGCCATTCGCCATTCAGCATTGCCCTTGCCCATCAACAGGATTCGTTTCGGGTATCATAAACATATCATCAAGCGCATTCAATCACGCCACACATAGGATCCGAACCCGTCGTTAAACCGACGACGCACCAATCTCCAAATCGCCTCGATGTTCTCTTACCGCACAACCTTTGCCCTTGCGGCCTTGATGGCCGCTTACACCTCCTCTGTTAACGCTCACATGCAATTGTCGTCACCTTACCCTCTGCACTCCACCTTCAATCCCAAGACTCCCGAATCCGCAAAGGATTACTCGATGACCTCGCCTTTGGCCGCGGACGGCTATCCCTGCAAAGGCTACATTAACAATCCTTCCGGGTCTCCCTACATGGACTCTGTGACGATTTGGAAAGCTGGCGAGGATGTGACCGTTACCCTTGCGGGTACCGCTACCCATCTCGGAGGCAGTTGTCAATTCTCGATGAGTTACGATCAAGGCGCAACCTGGAATGTCATTCAATCATACATTGGCGGTTGCTTGACCGATTCTTCGAAAATGGAAGTGGCCATTCCTTCAGAGGCCCCCTCGGGTGAAGCTCTATTCGCTTGGACCTGGTTCAATCACGCCGGTAAGTCTACCTTGATGTATGCCTCTCTGACCCTATATATTCATCCCGTATCACCCTCCAGGCAATCGGGAAATGTATATGAACTGCGCTGCAGTGACCGTTACCAATGGTGGATCTGGCCTTTCAGGTCCCGCGCCGTTTGTCGCCAATGTCGCCGTGAACGAATGCAAGACGATAGAGAACATCGATGTCGTTTTCCCGGATCCGGGAAGCGTTGTCAAGTATGGAGGCTCTTACGCGGGTAGCAAACCTACCACCCCTACTGGCTATGTTGGGAGTAACTGCGTCGGCCCTGGCGCCTCCGTATCACCTTCTGGTACCGTCAAAGCCTCTTCCTCCGCCGCCCTTTCATCATCATCGGAAGAGTCTGTCAATACGCAATTCGCTTCTCAGCAACCTACCACTACGCTGATCACCACGTCATCTCCGGTCGTAAATGAACATGCCGTGTCGACAACAGACGCAGCCTCGTCAAGTTCCATTGCTCAAGGGACGTCGCATAGCGCCAGTGGGACGGCATCTGCATCCGCTGTCACATCGACGACCACTAGCCGAAACGGAAAGGTGAGTCGTGTGCTGTGAACATCCGCCTCCATGCATCTCCTCACCCGCTGCTTTCTTTTTAGAAACTCGTCAAGGTCTGCCGACGCAGAAAGGCAAAGCGGAGCTCGGAAGTCCCTCGTTCCCGATTTGTTGGAGGACATGGTTCTTCTTGGAGAGGTGTCTGGTAATACCCTTTTTACCGTTGTAGCGTTCATACGGAATTGGTGTGTGCTCAAGTCGCATGGTGTGCGGCTTGTCTGGGATATTAGTGTACTAGGTAGCATTTACTACATTCTATTGATTTGATGAAGCTAGAAGAGGCGCGGGCTTTTCATGGAAGAGGTCGAAGCATACCGCTCCTTACAATTTATGCTACAGGAATTACAACGTGACAGATAGTTGAACAGTGCGGAAAGGCAAGGGATGGCGAACCCGATTACTCGTCCAAAGACTCCCAAGCCTTTTGCTTCTTCGCATTCATTACTTTTGACTTTTCACGGTTTCTCGCTGTCCTCTCTATACGCTTTAGGGGTAGACGGAAGACATATATTCAGAATCTCAAAAACGCTCGGGGTGCTACGATTTGCCTTACCTCTTGTCGCAAACACATGGTTAAAGCCTGCTTCTGATCATTACATCCACCCAGAAGTTTTGTCATGAGTCCCCGCTCGTGACATTCGACAAGAGCCTGAATGTATTCTCGGCATGCTGCGAGGTCAAGCATCAGTCATTGCCGTGCCGGTATGCGACTGACAGATAGATATCACGCACCTGCTTCCTTCTCTGGGGTGTTCAGCGGGACATGCATTCTGGAGGAAGATCAAAGCGATGATAAAGGCCGGTATGCGTAGTTCGCGAATGTGCCTGTTGGAAGGGGGAAGTGCACTATAAGTGCATCTGTAATTAGAGGAAAGTTGAAGCAGGACCACATTCTGTATGCAGCAGGCAAATCGATCGTTCGCGCGAGCTTCGGCGCCCGAAATCGGCGTTCACGGTGGCGGAAGCAAAACCCAAATTTCAGGGCATTACCGTCAACCTCGTATACTTCAGCTTTCCTGTCAAGCAATTTCTCATTCCAACCACCATAGTCCCCAGTCCGACAACACTCCATCGCTCCGTATCAGTATGCCCAAAGAGCTGAAGAAGAGACAGCGGGGAGGCAGGAGCAAGAAGAAGAATGAGGTCGAGCAGCACAATGTCGAGGGCGCTGAGACCACGCAGCAGAATGACACCGACTTCATCGAGCAGGATTTCGTTGCCTTGGACGGCACGAATCGCTCGGTCGCTGGCTCCAGTAAAGCGACACCCGCTGCTGCCCCGCCGCCTTTCGCACAAGACGAAGTGGACCCAGCCGCGCCGTTTGGTTTTGTGGACCCCGATATCAAGGCGTACTTTAGGAGCGTTGACGAACGTTTGCGAGAATGGGAAGGTTTGGGCTTGGTGCAGGGAGAAGATGCAGAGTCAGAGCTGGAAGGTGAGCCACTCGCTTGAGCCGTGCGGAACCACGCGGGTTAGAGACTTACACCTATTTTGTATGCACTTAGACCGTACAAGCTTTCTGCACTCGAGTTTGTCAGAACTGCGTTCACTGGAACTCAAGTTATCGACCGATCAAGATTGTGCACTGATAATGGAAAGATTGCTACATTCCATGGGTGATTGGGGCCGAAGAGTAGTTGCTGATTCGTTCGCAGGCCAGTAAGTACTTGACTTTTGGGTCATTGCGGTGCAGACCTGACACCCGTGTTCAGCTGGAATCTTCTGATACAGCACCGGTTTGGGTCTCACGTTTGCCAGACTCTATTCAGTCTGGCGGCTGATACGATAGATCGCGAGGTACGTTGATACCACCTATGACTCGTATCTTCAACGATGCTCAATTCATATCGATGTAACAGGCAAAGGGCATCTTTCCAAAACAGCACAAAGAGCAGGAAGAAAACCAGAAAACAAATCCTGAGATAGGGACGTTGCGAACGATGACGCAGTTGATCAATGATGTTTCGGAGGTGAGCCAATGTCGGATCGCTGCCGGCTTCGTCGCACTGAAGTCCCCACTACTAGGAACTGCTCAACCGTATTCCGAACCTTCTGATTTCTCCCTTCGCCTCGCCACCTATTCGTACTCTTCTCCTCCTCTTATCACCTGGTCGCTCAGTGCCTTCCACCAAAGGTTCTTCCCAGGATGACAAGCGTGTCAGGTCCAAGAAGAGCGCCAAGTTTCGAACCAACCAGGCTGGGCAGATGCAATCAATCGTGCGTAATGAAAATGAAGAGCCGTCCCCGGTTGACCAAGGCAAGAAATTGGAGCGAGTTGTACCGGTGAAGTTGCAGGATATCCGACGGCGCATCATTCAGCACCTAAAGAAGAAGTTGAGTCCGGTTGAATGGAGAGCAATGGGCGTGGAGAATGTTGGCGGACCGACCACTCAGGTATGTTTTCACTGTCAGAGACGTGTCTACCCGCTAATCGGTCGCCATGTCACACAGGTTTTGCTAGAGTGTGAGCACGACGAAGGCAATTCGAACCAGGCGGGAAGCATTTTGGACAACTTGACGTCTGGTCTTGTTGGGGAACAAGGTGAGCAACATCCGCGAGCTATACTTCAGTCATGTAACCTGATCAGTATCTTGGGCTCCATAGCACTGTCATCGCCCCCTGAACCCAAGTCCGACGATTTTTTCCCATCCTTATTCCGGGATACTACCGGGTCTCACTTGGCCCAAGCGATCCTCACAGTCGCTCCAGACAATATATTCGACATCCTCTGGCGCATACACTTCATTGGCAAGATCGGCAAATTGTCCAGCCATCCTATCGGTAACTTTGTTGTTGCCACTGGGGTTAAACGATCCGGCGAAGAACAACTGCAGAGAGTTATTGACGAGTTGAAAGCAGTCGACCCTTCAACTCTGATCCGTGAGTTTCCTGCCACATCCTGCATTCGGCTCAAGCCCACTAAATCGAATCATCATCGTCAAGGTTCTGCCAAGACTTCTGTGCTTCAGGCATTGGTCTCTCGCTCGGGATCTTCTGGGTATCTTCGTGGAGAAATCTCAAATGTAAGACTTGATCAATTCCTTGTAAAGATCCGCATGGCGACTGCTAAGAACTCCCCCTGGCTTGCTAGTTGATATGTTTGGCTTTCGAGCTCAAGACGTATCCCGAGAAGAAGCTCTTGGTGCAGTGTGCGCTGACTATGAATGTGTTGAAGGTACGGCCGTTTGGAGGATTTAGCAACGTTCTGTCGCTGATACTTGAGTCTTTCCCAGTCGTACCAGAAGGCTGTCAAAGTTGCAAAGGGCGAGGAAGTCGAACAGCCCGCGGAAGAAGAGCAAGAGGCGGAAGAAGCGGATTCACAGCAACATGGTTGGAAGCCGCGACAGCCAAAGAGGCAGACGGGGGGTACGCTCGAACCCACGATGCAGGGCGCCTTGTTATTGCAGGACATCATTCGGGCTGGGAAAGGGTTGAACGAGACAGTGCTTGACAGGTGAGCTCGACAAGCTGTTCAATTTGTGCTAGCTAAGATCTAGTTTCTGACTTTTTCTTGCAGCCTCACGAGCATGACCGTCGAGGACCTCCTCGTTATGGCATTCAGTCCGATATCTTCCCATGTCCTGGATGTGGCCCTGACGAATCCGAATGTCGAATTCAAGTGGCGTCGCAAACTTTTGATTGCTTTCATGGGTCATTACCTCGAGCTTGCCATGGACAAACTGGGCAGTCGAGTTGCGGATACCATCTGGGACAAGGCTGCCGACGGATTTACTAAGGTCAGTCGCGGATTCATGTGTCTTTGTGGTTTATTCCCGTGTTGACTGTACCGTTCTGCATTGCCTGACTCTAGGAAAGGATCGCTCGCTCGCTGATTGACCATCATAACACATTATCGCAGTCGCAGTACGGGAAATACTTTGCAAGAAAGCTCAATCTACCATTGTTACAGCGACGGCCAGCTGAATGGAAAGAACTTCAAATCCGCGTAGTCCATCACTTCAATGGCTCCAGACTTCAGGATCAGGGAGCGTTAGGGAATTCTCAAGGCTTCATGGGTGGGCAGACCCATCAGGACGGATCCAAGAATTCCGAGGGAGCCGAAGCGCCGGAGAAGACGTCGAAGAAGAGAAAACACAAGACGGACGATGAGACCGCTGTGATCGACAGTCTATTTGCCGATGTGACGAAAGAGAAGAAGAGCAAGATGACGAGGGCTTGAATGTCTGGACGGGCCGAGTATCGGGAACCACCTGTTAGCGCGATCCTGGAATCCTCAAGGTTTTCTTAGAGTCGTGTAATAGATATGCTGTTTTGGTCTATGATACAAATGATATGCTATGCAACAGAAGAACGCTACCAGAGTACTGTTACACAAGCGGGAAGCCCAAATACACGATAAACAGCTGCGTCGCCGGTCCTAGCTCCCTAATCCTCCCTGATGAGGAGAAATGGTTGACGGCTAATCAGCCTTAGTGTTTGCCACTGCAGAGACAACGATACTCACTCTGCTGGTTCCTTCCGTATCCACAGATCGATTACAGCCGAGAATGCGGCAAAAGCAGCACCACCTCCCATCGCTGCGCGAATGCCAGACGAACGGGCTAACACGGCACCCGACATGAAACCTCCTGCTACGGCGTTCCAGATATCGTTTTTGGCTCGGTACTAGGGAAGGAACAGTTCGTGTCAGGGTGTACGTGCCACTATTGATTACCGCTATCACTCACGCCTTCGATGCAGCACTCAAAGCCAGAGTAGAGTGCTCCGACTTTGGCGAACCCTTTTCCACTCGTCCACATATTTCTGCCCATCTCCTTGAAGATGAATGCCGTTTGCGCGCGTGTGCCGACTAGCTTTTCGGAAGCCTTTGATAGAGGATCTTCATATGCAAACGTCGCCGACATGAGGGAGAAGAAGGCTCCTAAACCGAACCCTGAACAGCGCGAGTGGTCCGAGTCAGCTCACTGAGGCAAGAAGCCAACACCATAGAACTCACCAGCACCACCTGACATTGCAACCTTGACGGGACAACTCTCCATGGCATACGACGCATACTTGCCATACTTGACCATTGTCTGCATTTCCTGCCGTTCCTCTGGTGTAGTTCCTGGTGGAAGGGGCTCCTGCCCTGGTAAATATAGCGGTGCTAGGAGTGGCATCTGCGACATGGCGATGGGCGGGCAGTGGCCTTTGGCGAGTGGATGGTGTGCAGGAGTTCTTTGGGAAAGAGGGACGGATGAAGAGCAACTTTTTCAGAGAAAGACCGAGGTACCGAACTACGATACAGTAGTTGCAAGTATTCTGCCCGATCGCAAGAAGACGGGGCCCGAAGAATGGCTGATGCCAACTCTGGACGCTCTGCTTTGTCACTTACTATCTATTGGCGATCGACGGCGAATGTGTTGCATTCTTGATCATCCGCTGGCTCTGTCAGCCCTTTTCCGACTTGTCGCTCGCCTTTATATATAGGATACAACAACACCCTCGGAACGCAGCATCAAAGCTCCGTCCCATCCCGCTCATCGTCCCAAACTGGCTTCCATATCTTCCACTCTCAAGCTTTCCCGGGGTATCCGTCCCTGTCGATTTTTCGTTAGTCAAAGTCGTTCCGTTCGACCAATCTCGACATCCTTCTTCCCAACTGGGAGGCTCCAGAACACGCCCTTTACAGTCAACAGGACTAGGATTAATAAGCCGATATCTCTGGTGAGTTGGCTAGAGCAGTATTAGGGAAAACCACATTGGACGTCTAATATCTCCCACTATCCGCAGAACCTCAAACGTACCTGGGTCAATATGCCTCCCCTGGACAAGAAACAGACTCAAGAGTTGCCGGAATACGATGCCTTTTACATTGGTGGTGGATCAGGCGGTCTCGCCAGTGCAGTATGTCCACCAATCAACCTGTTCTGCTAATTAACACTAAGCGCTCTTTGTTCAGCGACGAGCGGGTAGCTACGGCGCCAAAGTAGGATTGGCAGAAAGCTCGTACCGATTGGGAGGTACTTGTGTCAATGTCGGTAAGCTATCTTGCGGGCCGCTATCCGCCTCGTGTTCATAGCTAACTGACACACGACGCTCAACCCAGGTTGTGTCCCCAAGAAGATCATGTGGTATGCCGCCGATATGGCTGACAGCCTTCGAAAGGCGGCTGCTTACGGCTTCGGAGAGGAAGCTGAAGCGTTGGCGTTGCCAAAATTCAACTGGACAAACCTGAAGCACAAGCGGGATGCATACATCAAAAGGTTGAATGGCATCTAGTAAGTCGCCTGCACAGCCTTCTGCGTTGGAATGCAATCTGAGTTCTGCTTGGCCCCGTTAGTGAGAAGAACTTGGCTAATGACAAGGTCGACTACCATGAAGGATATGCGTCGTTCCTCAACAAGAACGAAGTTCAGATTGAAAGGCCAGACGGTAGCAAATACACCGTTCGTGCCAAAAAATTCGTTGTCGCTGTCGGAGGCCGACCCACTATACCCAGCGACGAAGAGATCCCCGGAGCTTCATACGGCATTAACTCCGACGGATTCTTTGACATTGAAGAACAGCCAAAGCGAGTTGCTGTTGTTGGTGCCGGTTACATCGCTGTCGAGTTGGCTGGTGTCTTCCACTCCCTGGGCACAGAGACGCATCTCATGATCCGTCACGACAAGGTCTTGCGGACATTTGATCCCATGTTGCAGGACGTGTTGACTGAACACATGGGTGAGTCGCGCTGCCACTTGCCGCCGTGCGTTATATGGCTTACGCGCTGCCTATGCGCACAGAAAAAACCGGAGTAAACGTGCACAAGAAGACTAACGTCAAAAAGGTGGAAAAAACCGCCAACGGTCTTTTGGTTTACACCAATTCTTCCGAGGAGCCTGTTGAAGTCGACGTTCTCCTGTGGGCCATTGGCCGTCATGCCAACACTGAAAAGCTTGGTTTGGAGAACATTGACGTCAAGGTCACCGAGAAGACCGGGGACATCATCGCGGACGAATATCAAAACACGAACGTCGAAAACATCTTTGCGATCGGCGATGTTATCGGAAGGGCCTTGCTTACACCAGTCGCCATTGCCGCTGGTCGACGGCTATCAAACAGATTATTCGGACCTCCCCAGTACAAGGATGACAAGCTCTCGTACGAAGATATCCCTAGTGTCGTCTTTTCGTGAGTCACTTGAAAAAGACGTTGGAACTTTTGTTCGATGCCTCATTCGCTCGCAGGCATCCGACCATCGGGTCGATCGGTTTGACTGAACCTGAGGCAGCCGAAAAGCATGGTAAAGACAACTTGAAGGTCTACAAGACCTCGGTAAGCATCTATCTCTTGTATCTAGTGCCAAGCGGTCAGCTGATCCCGAGGGTTTTCGGTGCGCAGTTCCGGGCCATGTCTTGCGCTATGTTGGATGAAGATCACAAGTCGCCTACCTCGTACAAACTGATCTGTGTTGGAAAGGAGGAGAAGGTGGTCGGCTTGCATCTCATCGGTGACGGCTCTGATGAAATGCTACAAGGCTGTAAGTTTTCCTGCTATTATGTCAGAGTTTCCAATCAGGCTGAGTGTTTGCTTGGCAGTCGGTGTTGCTATCAAAATGGGCGCCACCAAGGCGGACTTTGACAGCTGTGTGGCAATCCGTAAGTACTTCATCTACACTGGGACAAACTTCTCAGGGTCCCATTTCACACCTGTGTCTGCCTGTTTTTAGATCCTACTTCTTCGGAAGAGCTGGTCACATTGCGTTAATCGTATTTCATCAGTTGTTGAGAAACCGTAACGCAAGAGGGATTTATTGATTCTTAAAAGCATGACATAGAAATCATATCAGCATATATCGGCCGCATGCGCAAAGGCTTGTTGGCAAGTCTACATTGCTCGGTGCTTGTCGCAATCCGCCGAACGGTCTTCTCTCTAGATAGTCTGGTCGGATTCCTTTCGCAACGATCTTCACACATCCTGCTTGTGGTATCGATCAATCCCGCCAGCTATTCTCGGAGCCTCTGCCAACGCCCGCCCAAAGACGGCGCCGTATCGCGCTATCATGGCGTCTTCGTCCACATCCACATCGATAGCGTCCTCGTGATCATCCTTCCCTAGAGTCTCCCGCAACAGATCCTGGACGTTCGAGACACCGTATGAGCTTCCGAACCAATGCTCTACAGCCACCGTTTAACTCACTATTGTTAGACGGACAACTGACTCCCGCTCAGCATCCGGTGCTTTCTGCAATTCATCTCCCAAGGTCTTCAGGCCCCGAGCTTCCGAGCCCAACAGACTCCGTAGGAACGCTTGGTTGCTGATAGCAGCGAGACCAAGCAAAGCGCCTTGGTACCGTCCATGTGATGAGACCAGTTGTCGAGTCCCAAGAATGCCCGTAGGTGTAGTCGATTTGAAAGACGCAGGTGAGGCTAGGGCTTTCTGTAGTGTTTGCGTCACTCCTGTCACATAGAAGAGAAGACGAGTCATTAGGGGAAAGGAGGTGAACGTTTTGACGAGATGAGCACATACTCGGGATGAGGGTCTCGTAATCGGGGCCATATGTCTTCATCAACGTGCCGAGCATATCGCTGGCCTTTCTTCTGAGATCAAACGTGGATATCTTGGATGCTGCTAACGAAGACTCGTTGCCAAGGGGTACCGAGAGAAGGATAGACATGATGGGTGGCAGCATTTGATGTAGCTGTATGGAGCGAGAGAGTGTTATTGGATACATATCAAGGGCTCTAACCAGGAGAATGGACAACTTACGTATGGCTCAATGAACAATGCGGGATTTGCAACAAGAGCCTCCAACCCATCCAGCAGGTATTCCAACTCTGTCGTCGTTCTTCCCTCTGTCCCGCCACTTATGGAAACCATGATCATTTCACTCATCCATCTCACGAGATACGGCAAGAGATCCGATAGCGAAGGATCCAGGCGAAGTGTTGCGAGTGATGCTTGCCGGTTTCGTTCTGATTCTGAGAAGTCGGCTGTGGACGAACTTGGCGCCGTAACTGGTGTCGATAGCGTTCGGGGCGTCGAGCCACCCACATCGGCAGTCTGTCTTAATGCCGCAAGGGAAGGATTCGGCATAAGAGCCTCGGTGATGCGTGTAAAGAAGAGCAAGAGTTCTTGCGAGAGATGCGTTTTCGCAGCTGAAACGGATGCTTGTAGTTTTCGTTGCCGTGCGGCATTCGTACTCGTGGATGCGGCTGACGGAGGACTGGCAGCCCAGGAGGATACTTGAGTGGCGCCTGCACTGAGCCCGACCCTGACTCCCGATCCCGAGCGATCCTCCTGAATCTGAGATATGGGATTCTCTTTGATCAAAGGCTGCACTCCTTCGACGGCCAACCAATGTGCTTTCCACCTCACGTCTGCATTTGCCCCCTTTTTCGCTGAACCTCCTAGATGGATGTGCTTGCCGCTAATGGTGGAGCTGCCAGCTGCGGGATGGATGCCTTTGAGGTAGGAAACGAGATCAATCTCTTCATCTCGAAGAAAGTATAGTTGCGGTTGTTGCGAGGATGGACCGCCTGTTGCACCAGTGGTGCCGTCCGCATACACAGGAACAAAAGACGGTTTGTGTAAGGGATATGGTGGATGGAGTAGCGGCTAGTACGTTCCGATCAGATGCGTGCGATGTTGATGATGAGCTGAAACTCACCTGGACATTGAGGGCCTGTAGCGCGTAATCTATATCCTGCGGCATCAACGTCGTCCTCTTTGCATGCTTCATAAACTTTTGCGCTTCCTGGATAACGAGGTTGATGCGATACTCTACATCTCCAGCAACAGCTCTACAGGTGTCGTCTGAGATCTTGTCTATACTCAGCGACTCTGCGACATCCTGCATGAAGATGGATTAGCGGGGTTGCGGAAAGGGGCGCACAGAGACGCGACTTGCCTTGACGGTGGTGAAGGGGTAGATGCCGATGGCGTAGTCTGCTGGGTACTGCTGCTGCATCCTACGAGGGAGATGGATGGATGGACTGACGATGTAAACGAAGAAAGGAGAAGAGGTTCAAGTAGATGAGATGACGAGACCAAGCGGGGCAGCGTCACGTGATTGCCCACACCTGTGGGTCCTGCTATCCTATTAGACTTGATTCAAGTAGATTACTTGCTCATTCAACCCGCCACTCCTCCGCTTCCTCACCCGACCCTTCGCCCGCCATGGCCACGTCCATGTACAACCACCACCGCTTCGCGCGGGCGGTGATGAAGAGGTTCAGAAAGGCACCTGCAAGTCTCACCATCGAGCTGCACAGCGGTCACTGGCTGTTTCAAGGGCAGGTGAGTCTTCCTGCGTATCCAGACATCAACTACCGGTCTGAGGGAGTATGGATGGCACGCACAACAGCAAGGAAAGCTTCAGTATGAGGGTCCCATGAGGGTGAGCAACAGTCTTCTTGATTCAAGTCGAAACATCCTCTTACCCTTTCTTTCCTGTGCAGCCGTTCCTTCAAGCGCTGCGGGAACAGTCGATTCCCGCCTCACTTCTCAACACCATTCTCAACTCAGACACTCACATCCCAATCTACGATGGGTGTCTTTTGGTCGAAATCCACGATTATCGAACGTCATGTCTGACCGCAGCCCAGGAACTCGCAAATCAAGCTAGCGGATCAGACGTCTATCAGCGCAGCCCGTTCCACGCCTCAAAGTCACTAGGCTCAAGCTCTTCAAGTCGACACCAGTTGAATTCTCGGCCCGCTCCTACGTCTGCCATGGGTATGAGCGGGCTACCATGCTCCGTCAGCACCATTAATCGAACAGGTCCGCAGACAAACGGGTTGGGCGCTCTAAGTTCAGAACTCAAGGAAAGCTCGGAAGGGGATTCCTGCACAAAGTATCGGGTCGTCATGAAACCGGATTCAGTATCAATGTGGGAACAATTGGTGCATCTGAATCAGGTTCACGGGTCAGACGGTGAATGGGATGATCAGTCGGTCTTGCAAATGGAGTCGAGAATCCTCGTGAGTCCGGCTTGACATCCGGTCTACTCTGTTCGCTCAGCGCGATTGCCTTGTGGATCTACACCGTAGGCCGCTGTAGCACCTCCACTGGCGTTGGACACATCATTTGCACTTAGCAGAACAGCCAATCTCGCTCTCGCAGTAACAGCTCCTACCCTCCCATTCATGTCTTGGGATGGTCGCTATATTCCCCGATCGGAACGCCATCAAGTCGAGGATCAATCTATCAACGCCAAACAGCTGCCTGCTGATGCAGGAGTCGCAGGAACATCCAGTACAAGAAAACTGGGAGCCATCGACAGGCGTCTAGAGCGCGACAAGAGCACGAGGAGGGGTAGAGGCGACGCCGCCAAGCTGGGGTACGAACAGCATGAGATTGATGTCTTCTCAAAAATTGGTGCGCCCTCAGTAGAAGACTTGTCGGACAAGGCAAAGGCAACCAGAGATGAAAAGGCATCATCACCGTGAGTATAAAAGCTGTTTGGCTGAGCAGTCCGCCTGACCGTTTCATGCTTTCACTCGCAGAATGTCTGTGTGGAATTGGCTCTCACGTACATATGGGTATCACAAGCTCCGTCGGCCGGGCCAGGAACCCCCATCGAACACGATATTTACGGGACAAAATACACGTGGGGGAACGATCAATGGCGATGCAGCTGCTGCCATGATGGCTATTGCAAACGAACGTGCTAATGGACAAGTCGAAGATGCAATAGCTGTAGCCGCGACGAAGAAGAAGCCGACCAAGAAGAAGAAGAAGGACGCCGGAGCAGAAGAGAGCGCACGAGGGGGCAGCGTGATCGACAGTAAACCAGAAGAAAGCAAAGAAGTTGCCGAAGCGCCAAAATCAAAGACAAAGCCCAAGAAAAAGAAAGACCCAGCCGTATCCACCAGCCTACCAACAGCCGCTGTCAAGGGAAAGAAGCGAGCAGCGGACGAAATGAGCGAAGCGGGAAGCGTTAACACGGTAGCGCCTCCGCCACCCTCCCCTTCGCAGCCCTCGCAATCCGCCATCCGTACAGACAACAAGAAACCTCTGTTTGCGGCCGTACCGCCGGGTAAGAAGTTGACCAAGAAACAGCAGAGGGCGCTCGAAGCTGCCGAAAGGGAGAGTGCAAGACAGGAAGCCGCGGCGGCAGCGGCGGCATCTAGTCAACCCCCAAAGAAGAAAGTCAAGAAGAATGCCAATGTGGCGAATGTGCCAAGTACGGCAGCGTCAACGCTTGCAGCAGCGCCTCTAGCGACACCATCATTCAACCCTATCGGACTGACCGACATTTCTGCCATCAATACACTTCCCAATCAATTTGGAAACTTTGAAGCACCTGTCGATCTGTCCGGCGAAGATTACACTCAGATGGTACCTCCGAACCTACTCGATCCTGCATTGCCGCCCGATATGGCCAATATGCCTATTGGAGAAGTGCCAGAGAATATTTTCCTCGCCGCTGCGGCCGATGTCGACTTCAACTTTCCCTTCCCATCCGGTGGGCCACAAAGTGGCGGCGAGATGGACGGGAATGCACTCGACTTTGGCGGTATGAGCGGGCAGAACCAGGATGACGTGAACATGGCCCTAGCGATGTTGCAGCAAGGACAATTGCCAGATCTGACATCTCGACATCCTGAGCAATCCCGTGCTCCACCGGGTTCATAAGCGTCGGTCGCGGACTAGATGGGAGGTGGTCCAGGTAGCATATTTGTAAGTTGTATGACGGTCTGGGTTCATGGAATCGCCGGGTCGTAACAAGGTCTCGTCGGCGAAGCGGTGGCGGTGATAGGTCGATCCTAAGCATTGTATCTATGATCATTTGAGGGACTCGTATGGATGTGTTGTTTCCTGAAACTCGTGAGCCTGCAACATGCCCACATAAACTCTATACTGCAGATCGGTTTGCAAGATGTGGAAGAGCTTGCTTGCGGCTCATCTGATCCATGGGACGAACGTTTCACACCATCCGCCGGCTATACCAGTACACAAACGATTCCGGCTTTATTCGAACCTGAAGTTCGCTAATCCGCGCGGGGATGCACATGACGAGATGATCGAAAGAAGCCAGGGCTTTCCCGGGCGTGCGCCCCTGCCAATGACCAAGCTGGGCGAGAATCGGTCGCGAGACCAAGCAACTGGTTTGGCGGAAAAAAGTTGGAGCTGGCTGCTGGGCCGGGCGAGGTGGCTTTGGGGTCCCGTTGACCGCGCACAGCTGGAATTATATAGGTAGTAAGAACGTGCCGCTGATTCGCGGCATACGATCGATCGCCTCGTTAGACTCCCTAATCTTCACTATCTCGTTACACTACCTCACTACTCTCACTGTCCATCCTCTGAACAGCTCCGACATCGCTGTGATATTCCCACCTTCCTTCCGTATGACTTCCATGCCGACATTGGCCAAGAACGGCGCCGGCCACAACATCATTGAACCTGTTGATGGTTCCACGACGTACCAACGTTCAGGATTCTACGACAATGGCGATGGAGACGATACTTCCCTCAGCGCTGGCAGCCAGGATACCGATGAAGCCGCCCTTGCTCGACTTGGGTACAAGTCGGAGATGATACGGGAATTCGGTAATCTCTCAACTTTCTCCTTTGCTTTCTCCATTATGGGCATGTGCTCTTCCATCGCTACCACCTTCAATACTCCCATGCTGTACGGTGGAGGACCGGCTTCCGTAGTCTGGTGCTGGTTGATTGGATCCATCTTTAACACGACATTGGGCGCCTCGGTCGCAGAAATCGTTTCTGCTTATCCCACTAGTGGCGGTGTCTATACGGTTAGTCGATTGCAATCCGTCCTGTCGAACGACTCTCTCACTCTCGCGTCCTATAGGCTTCAGCCAGTCTGGTTCCCCGAAAGCATCGAGCCATGTAGGCCCGCTGAGCAAAGCAGATCCGAGTTGGAACTGACATTATGTGTCGATCCTCAGTGTCGGCTGGACTGTCGGATGGTTGAACCTCCTCGGTCAAACCGCTGGTGTGGCTTCCACCGAATTCGGTCTCGCACAGATGATTTGTAAGTCCACGTACCGGTCTCTGTTTCTCAGCCGCTGTATCTGACAGACGTCGATATAACTCTATACAGGGGCCGGCTGTGCACTCGGAAAGGACGGAGACTTTGTGGTAACGGCCGGAATGCAGTTCGGTCTGTTTATTGGACTGCTTATCATCCACGGTTGCCTCAAGTGTGTATCTTGAGAGAATTTGTTCGACAAACGGCGCTGACGCCCTATCCGTGGAATAGCTCGTTGAAGACTCGAGATCTTGCCTTTTTGACTCAGGGTTTCGTCTTTGTCAACATCGGCATGACGCTCATCATCATCATTGTCTTGTTGGCAACTACCGGCCGTGACAACATGCACCCGGCTTCGTACGTCTTTACCCAAGTCTACAATTGTAAGCTGCCGGATTCTCCCTTTTAGAGGTATCTATACTCACGTGAACCTTTCAGTCACCGGTTGGCAGAACAACGGTCTCGCTTTCATGTTTGGACTGCTCTCGGTTCAGTGGACCATGACAGATTACGATGCTGGTACGTCGCGGGAATGAGTTGAAACGAAAAGCATCGCTAACGTTAAAGCCTTTGTAGCTGCCCATATCAGCGAGGAAGTCAAAAAGGCCGCCATCGCTGCCCCTGTAGCCATTTTCGTCGCCGTCATCGGAACCGGTGTGCTCGGATGGGTTCTCAACGTCGTCATGGTTCTCTGCTCGGGCGACATTGCAGACTTGCCAGGAATTAGCGGTTCTGCGTTTTTGACCATTATGGCAAACAGAATGGGCAAGACGGGCGCGCTCGTCTTGTGGCCTTTTGTCTGCCTCGTTGCATTTTTCACCGTTCAAACGGCCACTCAGGCCTGTGCCCGAACTTTCTACGCATTTAGGTACGCATGTTACATTACGGCGCATGATACAAGCTGACTTGCGTAACCTGCAGTCGAGATGGAGGGCTCCCGGATCGTGGATTGTTCGGCAGACTAAACAGTTATACCAAGACTCCGGTGTGGTCTGTCTGGCTTGTCATCGTGTTGTCCATCGCAATGGGCGCTCTCAGCTGGGCCAGTCTGATCGCTGCGCAGGCTATCTTCTCCATGGTGCGTTGATCTCCTTTATCGCTCACGACGAAAGCTCACGCCCTTTTACGTGATACGTAGTGCGCCGTTGCAATGGATCTCTCATATGTCATCCCGGTGGTTTGTCGACGGTGGTATTCGGTGAGTGTCCTTGTTTCAGTCACGCTGCATTCGAGTCGCTGATCATTGTCTATTTTTAGAATCATCCCGAAGTCAAGTTCAGGCCCGGGCCCTTCTACATGGGCTCCTGGGGTCTTTGGGTCAACGTCATTATGGTTGCCTGGACAAGTACGTTTCTGTCCATGTGAGCTTTCTAAACGGGGCACTGATCTCACACCATTTGCAGTTTTCGAATGCATCATCCTCGCTTTCCCGACCATCCAGCCGATCACGGCTACCAACTTCAACTACTCGTCGGTCATTACCATCGGTGTCATGGTCCTGTCCGGCATCTGGTATGTCCTCGGCGGACGACGCCACTACCACGGTCCCAGGCCCAACTTGGGCGAAACGCACGAACGTCATACCGAGGACAACACCCTGTCCGATTCTAAGGAGGAAGACATTAACGAAAAGGACGTTGACCGCCTGGCCGCATAAGTCAATCGGTCGACCCCGGCTCACATACATCTTGAGCCGGAGCGGGCCCAAGTCTTTCGGACGATTCCCCTGGATCCCTGTATACTACCTTCAACGATAGACTGAACCCTCGGGCGGTGACCCGGAGGTTCACCCCACAATAGATGTGTTGGGCATCATCTGCTCCATCGTAGATCCATCCGTCTTGCCAAACTCAGGCAGACGAGATTCGAATGTTTCCCAGCTGTCTAACTCTACATTGTAGACAGCGATTCTGTCCCCCTTGGTTGTAATAGTTACTTTATATTATATTGCTAAGGCTCACAGAGCCTTGACTCCAACCGCGTCCGTCCGTCGATTCATCTGTCGATCACGGCGCCTTTTGCACGGACATCGGGTATGGTGGATCCAGGTGACAAACGTTGCGGAACGATGGAAGCCGCGGTGTCACAACGGTCTAGATCACGGTGATACGAATGTTCTAACATTGTGACCGTCTCGGTGACGCTTCTGTGTGAAGCTCTTCGTGTCTCCCAGCATGCTACATGAACCATCTCGATGATTTCTCGAGTGACGTGTTGGAAACAGTCACATGTTGCGCGGCAAATTATCACATGAAGGAATGAAGGACGCTGATGATCTACAGGGGCCCTTCGGGAGGGGACCCTCAGCGGCGTTACCTCAAGCCCTGGCTTGCGGACATACACTTTTGCCGGGCAAGTCGAATGTAATCTAAGCGCGCCTGTCTGACGTGGCGAATATCATACGTCTTGCCCAGGAGACGTGGGGCCTCCACGGTGTCTGATTGCATTTTCCTCCACTGTTATCTCATAGGATGTTCTACCACTCTCATTGCCCGTATAGTCGTCGGTTGCGCTCTCGAACGAAATGAAAACCTGGGGTGCTAGTGCATCTCGACCTGTCCCTTTGCTTATGAAACAATCCGACATTGCGTGGTCACGCAGCTCCCTTCCCGCAAATGCAACGCTCATGCATATCCCGCCAGTGCCTAGATGCGATCGGTACAACATACCACCGTGTCTTTCCGCCATCTCGCGTACCTCTGGCGCTTTCACCCCGTTTTTTGTGTGGCACCGGACAGTCCTACTGCTCGGCCGGTCCATCATCCTTTGGCTTGACGCTCAGATCGACGTCCTCGGACGCAGCCTTCAAGTCGCCCGCGAGGATCTGACTGACCGTCTTGTTAGCCGGGATGACCATTGTGGGCGGCAAATGAGTCAAGGGGGCGAGTAAGGCTGCCGTGGCGCTTCGAGCGTTTTGTTGGATCACGGCGCTGGAGAACGGGCACGGAGAGGGTGAGCGGTGAGCGGAGGGGGGAAGGACCTAAGGACTCACTCCATGATGACGATTGCCGCCATGGTTTCGACAATGGGTACGGCTCGGGGCAAGACGCACGGGTCGTGTCGACCGCGAGTGGCAAGTGTACCTTTTGTGCCGTCGTATCGTGCCGTTTCCTGTTCCTGGGAGATGGTCGCGGGAGGCTTGAAGCCGACCCTGTGAGGACAAGAATGGTCAATAGGACACTCGAATAATGACGAGCGAAACCCAAACGCACCGAAAGTAGATATCCTCGCCATTCGAAATACCGCCTTGAATCCCTCCACTCCAATTCGTCGACGTGCCCAACCTGGTCCCGTTTCCATCCCTCGTGGGTTTCTCGACAAACGGATCATTATGCTTGGACCCCATGATCTCTGCGCCTCGGAAGCCGGAACCGATCTCGAACCCTTTGGTGGAGGGGATCGAGAGCATGGCGTGAGCGAGCAGTGCCTCGAGTTTATCAAAGCACGGTTCACCGAGTCCCGAGGGACAGTTGCGGATGACGCAGGTGATGGTCCCGCCCATGGAATCGTTGGCAGCTTTGGCGGCCCGAATGGCATCCTCCATCCGCTTACTCGTCTCTGCATGCGGGCATCGGGTGATTTCCTTGTCCACTTGTTCCCTCGTGACCGTGTTGATCAACTCGACGTATTCCTCGCTGAGCACCTCGTCATCCTCCTCTGCGGGCGCCTGTGCGGGATCCCTCTTGCGGAATGGGATCTTGACTTTTCCAACCTGGCCAACAAACGCGACAATGTCTACGCCGTACGCTTCCTGCAAGTACTTTTCCGCAATCGCGCCTGCGGCCACGCGACCAATCGTCTCCCTCGCCGATGCGCGTCCACCACCACTGGAAGCCTTGACGCCATACTTTGCGAGGTAGGTGAAATCGGCATGACTCGGTCGCGGGAAGAAATCCGTCTCGGTGTAGTCGTGCGGACGTTGATCCTTGTTCTGGACGACGAGACCGATGGGTGTGCCGAGTGTGACGCCATGCTCCGTACCGGACTGAATCGTGACCGAGTCAAACTCTGATCTCGGTGTCGTGATATCGCTCTGTCCGGGCCTGCGTCGTGAGAGCTGGACCTGGATGTCCTCGTTGGTGAGGCGCAACCCGGGTGGCACCCCGTCGATGATGGCGCCGACGGACTTGCAGTGCGACTCTCCGTAGGTGTGGACGCGGTAGGCGGTGCCAAAGGAGGACATGGTGGGCGTGGATGGGGAATGGAAGGGGTAAGAAGCAGAGATGAAACATGCCTTTTCTCGATTTCTGATTTCTCCCTTCTCAACCCGAAGCAGGCCATAAGGATGACAGCCACGATCGGGCCAGGCACGGGCGCACCCCACGTGTGGATGACGTATAAGGGCGTTTCACATGGCTGCTTCTTCTTGTTCTTCCCCTCTTCCATCACGCACCCCCTATCCCACCCCTACCCCTACCCCTATCCCGATGCTCATCCTCTTCAACCCCTTCCTCACCGCCGCCACCCACCCGCCACCACGCGCCCACCAAGTAGACCCGGAAGACGCAGACGCCCTCGCCCAGGTCCTCTTCCATGTCTCCCCGGACCCCAACACCACCACCCTCGACCGCATCCTCGGCCTAGCCGGCACAGCACGCGGCATCATCGCCTTTGCCGACTCCTTCCACCCGCAGCAATCCTCGTCCTCGTCGTCGCGATTCCACTGCACCACCTCGAAGCGGAAACTATCCATCATCTTTCGGCCACGCGCACAGACCTACCTCCTCGCCATCTTTCCTTCTTCGACCGACCCACCTTATGCCCAACGTCTCCTGCACAAGGCATGGTCCCACTCGGTCCTCTGCTTTGGACCCGAGCCGTGGGAATGCGTACAAGGACGCGAATGGTGGACCCGTTGGGCGGAGACGGTCGTCTTTCCCCGGGAGAGCACACATCGTGATGGGTTGCGCGGTTGGATGTGCGATGACGGCCCGGTCGTAGATACGGACGTGCGCTCGATTCATCATCGAACCGACCCAATCGCCACACACCTCGGCACGATCCAAGCCCTCCGGACCGTTCAGTCATCGCACGCAATCCATCTCTCCTCCCGCTCGAAAGCAACGATCCACACTTCCTGCCCTCGCCTCGAACGCAACACGCCCCTACTCCACCACCTCCTCGATCTTGTCATTACATCGCAACCCACTCGTCTCCCACACCCCGGCTCGGAGAAACGAGATCGCACACGGCGCTCTTCCACGTCCCCGTCCCACAACTCAAAGTGGACCACCCTCTCACTCGGCCACGCCGCTTCCAAACCACGCAACCGCGACGAGGCCACAGTCGAGACTAGCACTCGATGGCCATCACTCGGTATGCCCAACCCGAAACTCGGCTTGGGCACATGGCTCGGGTTCGGATCATCCAGTCCGAAACCCGCGTCCGTGGGAGACGTGCACCCGCCGCCGACGCCGCTTCCCAAAACAACCGCGATGGATCTCGACAGCCTCAGTGACGCCTTGGCGGACACACACCCAGAGGCACACGAGCAAATCGCCCTGGTGCACGACGACGATGTCCATGACGACGGCTTGTCAAATCGCGGGAAAGTAGGCAAGTGGCACGTTCGGCAGGTGTGGGTTCCCTGTGGAGCCGTTGACGGGCACGTGGCGCAAGGAGACGAAGTGGAGGAAGATTTGCAGAAACTCGCGTTGGCGTATACAATCGTACGTCCTGCTTGGGTGGATCCCATCAGACCCGATCAAGCCCTTCTCACACGCGTTTTCACCAACTCCTAGACGGGAACGACCCTCGTGGCTGTCCTGCTTGACACCCCAACACCCACAGACGCCCTCTCTGACATACTCAACGCACCTTCTCCCGCTTCCCCGGGCGAGCCCGACCCCACTGAACCACCCTGGCAAGCACTACGGGCCGCCACCGCAGTGCTCGTGAATCTTCTCTTCCCTAGGGGACCTCAAACCCCAATCGACCCCCTCGCATCTTCTCGCGTTCCCTCGCCCATCCCGAACCTCCAGTTCATTCGGAGAAGCGCCACTGACGAGTCGCTACACATCACCACCTCCTCCTCCTGGGTCGGCCAACAACCCCTTCACCGGTCTGCGGAAGGCAAAGCTCCAGCAAAAACCGATCGCGCGTCCAAGGCCCGCAAGTCGAGAGAATATACGGTCGATCAACTCGGTATTGCCGCGAGGGAGTCGTTGATCCAGTAAGTGACCTCGCCAGTCTGGAATGAACCTCGTCCCGAGAAATGCCGACCGTTGATTCCGCTGTACAGGATCGATCATGCGTGCGAACTGCTCGCGAGGACCACGGATGACGTATGGATTACTGGGCGTCGTTGTCGAGCATCCGGGGATAGCGAACAGAGTCGTGACGTGTTGGAAGAAGCCTATGCGGTGATAACGGGCCACGAGACGTCTATAGTGGATGCAGAGTGTGAGTAGTGCGAGTCCTATCCTCAATCTCGGCGTTGACCCTCCGCCTGGTCGCATATCGACAGATCAACTGCACCAGCTCATCAAGGCAAGATAGAGTTAGATAGTTTACCAGTGATACGCATTGTCAGACTTGGTCCCTGCATAAATGTCAATACATGCCGACATAATATCGCTACAGTGTTCACGAAGCCCGAAAATACAACTCGCCCTGCTACCTTTCCTCATCGGATGGCAATCTCGGCCTTTGCCGGCGTGCGACTGTAGAAAGGAATCGTTCTCTGGCCAGAGGGAGCCGGTGCCCCTTCCTGACTTGTTTTCTGAAATTATCATAGATTGAGCGGCGGATTGGGTGAGATACCACGCCGGGACTTACCACGGCCGTCTTGTCCAGACCCTGTTCGAGACCTTCTAGCAATGCGCACGCTTTCTAGAGGCGTGATTGGGCTGTCAGATTAGCCGAAAGACTCGGGGCTGGGGCAACTCACGCATAAGTCATTCGAGCTGATATAACCGCAGCGGAGACAGTTCTCTGCGTTTCGGGATAAACATCAAAGTATCTCGATCATCCATTGCCGACGACTTACGCAGCGCTTTCATGCCCGACTTGACATCCTCGTCCAGCTGGAAAGTCTCTCCCGAATGAATGATGTCAATGATGGCCGACGGGCGGATAGCCTCGAGATCTTTGAGGAAAACTCGAGCGTGTCCACGATACGCTGGATACGGGGAAGCTAATACTGCTAAGCCACTGCCGGTTCGCTGTTGGGGAGCCGTTGCTTACCGTCTGGACTGTAGATGCATTCCGTCGAAAAGTATGTCAACTTCTTGAAGTAAGCATACCTAGAGAATTGTGTCAACGTGCCATCCCGTTGGTCCGCTTCCCTGATCGCGCTCACATGACGATCTCCTTTTCATATGCGTATTTAAATGGCTTGCTTCGCTTGATGGTATCCTCTGACTCCGTCACCAGCGCGGTACATCTGGAAAGCCGGGCAATATCGCCTCGCATGACTGGTGGGAGGCATTTAGCAGAGGTGCAGCTGACTCGAGCAAGTATGACCTACTGTTCATCAGCACTGTCTCGGCAATATCGTCGGCGTTGTGACCCGTGACGATATGACTGACACCGAGCTGTGCGGCCCCTCTATCCAACGCCTGACGTCTGAACACTCCGCAGAATGTGCCTGCGTATTGACATGAGCATCGCAACGCAGAGCCTGCTGCTTGTAGAAGACGTACAGTTGTTTTTCTTCCCAATCTGGCTGACAATCTTGTCCATCGTCCAGCCATATAGCTCGTCGTAGCTCAAGATCTTGAGTGGTAGCCCGTATTCAATTTGATTCTGCTTGACAGTCTGCAACCAAGTCAGGTCAGTTTCATTGCCATGTACCCTGGAACTCAGTTGACTTGCCTCCAGCGAGTCATCGCGATATCCAGTGATACCTTCATCAATAGATAGCAGAAACAGATCCAGGCCATAGTCGTATCTCGTATTCAGGGCCGACATTACGTGCGCCAGTACAGTCGAGTCTACATGCCACAGCAATCAGTATACCTATTTCAATCCCCAGACCAAGGAGGACCCGGAGCGTACCTTTGCCACCACTCGCACCGATAGCAACCTTGTCACCTCGCTTGAAGATCCCGCCATTCTCTATAATGGTGTTGTGCACCTCGGTCTCAAACACCTCGAAGAAACAGTCTTTACAGACTTGACTGCCTGTCTTGGGTCGTTTGATGATCGCTTTCGCAGTCCCGCAAAGAGAACACAACCGAGGAGGCATCCTGATGTTCTGCGAGTGAGGTGATTTTTGCGTTTTACCCGTGAACTGTGGTAATTCGGCCAGCGTATATGCGTCGCAGCGAACGTCTGGCGTGGGTTGTGAGAATGTCCAGCAGACTAGGGAAGTTCTGCACCGAGTCGAAGTGGAAACCCGGTCAGACACAAGTATAAGGATGGTGAACAGACAAAGAAGAGACAGCGATCGAGGACGGCGTTAGCGAAATGCAGAAATCGTAAAGGGTGACATCGTCAACATAACTCTCGGATGCAAAAATAGGTAACATGTTAGCTCTCGTTCGTCCTTCCTCCTCCTGTATCAGTGTCAACTAGATATGATGAATGGGCTTCGTGGTACTACGTCACAGAACAGATCTGGATGATTGTCACCGAGCGTGTTTTGTCAAGTACATGCAATGGTGATGACGACATGTGCGCAACCGTCGCTACCTCGTGCGTATAAACAGTACAAGATCTACAATCCCAGTAACATTATGTTCCAACAAATTAGACCGACAAATTACCTCAGCTCCTAAATACAGTGCACACGTGACGCCACAGTCCGCGCCTACCAAGATGATCCTGCACAGACAATGCTGCTATGTGAAAAGATGATTGGGAACTCCAAATCCCACCGCCTGACGTTCCGCTGCAGTCAGTGCTGTCAAATCCAGAGAGACACCGCGAGCAACGATAGGTGCCGAGTACGACGGCATATCGGTGTGAATCGGAGACGCAAGGACGGTCCGAATCGTCGCTCCATGCTCTTCGCCTTCGGTAAGACTGGTGGAAAAGGAGCTCGCGGAACCGATACTGAGACCCTTGCGACGTCGGTCCAGCTTGCCAGAATGACGTTTGTTGATGTCAAACGAAGGAACAGACAGCGTATCCGGACTTGACGCCAGATTACCCGCAAACATGACCGGAATTGGCTTGCGACGGCTCGAGCTGACGGGTTCTACCGTTGATGTCGCAGTGATCGGCAACGCTAGTGTTGCAAACTTGCCCACCTCTTCCTCGTCTCCTTCCGTTAATCGCGAAAGGTCCCTCTCCAGGGGAGGCCCCATGAAGACCAAATCAGGAGCCGAAAGCTCTTCTGGCATCGTATCAAGAGACTGTTCCAGCGACCACTGATTGAAAGAAGAGCTGATTGCTGCACTAGTTGGGAATGGCTGGATAGGCGCTGAAGATTCTAAGAAGCCTTGAGCATTGATGATCGGTGGCGGTAGATGTTCCGCACTAAGAAGGACGATGCGAGGCTCTCGTTGTGCCATCGGCGCCTGATGCTCTGGATGACGCCGGTTCAAGCTACCCAGCCAGTCGCCACCCGACCTCCGCCTAGACTTTTTCGGGGCATCACTTTCCGCCATAGATCCCTTCAACATACTATGCAGATTTGCGAAAGATCCCGTCTTGCTAGAACTGCGTATTCCAGGCGGTAAAGAGGGTTCATCGACAGATTGGTTGGCCTCCGGTATCGATATTTCCGTACGTTGGGTACTAGCGGGGTCCACTACCTTTTTGCTGCTGCTTCCGCGTAGACCAAGCCAAGACGACAATTTGCTGATGGATGAAGTCCTTCTCTTGTTGGGCACGTCCTGCTCTTGCATATTCGGCGCAGGGCTCCTGGCCACAACAAGGGAGAGAATGCTTTTACGTTTAGCCTTCCTGTCGGAATTGAGGGGGTTATCCGGCCTGGCCGTTTGTGCAGCCGAAGCTGGTGCGACACCTGATGGAGATGCCTGAAGCGCCGATAACCCGACTACGCGCACACCGGCATCCGCGGTATGATATTCCGCTCCCAGCTTCTCGTCCATATCGGTTTTTGGTCTCCTAGAGGAATTCACGTTGAAGAAGGAGAAAGGCTTCAGAGGAGTTGGATTCACGCGTGGCTGCTCCTGAACCGGTATCCTAGCAAAATCGTATCGGCCATTTTGATTGTCGTGTAATGCTGCTCGCGAGGCATTCAGCCACTCGTGGACACGCAAATCAGGAGATGTACAACCACGCAAGGAAGCGGAGAGGACCGGCATCGAGGGAGACATCGGAATCGCCTTGGCCGCGTTTGATACGTGGTTCTTGGGGAACCGTGGTCGGCCGTCCAGGAAATTGGTGGTCGAAGATGATAATGGTGGCACGTCATCACTCCAGGGTTCCGTCTTGGCAGAGATCGCCATGGGAATGGATTCCGACCTCTTGAAGAAGAGTCCACGACCTTTCACACCTCCACCATCGACTGGATTGTTGGCATTCCAGTCATACGTACTTCGCGGCACAGAAGGCCCAAGCAAGTCAGTGACAGACTTTGTCTTCTCCTTCTTTGACATTTTTCGTGGCCACTGGGTCGCTTCCCTTTCCAAAGACGTCTCTCCCTGACTCTTCTTGGATTTCTTTGTTTCACCAAGCAGGTTGAGCATAGACTGAGAGAACCTTTGCTTCATTCCAGTCTTGCGTTTACCCGAGTCGTCGTTTGTGTACACATCCACCGCTGTCCGGGGTTTCGTGAAAAGCATCGGGTCTGCGAGTCGCCATCGCCGCGAGTTGATCTTCTTCCCGCTCTCGTCCCGTTGCGGACCGCCAGCAATTCCTTCGCCAATACCGAGCACCCCCGAAACCGTCCAGGTGTTTTCCCCCATGCTCGTATTCGGGAAATGTCGGCTTTCGGGTGTCACCAGGGTTGTGTTGTAAATCGTGTTGTTGTCCACGCCAGTATCAACCGAAGGCGGGGACGAGACCAATTCACTGATCGAGAGATTGGGCGTCTCGTGCGGCGAATCCAGGGGTACTGGATAGCTAACCTTGGCCTCTCGATTCAGAAACACGTGGAAAGCGCGATCTTCGGCTGCCGCTTCTCGGCGACCAGCCTGTGCTCCTTCCGATATGGGAGATTCCAAAACACCGAATCCGTAACTGATGGTCCGATGAGGCCGAGGTGCTACCCGCGTCTGGCCCAAGGTCGGATTCAGCGAATGTTGATTCCACTCCATCTTGGCGGGAGCGCCAAAAGAATCGGTCCTATGGCGTGGTCCGGGACTCTGCGTACTACCGCCAGGCGTTTGGGCAACATCGAAACTCAAAGCCCTCGCCGCCTTGAAACTAGCAACGGAAACGTCCCGCCTTCCAGACGTTTCCGTACTGTATCGAGAACTGGGCGAGCGGAAACCAGCTTGCACGGGTGACGGGTACGACCTGTTGGAGATCTGGAAGCGTCCGGTATCCGGGGAAGCCAATGTCGGAGTTCTGGGCTCTATCGGTTCGGGCGTCTCACGTAGAGGAGCCGGAGGTGTCACCTGGCTCGATTGACAATGTTCTAACAGGTACCTTGACTTGTCTGGAGGTGTTGGGAAATTGACTGGTACGACAATCGGCGAGTCGCGTAGGTCGAGACTGTCTGTTGATCTGCTTAGGTTTCGAGCAAGATCCGAACCAGGAATCTCCAACGTTGAAGATGTACCAAATCGGTCAAGGGGTTGCGGCATGGGCGAGTCCGGTGATTCTTGTTTGTTGAGAGAGCCAGTGGACTCTGAGCCAGCAATCGTAGTGGTCGCTGCTGAATCTCGCTCAGATCGGATGAGGCCTAGCGTCGTCGACCTCGTCCCTTTCCTATTGTGCGCTTGTGCACCCCAAGGCATGGATGCCATTTGACCCGATTGCAACCCTATTTCAACGAATTAGCATCGGGCAAGTAGAGCCGCGTGAGTTCGAGACGAAGAAGGCTCACAACTTGACCTTGGACTTCTGCCCTCGTTATTTTCCAACCTTTCGTTGTCCAGTGTGAAACTGTTTGTGCTGCTGGAAGGGGTTACTGTTCGATGGAGTGCGGGTTCTGGATACGCTTCATCCTTCGAAGCCGTCTCTGAATGTAGCTGAAATCGCGTCTGATTGGGAATATCACGACACAGTTGCGACATCGCAAGCGTCTTGATGGACTCTGGTTCCCATGCAAAGCTTCTGAGGAAAGGCAGCGTGAGATTAAGATTGAGTCGTACCACCGATCCTCTTGAATCCTGATACTTACGGACGAGTAGCTGAATGAGTCGATAAAGCTGAAAAGAAAACGCTCTATCCCCCTTGTGTGATAGGAGACTTCTCACGGCCAAGGCGACATTCCGTCCGAAAGCGATCCGCAATGATATCCTCGCAGCGTGTTGCAATTGCAGATTTGCTCCTTAGCAGATGGTCTCTTCCGTCTGCGTTTGCCTAGCTATAGCTAGTAGGCTGTGGTAGCTACCGCGCTATCCACGTGTATAACGCACATACAGCAGCGCAAGCGAATACTTTAGCAGACAAGACAAGACAGGGAAAAGAGCAAATCAATCGGAATCGTGATAGAGTTGCGATCGGTGACTCCACCGCTGTCACTGTTGTGTTCCGCCTCGGCCAAGCGTTTCGGTTCATGCCTGTAACCCCGAACCGAGGTTTGCTTCCCGTGGCGATCTTCCGTTAATTGGTGACCACCCGCAGCGGCTCGAGCGCGAACTTTTTGACTTCTGTACAGTTGTATGGTCTCGCTCGAGCGGCTCGACGTAAGTCCGACAGCGCTCCCGACAGCCCAATCTCGTCGTCGTTCGCTCTGCTAATCTGCTTCCTGCCGTGTTGCTATTCCACCGCATGTGTCGGCTCTTGGCGGAGAGCAGGTTCAGCTGTTGACGGAGCCATAGAAGCGTCTTCTACTAGTTCTTCTAGTTGACTATTTATCATAGCTTTTTATCATTCGGGAGAAAGAATTATGGCTGGCTTCAATGCCGTTTTCGGCAGCGAAATGTAACATCGCACCGGCTGTTACGATCTTCAAACAGTAATGCGAGTCGCAAAACCGAAGATCCCATCCATCATCACCTTGTGATGCCGAAGGGCTCGCCAAATCCCGGCAGGCCCACTGCATCCAAGAAAGGCCGAACTGAAGCAAAATCTATCCCTGTAAGGAACCGCCCTAAAACGTCCTCAAACGTTGTCTAGAAAGATATAAGTGTTTGCGTGTGAATAGGACAGTCAGCCTGGGGCACTGGTGTCCGGTTTCTCTGGTTCTCGTAGTGTCCTGGTACAGATCCGTGCTCGAGAAGATGGACGTGATATGGCATGGACGGTCTGGCATGCGATATTTAGCCCGCGCTCGAGGTGACCCTAGCGAGCTCAAGAGGATGGAACGTGTGCAATACCTTTTGGCGCAAGTGCGCCATGACGCTTCGCAGCCCCACAAGACATCCTCGGCCATAGTAGATCAAGTATGACCTGCGAGAGTATCTGGCAGGTCGACTGATCGGGACAAAGCTCATTTCGCCCTTGCGCGTGGGAACGAGTCGACGACACGGCCGATGAGGGCATCCGAAGAGCTGATTGTGACTCAGTAAATGAAAAGCTTCGAAGTTTAACGAGAAAGGATACGTGAATGTTCACATGGTACTTGTGTCATACAGGGTCGAGGTATAAACAGTACAACTAGCAATCCAAGGCGCGACCCCCTACAACTATAGGCACCGTTGTTCTCACTTCTCAGATCACAGAAGGTCCCTGTTTCTTTGTCCATCATATTGTCCGTCATCGAATTAACTCTAGGGCTGCAAACTCATCGACCCATCATCTTCACCCTAGGTCTTACAGATGCCGTCAACCTGGAAGGGAAACAAGTCAATTTTGGTCACCGTGTATCGACTTTACCGACAGCTGAAAACTGTCAGGATAAGAGGCACGAACCTCCCTCTCATCATCCTTTCGCCATCGCGCCATCGCCTCTGCTAGGCCTTTGATCAAGGAACTCCTGGTACTTGCAGAAGTGGATTCGTCGTCAGACTCCACTTCGTCGTTCGACGATAAGCTTGTGCATTGCTCGGGCTGTTCCCTGGTTGCTGGAGACGGTGACCGAGGGAGTAAAGGCGTTCTTGATGCCTGCCGCAGTCTTTGTAGCTCTAGTTCGGCCTGTCGATATGCAACTTGGGCATACTCTAGAGTAAAGCACGTCGTCAGCGCGAACCCGGGAGGAAGCTTCCAGGCCAGGTAGTCAAGACGCAGTAAACTGACCTGCTGATCCCGCCTCTACGCCCAATAGCCTTGTCAACTTTGCGCTCAACTGCCATTCCCCATTTTTTCAGCAATACTCCATTCTTGCCATGATACGACTTTCGTTTATTGCTGTTGATCAAGTTCTGGCGCAGTGTGCGAGTCATCGAGCGTGTACTCCGGCTGCTGCTCGGTCGTGCTGTCCTGCGCTGATTGATCGTCTCCAAAGGCATGGTACTGCTGCTGGGAAATTGAGCGTCTGCGAACATTAATGTTCCAAAAGTATGTCAGATTCCGTAACATTGTCGATATAGTTCACCACTGCTTACTGATCTCCAGCTTGAGAGACTTGCAACTAGCCCCTTGGCTCACTAATGCCATCATTCCAGCAGAAGTTGATGGTTTCGGTGTTTGTCTTTAGCCCGGGGGAACGTCCTGGGTAAACGCAGCGTGGGCGGATTCGGAGTCTATAAAGGAAGGAACACAAAGGGCATAAGTGATGTAGTCATAAGTTTCAGTAACCCAGCAAATTAGGACGACACGTACTACTCGCTCTTGTGTCGGTGAGGTGAGCAATCGAAGCAATCGAAGAGTGATGATGTGCTCTAGAGCGTGAACGGTCGGTATATGCTGAGGTAGAGTAGCGCTCGACAATTCGCTCACCACATCTCCCTACAAGACAGCTGCCTACCAGCCGGTCTTCATTCAAAGAGTAATAAGAAGACCCTCGCAGTAAAGTGCTATATACGGGAGCGTCAGATCTAGAGGTAAGTTGCAAAGCCTGCGAAACTCTCCCTCCTGCTAGCCAACAGATCAAACGCACAACAAATTGCACACAGAACGTCCAGACTCTCATTCATTGCTGCCGTCAAGAAGAGTCAATCCTTCCTTTGTGCAGCAGCATATTCCCTCCAAGGGAGGTGATTACTCCTATCCGCCAGGCTCTGCTATTTCGCCTTCCCGTCTGACGCTGTCCCTGCGCCTTAGTCTCAACCTGAAACTCCGGATGAAAACGTGGCAGAACACGCGAGGGGCAACCGAATGTTCCTGAAACGTAGATCCCTGAAAAGAATTGTTTACAAGTAGCTTGATGGGTGGCACTTCAGGCGTGTGGCAGAGAACAGGGGTTCCGCACAAACAAGATGGAAGACGACATTTCGACTTCCTTTCCATCAAAATAGCCTGGAAAGGATGTTTACGTGGTAAAGTCTCTCTTTGTGAGGCCAGATGACCAAATACAGAGGGAACTCAAGACTTAATTCAGCTAAAGAAACGTGAAAGATGTGAGAATAAACAGACAGGACAGCTATGCTGGCATCGGCAAAACATCTACAAGTATGTTCACAAGTCCGCTGCATTTCAACGACCGAGGAGATCGCTCGCTCAGAGCCTAAAACAGATGCTCTACTGCCTACGCTCCAGCACCCAGCCCCCTTGTCGGCCTGCTCGCTGCACCAAACGCCGCTCGATTCTCCTTTTGCGAAACGGCCTGTTCCCCTTCCGATGACTCGTCCTCCGATACCAACAAGGGCCCCTGCGAGCGCGCCTTTAGTCGACCCTGTGACAGCGGCGCTGGCGGAGCTCGCGTTGATGAATCCGAGTGTACAGAGATTATGGATCAGGCTGAGACTCCCGCCGCAGTCGGTGTTGGCGTCGTGGCGGGAACAACTTTACTCCTCGTGCTGTTGTTCTGGCTTTGACTCTGGCTGAATGATCGCTACACTTCCTCCATCGCATCCCAATCTACTTCGGCATCTGCCAGGGGATCTTCGAATCCATCGCTCTTGTCGAGATCAATCAAGTTTGTGGCTGCTGCTAGTGATGAAGAAGTCGCGGGTACGGCTCTGCGACCCGCCGGCGGACCGTCCATAATCGCAAAGCCTTCCGCCTGCTGTTGTAACTGCGTGGGTCGCGACACAGTCCTCGCTAGCGTGACAGGCACAGCGGCACTGACCATTGCCTGGGAGCCTGTTGGCGTGCGAGGTTGACTCTGACTAGCTTGCGATGCTGCGGCTTCCATCCGATCCAGCTCAATCACAACCGATTCGTCCATGATGAAACCGTCATCGAGATCCGCTTCAAACTCAGAGCCGGCTTCTTGTGGACGCGGCGCCGGTATTGCTTCGAGACCGAACGGTAGTTCTGGCTTTCTGGTAGCGTAAGGTGATGGCAACCTCATGTTAGCCTCATAACAAGGGAGAATACCTCGAAGCGGACTTGCCCCATTCTTCGAAGCAATCCATTTTGAAACAGGATAGGCTGCAATTCTTCAAACTCTTCCACCATATGGCCTTTGAATTCGGTAGTCTCTGGAGTTAATAACACTTAGCGGGGGAGACAAAGGCAACCATTAGCGGACTTCACGGAGACCATTTTGAGCGATTAGTCACATAGGCCACGACGAACCCTAACATTCCGCAAGAGCAACTGTGAGTCGGGACATCAGTCTGGTTCCTTCGGCGAAACCAGTCAGCCGAACACCAACCTTGGACCCCAAAGCCGTCTCCCCCAACTTGAGCGCTTCTATTCTCCTATACTCTATGGCCCTCATGACCCTGAACCCATCACTGAGATCGAGCATCAACATGGATCGCGGATAAGGAGGAACATCGTCGGGCTCGTTATCTTCCTCGTCCGGTGGTTGATCGCCATTCACGTTGTTGCCGTTGTGGGGTTCTGCGTGATCTCGTATCCGCCTGATACGTCCGACGCCGGAAAGAGCCTCTTTCCGCTGCTCCATTGTACTTTTGGTCTGAAACGCGCTGTGCCCAATCTCGGAAATACTGATGATCTGGACGAGACACGAATCCTTCTTGTCCGGCCCGAAGAGAACAACATCGTGCACCTGATTCGGGTCCTCAGGTAACGTGGTGAGCTTTCCAGGGACAGGCGGAGTGAGTGGATACGGGAGGACGGAGTGCTCGAGGTTTGAGAGTAGTAGCTGAGTTTGAATGGCGAAAAACATGCCTCGGAGATCGAGGGTAGGCTCTTGCTCTGCCAGAGCTAAGACGGTTGTCTGTATCCATTCCTAGATGAATCTGGAGGTGAGCAGAAGAACATACACTCGGCACGGAATGATGAGTCTCACCCACAGGATTGAGCTCTGGATTAGGATACTGGCTCTTCAGCCAGTTCCTCACGGCTACGACGTTGGTGGCTGCCATGATGAGCCTGAGCGGGAATACTGAGTGCAAAGGCGTCGATGGTAATGTATCAACGCATCGACGAGATCGAGATCAGACCGAGTGAAATATGTCGAGAAGCTATTCAAGTCGTACGTGTCTTGGATCCTCCGATCCCTCCACCAGCAACGCGACAATCTTGCCCAGAGTCGGTTCGCAGGCGTTGGCCCGAACGGCTGGACGCCTTGTTTTCAACCTTTCGGATTGGCAATATGCCCCAACGACCATACCAAATCAATCCTATTCCTCATACAATCTTATCTAAGCCGCTTCCTCCCGGCCTCCTCCTCGTTTCATATTCTCGTTTACGTTGAAACGTCATCCCGTCGCCCCAGATGGGTGACCGTCTCCCGGCCATTCAGGTCCAGGGAGCCGTCGAGCTCTCGCCGTCGCTCACTACTTCGCCAATAGGCGAGAGCAGCGCGATCTCTACTCCGGATAATGCGGTCTTGGTAAGTAGTTGGTGGTCTGCAAGAGGGGTCAAGACCTAACCCATGACCGTCTTCCGCTTAGGAACTTCGAGGGGAGAGCAGAGGTCGCAAGAAGAATGAAAACCTTCCTCCATCTCGGTAAGTCTTTCAATCGTTCAAATTACAGTCGGGAAGCTTGACGTCTGGTTCACAGTGCACGAGAGGTGCAGCGGGCATTTCGAGCTCGCAGGGTATGTAGCCCTACGCAATCCCATCACTCCTAGGCCCGAGACTGACGATATTCCTCTGCACAGGCTGCGCATCTCGCAAAACTCGAAGACCGCATCGTCGAACTGGAAGCCGAAAACACAGAACTCCGCCGTCTGCTCCTCCTCCCCCTGCCCGATCGCGGAATCCTCGGCAGTGGTCCCACCGGCCGCGGCAAGAGCTTAATGGAAGGCGGGGTACCCATGAGCGAGCGTGTCAAGGCGAAACGTGAACGGGACCGCAAGCGTGCAGAGGCCGCAGCAAAGGCTCGAGGGGAAACCCTGCCGAGGGACAGAACGCCCGATGATGACACACGGAGCAAAGGTGCACGCGCAGTGAGCGCAAACGCACAGTCCAAAAAGCGAAAGTATTCCGGTGACGAAGACCATGATGGTGATCATTACATGGATGGTCGACACGTGTCGGAATCGTACTCGGCGACGCCGTCCTCGAGCAGTATGGGTCTGCGTTCACCTTCGATCATTCTACCAACGCCAATCTCTGCAACGTCAGGTCTGCCGCAGAACCACAACAAGCAAAAATCCGGTCGACTGCCATCCTTTTCAGCATCGGTCGCTGACATGGGCGCGCAGAATCCTACCACATCTTATACCACTCACGTACCCGCGTCCCCGCTCGACCAACTTTATGTGCCCTTCTCCTTGTCCGGATCTCAGACACCGATTTCGCCTCTACAAACCGGGTTATCAGACGCAACTTCGTCCGGATTAATCAGCGCAGCGTTGGGAGGAGAATTTCCCGCCGATTTGCAGCAGCTTTTCTCTCTCTCGAACCAGCACCAGCATCAGCACCAGCAACAGCACCAGCAACAGCAACAGCAGCAGCCTCCGTTTGGCAATCTGGGTGTTGGAATGTCGTCAAATCACGTCGGAGCACCTCAAGATGCTAATACGACATTGCTTAATAACCTACTTGCCTCATTACCTGGAAATGGAATGTCGGGACACAACAATGGCAATAACTTTGCCAGCAATAATGGCAATAACAATAATAACAATGGCCTACCGCCATTGCCCGAGTTGCTATCCATAATTCTGAAAAATCCCGAGTTGCAACGGCGTGTGTTAGAGCATCAAATGGCACAGAAGGCTCAACAAAACCACATGGCGCATCAACAACCTCAGTCATTTCCCAGCAGTGCCACCTCTTTCCCGGGTTCGCCATTGTTCAACTTTGACTCGTTCGATCCCAAAGGAAAGTCGTTACAGGATCCACTGGCGAATTTCGGAGGCCCGTCAACTGATTCCCTCAACATGGCTCGAATGGATCCCAGTGCCCTTTTCAACGATCTTTTCAACAACGGGCGTAATCTGCAAAATAACAATAATGGTCATGGGGACGGCATCGGCCACAATAATGGATCTACCTTTATACCCAGCTTGATGGATACAATCAACCTCTCTGAACCGCAATTCCCCTCAGATGCGAGCCAGAACGACCGACCGTCGTCTTCTGGAGGAAACAGCAATTCCCCGAACTTCGATAGACTGTTCGGCAATCACAGTGCAACATCGAACCAAAGCTCTATAAACTTTGGCCGGGATCACATGCGTACATCGTCGAATGCAACTCGTCCAGGACCATTGCCGGAAGTCCCGCTACCGCTCAAAAACGTCTTTCAAGGATCCTATGTCGCAGATCAAATCGCAAGACCGTCCTCTGCACCTCTGCCTCCTAATCGCTCCCAACCACCCCGACCCGGTCTCTCCTCTCAAGCAAGCTCCATCGCTAGACCACCGAACGAGCAGAGCCTGTCGATTCCGCCAGAACTAAAGGGCAAAAGCAAGGATGTCGCGCTTCAGCAGTCGAATCCTAGTAAAGATATGCCGCCGCCGAAAATGATACCCGCGAGCCAGCTTCCGAGCGCTTCAAAATCGCAGGCAGATTTGCTGCATCGTTTGCGTCACTGTTGCCATCTCAGTGATGTACACGTCACCAGCGACCCGGGTCTCTTGCTTTTCGCTAGTCGTCTTTGCCTTGCTGTTGGTTGCGAACACAATGGCAAGCACGGAGACTCGGAAACCGATTCGGCCACTGCGGACGAGGGCGATGGCACGACATCGGTGGAGCCGGGTCACGACGCAGATTATCTGAAACTAGAAGCCGCTTGGCAGCTCTTGCGACAGCATCTAGATCCACCATCGCCTGAAACCGACGCTTACCAGAGTCTACCCGATCTCTCTGGTTCTGGAGATGGCAGCACTAAAGCCGGCAGCAAGCCGATAGACGGACAAAACCAAATCGCCACGGGTCGATTGGCGGCGGAAATGGTGTTGCGCGCCGTCAGGGCAAAGACGCAGGCGCATGAGGGGGAAGACAAGCAGCAAAGCGGGAAAGTTATGTCTAGGTGGATATCATGCAGGAGGACGCTTGGCATGAGCGTGGACAATGCCATGATCATGGCTCTCGTCAATGGATTCGGAGGCAATTGGGATAACATGCAAAGATAGGGCACATGGGTGCTCGGCGCGTGCGAGGTCGGGATGTTGGACATTAATCAGATATTGTCAACGTTGTATCAGGGAGCCATCAGTATTCTTCAACAAGAAGTATTCGCGTACTACAGTCAAATATTCGAAAGCTCATTGTAGCTCTGCTGGCGTTTGACTTTTTCCATTGTTCGACATCGGATGGTATGGGAGAAGGAGCACCGGTGTCAGCACCACAGTTTCCTTACTGCATTCTGAACTTGATTTTCGAGGCCGAGCCTCCATGCTGCAAGACCTCTTCTTAGCCGGATTGCAAAGCTGAGGGAGGAGAGTCACGATTTTGTCGGACTATTAAACTACCGCGCTGGCAGCGCTCTTCTGTTGCTACGGAATGTCCGTCTTCGCCAGAGCAATGACACGCCATGACCATCCGCGGCGATAATACAACACCGATTTACGATGCGAATAGCTACAAGGGAGCTTGTACCGAGATGCATCGTCTAAAGAGCAGTTCCTCGTTCAAAGTTTTCACGAATCCTGTTGTCGTTCCCCATAATCAGCCAAACCAGGTTTTGAATCGACAATAGAGGTAAACGTACTCTGAAGTATACTTGTCAAAGAACTTGTTGATCTTCTTGTTGAAGACCTTGTTACGATCGTTGATATACGTGATATCACCTCCCTCAGCCTCATCCTTGGCCCGCCTCTTCTTGGCTCGCGAGTTTCTGCGGTCATAGCTACAAAGACGAACAAGGTGTCAGCCTCGAGGCATAGGGGTCGGTTTCGACTTCGCACTAGTCGACTCACGCCTCGTTCATGTCGCGCACGACGTTATCAATAGCATCATCGTTCGGTCGATCCTTTGCATACGACAAGCTATTCGCATCGCCATACGCACCACTGCTCGACGTCGCGACGGCGTTTTGATCGGATTTGTCGTGGTGCACAGGGACCAACGTCCCGGGAGGTAGGCCGAGTGCAGCCTCTTTTTGCTTGTTGTATGCCGTGAGGTTGACTTTTAGCTTCTCCGTGTTCCTTGCGTACATGCGCTCCGATCGTGCCCCTTCGTCTGTAAACAAGCAACGCAACGAATATTGGCACAGCGCGTCGCGATAGTAAACGGCATGTTGCTGGCTGACCATTAAACTCCCACTTTTCCTTTTCCTCAATCTTGTTCAACCGCTCCTCCCACTTGTCATTCTGCTCGATCGAGTAATTCCAATTCTTCTTGCGTTGCACATCATCTCCCGTCTCCTCTGCAGTGATCTTTTCCCGCAAGTTTTCTGCAAGCCGTTTCTGCTTTTCCAGGCGGGCGAGTTCGCGAGCGGTTATACGTGTCTTTTGGTGGTCCTCGATCAGCGTTTTTCGGTTATCCAAGGTGGATTGATTCTACCGGGGTTGGGGGGGGGACACGAGTGAGATTATCATGTTGGGAAAAGGAGACCTTTGCACATGTGAACGTGAGAATGACATACCATTCGTCTCCTGAGTTCCTTCAGCTTGGCGAGACGTTCCTCCTGACTCAACTTTTCCCCCCTTGCAGCCGCCTCGCCCATCTCCTGGTCTCCGTCTCCCTCGTCCCCCGGCGTTTGCTCCGGGACCTCTTCATCAACCACATCCACCCTTTCTTTGCCTTTACTCTGCACTTCTGCCTCGGCTGGTTCTCCCACCACCACAACTTGAATCTCCTCCTGAGCCGGCTCCTCTACGACCTCTTCCCGCACCTTGTTCTTTGACGCGCGAGTCTTCCTGGGCGGCATGACAGTCCTGCTGACAAGTTGATCAGAGCAGGTGGCGTTGGTGGAGGATGATGGGCTGTCTGAAGGTGTCGACGAAGCGCGAGGGTATCTCGTTACGCAGGGTTGGCTGTATGTATGACCCTCTGCAAGTACCTGGTCTCGCTCGGTCGACTGTGATCAGAGAGTTCGAGGTCGCCGTGTTCTCAAGCGCAAAAACGGGATCTTTTGAGCGAGAATGCACTGAAATGGCCATAAAATGCGGCCCCCTTTTCCTTCCGCTTGATCGAGGGTTACTCCGTGTTTGTTTCAGAATTAAATGGGTGTTGAGTGATTGACAAAGTGACGATCGCCTGTCGTGGACTACTATATATATAATTCCCATCCTGCCGCACCTTGGGGCCCGCTCAGTCTCCCTATACATCCTCCTTGGTGAACAACAAACACTGCCCATGCAGTACAACCGAGGCCAACCTTACCTTCCCTCGGATCAGCCCTCCTCTTTCGTGCAACCTCCTCGAGCCTACTATGCACCCGTCGTCGGCATGGCTCCTCCCGCGGGATCGCAGCCCATGGCGTCCATGTACTCGGGCGGTCCCTATCAAACTCAGCCTTCTTTACCGACACCTGTGAATGGCACGACGATATTCCCGCCGTTCCTTCCTGCCTATCCGCAGCCAATGTCGATGCCTCCCCCGACGTCTCCGCAAGCGCCAGGGCCTCAACCCTCGGGTCCATTTGAAGGGATGTACGTACATCCGTCTTGGACCGATGTTATTCCTCCAGGTGGCGTGCCCGGTCACCCGAGCCTGCTCGTCGAAGGCCTTACTCCCGACAGACCGCGGAACACTGGCATCACTATACGGAATCAGTCTGGACACGTCGTTTCACTCGCGAATCAAAAAGGACAGAGTGTTGTACCTAGAGATGGGATAGCTGGGGATTTCAAGACCTCCTTGCAGCCTTCGGGACTCAGTAAATTTGTAAGTCGCGATATCATCAACTCCCGGGCGAGAGCTCAACTCCCAACCTTCGCAGGCCTCTGTTTACGAACCGCTGTGGATCAGAAACCTCCGCCCGGCATTATACACGAGACGCCTCGCACGTACCTCTCCACACGTTCCCCCCGGGTACCAGACGGCCTTCCTTCCCGACCCGCTCGCGATGTCATCGCCTTTTCTCAACCGCTGGGACGAACCCTCGATATTATCCAAGCCTCCTCCAGCGCTTCGGGACGATGTGAAGCGGAACCCTGTCGTGCCGGAAGACCCGACAGCGTACATGAAGCATTTCACTGAACTGCTCGCGCTCGAACTAGCGTCCCTCCAGCGCCAGGCCTTGTCCTACAAGTTAAACTTTGCCCAACTCGCGCTCGAAAGACCACGGACCAAGGTTGTGGGGCAATTCACGACGTCGACTCTGGGCGTGTGGACTTTGCAAGTCCCTGGGATCCGGGAAGACGCACCTCGGATCTTTCTCGGGGACGTAGTGTTGCTTCGGAGGATTGATTTGCATCAGCAGATGGCGGAAGATGTCGTCTTTGAGGCCAGGGTCGTTGGGTCCTTGAAAAGGGAAGGTAAAGTATACATTGACTCTGACGCCTTGTGGGCGTTGGACAATACGCCCTCTATGGCTGGGACGTATCAAGTAATATTCAAGGCCAACTCGCAACAAATCTGCTTGATGCAGAATGCGGCAAGTTGGTCCTTCGTAGCGTGGCAGGTCAGATACTCATTCAAGTAAACCCCAATCTAGGTCCGAATGCTCAGTGGCCTGGTTCACGAACCGCGCAAACTTTGGTTCCAACATCTTCTGTCATCCCAATCGTCGCCGGGAGACTCCTCGGCCTCTGCATATCTGTTCCCCTCTAAAGAGTGTATTCGCCGTGAACAGTCTTCAACGAAAACGAACGGCACCCCACAGGAAAGGAAGATCATTAACTGGATAGATCCCGACTTGAACGCTGAACAAAAAAAGGCCATCAGCGACATCGCCACCGCGCAGCATGAAGTGCCTTATCTGCTCTTCGGCCCGCCTGGAACAGGTAAAACGAGAACCTGTGCACACGCCGTTTTGCAGATTCTACGCATGCAAACACATGCATCGGTTCTGGTTTGTGCTCCCTCGAACTCTGCAGCCGACACCATCGCTTTACGGTTAGCTAAATCCCTCAGCGGTCAGGAGATGCTGCGCCTCCAGAACCCCACGAGAACAGTCGCAGAAGTGCCGGACATTTTGCGAGATTCTTTCTGCAACTTGCAGGATGGCCAATTCGTCCTTCCGGCTTGGCAGACGATGATGCAGTACCGGATTGTGGTGACCACATGTACCGATGCCGGCTTATTGGCCACAGCTCGATTAACGAATGCCGATTTCTTGCGTGCCCAAGGCGAAGTGGGACAGTTTAATCCGAGGGTAGTCCCGCCGCTTGCGCTTCACTGGACGCATCTCATTATCGACGAGGTAAGTATACCTCGCTTATCGTCAAAGCTTGTGCACCGACGTTACTGCCTTTCGTTTAGGCCGGCCAAGCAATGGAGCCCGAGACGCTCATTCCCCTAAGCGTGGTAACACCCGGAGAGGAAGAAGCCGCTCTTGGCGTGTCTAGTCGTCCAGTAATCGTGCTCTGTGGGGACATCAAGCAACTCCCTGCAATCGTTTCATGCGATCAAGCTCGACAAGGGGGGCTCGACATTTCGCTTCTGGAACGGTTGATGGAGCGACCTCTATATCAAGAAACAGACGATCATATCACCTCTCTAGCGATCAACTACCGCTCGCACAGTGGTATTCTATGGCTTCCCAACACTTTGTTCTACAACGATCGGTTGCAGCCGTGTAACCATGTGCCGCTGAGCAAATGGCCAGGATTGCCCAATCCGAAACTGCCTATTTTGGTGAAACACGTGAGCGGGGAAGACGATTGGGTCGAGGAGGTAAGTGTCGCCGCGGACCTCTGGACTTGCAGAGACCTTTCATTCATTGGCTCTCCTTGCTTTAGGGCGCCAGCTGGTTCAATCGAGCTGAAGTCACCGAGTGCCGTGATATCGTTTTCTCGCTTCTTGCTGGACCGGACAAATTTAAACAGTCAGAGATCGGCGTGGTCACACCCTGGAGAGAGCAGGTTTTGAATTTGCGAAAGGAATTCCGTGATTCAGGGCTGTGGGACGTGAATATCGGAAACGTAGAGGTGAGCCTATATGGAATCAAGGCACGGTGGACTCTGACTGCCACTGCCGAATTCAGGCGTATCAAGGGGCCGAGTATCGCTGTGTGATCATCTCCTGTGTGCGCAGTCGTCCAGAGTTTGTCTCGTCTGACCGGAAGAAAGGCATGGGATTCATACATGAACCCAAACGGTATGTCACGAGCTTTCATACAGCATGCCTTTTGTCCGATTCGGTCCTCACGCTTTCGATTGCAGGTTCAATGTAGCGATGACTCGGGCGAAGGAGCTCTTGATAGTCATCGGGGACTGTAATGTTCACAGCGTAAGATTCTGGACAAGGCATGCTTCGAGGCTAGACTCCCTAACACCTAATCTGCAGGAGGATCCTAGCTTCCGTGAACTGTTGCGGCTAGCTATACGCAACCATCTGTATGTACCTGCTCAAATCGACGTTAGTCCAATGCTAATCACCCGTCTCGCCGTTGCACAGTTATGTCGGACCTAAACCGTCGAAACTTTCCGCGGAAGACGGGCTCATCTCTAACCTAGAGTGAGTGACGACGCTTGTCACCTTGTCGTCGGCCGTTCATCTAATACCTGTTGATGCTATTCAGGATCAAGAGCTTCGCCGAAAGCTCAACTAATGCAGCAGATTCGTCCAGCACGGAGAGGTTGAAGAGCCATGCCATGTTCATTTCCAGCGGAATGGCACGGTCGCTCTTCGGAAGAAGTTCACCGGGTCATATGTAGTCCAGTATTACATGCGATGAGCACAACAGGGCGTAAACATACAAAAGTCGTTTATATGCAGGGCAAGACCGTCTACATATGTGCCTTTACCGGTCGAAACGCGGTGCTGGAGCCCCGGAGCCCTGCGCCAAGGTCAAAGACGCTGCCGAGCAATAGCAAATTAGAGACTATCAGCGAGTCAGAGAAGTACCCCCTACGTACTCGGTTTCCGTGCATTCGCTTTCGTGCCGAGCGCCAGACCGCTTCGCCTCATAGCCCGCTTCCTAAACCCGTCAAGATTTGTCTTTGGCGTGAGCTGAGCTCGAGGTGCGACTACTGGCGGCAAGCTGGACATTGAGTCTGTGCCTGGTAGTAGTTGGATAGCTGTGCGCGAACTGCAGAGCGGCAGGAGGAGTATTAGCTGACGCTTCCTTCATGAGTAGCGCCGTCGCGGAAAACTCACTTTAATGGTCTTGTCGTCAAGTCCTCTTCTTCGCGCTGTATACGTCTTCTACGCTTCTTGCTCTTGCTGCCGTTGGCCGCTTCTGCCTTTCTCTTCTCCGCCTTTTTCCTCATCAGATCAGCCTCTGCTGCGACCCGCAACACCGACTGAGGCAGGGGCATCGGTCCCATGTCATATTCCGAGCGCTCCATAACCGGTTCCTCCACTAGCACAGGTTTCTCCGCTTTACTGGATTTCGTTTTTGGTGGGTTTGCGTCGTCTTCAAGGGCTCGTCGTTCGGCCGCTTCCATGGCTTTCTGCATTCGTGCTTGTAGCCGTTTTACTTGAGGGTCACTTTCGTCGTACTTGAGCATCTCATCGTCGTCCTCGTCTTCGCTCCCACTTGCAGCTTCCCCGAGTTCCTCCTCGTCCAAGTCTGCATCGGGGTCATCCTCCTCCTCGGAATCCGTGTGAAATCCATCTCCTTCCTCGTCGTCGGCCGACTCTGAATCGCTGCCCGTCGCGGCGTCCTCATCCTCTGGGCTTTCCTCGATGACCCTTTTTGCCTTTGTCGACTTTCCAGCTTTAGCCGCCAAAGATTTCGCGAGTTTCAACGCCTTGGCCTCCTTCTCTGCTACTCGTTGAGCTTGAAGCTGCTTTTGACGTTCGACCTTGTCCTTGTGTCGTCTGAATGTACCTCTATCAGTTCTCGCAAGTTGTATTTGCAAAGAATTGGTACGTACGCGGCTTCCGCCTCTGCCTCTGCTCGTGCTTTACGCTGGTCTACCGCAAACCCTACAGCTTCAGGAGCCTGATCGTCATCACTGTCCGTCGCTTCGCCTTCGATGTCGCTACCCCCATCTCCAGCTTGATGCTCTTCCCTGGCGACGGACTGTGCTTCATCCTCTGAAGCGTCACCATCTACGAAGGGGACCTCATCGAAGACGATCTTCTTCCCGCGAGGCTGCACTGCCGCTGCTGATGCACTATTCTTGCTCTTTCCAGACTTCTTGGCCATCTTCGTTGTGTGTGTCTGTGTGTGTGTGTTGGTGGATGCTGCAGAGATGCAAGCACGGTATGATCCAAGTAAACGGAAGCGACGACCAAGAAACCCGATTTCCCAGAAATTCCAGAGTGAAACACACAGGAAGCACCCGCGTGGTTGCGGGGGCCGGATTTTGGGAGAAAAAGCCTGTGGCACGTGACCCGCCTGAATTTCAGCCTCGACAGCCCTTGGGAGCTTCCTCTATGCCAGAAATTGACTCGTCCTATACCACCGGGGGGATACAAGGCCTGGCACAGAATACCCTTCACTCTCTTCGACAGCTCTCGTTCAAAAGGATGAGCACCTCAAATGTTCTGCCGCTATTCTGGCATCTATCTTCCACCGACAAGCACATCCGTCTCGAAGCAACCGAAAACCTGATTTCCTCGCTCGAGGCGTTTCAGTCAAAACACCTCGAACCAAAACATGCGGCAAGCGCCAATCAGATGGATGTGGATCAAGTCAATGGGCAAGCCGTGAATGGTGATGATGGATCCGACGATGACGAGGATGAGGACGACGACGCCGATGAATCTGGCGTTGAGGTAGACGCTTCCGACGATGAAGGTGACAAAAGACCAATAGGACAGGAGGAGAAGGAGCTGAAGCGGCTCGATAGTCAGTTTGAAAAGGGCAACTCGGAGGATGTGCGGTACTCTATCAAGCGATTAATTAGAGGTCTGACGTCGTCAAGAGAGAGCAGTCGATTGGGTTTCGCGGTAGCTCTGACCGAGGTGAGTAGTCAACGTCAGTCATGTGTACTCTCCTTCATCGCCTGATGGTTACATCATTCCTAGCTCTTGGCGCGAATCAACACCCTTTCTCCCACCCACGTCATCTCGCTCATTCAACGAGCGTCGCAAACGTCGAAAGGCATGCGAGGACAGGAAGAGCGAGACGCCTACTTTGGCCGACTCTTTGGAACCTTGGCCATTATCGACTCTGGCATCCTCTTTGCCCCCACGGCGACCCTGACCGACTTTAAAAACGCGATCGGAGAGCTGTTTACGCTGGGAGAAAAGAAGAGCTGGTTGCGGGAAAGCGCGTGGTGGGCCGTGATTCGCGCAGTACGCATGCTTTTGGACGAAAACGTCAAGGTCGACTGGAAAGAAGCAGCTATCGACGCCCTGATTACACGGGTTTACGGATCGTCGACATCCGAGGCTGACACGGCGAAAGCGCATGGCGTGCAATGGACCCAGGAAAAGGTGGCGTTGACGTTGATCCTACAAGCCGCTCGACCCGAGCTGCCCTGGAAGGCTCTTCTGGCGCCTACCTTCAAGAATGGAAACGTCTTGTCACAAGCTAGTCTGCCGATCCTTGGAAAGATTCTCAAGGTAAGTTGGCCCAACGCTGGAGCTGTACCTGCAATAATGATCAAAACATCCGTCTCAGGAAACCAACGAGTCCTCCTCGGAATCAAACGGTCAGCCCAACGGAACGTCATTGACCGGTGTAAACGTAGCCACGGGATCGTGGAAACCACAACCTCACTTTGTCTGGGAGATCCTTCTCGACATTTACTTTCCGCGTGACGGCTCCGCTGGTATCCAGGACAAGACACCCTTCCAGGAATTCTTCAAGGTCGTGGTTGATGGTATGCTCACAGCCTTGCTGGCCAGTGAACAATGCTGACCCCTCCGCCCCGGTATAGAAACCCTGTTCAACCCCAGCTCAACACCCCAGCGTAAATTCTGGGGTTTCGAAATATTCTCCAAGGTTTTGCCCTTATTGCCCAAGGACGATGTTCCCTTGATCTTCAGTCAAAACTTTATGAAGTGCTGGATGAACCACCTTTCGGGAGAAGAACGATACCTCCATAAAGCCGCTCTCAAGCTAGTGGGCATCTTGTTTGATAAAAACGCCTGTCAAGCTACGCTGACAAGTCCCCCTTAGGCGCGAGAATTGCAGGACATTACCAAGTCCAACCCCTTGGTTGGGTTTACCCTGATTTCTCAGCTTATCGGCAGGAATGGCTCGCAAAACTTTGACAAGTTGACAAAGACAAAAACCGTTGAGGGTATCATGGCGAACCTGGATGCGGCTGGAGTCGGTTCCTTTGCTTCATATCTGCAAAACATTGTCCTCGGCAAAGATCAAGGACCCCAGTACGTTCTTGTTGCCTTACAATGATCTCGCCACTGACGATTATTTGCTCAGACTTGATGCAGCCAAGACAACGGCCTCCAGGACTTGGGCCTTTGATTCTTTGTTGGCTCTTATCAAGAACCCTGCGGTACCGAAAGAGGACTCATGGATTGCCTCCGCACTGGAGTTCCTTATGGTTCACGGTCTCTTTATCGTCACTGACTCCAACCCGAAAAGCGTGTGTCGCAGCGTAAGTTTTCAAGGCATTCTTATGGCGATGTTGCACTAAAGCAACCTCATCATCAGCTGCACACCAAACCCAAGCCAGTCTTCTCCGATGAAGTCGCGGCCGAGTGCCGAAACCGATTCTTCGCTGCCATCATGGAAATGACGGTGCAGAACCGGGTTGTGAAAGACGAGGAGAAGGCGCAGCGGCTCGCTGGCACTGACGCTTCAGGGAAATTATGGCTTGCGAGATGCTTGGAGTGGCTCGAAGTGGTCGAAAAGGACAAGGCGCACGCTTCACCTGCGGTCGATGTCGACAAGGAGATTGCCAAGGCGAGAAAGCAGGCTCGCGCTACTTTGGCCAGGGTGCACAAGGAGAAGACCTTGTCTGACGACGTTGCCAAGGGGGCCGATATACTCGTGTCCTTTGCCCTGTTGCAGACCTATGACGACGACCTCAAGGCATACGAGCTCCTGGAGGATGTGCAGCAGTGCATTGATGGTTTGTTGCAGCCCGCCGCATCATCATCCACCAAAGAAGCGGAACCCCCAGCCCTCGACTTGCTCGTTGATGTTCTTTTGGCTTATCTCGACAAGGCCTCAAGTGATTACAAAGCTCTCGCGACTATGATTTTCACTTTGGTGGCCTCGAAGGCTACTAAATCCACCGTGGAACATCTTATCGCGCAGTTGGAACAAGTCGGTGGCGGTTACGACTCTGATGAAGAGGAAGAGGATGATATGGATGAAGATGCTGACGAGGTAGAGGGTGCCGAGGAAGAGGATGTCGAGATGGAGGATGAGTCTGAAGAAGAAGAGGGAGATGATGTGGACGAGGAGCTCGCCAGCGGAGATGTCGACCCAGAATTCCGGAGGAAGATCGCAGAGGCTTTGCAAGTCGCTGGTATGACCAACGCTGACGGCGATGAGGGGGAGAACGGCGGCGAAAATGAAAGCGACGACGATGATGCGGATTCGATAAACATGGACGACGATCAAATGCTTGCACTGGACGAGAAACTTGCCGCGATCTTCAAGTCACAGCAGAGCTCAAAGCAGGACAACAATAACACGGGTACGCTGAGCTAGACAACCAGTCTGTGAGGAACGAGTGCTTATACCCGTCTTGCAGAATCCGTTCATTTCAAGCTCCGGGTACTGGATCTCGTGGACGCATTCATGCGCAAGCAGTCAGGCAGTCCTTTGATCTTTGACTTCATCCCGGTGCTCCTTCAGCTGGCCAAGGGCAGCGGAAACAAGGAGCAATCTCTGGCATCAAAGGCAACTGGCATCCTGAACAAGCGTTTCGACAAGACAACCGACATTCCTACTGTGACCAATGTTGAAGCGACAAGAGATCTTTTGAAGAATATTCACACTGCAGCCATCACAGCGCCGACGAAAGACTTTGCGCGAGTGTGCAGTCACTGCAGCATCTTGGTTGCCAAAGCCGTTGCGCAGGCCTCGCAGGTTGAAACATCGGCGGAAAGTGATCCCGTCGTCGACACTTACCGTGAAACGCTCAAGACATTCATGACCAAGAAGACTACCAAGCTCCCGGAATCATTCTTGGCTGAATTCTTGCAAAGGCAACCCGAACAAGCATGGTCCTTGCGGGAAGACCTTCTCCGATACGCGGGCAAGGACAGCGTCAACGCTTATCATCAGCTCTCCGCGTTCACCTTGTTGACGCAAATGTCAAAGCAGCTGGCGAATCTAGTCAAGACCCATCCCGTGGATGACGTTTCCGCTTTCGTCCAGCAAACAGCCAACTTGCTATACGACGCCCTTACACTCGGTATCTCTACGAAGGCAAAGGGTAACTGGAACGCAAACCGAATCAAGGACGTAATCAAGTCCGGCATTCAGATCGCGCGTTATTCCAATGCCGTCTTCACCACGCCCGAGTCACTTGCGCACGCATGGAATGTGGAACGACTGCGAGGTCTAAAGCGTGAGATCGACACAACCGAGCGACTGAAGAACACGCCATCCGTCTTCACGCTCATCAAGCAATTCGCCATGGCCATTGATCCTGAAGCTAGGGCCGCACAGCAGAGCAAGAAACAGGAAAAGCAAGCTGAGCGAAAGCGCAAGCTCGAGGAAAAGACACAGCAGCCCAAGCCGACCGAAGAAGCGGCTGAAGAAGAGGGTAAACCAGCAAAGAAGGCGAAGACCGCTGCCAGCGCTGCGCCCAAAAAGGCAACCGCCTCGAAGAAGCAAAAGAAGGTTGCGGCCGCATAGATGTCATAGATAGCCTCGCTGTGTACTTATATGTATGGCCTTGGCGATATATCCCCTCTTGTAGAATGATTATCTATGGTTTGTTATCCACACCACATCTGACTCTGACCCGCCATCTCTTCTCCTGCTGAATAGCGGTGATGAGTAGCCTTGAAACGACATCGCGCCCCAGTGCAAGTGCACTCTTCCCCATTCCACCTCACTGCGTACTGCATGGAGCTCTTGATGGGATGGCCGGTTCGTAGTAGACATGAGCGGGGACAGGTGATGAACCGTATCCGTCTAGTCAATACTGATATTAAGTTAAGTCATGACATCAAGCCTTCCTTGTCGCGCGTGGGCGGATCATTCAGCTGGGGTGATCGACGGAAAAGTCGAGTTCCAGACTGATCATACGATCATAAGGTTATCTGTGTATGTCAAAGAGTCATTGTCCCCAAAGCCCCTACACCGTAACGTCGCCTAGCCTGAGATGAGGACTGTCACTGCCCTCTACACGCTCTTGAGCATCGCTTCCTTCGCTGCCACCGCTCAGGCGACTTTTGACTGTCGTCCTACAATCGAAACCAAAGACCGCAAAGGAGAAACCAAGCTGCACTTTGATCTTCAGCCGCTCAGCGGACTCCGCATAGCTAGCAAGACAACCGAGACGCCTCCGACTACCAATGAAGCCAAGGTGTCGATGACTCTATGCGGAGATGACGTCTTGACAATCGATGACAAGATTGCGGAAGAAGATCAGGTGAGTTTCGGTAGGTGATATTCATCCGTTGCCTGGGTTCTAATCACTATTTAATTGACGTCAAGTGTCCGCCAAACACTAAAATTTGTTTGACTCTACTCAACCACAAATCTTCGTCTTCGGAGTCGTCTAGAATCACCGCGGTGATACCGATATGGTCGCTGGACACGCCGGAGAGCAACGTCAAGCTGAAGCCCAGGAGTCAAGGCGAAGGATTGGACATCATTGTCGACGGGTCAGAATATGCTGGGTAAGCACAGCGGGCTGCTAGTCGTGGCTTCACACTCATATACTTTGCGCACACAGTATCAGCCAGCAATTCGAACTCAACCTGATATGTGCTAAAGACGCTGCTACTTCCTCTCCGGAACTCGTGTCCTATGGTGATGGCAAACTGGTACTCAGCTGGGAGACTTCATCGGCGTGCGAAAGGCCACTAGAAGGCGGGGATGATTCCGTACCGCCGAGTACGGAACGTACCGGTGGACGAGGATTCTTGCACTTTCTCTCGACCATCTTCTGGTTGACCTTGATTGGCTTGTTCCTGTACTTTGCCATTGGTGAGTTCCATCCGGCCTGTGATGTCGGTATCGAAACCTCAAGGCCGTTCCTCCACGTAGGCATCTGGTACAATTACACAACTTATGGTGCCAAGGGGCTGGACCTTTTGCCTCACAAGGATTTCTGGAGGGATCTTCCGACACTATTCAGTGATCTCGCCGCACATCTTTCTTCCAGCATCAGAGGTTCGAGCGGTGGAGGATCGAGAGGGGGATACACTGCTATTTGATATAGCGCTAGACATTGAACAAGCCATATCGCATATCTTTCATTTGTCGACTATCGCTGCGGTCGACATGTTATCAGCGAAGGATGCCCTGCCCAGTTAGGTAACATCACGACTGGGCAGGGTATCCTTCCGGCACCTGTCTAACATCATCAAGGCGATGTACCATAGATCGAAAGTCTTGGCTATTTTGGACCCAGTCGAGGCAGGCTAAGAGGAACTACTTCGCTTGCCGGTCATCAATCAATCTATGGCGATTCGATGTTATTGATCGAGCCCTCCTGGTTTCACTAAGTCTGGAGTGAAGGAACATGCGGTTTGACCCAGAATAGTGCAATTCATGTGAAGAACATATCTGCGTGATAGGAACCACGCTCAGCAACAAGCGTCGTAGCTCAGTCGGAAGAGCGATGGGCCCATATTGCTTGGTCACCCATAGGTCACTGGATCGAGACCAGTCGACGCTACTTCTTTTTGGTCTTTTTACGACGCGCAACGCATTTGCAATCACCCTACATCTATTGCTTGATAAGAAGGGTGAGATTCATGGCGAGAGCACAACATGGACGAACAGAGAGGAAAACAATTATTGTCGCCGCTTCAGCTATGACCAGCTCGCCGGCCTTCCCTGCATTAGATGCTCCTCCGTGCGTTGTAGTGTAATTTATCATTGTTACATAGCGCCAATACCTTGCCTCTATAGACGAGCCTCAGACGCAACTCACTGGATCCGCATAGTACTACAGCTTCTACCCCTGCCTGCAGCCTGCGGAATGCAGAGCTTATCACAGTCAGCATGACGGAAGTTGAAGTAGCTCGCACGCCCTCGCAGTAAGATGTTGCCCTATTCAGGCCAGGGAACGACGTATCCTGGTTGGCAGCTGCCAAGTGGGTCGAAGAGCTAGGCGATACACAGGGAAATGTCGGAAGGGAATAACGGCTTGAGCATAGCAATATCAAACATTCTCAAGAGCCCTGCGCTCAATCTGTCGCCGTTATGGTTCCACCAGTGTCTCCCGTGCTCACTCGAGGGGAGGGCTGTGATCCGCGGACCGGCGCCGGTATGGAGAGCAGGCAGACACGACGTAGACGGATCGCCGTCAAGACCACTTGCTGACAACTTTGCTATGACGAAGTCAAATGCAGCGCCGCTGAAGCAGGGCACAGGAGGAGCAGTCACTCCTGGTTGCGTTACGGTCACCAGTTCGTCACCAACCAGCCACTCATTCACCTGGAAGACATCGCTCGCTTGGGGAAGGGATTTGCAAAGCTAGCGGAAGAAGCCAAATGCGCAGGGCGTGGCTCTCGCGTGGCCAACGTGCGTGATCAGTACGTGCTTGTACTTCAGACATCTTTCAGACCGTAACTTTGACTTTGTTGCACCCGGTCTGTACCGTTTATACCCTAGCTCTCGTAACAGCGTCTGACGCGACGGCTCTCAAAAACGCAGAAACGTCTCCTGGTGCTGCTCCACCTTCAAGCTGTTGCGAAAGCGGCATATCGTACGGCTGCAGCTTCCGGCTGTGAGGTGAGAGTTCTATCCTATCTCCAACCATTCCTCTGTCTTCATACCGCCTTATCAGCTGCGAGCCTTATTCGAGGCCACCCGTCGGTGTCCGTAAAGTCGAGGAACAGCTGGTTTCGCTGCTGGTTTAGAAGAAGCTTGCGAGAAAGCGGGGCATTCCTGCTCGCGATCGCCCTGCCCTGCAGCTCACTCGCGGTCCGACACTGTACTCTATCAGTATTTTTTCTATCGCACCTGACTTCGGCACTTCCTGTGACAGCTCCTGTGACCATCTCTCACCGACATGTTCCTTTTAGGATTCGAATATTGCTCATCAATCATTCTCTGTCTTTCATCGGGGCATGCTAGCTCCATATAGGCAGCACTTGGTGGCTATAGGGCTGCTATAGGTTATGCAAGCTGTTGTGTACAAGTGGATATAAGAATAAGCCTCTTGATTGCCAAAGCAGTACAGAGGCAGTCGTACAGGTCCAGCGATCCCAGCTGCGATCCCCCAGTCATACATATTGCAGGAGCGGCGGAAGGAAGACAGGGGCCGAACGCTCCATGCATGTTTGCGCAGACTTGCCTGGTCCGTGATAGAGAGAGTAGACGGTATCCCGGTCTGGTCTGAAGTTACTTCGGGACTGCCCGAATGAATACACCGGCAACGACCTTGGAAGCTGTTCTTCCAGAGATCATGGCAGAATAGCCTTAAAAAATCATTGCTTTGCTTGTCATTGGCGTGGTCAGAAACATGGCTTGAGCAACATCTCCAGCAGGATACAACGCAGTCCTTCAGCCACAGAGGAACGATCCACCATTCGATAACCCAACTACATTGACAGCTTGGCGGATTACGGCGTTGCTGCAGCTATTGCCGCCCACACCTTGGGTTTGCTGCATAACTAGTAGGCAGCCAAAGCATTTTTCGAAGGGCAATTCGTGTTTAAGGCTTCGCTGACATGGTGGTCCCTTTCCCCTTCGCTGTTTAGCCCACGGACAGTTTCAGACATATACTGGGATTCGAACGAGCAACCCCGGATGAACACTTTCTCAATTCCATGTCTTCGACCACGAGTTCATCATCAACACAGTATCCTTGATTGCGAAGCATTCCATCCGCCTAGCCGCTTCGCTGCATAAAGCGGCTATCGTTTCACCAGTGCATGGCTGGTTTCCCACCACCCCGTCCGGGCTTCACCTTGGACGGATCGCAACGCGAGCCGTTGTGGGATGCAAATACTGGTACCGAGCTCGGTGGATCACTATATCAAGACGGATACATGTATCCCGTCTACGAACCCGATGGACGCCTCAGATATGAAGCGCAACCGATCTTCGCCGGGACCTTTACTACACACCACCCAACAGCCCCACACCACTTTCAATATCAAGGTCCAGGCTTTGCGAGTATACCGGAAACAAGGTTTGCTACGCATCATCCTCCGGCAATGGAGAACTTCCCTAGTGTCCTTCACCCTACAGATCACGGCGTCGCGATACCTACTCAAGTCAGGCATTCCAATTACCTGGCTCCTGGACCTATCCCAATCTCGACGAGCGCCCCGACTATGGGCATGGCGGACTGGGCATCTCAAAAAACCTTGCCTTCTGTCGGAAAGGCCGCGAGACCTACAGGAATTGCAAAGAAACCGAGGCAGCAGTTCTCTGCTTGTACCGCTTGCCGGGTACGTCGTGTAAAGTGCGACCTCAAAGATCTTCGAGTGGAGTGGGACAAGCTGCATCGGAGAGAAAACCAATTGTATGTACCGCAAACTAGCAACAGCGCGGAAGAGCCATCTCTTGCATCGCACGACACCGGGAAGAAGAAGGGTAAATCGAACGAGAAACCGGTCCTCTCGGCAATTAGCAAAAAGGAGGATATACAATGCACAAATTGTTATAACCGAGGGGCGAAGTGCATGTGAGTACCCCTGGATGTTCAAGCTTACCGGTCCTAACGTCGACATTTTTAGCGATGAGTTTGCCGATAGAAAGATTAATCGGGTGAGAGCGGCGGCTCATGCAGGAGGCGGAGCCAAGAGCGAGCATGAATCCCGAGTTGCTGGCCTTTCCGCTCCGGATCCAATGCAATGCGTCGAAAAGGCCACACCCTTAACACTAGCCGATCCAAGCGGGGCTATAGACAAGTCGGAAACTGCGGTCTATCAGGAAGAGGGGCATACGTCACTACCGCGACCCGGTCTACCGAGGCAATGTTCAGGATTCTCCCAGTCAAGTGACCTGTATAGCCCATTGGAGGAGCAGCCTACAATCGAATTCGCCCTAGAAGGACAGTGGGATGGACAGTATAGAAGCGAACACGATCAACGGGATCACGAAGATGCGGCAAATACCACTTTCACCGGTGCCGCAGGTCCGACAACACAGCAAGTCTCGCTAGATTCCTCCATGCTTGAAGGGTCCTCTGCGGACATCTCGAGCAATCTCACAACGGAGAGTAGCAATAGACTTATGGCATTTGTCGCTCTGGATAGTCAGGAGGCTAAATATAGCCGCTTGGCACACTCCAATCCCGGCTCCAACTCGGGCTCGACGCCGAGAACCACATCTTCCCGGGGACGCTCAAGGGGAACACCGCACAGTCAACACAGTTCTCGATCCGACTTTCGCATCCCTGACCTCAAGCCATCATTCTTGGAATCAGCTTTCTACAGACGGTTCCACATCCAGAGTACGTCTTGCGTGTATCGGCGTCTGCGGGATTGCTCTGAAAATAATGATTCCTCGAATAGGGCCTATCATCGACCCCATCGAGTTCAAAGCCCGATACTTCGCCCATGTTCCGCATTCTGCAGCAAGTATGGGGCCGATGGGAGCAATACTGTGCCATGTGTTATATGCATGGGCATGTTCCTACGGTGTAGACGAGTCGGGAGAGCTATCTCTCCCGCAACAAGGCTGGCATTTGGTACCAACAACTGGTGATGTCGCTCAACAAGAGCAAATCCGCCTTCACCGCGAAGCCGCACGACAACGGCAGCTAGAGCAGACAATTCTCGCTGTAAATCGGATTCTGCGAGAAATCGATCAGGCGGGAATCTATCGAAGCATGAGCTGGGACGGTGTACGATGCCTGCTGCTAATCCTCCCTTTGACGGAATGTAGGTATTTGCGCTTGTTGCTCGATGTAGACATTGACAATGCTTCGCACTTGTGATACAGACACCTCGACTTCGGCAGAGAGGCTTCACATGTATGAATGCGCGTTGGGTCAAGTATTTCAGCTGTGCTCCTCCTCGGCTTTGGGATATGACGGATTGCCATACGCACCGGAAGCCGAAAAAGAGCTCGTCAGACGAAGGCTGTATTGGTATGCTTTCGTTCATGAGGGGATCACTACCGGTCTCAAAGGCGGCCGAATGGTACTGTAAGTCCGTTCAACAGTGATACATGGACTGGTCCTGACCATTTCTGGGCATTCGCAAAAAGGGATGAAGATGATCTGAGTTCGCTTGAGGACGTCTTGCCTACTGCTGCCAAAATGGTACGCGATCGGGGAACTTCACGCTTCGTGGTGGTGGACTATGTTGAGCTGAGCTACCTACAGGCCCTGGCTTCCTCCAAAGCTTACTCGTCGGTCGCAAAGTTCGCCAGTGCACCGATTCGCCTTGCTGTGAGTGGCGGCTTGAGCCACTTCAGACCCGTTCGTGATTTCATGGGCTGATTCCGCTTCAGATGGCGTGTCGCATTATACATAAAGCTCTTACCGGAGCAAAGGCTAGGCGTTCCGAGGGGATTGACCGTCATCTGTTGAATCAGGCTTGGGAAGCTCTGGAAGAATGTTGGATCGAGTTCGACAGCATCAAGACACTGACCCCGGGAGCTTTCTCGCACCGCGATGATGTTACGAGGTTTGCGGACGGATGGGTATGTTCCCCAATTTTGTCCTGGTGCACTCCCACTGACATGCTGCACGATCCTGCACGTTGTCAAGAAAATTTTCATGTTCGAGGCACATAATGTGATACGGGAATCCCTTGAGCATAGGTTACAGATCCTGACTGCCAAACAACGTGCGAACGCACAATTTACGGACCTCAGCATGGCGGATCGGACGACCGACCCTCTCAGAGATACCTTGCACGAAGTACGGCTCTTACAACACATCGCCAAGGCAAAATGCGAAGAAATGATCAGAGAGATCTGTGGTATTGTCAAGCAGCATTTGCACACCCCTTTCTTCGAATGGGATGCCAGCCTCGTGCGAGGTGAGGCTGTTAATTTTTCTATCCGGAGAGTTTAACCTTAGTCCGACTGATCTCATCTACAGACGGCACCTACTACGTCGCCACCCTTCTGGCGCAAACCGGAGGAGCAGACTATGACAGCGCTTGCTGTATACAAGCGTTGAGCGAGATGCGATGGGCGTTTGCTAGATCACACGAGCGATCTGAAATGTGAGCGCAATCAACACGATCATTGGGGCAGAACTGATGCCAGAAGTTCCCCCTATCAGGCTGCGGCAGCTCTGGACACGGCAATCAGACCCCGCCGCAGAGCCGAACAGCGAAGGCATCTCGGTATCTGGACTACTGTCGGAGACGACTCTACCTTGGTTCGGCGACAAGTCTAGACTTCTCTACAACGTAGAAGCTGGTGTACCAGCCCTTTCATCCCTTAATAACTCAGATTTCGACTTCATCGACTCGGTCACAGTGCAGCAAGATATTCAGAACGACTTTGCGATGGAGCTACAGCAGCCGGTTAGGCCTCAGCTGCAGGACCGACAGTCCCAAATGCACTCAGCAATGACCAGCACCACTCTGATTACACCTCTTGATTCGAACTATAACCAAATGTATGCGCATCCAGCGGGCGATCCCATGGCTAGGCAATTCGATTCCGCACCCGATCCGAACAGACTCAAGGGATGGACAGATCAAAACATCCTGTATGCGCAGCCGCCACCGGAACCCGCAATCTCGACACATGTGATGCCATCATACCGTTGATTCGAACAGTCCTGCAAGCATCTAGAACTCGAAATCACCCAATTTTACATTGGCCATCCAGTTTCGGTGGCAGTCGGGCATTGAACGTATCTATCACTGGCTCCACATCGCCCGTCTTTTCGTCCCTTGGTACGTCACCACCAAACCAGTGTTACGAGATGTGAATGGAGCGCGCTCGACCGCGGGTCTCATACTTTTGTACAACTGCGAAATATGCATCGTACGCATGACATCAGCAGCGATGTTCGCTATGTTTGGATACAGAATAAACAAAATACACCATAGAAAAGTCCCAAGGGATACACTGCGAGGACTTTCTTATCCTCTTCCAGCTTGGTACCGCCGAGGAAGTTCATGGAAGCTGCAAAGATAGTGGGGCATCAGCGGATGTCTCTCGACTCGTTGCAGTATATGCGTCATTCCACGACACATACCCCAAACAGACCACGCCCATGCTGCCAGGCTGACCGGAAGCCGAATGAGAAGATTGTGCAAGAACATCGATATCACAGCTGCCCCTAAAAGCGGAAACAGACAGTATCCCAAGACACACTGGAGGGATAAGAGAACGTCAGCCTTGGTTATACGAACGACAGGCTGTACCTATCGAAGGTTACGTGATACGTGCAAGCGACTGGAAGAACGAAACTCTGCCACCCAGCAATTTGGCATTGACCGTAACTATCACTGAACCAATGGTGACCAGGGAAATAACCATGGAGAAGACTTGGATCGATTGATCTCCCGGAGACTGGCAGTGTATCGTCAGATCAGGAGCAGCTATCAGAGGACCGAGTCCACAGGTATGGACTCACGTCGAAGGAAAGGATAATGGCGAGAGCAAGGCAGATGACTAGCGGCCCCCATAAATCCCATTCACTGTATCATACGCAACGACAGGAAGAGAAGTAAGTTCGATCCCTCTCGCGCAGTCGATACATACCGAAGGAGCTCATTAGTGCCGCCTTGCTTGGGAGGATAAAGGACCTGTAATAGTTTGGAGTATATGGAGAGCAAGTCCCGCATCTAGTTGACAATCGCAAGGGGCTCAGCCTCCTGCTCAGGCGTAGGAAGAGTGTCGACCTCACGATTGTCTTGGATACCGGTTCATCCAGAGTGCTTTCTCCGGTATACCGGGTTTCGGTTCGAATCCCATTCCATGCTTCATTCCGAGTTCGTGTGGACGGGGTCTGGCCAATCCGTCCCGACAGACCTGGCTGCGATCCCTGCGAGTTCGCTGCTGATGCATTCGCTTTCTGCGGAAGAGGGGCACCTCCAAAGGATAGATCATCTAGATCATCGTCGTCCGCCTGACTGGACGGTGCAAGATAGGTGTAAGATCAGTTTCGAACGTCCGCTTGTAAACTCCCGGCCACTCACATATACTGGTGTTGTGCCGACATTCTCGTAGTCTGCCGGGGCCTAGGATCGTTCGAGAAGCGCTCAGATGAAAGGGGATCTCTCGATGTCTGTTGATCGTTGGGACATGAAAGGTGCACGGACGAAGAGAGAGAGAGACAGTACTGGTACGGTGAGTGATGAGCTGTCAACCTACTACTGCAGAGTACTGCTCATCACTCATCATCAGGCTGAAGCCCTCCCAACTCTGGCCGTGAACTTGGTGATCGGAGCATGTCTCACTTTTATGAGAAGCACTCTGGTATGGATCTGTGAAACTTGCGGTTCCCCTATCCTTGGACTCGGGTTCATACTGCACAGAGGGATTGCATAGGAATACCTGCCATCTACAAAGCAATTGAAGCCATAGATTGAAGACTTGGACGCAGCGACATGGGCAAGTCATCGATCGATCAGCGGGATGTGTATTATCGATTGTGTAAGTCAGTGTAGCGAAGATATCTCTTTAATATGCTCACAACTCATCGCGATTTAGGCAAGAGTGAAGGTGAGCCCATTTACAAATTACCATCCAGATTTGCATCCGACACGACTACTCCTCGATAGGGTACCGTGCGCGTTCCGCGTTCAAGCTATTGCATCTCGGTACGAGTCCGCACTGCAAGCTTTGAGAGCGTCTTGCACGCTAATAGTACCTGCAATGGCAGACGAGGAATTCGATCTTTTCAGAGGTGTAAAGAATGCCTGTGACTTCTGTGCAGGTATGTTGTCTTCATTCGAGAAAACGTCAGTCCAACTAATTGTTAAAGGGAATACTGTCAGCGCCGGGATCGTGGAGCCAAGTTCTGAGTCGCAAATTGAGGTATGCACCCGGATCGAGTATGTCGATATCAAGGTTTATGCTAAACCACTGGTACGGTAGACCAGCAAAGCCTGATTGCAAAATTGTATCGGTAGACCTGCAACCGATGGTAAGTAGCAAGTTCTCTCTAACTTCGGAATAGCGACTGAGTCATCCGGTTATTACAATACAAAGGCGCCCCTTCCCGGAGTCACCATCATACACGCCGACATCACCCTGCCTTCGACAGCAAGGCTAATGATGGACGCCATGGGCGGAGAAAAGGCAGACCTCATTATCTGCGATGGAGCACCTGAAGGTGAGGAGGAATCATGGCAGTGCCGTGTTTTCGGCAGAAGCCTGACATCACAAGCACGGTGAATGCAGTTACCGGCATCCACGATCTGGACGCATATCTTCATTCCCAGCTGCTCTTGGCGGTACGTACGTCTTATCTTACCCCTTTTGAAAAGACTCTCCTAAGAAAGCATTGTGCCAGGCTTTCACGTTAGCTTTGCCGCTATTGACACCCAATAGCACCTTGATTTTCAAGGTCTTTTTGTCTCCATCCGATCCAAAAGGTGATATCATCGTATCGCAACTCCAGCCATTCTTTGCCGCGCCGCCACCAGATCAAAAGGTGATTGAACCCCTTGAAGGCGTACTATTCGTCGATGAAGCAATCAGTCTGCGTTTCAAGAATGGCGGATGCGATATCGAAGGGTATGACACTTATGGCCGTCGTGGGGGGGTATGGATACGCAAGCCCAGGAGCAGTCGCCCAGGCAGTGCAGGTGTGTACAATATGCCACATCCCCTGCTTATGACTGTGTACTGATCATGTTAGCAACGAAAATAGAGGCATTCCTGGTCTGCAGGAACTTCAAAGCGACTTCTCTGCCAGCCAAATTCGAATTGAACAGTATGAGCGAGTCTCCAGTCCTCTCACTGGATTGTTTCGGACCGACGAATGGTAATTCGATGAATAAAAGCGAAGTTCGGGAATGGAACAAGATCAAGCGCTACACGATAGGTGATCTCAGCGGCTGGGAAGAATGATTTCTATACTCGAAAGCGAAACATGCATTATAGACATTCTACGCACATCCGATGTGCCGTTTAATTCGTGAGATCCTTCGGTACACATTTTAAATACAACCTATGTATCGCGAAAAGCGGGCTCCGTACTGTATCACGATGTCCAGTAGGAAGGGTCCAAGCCTAAATCATCCAGCCATCCATCTTCTCCTAATGGATACTCGATGTTCGCTCGTTTCGGTGAATACACACTGTCATAATCAACAACTGCCGCTTGATTGCCATGTGGTGTAATTGCAACTACTGACGCAGGACTGGGATCAATCAGGCCCGGTGGAAGCATCAGAAGCTCCGGGGTTTCCGCTGGCCCCGGGAGATCTTTGAGTTTATCGGATAATGCCTCGTCGTCATCTCCAAACCCAAAGGCACTTTCATTGATGAACGACGAATAGTCGAAAACGGTTTCCTGTTCGTTCGGGCGACGTTGCAGTCGCGGCTGCATCTGCTTCATAGGGTTAAACCGGCGTTCCGAAGGATCGGGCACATAGGACAGCGAGAGATCCCGTTCTAAACCTGTGAAGGTCTGTCCAGAGCTTCGCATAACATTCTCCAGCTTCGACATGGCGGCTTCCAAGAAGGACAAGGGATCGACACGTCCTTCTTCCTCTTCTTTCCGATACGAAGCAACTGCCGCGACGCCCATCTGGCGGAAGGATATGCCCAGCGAATTGTTTTGCAGCGTTGTGTCGGCAAGTCCAGTAAATTGTGGCAGGGACAGGGCGTCAGCCGCGGGTTCCGTTTTACTAGCAGTGGAGAGAGGCGGGAGTTTCTCGATCTTGGGCGTAATATCAGGTTTCGAAGCGGTAGCCATAGATGGCTTCCGCCGAGTCGGTTTTGGTCGAGTGATCTTTTTGGTCGAAGGTGAAGGTACGACGGGATTCTGAGCTGTTGTTGGAGTAGGCGGATTGCCGTCGGTTCCCACTGACATGCCACGGGACGTCGCGCCACCGGGAGAGGATCGATCGTCTTTGTTCTGTTTCTGACGCTTGCTCGGCGGCGGTTTCAAATCTTCGACACGCAAGCGCGGCGGGATAACCCCACTTCCGTCCGTAAACGTACTCGATGCACCGGCAGTAGCCTGATTGGACTTGTCGACGACATGAGCCGTCTGGCTAGATGTCGTACCCGACTGTGGAGTGGGCACCGGCGGTATGAGATCTGGCAAGTGCGTTTTTCGTATCTTGTTTGTCTCCACCGCAACCTTTTGGAATGCACTTCCCAATACCTGGTGTCTGAGCATTGCGATTTGCTCTGTAACCCATTTTCCAGCCGCTCGCCGGAGCAGACCAGCCTACAAGCATGACAGGCAGACGTCAGGAATCATAGTCACAGGCCGTCAGGTCAATGCGGCACATACCACCTTGTAAAGATTGATGATCTCCGGATCGTTTTGCCTTTCCGGTTTCAGGGCAAACTCAAGCGTAAGGATATGGTCGAAGCTTTTAAGCATCTGCATTGCGCTGGTGATTTGCTTTTGGTAGTTGGCCTTTTCCGCCTCTGGGATCTGTTCCTGATTAAGATCTGCATTCAAGAAATATGACATGTCAGGGGGAAGCGGCATCAGCGGGCTAAGCGGAACGTACGGATAGAGGCAATGTGCGTATGATACATCTTCCCGACGATCTGCTTTCCCTTCTCATAATCTTGTGGCGAAATCACATGTCCTTTGACAATCCATTCCCCTTTCGCGTTGGGTACGATACCAAGAACGAATGGTGCAGGTCCCGGAGGGCGCATACCGCCGGCCTTTTGTTGATACACATTGATCATGGTTGCCCGTTGACGTTGAATGATGTTCATCTGCTCGGGAGTTAAGTTATAACTGGCAAGTTGTGTGGGGGATGCCATGGCAAGTTTATTGAGCTGATCCAGAGTGAAACCCCCCATGTCAGCAGGCGGGGCAAGGGTTGAATTACCGTTCGGAGGTGGAAACGAGACCTGGTTGTTATAGCCTGGGATCGCTTGGAAAGGCCCTTCTCCAGCGTTCTTCGCAAGCGGGGCTGGAGTCGAACTCCCAGTGCTTTGCCTTGCCTGATTCATCCGGTTTTGCATCTGGACAGCGTTCTCCTTTTTCTGCCTGACTATGACACTCAAGTAATGTCCCTCCACGACAGGCATAGCTTCTGAGTATATTTGTTGCAGCTGTCGCGCGATCTCTGCTGACGAGTTTGGCGGAGGGCCTGGATGGTGGACAAAGCCCATCATACCGCCAACCATCGACCAGATATCCTTCGAGGAGACCTACCATATCACGGGAATGTCAGCATCCTTGGTATGTCAAGCGCCGGTATGGATGAACTCACTTCAGCACCTCCCCCAAACTTGGCAACGGTCGTGAAAAGCACATATAGATCAAGTGGCCGATTCTCAATGACGTGTTGAGGTATTTCCGTCTGTCTATTATTACGATATATGTTACCGGTAATCTCGACAAACTTCTGCCGGGGCATGACCAGGCTTGCTTCCTGAATGGCTCGGCCTTGAGGCGTAGTCGCTTTTGGAAGGCCATTGGCCGCAAGACCGCTGTCATTCATCGGGTTTGTGGGCGGGCGCGGTGTCACTCCATTCGGAAAAGCTACTCCTGCGGATGGCGCGCGCCCTGGACGATTTTGAGAATCCATCTGCGCAGCGTTGATATTATTCGGCATCCCGACATGTCCCGAGCTAGATACTCCCAGAGATTGAGTCTGGACTTGAGGAGTGCCGCTGTCATGACGTACCGCGTCTCGAGTTAGAAAGCTAATTGTTTGACTCGGCATGAGATGGGAAATGACTCACACTGGGCCTTGCTGCGGACCCTGCTGCGCCGAGTTCGGAGGAACACCTCCGACCAGCGACATATCAAGTTTCCTCCTCTTCATCTCGTTTACGAAACTCATCCGGATCTGGTTATTATTCCTGATCTGATTTTCCATGTTGCCTCTCTGGGGAGAACCTTGCGGGGTACGCTGCAGGAGCTACAAGACGCTCAGCGAGAAAGAGGCGGAAATATCGCGGCAGTGATTCACAACGTACTTTGATCTGAGCTGCTAGTTTCGGAAGCATGCCCTTGCCAGTCTCTATCAGTTCCGCATCCGAGATCTTGTCCCACTCGAATGGCCGCGTCGGCGGGCCATTCTGGGCATTGCCCGGATATGGACCTTGACCATTCCCCCCCATTGGCCCCATTGGACCCGAAGGCTTCTGTGGATTGCCTGTGCCCCCTAGATTGTTGCCAAATTGATTAACCGCATGCTGTGCTTGGTGAGCGAGATGGGCTCGCTGCTGAGCTGCTGCCATCGCTTGACCTTGAGCGACTTGAAGATTCATATTTGGATTCTGATTGGTCTGGTTCCCCGGTGTGGGGGACGAGTTGGGATTGCCGACAGACTGTAACGACTGAGCGAGTGTCCTAGGAGTCATTTGATTGCTGAAAGCGTTTTGCGCTCGACCTTGATGCTGATATAGTGACATCAACTAGAGGGCCCAGTAAAAGGGTGAGTAGAGGTCAAGTGGAATTATCCCGAATGCGCCATACCTGCTGCCGCTGCTGTTCACTCAGCTGTTGGAATTGGTTATTGAGTTCCAACAGATTCTGGGGCACACCTTGCTGCAACGGTCTTCCGGGAGCAAGAGGCGAGTTCTGCGGCATCCCCCCGGGCGGGCGAATCGGCTGCTGCTGAGCATTGTGCATCTGCGGTGAGGGAGCCGGTTTCTGTCCGTTGGGGAGATTATTGGGCATACTGAATTGATTCTGAGGGGTTTGTTGGCCTGGAAAGATCCCACTGAAGAGAGCAGCATTGTTCATGTTCCCCTGATTGCCATTATGATTCTGATTCGGTTGTTGGCTCAAATGATTCTGATTAGGTTGTTGACTCATATTCTGCTGAATCTGTTGCTGCATGGTCTGTTGCATCTGCTGGACACGATTGAGATTCTGTGAGGCCGCTTGCCGGAGCTGCTGCTGAGTCGCAGCTAGATTAGGGTTCATTGCGTTCGAGTTACGGTTGTCCTGCAGTATGTCATTGGAAGCCGACGGGTTGAAAGGAGGTCGCATTGAGTTTTGTATGGCCCCGGCGGTATTCTTCGAGGCCAGCAACCTGAACGAAAGATGGATCAGGCGCGTGTCTGCGACGCCAAGGATATGATTGAGTACCTACCTCTGCAATTGGTGTAGATGATTGTTCTGATCGCCTTGCTGTTGAGGTTGACCGTTGGGATACTGGCTAGACGGAAGCCGAGGCATCTGGGGTGTTGATCCCATGGTTGGAGTCCCGCCCCGGTTTTGCATTTGCTGCTGCGCCATCTGCGTCGCCTGCAGGCGATTGTAGACATTCGCAAGCTGTTCCCTTGACATGCCGTTGTTTGGCGGTTGCTGCTGCTGCTGCATATTGCCCATGCCGTTTCCACCCATATTCTGTTGCTGGATAGGTTGCCCATTGCCTTGCATGCCCATATTCATTCCCTGCATGCCCCCCATGTTCTGCATCGGTGGCCCTTGACCCTGCATAGGCATCGGAGGTCGCTGCTGTGGCTGATTCATCCCGCTCAAACTACCGAGCATCGACAGGTCGAGGCCCGAATTCAGTAGCGCAGCCATGTCAAGGCCCTGGAAGGCGTTGTTGTTGGCCATCTTGCTTACTCCGGATCGGCCGTGGCGTCAAGGAAAAACGAGGTCGAACGCGGCTTTATTTCCCTTCAAGCCGATAGCAAGTGAGCTTCGACGACTGCCTGCGTGACCATAGAGCTTGCCAGTGTCGTTCGAGTCGTTGACAGGAGACGACGCGTAGGAAAATCGAGAGTTACTGGGCTGACCGGCTGGACAGACGCGGGACGCGAGATGGCTAGATGATGGTAGCGGTCCCGTCAGCCGTGAATATGCTGCGGTGGGATTGCTGGATTATGCGGATGTGGATGGTATCGTCGAAGTGTATACGGCCTGACTATACTGATGGGATGGTTAAACGTCGAGTCGGAGAATCCAAGCTATGAGAAAACGACATGACAAGGCTATGAAGCACTCCTGATCATCAGGCATAAAGCTAGCTAAGCCCCACTCTTGGTCAGACACGGCGGGCTTTCACGGTTGCAATCGATTTCTCGGATGGTCGCGCTGCTGGGCGGCTTCTTCCCGCCAGCGTTCCCAGTCAGTCACTCATTAAGTTATTGCGCCCCCGATAGACTGCTCCCTCAGCATAGTCCTGATACTCTGCCAAAGTCGCCTCACTATACAGCCAGGTCGAGGTGAGCAAACCGCGGTCCACATCTTGGAATAAGTCCGAAAATGTCGATCAAGTGATGAGAGCCGCTAATGGCGAATCAGTGAATCAGGTGCCGGGTGACAATCACGTGTAAGCTAAAAGCACTTTTAGGCAGGCACAGACGTTGCAGGCGAGGAGCCGCAAGGTAGCTTGGATGGGTCGCAAAATCATGCTAGACCAAAGTAGAGGAAGCGATGACAGGCAGGTCCATCTACCAATATTGGAAGAGGTATAGGCTGCAAGGGGATGCTGTAGACCGCGGGAAGTCGACCAAACGAGCTAAGAGCCTCCAAACGGTAGCTCTACAACTCCTAGTAACTTGGGAGAGCCCCCCAGATCGACTCAAAAGCACTGCAGCTTCTGTACTGTTGGTCCCCATGGTTCAGGTAATGAATAGCAATGGATACATCATTAACGGAAGCTGCCCAAAACGTGGAACTTGTCGGGTTGGATCGGACCCACACCAGACATCGTGCGCTTCGATTGCAGCGAGTCGGCCTGTGAGATTACAAAGCAGCGGTGCGGCGTATAATCGACCTCCCCTTGTCAAAGGCGGTCGGAGCCATAGCACAGGCAGGACACGATACGATTTGGCACCCAACGCTGAGACCTCACGAAGAGCCATCGCAGGTACTTCAACGTGCAAACTACAGGATCCTGTCTAACCGCTCATATCCCGTTTCCGACCTCGAAGTCGGACTAACGCAAACCAGCAATTGATCAGTATAACCAAGAGTCACGCCTTGCTACTTCACACATACCGGCATCAAGTCTCGAGCCAACGAGTTTCCATTTCTTTTCTCCCAGTCCAGCCGCATAAGCCTCCAGGACCTGTTCGCAAGCGGCGTTAACGAGGATCTTCCTTGATCTTTAGGTTCTGACTGTACCTTTGCAAACAGTGCCTCGGATGAAGGATGTGTTGACGCAAATGCCCTTTCCAGGACGTAGAGGTCGACTGCTAGTGTTTCCTGCAAGGTGGACATTGAAGATAGGCCGAAATCGATGAGTACCTATCGTGCAGAAGCAAAAAGGTCGAGATATCAATCAATCAGATATCCGTATCAGAGACGATCCTGAAAACCGTGTAGTGGCCGGAATGCTTACAAGATCGAAATTCGGTTGCTGCCCGGGAAGCGGACGAAGCATCATGTTCGAAGTCGTCAAGTCTCCATGAACTATCGAGTTTCCATGCATTTTGGCTAGAGCAGTGCCGATGGCTTCCATGAGAGCCTCTGGGGGTAGGACATGGCTCGCTTAATTATCACGTTCAATTCGTCCACAGCAATGGCGTGATTCACATACCTTGAGAGACGCCCAGTTGCCCTAATGCACCTTCAGACTCCGCCAGTCGCCGTCTATTGGCCTTGACTCGCTGTCTTTTCGTAATCGCTTCCTCTTTTTCATCAAGTGTCAGGCTCTCTAGAGCCTCCAGCTGATCCTCGTCGTCATCAGTCTCTTCTTCCTCTTCCCCCTCCGCTCCTCCCCCAAGCATTTCTCGAACGCTCCATCCATCGATCCATTCCATTCCCAAGATACCAGACTCCATATCGATAACTCGGACGCCTGGTACTGCTATCCCAGCCTTCGCACAGCGCGCAAGAGCACGAGCTTCTGCCTGGATGCGCGATTTGGTAAGGTTGGCATCGAGAATCGGGTGCCTATATTGCTTGGGAAACCGATGTTTGAGCAAGAGAGGTTGAGATTCTCGAGGGACTTGTGCGGTATCAGAGAGTTGCTTCTTCAGCTTCGATGGCCACTTTACGGTCGGAGGAGGAATGAAGCAAGGGAGTCTATAGACTCGCTGTTCAGTCGTGTTTAGCTAGCGTTAGAGCCGTGAGGTCGAGGGCACTCACTGCTTCGGCTCCTTGCTTGATCAACTCGGCTTGCATAAGGAGAGCCATGATAGGGGAGTGCGTTGTCTCCATCTTGCTTAGAAGTTGATGGTATGTATTGGTATACAGAGGTCCCACGATCGGCGTCGTTTCAGCTTGTCCGAATTTCGAGGAGTGCAAGGCAGCGACCTATGCGGGGAGCGAGCAAGGTGACCTGGAGAAACGCGATTATTGATATGCTTGCCAACACTTGGACTTGCAGCCATCAGCCAGCATCCTGTATTGTCTTGGGGAAATATCGTTGCAAGAGCTTTCGATCGTTTCTCGATCAGCTCCCTCACTCAGCACCTGAGCACCATCTTCTTTTTGTAAAGAAACGGGTTCGCTCCCGAACGAATCTGCCGCCCACGTACTGCCACCGCTCCACGTTTGCACCAGACAGAGTCGGAACGTTACGGCCGGTAAATGAGGCTCGTGCCAATGCGATGACTACAATTCTTTGCTAATCTACAATCGTGCTTCTTGCGCTATGCGGGTATCTATCCCTTCACTTAACAGGAAAACTGCATCTAATCCTTCTTTCCAACAGACCGGACACGCTCCTCCAAAGGCTTAAAGTCCTTGGGTCCTGGCTCTCCAGTCGGAACACCGAACGGCATCTGAGCCAACAATTTCCACTCGAGGGGAACGTTCCACTTGGTCTGAACAGCGGCATCAACCAAGGGGTTGTAGTGCTATACGGAAAAATACTCCATCAGTCGAGTCCATAAATACCACGTGCAAGACGCACCTGGAGGGAAGCACCGAAGCCTTCCTTTTCAAGGGCTGTCCAAACGACCAACTGGGCCATACCCTGTATTTGCAACGGTGTGATCAGGAAAAGAAATATTCGTCTCGCTTCATCCAATACTTACGTTAGTCTGATTTGCCCAGATGGGAAAGTTCTCCGCGTAGAGCTTGAAGGCTTCTTGCTGCTGCCTGATAACAGTCTCGTCGTCAAAGAACAGAATGGTACCGTGACCAGCTTTGAAACCGTCGAGACGCTGCTGTGTCTTCTCCATCTGGTTCGCCGGCAACATGGAAGCCACTACAGCAGGAAAAGGCATCAGTGCCTAGAGAGTGAAAGTGAGGAGGCGGCGCCATGTGGCCCTAAGGTACCGACAAATTTTAGAGGTTGAGTTCCAGAATTCGTCGTGGTCTTCGTTGAACAGAATCAGAGCTCGGGTGGTCTGCCCGTTGCTACAAAGGAACATACCTGTCAGTCAATGGCAAGTCCACAGCAGACATCGATCGACCGTTCCAATACTCACAAAGAACTCGGTACATGCTTGATGGCGTACTTGACGATTTCCTCGACTCGACTGTCAGGGATGGCGGGGTTCTTTGAGATCTGATAGTAGGTCCTTCGCTCCTTCAGGACAGACAAGAAGGCCTCGGATTCGCCTTGCCCCTTCTTGGACTGGGAAGCGAACTTCTCGTTCATACTCTTTTCGATGGAGAGACCAGACATGTTGCGATACTGGAGTTGGGAGATTCGATGAGCTGAAAAGGTTGGTGAAAGATGGAGACGAGAAGGGCGGAGTTGGTGGATCGGTCGAAAAAGAGATATCGCTGACATATATATATATGTTTCGCCTGGTGCGCCGTGATTCAGTGAAAGCGTTAGGTTACCTGTCCGAAATTGGACAACGTTGCTGTGGAGTTCAGTGCTATTCAAGTTTGTCAACATTCTCAACATTCTGTAGCTAGTCTGACGAATCACTCCCACGCGGAATCCGGGAAATCGAGAGTTAGTAATCGAGGGTGACGTCGCTCACGCTATATAGAATCGCAAGCTTGGCAATCTTTCCCAAATCCGAGTCGAGCAGATAACAACAGCAGGAGCAGTGGGAGCCTCAAGGAGCTTTCCAAAACTCTTCGTACTGCTACAGAGGCCGGTCGGGGATAGCGAATCAATCGCCATCTGTCAGATATAGAAGGCGACACCGCAATTTATGAACATGGTATGTTGAGTCTCGAACTGATTTTCTTCGCTAGGTCACAAAGTGGTATGCACCGGCTGTAGGCCCTTGCTCCAGAGAATCGGAAGTAGGGACAAGTATACGAAAGATGATCAGCGACCGTGATAGCGTTTTGCGACGTCAAGCCTCGCAGCAACTTATGCGACCGCGGTGAGATGGAGCATATTAAGGATGACACACGACTATAACGGTGGCCTGCGGAGAACTTTGACCGGTCGGGTCCCCTGTCCGCTCAGTCGCTTTCAGAGTCGTCCAAAGCCATCCCGACATCCTTCAGGCCTTCCCCGCCAAACAACAGACCTCCAGATTCCGCTGGTATTCCCATACCGCTTTCGCCCATATGGTGTGAACCTGTATGTAACCCTTCTTGGCCGACCAACGGACCAAAGAGCACATCTTTCGAGTCCATCTCGTGTTGCGCTTTGGCGATTCTGGCAGCCCGCTTCTCTGCTTTCTCTACCTCTTGGTCGCGCAGTCTCTTCCGATATCTGTATACATACGAGGCGAAGAACCATGAGTGTGCCGAACGACTTGATGAAAAAGGCGCGACAGACGACTCACAGAAGGCTCTTCTTATTTTTACTCGGATCTTGTGCGCCACGAACCGTTTTGTCTATGGCCTTGATTTTTGAAACTTCGACTGGCGTTGCGTGGGCTTGAATGACGGCCTGGATCTGCTCGAGACGCTTTAAGAGAATACTTCGGCTGCGTATGGACCGCTCTGTGTCCGGTTCAGCATTGTTTTTGGGATCTATCGTGGTCTCTCCTTGATTGACGGCTTGCTCTGCGGCTGCATCGTTGAGCGGGTCTTGATCTGCCTCCTCAGCGTGTTCCGGATATGCAGATAGTATCACCCTATCCACCAGCCCCTGATCCGCAAGCCGCATGCAAGCCAGACTGATGGTGGACATTGTCTCGATGAACTCGAGGTCGCTGAGTTGAGAAGTCGCCAGGTATCCCTTGGCTTTCTGTAATGCTGCATCGATTCTACCGAGATCTTTTTCTGGATCCTGCTGCAAATTGGATAACGGACCTTAGCTTCACCGCTGGATTCCCACCAGATCAAGTACATACCTGCAGCTCTAGGTACCACCCATGTAATGCATGCCCTACGCGTTGCACGTAGAGGTCAAACTTCAACGTCTGCAAGACTCGGAACTCGATATCGGAAATGTCCTCCTTTTTCAGCTTGTCAATGGCTCTCGCAAATCTGTCAATGTCGAATACATGATTCGCTGCCTTTCCGGCAAGGAACAAGCAGACTGGCCTGTAGTACAAGGAACAATGAGCACAACAGGCGAGGCTGGCGACAGGCACGTGCTCGTGCTCACATCACCGATCGAGGGTGGAACTCCAAGCAACTCGTGCGTATATAGAACCGCTTGAGGTAGGTGATAGCGATAGACTCCACGACGGCAGGAACAGGTCGGCCTCCACTCGCATCAGCTAAGATCCCTAAGGCGAGAAGGTTGCGCATGGACGTAATGTAATGGCGTACGAGCTGAGCTTCGTCTGTAGCAGTAGGAAAGCTATCGGGAGTCTTGACGATTGAAAAAGTAGTTCCTTCGGGTTGCATAGCTCGGACTTCCTGATAATTGAAGCGAATTTTATAAGAAACCGTCACATGGGCCGTCCATCAACCGGCTACTCACCTCTTCTTCTTGAAAGTTCTTCTTACAGATTTCAACCGAACGTCGATTCACCACTTGACGAATCGCCTTGAGCTTTTCGGGACGAAACGTCCATCTTCTAAACTGGCTGGAAGCTTCATAAAGCGTTGCCGTTGGCTTGAGCTGTCCACCGTTGGTCTCCAGCCGCCGTCGCTTATTAGGATGCGAGTTTCGAAGAATCGGTTTCGCTGTCGAGGAAGACATCTTCGGTTTCCCGGGAAGCGCGACAGTGATCAGCTGGAAGTGTCTGTCCGAACGATACTGTTACAGCGAGTGTGTCCAGGCTGTTATGCAGTTGAGGACAGCCTTGTATATCTTTGTCTTTGGGTGCACAAGGATTCTCATCATACCCTGAGGCCCTCATGCAAGTGAAACAGGCTGGCGCGGAACCAAACGGCTGCCACCTATTCATCAATGTAAGCTGAATTCACGTTTGCTTCTACAGCTCTTTCACCAAGTTCTTAGGGTCTCGCTACCCCGACCTGAAAGAGGCATTTCGGGAGCCGCACTTTACAAGCTACTGGCCCATCGATGGACGACGATCCTTGGGGTTCGTCAGTGGACCCTTGGAATGCCACCACAAGCGGAGAGACGCCAGCTCCCGATTTCAGCCCTGTGGAATCGTTATCCACGAAAGCTCAAGAATCGATTCCCGTAATACTCGCAGTACCTCCGAGAGGCCATAGCTTTTCGGACGCAGATCCTTGGGCCAGTCCAAAAATATCTAAAGGCAAGGCGAACACAGCGTTGTCAATCATTGCCGGTATCGATGCAACACTTCCAGGTGTTACGTTTCAGTCGGAAGTTGCATTACCCACGGGAGAATGGTCGACCGAAAATTCAGTGGATGACAACGGCTGGATGCCTCAAGAGGGATCGCTGTCACCTGTTCTGGACGCATTGGATACCGAATTATCAGTTTCACCAGACCCCTCTCTGTCGCCTCGGGATGATCACAGTCACGAGGGGCATATTTTCACGCATCCCGAAAATGAATCGTCATTGGAGGGTGGATGGACCGACGCTCCGCGTATAGATGACCCCGGACTTCTGGCCGAATCAATAGCCCTACCGACACTCGGACAAGCGCCTCACATATCTGTAGAGGAAGACAAAATTTTCAATCCCTTCGAGCGGGCAGGCGAGACAGTTTCGATACCGCCATCCCAGAGTCCTAGAAGTTCCATCAAGGGTTTTGGATCCTCCCTTGTAGAAGACGACGCTTTCGGTGGATTCGCCACCGACACCGGCACGGCAGATTTCCCTTACGCTGGAACTGGATTTCCAAGCTTTAGGGAAGATGACGCCTATGGTGGCTGGGGAGCAGAACCTGCTGACTCAACTCCTGCTGGGGACGGTATGGCATGGGGTCCGGACGCGGGAGACGAAGCCAAGAGTGGAGGAGATGGAGGATTTCGAACGTTCAATCAAAGCCAGGATCTGACGGTGGAAGTCGGTGACGACGACGGCGGCTTCCATTCGGTTCCAGCGAGGGAAAGAAATACGATTTCTGCTGAGCAAACGAAGGAGGTTGAGTGGGAGGAAGCTAGGAGAAAAATCGAACTTCAGGAGCGCCGCGCGGTAAGAAATGATCACTCGCCAAATTTCAGGAATATCCGCTTACACCGATCTTGCCAAGCAGCCCGTGGAGGTCATCGATAATCTGGCAAACCAGTGGAAAAAAGTCTTGCAGCAAGTCTTTACATCATCGGAACCCTTAGATACAGGAAAAGACGTCGAAACCGGGTTAGATCCGGAAGCCATCATCCGCAGAGACAGGTAAGCGCGAGCAACTGCCAACCTCGTTGCAGTGAGGCTAATGCGCTCCCTGCTCAGACTCACAAGGAAAATGACCGGATTGCCTGAAGGGATGAGTATTTATGTCCAACCCGTACAGAATAGCGTTACCTGGGCACGATACCAGGACTACCTCGGGACGATCAAACTCGACCCTTCGACATCAACCCTAGCCAAAGCCAGCGCCGAGTCTGCGTACCGTGCCGCCAGGAGAAAGTCACAGGAAGAGCATGATGCCTGGCAATCCCGGTCGCGAATTGGGGAAGCAGGGGGAGTCGATCAGTCGCAATACTTGCAATCAGCGACCAATCAGGACTCTGAAGCGAGTCGTGCTAGATGGGGCTTTTGGGGACGAAAGGCGTCTACTTCAGCCGTGCCTCTTACGACGTCCGGAGGCGGCGTGTTAGAGGTGAAAAGTATGAGTCCAAACCACACCGGAACGTCATTTGACAATAAAGCCAAAGTCCACGTTCATCCAGCTTCGCTCTCCGCTTCGAGTCGAGCTACCCCGCCACCAACGCGCTCTCCAGATCTAGAGATATCACAAGGGCTTGATATTGCTGATGCGGATACGCCACCATCTGCTGTCGGACGTTTCCTTGGGAGATTCCGCCGACCGAAAACAACAACGTCATCTGTCGATGTTAGCAACAAAGACTTGGAGCTTACACAGGACGACTTTAGCTTTCTCGCAGAGGTTCCATCTCTGGCAACCAAACCTGATAATGACATCAGCAATTTATTATACCTGGATAACGAGGCAAGGCCATCGGGACAGATAACGGGCCTGGAAGCGATGCTAAACTCAGCACTGCCGATGCCGTTACCCTCGACATTGACGCCACCCCCTCGTCCCTCAGCAAGCCGAGGGAACTCGACGACACCAGTTCGGCCGGCAGCCTCCGCCAGCAAATCCAACTTAGTCATCGATCTCTTTGGAGATCTTGATTTCGGCAATAACGCAGTACCAACGTCATCAGGGCCTGGGTCGACTAGCCTTTATTCCAATGTTTTGGTGGCCAGTTCAAATCCGCAGACTCATCGCCACAATCTAATGCATCCTTCACTAACGGCTTCTAAGCCGCAGAGTGTGCCTGTACACGCCCCGCAAGCTTCTTTTGGCATGGCCGCTTCGAATGACGACGGGTTTGGCGATTTCACAACATCAACTTTAGGTCAAAAGTCGACTATAAATCTATGCTTCGACGAATTCGGCGACTTTGAACAAGTCCAAGATATACCATCACAGAAGAGCTTAAATGCATTCGCGCTTCAGCCTGCGCCAGTTTCCACTACCCGACGGGACGAGGCTGGTTTCGCTTCCCACTTTTCCGGTGCCGTAGGGGGTGCGCATGTACAGCCCTCGCCTTCCAGGCTCGACCATACGTCTACCGCAAGACTTGTCAAGGATGCTGCACAGCGTTTCAACCAGTGGCCCGCCCCTTCCCCGCCTTCGATTCCAGCACTACCACCACCAACATCCGCAAATGAGCGGAGGACTAACGCAGCGGCTAGTTCCGTTACGAGCGCTCGCACCGCTACACCATTGAACTTCGATTTTTTGGCTGCTGGTCCTCCTATGGCCGCGCCATCTCGTACGAACAACGCGTCTCCCGCAGGATTTCGCACAGGCAATCCGGCCAACGTCAGCCGAACCCAGCCATTGCCACATCTATCCAAAGGTCAAGGTCTATCGGCAGCCGATCTTTCATTTTTCGATAGCTTGTAGCGGTAACAATCTCGAATTCTGATAAACAATTGTTCGATGGCAGATACCCGTCACCGCTTCGGTGTCGGTAGACTCAATACAACATAACATGCTGAAAAGCATGAGAGGACTATGACACCCAGCAAGCCAACACTGATTCCCTTGAATGTAGGGACGAGGTTGAATCAGAAATCGAAATCTGCCATCCCCATCATGGAGTATGCCTTGATGATCGTCATCAGCTTTGCAAAGTACGCTTCCAGATGGTAAATCTTCTTGGCTCCCTGCTGCATACGAAGTTCCTAAAAACCGGAGTGTAATCTTAGCGGAAACGCCACCAGCACAGGCTAGGAGTTAAAACATACATAATGCGCCGCCCAATGTATGATCTGTGGCTTGATCTCATTGTCTACTTTTGCCAGAACACTTTCCGTTATCGTCTAGAAGGACATTTACTAGTTAGGCATTGCACGATGAGTTGAAGATAGAACGTACTTTGAGAATGATTGTCGGTGGAATGCAGTGTGACAAGAGCTCATAGATTTTGCCTCTAACCTCTAGCAAACGCTTCGGTGATTGTTCTTGAACCAGCAGATCCGCAATCTTCCTGCAATACGTCTCCCAGTCTGGGTTTGCGATCTCGATATTCGACGACATATCCGGACTGATGATGTAGCTGTTCAGCAACGCGCCCTGCGTTGGGTTGCTCCATTACAGGAGACTCACCTCTGCATGCGCAAGGCTTCGAAGACCAAGAGCGCTTTACGCATGTTGCCTTTTGCCTCGAGTACAATGGACTCTGCCGTATCCTCCGGAAGATTTATCCTCTCCTTTTTCGCTACAAAGTTCAGGACGTTCGTCATCTATCGAGATATCAGTCAGCGAAGGTCAGGGGAACGAAAGATATCCAGAGGACATACCTCAACATCATTCGGGGCTGCCACTCGTACCAACAATGTTCGACTTCGGATTGGGGCAATGATCTTGCTTGTCGTAGTGGCACAAAGGATGATTCGCATGTTGTTCATGTACTTTTCCATAGTTCTACGCAGCGCCGCTTGTGCGTCTCGAGATAGTTGATCTGCCTCATTGATGATGACCACTGAAGTTTTGCAATATCGATTATATGGCCTGTCGAGGGTCGAGGGAAACATCTGCTGAACTTACCCTTGAACTTCTGCTTAGCGTTAAGATCGACCTGCTGTGTTTGCGCGATCTCCTTCAGAATGTCTTGAATCACTACTCGATCGTATTGTCCGACATCACTGTACAAAGATATTCAGCTCCGATTCGCAGTCTGGGCGTCAGACATCAGACTTACGAAGGAGTCAATTCGATATGATAATTCGATTGTACCACATTGACATCGAGTTTTCTTTTCGAGGGGGTCACGAAGACACGTTGATCGATCTTGAGCTGTAGGAGGGTTCATTAGGAACGGCCGCTCTGTAGACTATCCTGAAGAAGCTGCTAACCTTTTCAACGCCCGGGCCGTATAACTCCCTCAGAGTGCACATGATCCGCGTCTATCGGTGGAGGGTCTCAGGACGGAAGACCAAATTCGACAACTTAGTCCCGGTAGCCCACCTTTTTACCTGCTCCCGAAGGTCCATACAGCAGGACATGCGGAAAGTCCCCACTAGAAGCCTATTGAAGGAGAGGAGTCAGCAATGGCAACTTCGTCAAGAGTGCTATAGATTCACCAACGATCTCAATCGATCCGACAGCTCATCGTGATAGTGCAGATCATTGAGCGTCCGGGGACGGTACTGCGTGAGGAATGCAAGTAGGTTGATAAGCTAAGTCTGAGAATACCCTTGCAATGCCGAGAGTACTCGCCTTGTCAACCCATAAACTCATGCTGAAAGAATACCTCGGTATTACTGTTCTACTTAACGAAACGCGGCTTCGATGGTCCTGAAGCTTTGAGATCTGGCGTGGGCTAAACTGATCCGTCAGAATTGATTTCAGTGAGTCTCGTGCTGTAATGTTCTGTTCTTTGATGGCGAAAGGGACAGGGACTAAGCAAAACAATGCTGCAACCAAGAGACTTCAAATGATGAACCACTATTCAAGGGGAGGTGGATCAAATGAGTTGAAACGACGATCGGATGCGAATATCGCGAACGCGTGCGCGCGTTCTTCGATCCAGCCTAATACATATGTCACGCCACAGTACACCCCTCTATGATAGAGTCCCGATGAGCATATCCTGTTACAACATCTAGATCTCCGTCACGCAATGCCGGCCAAAAGCAGATTATGCTACGTGGCTTTCGCGTTAAAGGGCTCTGGGTTCGGTCAGTTATCTCTGACCTCAAGTGTTCAGTCATTCTTCCAGCTGCCAGCGAAGAGATGCTCGACCATCGCCTGCGCATCTAGGTACCGAGGGGGAGATTAGTTGATAGGCCGCAAGTCCATAAACACCAGTGACTGATACATACCGAACGGGCTCTTCGCCCCGAACAGGCCAACTCCGGGCGAAAAGCCTGTGACTGGCAATATCAAGATCTCGCCAATCCGAAGGGGTTCCTGTAAATCCTTCAGATCCGTCCAATGCATACCAAACTTGACTCGTAGGTATCTAGGAGTGTCATCGGTAAGATTGGCCTGCAGGAAAGGAAGGAAGATATAGATCCAACTCACCTCAAGACCGCGTCTGTCCAAACTCCCGGACCTGTCCAGTTCATAACGCCGACTGGCCCGCCTTCCTTCGGTTCGCTCAAGATCGAAGCTTGTTCGAGATGTTCTGCTGCTTGCCCTTGTCCTGATTCTATTAGGCTCCGTATGAGCCCCGCCCGACGCTGTTGCCAGTCAGAAGCCTCGGCAGTCTGATGAGTAATGTGTCGGACAACGTCGAGGGCTATTGGGTGATATGGCGTTGAGCTGATGGTCCATTGCACAATTTGAACCTGGTGCCAGATTTCGGTTAACAACCAGCTGCAGAACGCTCGATGGAGACACTCACTGGACGTGACCACCAATCATGCCAGTCTTCTCGATCTCCCACGTCGGCCTCGATTCCCACCACCACACTTGGAGGCCCCAAATCATCGATTCCGAGTCCTCGCAATTCTTCACCCAGATCGTGCTCGATACTGTTTTCGTATAGCCACCCACGACCATCATTCCATAGCCGTGCTCCATTGTTCCAGGCAGATATCGGCTTGAGACGTTTAGTATCGGTATCGGAGTATATGCCCCCTTCCAGCAAAAGGAGGAGGTATCGGAGCATGTCAGAATGCTGCAGTTCGGTCAAGGAACGCTCAGTTCAAGCTCGCTAAACGGTAAGCTGTAGTATAGACTCACTAATATGCCGCTTGGCAAGAGGTCCCAGACGGTTTTGACACGGCTGCTTTCTAAATTCCTCCCCACGTAGCGAGAGGCCTCATCATCATTCAAGAGTTTCCAATCCCAACCTTCGCCATTGTCTTTCCAACTCGCCACAAGGGCACTCTCTGCGTGCTCCGAATTGGCGTCAGTCTGCCATATGTTCTTGGTCCCCGCTTCTTCTCCCAGTCCCGGTAATCTGTGCTTGTCATCCCTTAGGTACCGGTGAGGATGAACGGTGTCGGTATACAGCTGGAGCGAGTATTGGAGGTCTGACCATAGATATTCAGGCATCGCCAGGTCAACAAATGTCGCCAGGGATTTGACGTAATCGGCTAGTGTTCTCGAACCGGACGCATATGCGTTTTCAGCTTCTTCACCGAGTACTGAACGGACTGTTGGACTGGGTGCATTTTCCTCCAGTGGCACCAGGCCTGCAAGTAGACTTGCTGCAGTCGTGGAATCTGATGCTGAATCGGTCACCAATCCCGGTCGCGGAAATCGATATGTCCCGCTCGGGTCTCCCACCCCATTGGCGATATTGTGTCCAGCATCCTGCCCCTTCGGATCGTGATTGACCGCGCTGTCCCAGCTTTCCGCGTAATCAATGACAGTCCTTCCATTCCGCGAGAGAACAACCCAGCATCCCAGGATCCCGCAGAACATGAAAACTCGGATAAGGTGTTTCCGTCTCGAAGGCCGGAGAAACCAGTCCAATAAGCCATGGTTGATGGCCCGAGGCGAAGACGCGAGATTCGGATAGTATGATGTTGTCGTGGGAAGGGCAAGATCGCTTCCTTTTCTGGAAAGCGGCATGAATACGTTGTTTATCATCGCCGATGTTGAATCCCTGTTTGTGCGTTCGAGGATACGATGATCAACGGAAGCTTGTTTTATGCTGAGAACGCCGGGTCGAGCATGATGCATTCGAGGTAGTGTAGTCAGCGTGGTGCAGGTGGAGTGCACGGATGAGGTACTGGTTTAGATCGCTGGGATGTTGAGAGTCGGTGAATGCGTGATGCAATGGCGGAGACACCTGCTCTAGCATTACAATTGATAGACAAGGCGTGAGCGTGAGCCCATCATCTAGCCCTGTAAAGGGGAACAACCCGCCAGTTAACGTTTGCGCAGGCAGACCGCTCGCAGCACAAGTGTTCCACTGTAATGTGCAAAATTTAGCGTGATTTGTTTCAGATTTGCGACTGAGATTGAGAGTATGACGTATCTCGATCTAGAGTGGCGTTCAACTACTCTAGCTAAGGATTCCGCCACCTCCTGCAGGAGGTCCCTGGGGCCCAGCTTTACCGATCACCTCATCCTGGCGCAATAGGGTTTCGCCTGTCTTCTCCTGAAAGATCTGAGCTACGCCGGAGGGAGGGTAAACAATTGGTTGGCAAAGTTAGATAATAGCCACAGCCATACATTGCTTCCGTAGTAGTCGATGTCATTTCTATAATTTTATTGATTCGTAATGGTACAGCGGATCAGAAACAACGTAGGAATCTATATTTACAACACTTTCTTCAGTTCTGCGGTCTAGTTCTGTTGAATGATAGAGACCGACGACAAGGAGCGACTCCAGACCGCTCAGTTTTTGCCTTTGTACAAGAACGCAGGGGTCCACCTGCCACTGGCTCCAGGTCGTTGCTAAGGGAATGATCAAAGTCACGCGCATCAGACCAGTAGGGCAAAAGAAGAAGGCATGAGATGGCAAACTGACCTGAAGCCCGCTTCCGGGGACCAGCTTCTCCGCCTTTACAAGACCCAGCACGTCTTCCTGCTCTTCATAGTCATGTTGGTATTCGAGGCACCAAGGCGCATTTGGGTTCGTCTGTGGTCTACCCAACTTGGCTAATCCGTCTATCCACGATTTCTTGAAGTCGGGATTATCCAACTGGCGCTTTGCGGTAGCGTCCCCTTGCAAGTATCGCTTGTGAACTTCCGTCATATCAGGCATCGCAGGCTTTTTATCGGGCACGTATTCTGGTTCCCAGCTGATGTAGAGATCGTTAGATGCCACGCAGTGTGTCGTAAAGTAGTGAAGATGACTAACAAGGGCTTTTCACTGCGGCTGGTCCGCCAAACTGACCGGAACGTACTATGATCTTCGGTCGCCTTGCGCATACCGCTTCGGGCTGCCGCTTCGATGCCGTTTTCGTAAAACAGTGTGTTCAAGAATTGCGTGGCGTCTTCTTCCGATGCTCCGTACTTGTCCTTTAGCAGCCACCGGAAGCTCTGAGTGCCCTCATTCGTTCGCGCATAGGTATAAGTCTTGGAAATTGCGTTCTCGATCCCCCGGACGCACTCCTCGAAGCCGGCTTCGTCCTGAAGATGATAGTTCGGGTTTGCTGCTTTTGGGTTGGAGGTATTGTCCTCCAGCTCCTTTATATAAAGCCCGAGCTTGACCACGAGCTTTCTTAGAGGCTCGCTTGGAGCTCTGGCGCTCGCAAGTGACTCTGATGATATGCAGTATTAGGTGCTCATTTTCAGTTCTGCAACATGTTTTATCGTGAAGAGTCGACCTTGACTCACTACTTGCGGTGTTGAACCCTCCTTGGTAGTAATCTTGATGCCATCCTAGAAGCTGTCTAGCTTCCAATTCAAGCTTTCTCGCATAGACAAGTATGTCGAATCGGACCATGTTGTGGACCTCGCCCTGCTGCGGTCCGGATCCGGGGAAAGCATATTTACCACTCGGCTTGGGGATTTCGCGAAGGATAGCTTGATCTGCCATCTTTTGTCCCCGTTCCTGCCAAATGATCTTCACTGAAATTTAGAAGTCCTTGGTCAGCGCTGGATGACTCAGAGTTTCTTACCCGTCCTGGCTTACTCAATCGGCGTCGTTGGACTTTCTTCTCCTCGGGATGCTGTGATAGGGCGCATGTCAGACTCAAAGGCCCTTTTCTCGGACTAACGAGCAAGGCCGAACATGGAAACTTACTAGAGCAAAGGAGCCGAACAGGGGGCTAGCACAGATAGCTAAAACGACCGTGCGCCAGTCACATATAATCTGAAACCAGCTGAAAAGGGAGATGGGGTTAGCGCAAGGCTGCATGCGATTTTGAAACAATATGGCGGGCTGACATACCCTGGCCGGACTATCGATATCCATCCCTGCGTCATCCTGGATATGAAGGCATGTTAAACGTGGGTCGAAGGCACATTTTCCGCTAAAGCTCACGTCAGAAGCTGATACATTACCCAATACAGCAGCCACTGGCGAACATTTCCTGTTCAAAGCGCTCGACATGATTCAAGCATAGCTTGCAACACGTTCCCACTCACCTCCATCTGTATACTTGTCGCCTGGCTTTCGCCTCATATCCCCGGCCATCGCGACGATACCATGCAGGCTGCTCTGCAACGGCAGCAGCGTGACAAGGAACTCGCTTAGATACGGAGTCATGGCAGGTGGCCCAAAAACGAAAAGTATGGAGTAAACGGTAAGGCAAAGATAGACCAGGATGTATACGGTGGAACCCATCTCGGCGGAGGATTGAGTGATGATTTCGCCCATGAAGCCGTAATGGTTTTTGATCTTGAGTCACGCAGCAACATATGATCGAATGAGCGGGGACACAGGAGCACGATAGATGAACGTACCCCTTCCACCATGATCATGTGTTGCAAACGCTTTTCATCTTCCTCTTCTTCACCCTGAACAGAAAGAGAAGGGATCAGTCGACGCATTGTAAGCTAGGATCGACTCGCTTCCTGTACTCACTTTCGTCAAAGGCATACCTCTCCACCTCCACTGGGATTTCTCGGCGAGTTTGTCTAACAGTTTCGCAGATGACTGCCTTGGCTCCCAAGTATTTGTGCTCTTGAGACCCCTCTCTTTGAAGGGTTTCTGGCTAGGTTTAATGAAGGGCTGTACCCAGACTTCGCCATTGGGTCGGATACGGACGAGACGCCATTTCCAACCCTTCTTGGCACGACGCAAACGGAGATCCGCAAAATCATAGTTCCAGCGGTAGTCCAGCGTGTCGGACCATCTGTCATAAAATTCCCGATCTTTTTCTTTCCACAGAGGGATGTCAAGTTCCAAAGCTTTGGCAGCCGCATTATAATTGGCTTCTGCATCTTGCGGTGTAGATCTTCTGCCTTTCGGCTTGAATGGGCCCTTATTAGGCGGCAATTCGTTATTTCGCTTGATCCAGGCAGAAACCTCATCTATGACCGGCACGGTACAGTTGCCCAGGGGCAGACTCTTAGGATTATTTTCTGGTCCATCCAGTTTAGCTCTGGCATATCAGAGGGTCGGCGCTTGTTCAGTCACCGAAAGCTAGACATATGAAGGAAATGCCATACCGCTGGGCTTCGGCAGGGAATCGGCTCCACCTGTTCAAAGCGCTTTCAGTAACCAACCATCGCTCAACGTCCGCATCATCTTCGAAGACGTCATCCTCTGGGTCTTCGTCACTGATGTAAGGTTCTTCCTCGAGCGCCAGACGCTTTGGATCTATTTGACTAGCCATTTCCTTAGTGAGAGTTCAGTAACCGATCGACAAGTGGTGTGAAGGTCTAGGTCTTAGCTACGACTCCTTAAGACGCAGACAGCTTGGGCATCAGTTCAGTATATCAGGATAAAGGGCATAGATGAAGCAGTCGCATCTTCCGTGGACTCCTTTACCAAGTTTCCCTATCAACGGAACGCATTTTCCATCTTCTGAAAGGACTCGCTACATGTTACGAACTGCAACGTACCAAGGGCAAAATCTAGCAGCCTGACCCTTACAATTTCGGTGCTTTGGCTTTCTTTCCGCCTTGCTTTTTCATAGCCGTTTCAGAGGGTTTCTTGCTGCTGCCGGTCGGCGTCGAAGTCTTGCTTCGTGTTTGCTCGCTTGGAGTGCCAGCCTGACCCTTTTTCTGCCTCTCCACCTCCTTCCTCGGGGGCTGTCCTGTTTCTTTTGCTTCCACGCGTCGACGTTTGGCTTCCTTCTTGGCCTCTTTCCAGGCACGCTGGCGTTTTGGCTCTTCCTGATCTGCTTGAGTTGCCTGTTTATCGTGCCAGTGTTGTGTAATAGTTAGAGCGGAACCGCCTAGATTATCAGCCTTTGAAAGACATACCGAAGACGCGTCTTGAGCGGTCGAGGAAGTCGTTCTATCCCGCTTCTTCGCATTCTGTGTCTTCGTTATATCCGAGGGTTTCACAGTGCTAGCTCCCGCTCTTATCTCCTCCTCTATTTGTATCGCAATATCTCGGGGGTCCATAACGTTGGACCGATCGAATGTCGGGTCTGCGATCTTCTTGGCGAAGCGGGCAGCGGAACGTTTGTGCGGCTGACGATTTTGCGGTCAGGATTCCGTTCCGCATCTGACTTGAGTGATTAAGCGACTTACTTTGCTATTGAGATGCACTTCGACCATCTTTTCATTTTTCAAGACCCTATTCGGGCATAGCATGCAACCCATGGGTCCGCCCACGGCGACTGCTTCTTGATCTTCCGGTCCCTCCTCTGCTGGCAAATCTTCAGCCTCTTCGCCCTCAACAAGGCTGTATATCGGATCTTCCAGTACAGATTCTAGCGGCAGTGGTGCTTCTACGCAGTGCAGTCACTGTGAGCCAGCTTCTTCGCGCAGCAGGGTGAAAACAACTGCTTACCTTCTTCGTCGGCATCGTCCGCCTCCGCACCCTCCTCATCCTGCCCCTGCTCCTCCTCTTCATCACTAGATGTGTCTGAGAAGAAGGAAGTAAGTAACAAGTACGCACAGGAGCGGTGATTTTGCTAACCTTCTTCTCCGCTGAGGGAGACTCCCCCATCATCACTGTCTTCATCGCTATCAGAATCATCGCTATCCAGCCCACTGTCGCTATCCGATTCCGACTCGTCTCCTTCCCCGGCGACCTCCTTCATCTCCTTCATTTTCCTCTTCAGGTCTGTGATGCCCAATTCATCTTCCTTTTCCTTTCTTGACAAACGCTTTTCGATCCTCTTTAGCAACGGCATGGTCGATGTAGGCAGCGGGGTAGGCGACTGAGGACAGATGGGATGGCCGGTGTTAAGATTTGGATCGTCGAGAGCGCCAGTACTGTCATACGACGGTTCTGCTCCTGATGCGAGCCAATTAATCGAGCACTTTTTCCGGGATCTCGGTGGGCACCTGCAACCATAACGATAGCTGCAGGACTGAAATTCGCATCTGAGACCGGATGCAGACATACTTTGTTTACTTTCCAATGCCCGATAAGTACACGTCATTTTAAAGCGCGTCGATCGCCCATACACCTAAGATTCTTGTCCGTCGTTCATTATCCACTTCATGTTGGCATCATGGCAGACTCGGATAAAGTGCAGAACGCTTGATTCTCATCAACCACTTCGTCTCGTCAAACCTCATATACGAGACCCTTCGGCCCGCGGAATCCCAATAGTGCAATATGGATAACGACTCAAAAGACGTAGCGAGGATGTGGAAAGTGAACCGGACGCTAAAGGAGATGGTCAGAGACCGAGTGAGCACACTTACTGCAGAAGTTATTCGGGTTGCCTCCCGCTGGGAATTGACATGAGCAATCTGTCCTGGGATCCAGGGTTATCTTGTAGGAGATGACGAAATTCACCTCCCGTTCACAGACTTCAGGACCCAGTTCGGTGGCAGCGGTGCAGTGGAGTGAGTTACCTGGATTTGCACAGGCAACAGGGGCATATTGACTGATACCCATGGGGCTTCTTAGTCGATCAGCGATGGCATGGTACACGTCAAGAAGGGAGGACCAGCAAGACACCATTTACATCTTCTTCAGCGATGAGGAAAACGTTTCCAAAAAGACGGTCAGAAAGTAGGTGTCGAGTGTTTTCTCGACCGTCTTGCCAAATGTGAGGCTGTGAATTAACAAACCTTGCGGACGTAGGTTTATCGGAGACATGGAAGAAAAGCGATTCCGACGAGGGATCTTTGTTTATCGACGAAAAATGACGCCTGCAGCCAAAAAGGCGAGTAGAGAAACGGCAGGAGTCGGCTCGTGAATGCAGGCGTTCTCAGCTCCTCCGGCTGACTTCTTGTGATCGCTAGGTTATTCAAGAAATGCAGAGCGAATATACCATGGAGGATTACGCCGAGGCCGACTTGATTGTTAACATCACAAAGCATTTCCTTGTACCGAAACATGAGATCATGACACCAGAGGAGAAACAGGCACTATTGCAGAGATAGTGAGTGCATGCTTTCTCAATGAAGCTCGAAAACTCTGGCGGTAATGCTGATTCGTCGTCTATTTTCCAGTCGTTTACGAGAAACCCAGTTGCCGAGAATACAACTTCAAGATCCCGTCGCTCGGTACTATGGTCTGCGTCGAGGCCAAGTGATGAAGATCACCCGAGAAAGTGAAACGGCTGGACGGTATGTTTTCCCCCGAGACCACTTCGTGGGATACCCTTCTTACTTCCTTCGCACTTCTAGATACGTCACTTACCGTGTCGGCATGTAAATCTTCGTATGGCAGCGTTGATCCATGCTATTGTAACAGTATATCGCATTTTGTATCGCGGATGGTATATCGCATTCAAAGCCGGGTGTCTGGACCCTGCACGATATAAGTGCTGGACTCACGAAAATGACGTCCTCCCGTAATGATACTGGCGTCCGTTACGGCAGTGTCACGGCATCGATCATGCAAATGGTATTCATTGAAACCTTGCCAACCTCTGCTTAACGGTATTTCTTGCCGTAAAGCGTACCGATATCAACAAGCTACAACTTTGCTATGGGCCGCCTTTCGAAAATCGCTTCTCCTTCAGCGTACAAGTTGTCAATTACCTCCCTGTAATGCTCTCCAGCTTGCTTTCTATAGTTGCCAAAGGAAGATGTTAGACGGAGTATCGAAGTGCAGAACGCTTGTGCGACTTACCTCTTCATTTTCAAAGTTGGTGTTAAGATGTGGGACGGGAAGGGCTCAACCTCCAGCCAGACGCCTTTAACGGTCTCGAACCTGAAAATAGAAACAGGACAGTTTTAGCTACAAGTGCCGATATTTCCGGCAAGGAGACTTACCCGTTCAATCCGTTCTTCTTCGCCAAGACCTGCAACTCGTACAAGACTTGCTTTCGCACCTTGGAGTCATTTAGAAGCGTCTGCATGCCAGCGACATCGGTTGGCTGAACGCCCTTGCCCAAGATCTTCCTGATCAATTGGGCGGCTTGCAAAGGATCGACCACACCAATGAGGATAATGTAAGATTGCAGTGAGTCGCCGTGCACAAGGAAAGATGCGAATAATGGATGAAGTCCATAGATGCCTTCGACCTTTTCCAGAGCGACGTATTCCCTATGAACGGCAGTATGGACAAAGGTGAATGAGAGTGGAAGGGAGGTCGCATGCGGACTCACCCTTGACTCAATTTCATGACATTCTTGACCCGGTCGATGATCTTGAGTCGACCGCAATCATCGATAACGCCGATGTCTCCAGTGTGGAACCATCCCTCTTCATCAATGGCCTTGGCGGTATTCTCCGGATCCTTGTGGTAACATTTGAGTCGAATGGGACCACCGACCAAGACTTCACCCCGAGGATAAGGCTTGTCGGAAGAGGTATACTGCTCGGCAGTCACGGGAGACTTGATCAGCACAAAGTTCAGCGCTGGATATAGGCTGGACTTACGTTAAGTTCGGGGACGTCTTTTAGCTTGAGCATGACACCGGGTCGAGGATGGCCTGCTGTCTTGTATCCAACAGTATCGAATGGAATGCTGCGTTTGCAGGAATTTCAGTTGCATTCGCTGTACCGTATTTGATTGTGACTTACTTGAGAGTGATGCCGCCAACCGTCTACGCGCAGGTTGAATCAGATAAGCAAACCTCACGACATGCTTGGATACAAAGGAAGAACCTACCTCTGTCAATCCATACTACAAATAAGAATCAAGGTGGGACATTAGTAGGGGAAGGCGTAAAATACAATTGCAAGGAGCTTACGCCTTCGATGACATCACTGTGAGAGAAAACACACAAGTGGATTCAGCCTCCCGTCTTCCTGACAGGGAACTGTCATAGACTCACCAACTGAAACAGGCTTTCAAGGTCTCGACGACATCTGGCGATATCGGAGCACTACCCGTCGTGATCATTCTCACTCTACCTCCAAGCAGACCTCGAACCTAGAGAACCGTCGAGTGAGAAAAACTTCTGGCGCAACCAGGCCAAGTCCCGCTTACCTTGCGGAAGACCAAAGCGTCATACAGACGATGGGTCACCTCACCCGTTCGTCGGAAATGTTCGATTTTCGTTGTGAGGGCCTTCTGGAGCAATGCGCCCTTGACTCCCCCAGCTTGTACTTGTGCCAAGACGGCTTGATGAATTCGGTTCAACACTCGGGGTACCGAGGGAAAGAAGTCTGGCTTGATAATCTGCGCGTCTTCCAGCAGTTTAAGATTGTCTCCAGTACTGTATGCGATGATTCCACCGGTGGCAATAGCGAGCAATTCCAAGGACCGCTGCGAAATCGAGAGCTTTTTCAGTCCGAGGTCTTTGGAAAACTATTCCAGCCGCATAATTGCATACCTCCAAGCTGGGAAAGAAATCGGTGTCAGTTTGAGCACGTTCAGCTCAGCAAAACGGATACATACATGTGTGCCAGCGGCAAATAACTCATCAGGGTCCAGTCCTCCAATACTTCTCCCATACCAGAAGCTTGGCAGATGATACCCTTAGTGACTGTTTCGTGAGTAAGGACTACACCCTTGGGATTGCCTGAGAGCCAGCAAATATGACATGGCTTCAGTACCGAGGGGAAATGCAATGGTACAATCCGCTCACCGGTTGTCCCGCTAGTATAACTGATCGTGGCGGGCATCTGCGGCGTGGGAGGTCGAGGATGTATCTCAAGAGCTTCTTGACCGTACCTCTCCAGTTCATCCATTTGCCAGAGCTCCAGGCCGACCGAGGCAGCCCAAGTCTTGAGAATGATGGCTTCCTGAGGAGGAAGCTTGTCCATACTAACGACATACTTCAAACACGGCGTGCTGGGTGCATTCTTCAACAGGGTGGGGAGATGATTGGCAGAGGCGACAATAACCGAGAGGGGAGCGTGATTGGTAACGTACTCCACCACGTTCGGACCCAATGTGTCGTACAAGGCCACTCCAACGAGTCCAAAAGCGTGACAAGCAAAGTCGACGATTTGCCATTCAGGCCGGTTCAAAGACCAGACACCGACAGCAAAGTTGGCACCTTCGACATATTCGGGCTTGGGACCCGAACGGGGGGCACGAGATCCGAGTTTCCCTTCGTTTTCGAGTCGAACAAGAGCTTTGCCGACATTGAGACGACGTTGACCGAACTCGCCGTAGGTCATCATGCCATCCAGAATAGGCGAAAAGACGGCACCTTGAGTGGCAGTCGCCGGGGTGATGACGCTTCTCCACTTCATGATAGGCCTGTTGGCATTGACCGCGACGGCTGAAGGAGGGTAGACGCATCGGCCGTTAGTGGCAACCTCGCTGTAACGCTCCATTCTGCTGCTTACACTTCTCGAAAAGCTCGAATAGTGTTGTGGGCTGATTCTTTTCAACGTGATCGTCCGAGAAGATTCCTGACCGACAAGCTCGTCAGCACCACTCTCCATCAGAGCCTTGGATGAGGCGCATACCGTTCTTCCATACGGCTGGCGGTCCGAAAGGTCAAAAGGCAGCGTTCAACAACAGAGACCTATGCGACACGTATAGACAGCCAGGAAACGCACCAGAGTATCCTGGTTTCTGGCTACCGGGAATTTTCTGTAGTACCAAGTTACTAATGAGCTTGGTAAGCCCCATGAAAGAGGAGAAAACTCACGACCGCTTGCTTTCGCAGATCCAGATTTGGGGGGTAGGGGTATAGCTCCATATTGCCAAGCGCGGGTTCCTTTGAGGCAAGAGTTCTGATAGTATCCTCGGTCGATAGGGAGAGCAATCGAGATTAAGCTCTACGACAACGATAGCAGACACTGTTCTTCGACTATATGGATTCTTATACCATGTTAGATGACCGACCGGGATCATAGCGTTCCAGTCTCCTTTCCCGTCGCGCAGGCCCTGAAGCGACGGTTATCGCGGGCTTCTCACTTTACCGGAATGTTTGTTGAGTCACGTGATCAGTCTTGGTACTTGCTTCTTTCTTTCGATGACTCTGACTATGGAAACCTGACGGATGTCTCCACCAGGGCATTCATCGCTCCAAACACAGTGAACATCAAGTGCCGACCACAACTACCCCCAGGTAATCACATCTTCCCACTGCACTGCGGACGACATCGCCGGGGAGTCTGGCGCCGGCCGCGAACCGACCTGAGGCATGTGGAACAACCTTCGACAATGCTTTGGTCTATCTACTCGCGACGTCTCTCCGAATTCTACCAGTAACCAAGTCGACGGCTGGACCAGTATAGAATCAGATCCAACCAATCGCTCCGCGGAAGTCAAGCCAGGTTGTGTCTTCTGTGATGTACGAGCTGAACGAGGGTTCAACGTTATAGAAAGTGTATGTACTGTATCAACCACATCTAAAGAGCAAACATTGTACCCAGCTCGATGTCGCGACTGACGCAATGATCTATACATGTTGCATTGCACTTCCCAGAACTCTGAAATGACGGCCTTCAAAGACAGGTGTGTTACCAAGGGAAACCAGTGAATCTCATCCTGATTGGACCGATCTGCCGGCGATTTTGACTCTCAGGAATCCTGGAGCGGAGCAGCATATTCTGATCATACCTAGAAGGCACATATGTACGTCAATGCAGCCGTCACAGAGTCATCTAATAATCAGCATCACGACGAGTAGCTACAGTCAAAGATTTACGAGACCAGGATGTCCCACTCCGTACGCATTCCGCCGACGCAAAGCATGCATCTAACGCGGGACAGCTTACCCAGCTAGTTCACTTCTGCGCTGCCAGTGACGCGGATGGAGGCGACGGGTGTCAAGCTATTGTCGCAATATGGCTATCCTCCTGACAAGCAGAAGTACGTTCCCCTCCTACAGCTGCCGCTTACACACTAATGGCCGGAGGGGACTCAATCTGCTGCATAACTACAGACTAGGTTATCATATACCTCCTTTTTCTTCTGTACAGCATATCCACCTCCATGCATTGTCGTTGCCGTTGAAATCGAGGTGGCGACACCTAAAATATCGCTCAACCGCGCGGCGCACCTCAGAAAGGTCGCTTGAGGCGCAAGGTAAAGGAAAGACATGGGGATGGTTTGTGAGCAGCCAGGACGCTATAGCTATCCTGGAAAGCGGGGAGACGATCAGCATTGGACCCTCGTGAAGTGCGAGGTGTAGGGTTGATGCCTTGTAGGGGTTCTCATCCTGTCAGCCCAGGCCAAACGTATCATTCAAGGCTATCCATCGGCTGTCCCTTGAAGGCCTTTGTTTGACTTCCTTTGGGTCCAAGGGGTAGTCCCCGTCAGCGAGTGAGAGCTTTGATTGAATATACCTTGACAGGCTTGCTCCACTTTGCTCTTCTCTCTGCAGCCTTATTGATGTATCATGTATTGAACAAGAGATTTGAATAGTTTTCTACTTTCTATTTGTCCTTCTCTGCAAGTAATGATCTCAATAAAGTGAGCCTGGTCGACGATATCTGGCGTCGTCGGCATGAACCCAGCCGCCGACTCCTTCGCTGCCACTACAAACCGCAAAAACTCTCGGGATACAGTCTCAGCCACCACTAAGGATGACAACGACCACGATTATCTTGTCATTATGGTAATGCTCTACAGGGCGGTGGTGTAATCACATGTATTATAGAAAAGGACTTTACCCCAAAGCTAAAGTACAACCACGGACAAGCAAGCTAAGAATTAAAGCCTAATACGGCGAGTTCACGATATTGTTGCGAGAGCGAAGCTGTTTTACTGGCGTTGACAATGATTCTCGCGTGGGCTGGCATTAAGCGTCAGTAAGCTCATGTATCGGAAGTTGAGGGACACGAGTGGCTCACCTTCTGCAAATGCTTCTTGTTCACCATGAAAACGTCCTGCTCGAGCGCGACGACGACATTCTTATCGGTACCGAACTTGAAATCATCCGCTACAACGTTCGATTGGTATTTTCGGATGCTGTAATCGTCAAACTTTCCTCGCTTAACGCTCTTGAAGTTCCCTAGGAAATGCAAAGCCGAATGGGTATCTTGAATACATCAGAATTTTCAACGAAAACGTACAGGTGATAACGAAGGGCCCAGTCGATGTAACAATCGTCTTTTCTTCCTTGTCGATACCGGTATTGAACCTGGCATTGAGGACAGAGTAAGCCCGACGACTTTGTTGATGCGGAAAGCCGAAGCTCACCTCGCCGGAGTAAAGTTCACATCTGTCTGCATATATGCCAAGTGCTCAGGCTTGAGTTGCAGACGTCGAGGAATAGGCTTCGCATCGGCAGGGAAACTTCGATCGAAACCGAGTGATCCCTGGTACCGTCCGTGACCAATCAAGGTGTCAATCAATAGAAGATATGTCTTGCATGTTGCGATCAGCCATCGACCATCAGCAGTCACGTCCACACCCAGGATGGGGTCACCTAAAGCTGGTAGGGCGGTCTGGATATAGACAGCATCACATAAGCAGAAGTAATCGACAAAAAGAGGTATGCTTACCTTGGCGTTCTTGCCAACAGAGTCGAACAGTCGAATGTCACCCTTGTTCGATGCGACTGCGATCTTGCCGCTTTCCGTGGTAACGGCGGCAGAAAAGTCGTTCTTGCTGGCGTACTGTTTGTACTGTGATTCGACCAGTTTGTTGCCGTCCACTCGCGGATCGATTCTAAAGAGACCGTTATGAGCTATAGACAATCGTTACATAGCATGTCAGCGCTCCGGAAGGGACGATCAGTCATAAGCTTTTGCTTACAATGGCCGAGAAGCGTTTGCGTAGGATTCATTTGGGCGTATTTGGCCCTGTTCCGACACAACAGCGATCAGCAAGGTCGGGCTGCAAAGTACAGATTGCGAAAACCTACTCCGGCAAAATGTTGTCGACGTTGATGCTGTCGTGTACTTTCCACTCATCCACAACTTTCCCGTACTCCAGATCCATTCGGTAGATGGCATTCTTGTTGTTAGGATCCATGAGCAACATGTCGGAGTCTTGGTTATGGAGCATGATCTGAAATTGACGGGGAGAAGCATTTAGTCAATATTTGCGGACCAAAGACCAGAGTAGTGATTACCTTTCCCGGAGTGAAGGTCTTGCCTTTTAAGTCTGAAATCTTGTTAATGGAAGTGGTGAACTTGACCTGATTGTCGTCAGTGTGCTTGAATACACCAATCATGTCTCCTCGGGTTACGAATGATCGATCGTGCTTGTAGCCAATGGTCAACTTTTCGTTCTTACCGCCTTGAGCAGAGGCGAACTTCTGGCTATCGTCTTCCTCGTCGGTTTCGTCTTCCTCGCTTCTCAGAGATTCTTCGGCTTCTACCTCGTCCTCTTCATCCTCCTCCTCGATAGCGTCCTGTGATGAAACATCCTCCATCTCGATATCGTCGTACGCCTGATTGACGTACTTCTGGTCATCCGCCTTCGCCTTGGCCCATGACATCTTATTCCTGCCCTCCCACATGTATTGCGTGAAGGCGTTCTTCCAGGCCGCGAATTCTTCCTCGGTTTGGAACTTGACACACCATGTGGTGCCTTCCCCATCTGCCGGCTTGAAGCTGAACATGAATGCGTGGTTGGACGGATCTAACCGGGGCACCATTTCCGAGTCGAGTGGCACGGAGATGAACGGGATTTTACCTTGGCGCACAACCAGCCAGTAATCGAAATCTCCTCCCTGAGCGATATCGACCGTCACCTCATTCTCCTGAAGGACAAAGGTCTCAACATCGACGTCGAAGAGGTAGAGCTCCCCTTGATCTCGATGAAGAATGGGCACTCCCTTGAAAGGGTCCTCCTCTTCCTCTGCTGTCTCTTCTTGGGTAGACCCGACGTCACCCTTGGCAGGCGTGGCGGGCTGCTCCACGATCCCTGGAATATCCGGCTTGTTCTCGTCGCTGATTTGCAAAGACTGCATGTTGAGCGCTTCGGAAGTGGTGGCAGACTCTGAACGTCGGGAAGCCATCCGTGCAGACTTTGCCGGAGTCTTTGGCGCTGGCCTGAGAGAGATATCAATACCGCATGTTGGAAAAGGATGTCTCTTGACTCACTTCCACTTCAAGGCCTCGAGATCCGCTTCCGTGGCAGTGTCATGACTCTTTTGGTATTTCTAACAGGGAAGAGCAAAGTGAGTGAAACTGGAAGTTAGCGCTGAAAGCGAGTGCACTGTATAGAAGCCTCACCCTCTCATACATGCACTGTAACACAGTCATCTCGAACACACCACTGGTCGCCTTAGGTACAGCCTTCGAGTTAACCACAAACTCCCACATATCCCCTGGGTCACCTGAGAGATCCCTCCAGGCGAACGTAACGTCTCCATCGAGAATACCGGAGCGGAAAGAGAGGGCCTGGTCAAGAAGGAATACTCGCTCGTCTTCAGCTGAAGGGGTCGAGGGTTGGGGATTCAGTATCGAGAACGGTGGCGGGAGCGATGAAACGAGCAATGGAACTGCCGTAACTCACATTCTGCATCCTCTTCTAGAAGCTGCTCTTCTCCTTCTTCGTACGCTCGAGTGATGACCAACTGATACTGGAACTCTACTGAGGTGCGACGAATTGTAGCGACTGCATCTCTGTAGCTATTTAACGAAACACGCAGCGTACTCAGTCGGTCTGTAGTCGAGTTTAACCCAAGCCGAAAACTTGACTTACATGCACTCTCGAGACCCCTTGATACTATCCGGCCGTACGAGATATAGCTGTCCAGCGGGAATTTGCATCAGTTCGGGGTTGCTGGGGTTGCCTATATAGCGGATATTCAGTATACTATGGGGCCTTCAGTCACTCTTCGGGTAGTACGTACCCCACATCTGCCCAAACACTGTACGGAGAGTTGACGCTTTCAGGATGTCGGAATACCTTGCAAGGACATTACTGGCAAGAGGTACTCACGCGACTTGAGCACAAACATGCTGAGGTCCTTCCGCACAGTGTTTCAAAACAAGATGAAGGAAGCGATGCTGTTCTTCAACGGGTAGACGGTGATGTAGGCGAAGTCTTGTTGTAGTTCGGTATAGGGCCTTTGAAGATGGAACAGAGGATGGCCTCTGCGGTAAGTTGTAAGATAATGCAGCTCGAATGTACAGGAATCATATGAAATGACGATTATGAAATACAGGTAACAGAGGATCAGGGTTGTTGCCGCAGATGATGATCTGCGAAGACCGCCAAATTCGGGCGCCGAAGACTTTGTTAGCGCGCACAAAGTGGTCGATCACCCATCTTCCTCCTCTGCTTCTTTCGACATTTGAGAATACCGCCAGACGTACGGTGACATCTATATTTCAGCCGTCTACAAAGGTGATCAATTGCCTAACAGCTATCTACTCGGTATCCAACAGGCTTCGCCAGATATTACCCAACAACTCAACACAGTCGATCCACCATGACTGTTCTCAAAGGCGTTGTCAGTAAATGCGGAGTCATGAACAAGACGGTGACTGTCACAGTGCGTATTCTCTAGGCGGACCCCAGTGAAATTGGCTGACTTCTCTCTCCTTCACAGGTATCTCGCAAAGTCACCCATCCAATTCTGCTAAAGGTAGGTTGGAACTCGCTCGACCGAGAGAGCAGCTCTCGTGTTTGCACGGCGGAGAGTTCCAGCGACTGATCACCGATCCCCAACAGGAACTCACAAAGCACAAGAAATATCTCGTGCACGATGAAAGCGAAAGTCAGTATGGTTTGATGACTCGACATCCCGTCGCGGGAAGCGCCGTCTTGAAGAGCCTCTATACTGACCATACTTTCTTCCGAATGCGTAGAGGCCAAGCTATCGGATCACGTTACCATCAAGCTCGGCAAACCCATGTCAAAACGCAAATCGTTTCACCTGCTCTCCGTCGACTCAATCGACAACAATGTTCCTGCCGACCTATCTCAATCGCCAGAACACGTCGCACATACGTCCGCTGCTTCAATACCATCCAGCCAAGCAGTGCATAAGGCTTTGATGGAGCAAAGGGAACAGAGAGAGCGGGAAGCTTTGAAGAAGTTGGGTGTTCAGGTCTAGGATGTTTCTCCGGTTGATTGGAGATCTTTACTTGTTTGTACATGTATTCATACAACGCTATGCGGGTCTGGCCATCTACGTATATGGTATACCCGTCGGAAGACTAGCTGGTCATGCCGGTCGGACATGCAACAAGGCTCAGCGGAGGGACAACGTCACTGCATAAGCGCCTGTTACTGCCTGAACACTGCAGAACCCTGGTGAGACGAATTGCAGCGTTTATGTTGGTGCTGGCGGCTGAGTTTTCTGGATTTCAGCTTGTAATTTGAGAATCTACGTCAGAAGGCAGATGGGAGGAATGTAAATCAGAAAAGTCGCGCTTGCTGCAATATGTCAAATTTCTGCTCACTTCCGTCTTTTTGTTCTCGGCCTTTTCTCCTATTGTCTTGAGCTGATCTTCTATTCTTCCACTATCATCGAAGCACAATATTAGAAGCAGGCTAGGAAAGACCCAACGCAAGTTGACTCACATCTCTTTCTTGATGAAATCTAGTCTCTTCTCGACCGTCTGCTGAGCTTCCCCTGAATCCTGAGGCATCAATCCCGGACCAATCAACTTGTACACTGTATTCTCTGGCTTCAGCTTTTTCAGCTCCTAAGAAATCAAAACCCCAAACCTTGTCAGTCTACGGACGGTACTGAGCGGGTCGAGCGATATTACATTGAGTACCAAATCGGACTCTGATTGCTGGTAGTCGAGCTTCTGACGAGCCTCTATCGTCGCAGTCAAGTCTACCGCACGCAACGCACCGGGAATCAGCAAGATGAGTTGCAATATGCGCAAAGAACCGAGAAACACAAGAACATACCGGCTTGAAGCCGCTGAAACTCCTTGCTCGCCTTCTGGAAATCCTGCTCGAGTTTCGACATGACGTGCCTTTCTGGGTTGGTAGTTCCGTCTTTGGAAAGAGACGGGGACTGGGTAGCGAAACTATTGGCAACTCGTAACAGCTGAAACAAGAAACAAGCTGAAACACAGCGACTGCTCGTCTCGATCACTCCGGAAGGTCGGAGCTTATTATCAGCTTAGGTAACCCAACCCCTGAAACCGAACAAAAAAGCGCGTCGAATTAGCGCTTCCAGGATGGGAGGGCTGATGGGAGAAGCTATGGGAGAACACATATAAGGAGACTCGCGTGTGCCACGTCGAATGGAGCCTTCCCGTTGACCCGCCCATGCCTGTGGCTCTTACGGCTGCGGTAACTTCTTAGACAATACGTTGCCGAACGATGGCCGTCGACCCGCACAAATCAGATTTCTGAAAGCTTCCGGCGCATCGACCTCGACCTATTATGCACCACCTGCGCGTCAAGCGGATTGCTCGGCTCTGCCCTCGTTCAGGTACTCTCCTTTACAAGCCGGCTTGGTCGAGTGGTCAACATGACGTAATGACGTACGCTCGAGAGGCTAGCAACACCCATCATCAGCGAATTCCACAATGGATTCTGCAACTGCATGCATCTTCTCAATGATCTTTGCGGTACCCGATGTTTGGTCATTCTGAATGGCTATATGGGCAGACTATCTGATTCTCGCTGTCTTCCGCCTCCATTCATTCGTGCATGGTTGTATTGGCAGAGGGATTGGTTTTCATTAAGCCGGAGGGTATGAATTTTCGTTTGGGGTTTCCTCTGTGAGGGCTCTGAACATGATTACCACTCGACTAGAGATCCATACATTACCCTGTTGTAACTTCGTTTCTTTGTGTATTAACAATACGTGCGAACAAAATCTGCGTAGACAGCTGCGTAGACTATCGTCAAGGCCTCGTCTGATAGTTGTCCTCATATTTTGATCGTCTGCAGGATGTGTTGGAAACACCTTTGGAGGGTATTGACATCATGATGCAAGAATGGCAATAGGCAATCTAGACCATAAATACTGAACTCTCATCCAGAATGACCTTTTTACACTTGATCGCCCACTCATACACGAGCCTGCGGCGAAACGCTTCGTCTCCTGGAGCCCCCAGTCGCTCCATTCCTTCCTGCTGGCCTTGATCCTCGACCGGCAGCTGCGGCACCTGCTGGGGGCTTGACGAACGCAAACCCTCTGAAGATGCGGTAGTGATTCCCAAGTCAGCATGTTACGAGACGGCATGCTTCAAGCGCGTAGCATGTACGCACACATGGATGGTTTGTTCCAGGAATTCAGTCTCGTTTGCACCTTGTACGGCAGCGTCCGCTTCCTTCTTTGTTGCATACTCGATCAATGCGTAGCCCTGTTATGGAAGTCGGGTTAATGGTGTAGATGTGAACCTGAAAGTACGCCGAGACTTGCCTTGACGTAACCCGTTCGCCTGTCCAGGTTCAAATGCATGTTCTGCACCTTGCCAAAGTCCGAGAACATATCCATCAAATCTTCCTCGGACGCCTCTTCATGAACGTTGGTTACGATGATAATCCATCCTTCGACGGCTAGAGTCGAGAATCATGGCAAGACGCGTTCAGAAAGGGGGGGATTTTCGTCAGTCAATCTTATCCTCGTCATTCACATTTCCAGCCCTATGGTTCGCGTCCGATTCTCCTCCGCTCTCTCCCTTTCCGTCTCGTCGGTCCACCTGTGCCTCTTGCCAACAATACTTGCATGGTGAAAAGGAAACAAGACAACGTCCAAGTGTGAATGTACTGTAACTCACATCGAGCCGCGTTCCCACTAATAGAAGAATCTGTCTGCACGGTATCATAATCCATGGCATCTCCTGCTTCTGTGAGGTCGTCAGGAAACAAAGACGAAGTAAAACGAAGAGGGTGAGTTATGGTTAGTTAGATCCAATCAGTCAGGTAATTCACATCAAGGGCGCGTACCTTCATTGAAGCCTCGACCCCGCTTCTGCACAGCTATACGGACAAAGTGCAATTTAGCCATCAAGTGCACAAAATTCTCGAGACCCTCTGCGACATACCTTCCTCCGGTTTCATTTCGACGTCGGCCATTTCGCTGTTGTTATGTTAACAACTGAGGTTAATTATAAGCTAGACCTGTGGGTGGACTCGGCGGTGTCTTGTGACTTTCGACCGTAGCTGCGCAGAGTTCCGGGTTTTTCGCTTCTCTGTATCAGTCAAGGCTATGGATCCAGAGCGGGACGAAGGCGTAGCAGGACAACGTAAGGCAAGCGAACGGATAAGTGTCGGTGGAGGAAGTAGTGAGAAGGTGAATAGCGAGAGATAATCGATGGATACACACGTAGCGTCCAGAGTCGGGGCAGTCATACTGGTATTTTTCACACGTCAATATCGGTCACTCCTCATCGATCGTGTGAACCATCAACTCCAGAGCTTCGAAAGTGTGATCACACAGTCTTCACGGGTCTCGCTGCTACCATAAGACCAAGCTGTGTCTTGCTATCATCAGCATACCGCCTCGGTGACAGCTCTAGGAAAACTGCATTCGCGATGGCAGACAAGGAAGCAAAAGAAGCCGCTTTGGCAGCGAAGAACAGGATACTGCCCGCCAAGGAGTCTGCCTTGTTTAAGACACTGCTTGTAAGTCTTCAAGAAGCGATTTTTTGCAGTCCTGCATTGACATATTTCTCCACGTGTTAATAGCAACAATATGAGATGAAGCAGTACAAGAAGGGAATCAAGGCCGCAGACCAGATTTTGAAGAAGGCGCCTAATCATGGTGGTGCGTTCCGTCATAGCAGTAGCATCCACCGTTGGCTTAATTTCTGCTCATTCCCTTCATTAGAAACCCTCGCCCTGAAGGCATTGATCCTTCACTCTTCCCTTCCGCATAACCACCCTACCGCTTCCTCTCAGCCGAAGGGAGAAGAAGTCGACCACCTCATTGCCGCGGCTTTGCGCAAGGATCCGTATTCCCATATTACCCATCATGTCAACTCGATCATCGCTCGAGCAAACAAGGATTGGGATACCGCATGCCGATCCCTTAGCCGGGCCCGCGAAATCGATTCTGACAATATGCCATTGATGAGGGATGCGATCTCGTTGCATACCCAGTTGGGACAGCACCAGGAGTCGCTGCGGGTCAGACACCGGTACTTTACGATGCGACCAAACTTGCGGAGTCATTGGATATCCCTGGCTGTTGGGCATGAGCTATGTGGGAATGATCAAGAGGCGCTGAATGTGTTCTTGGGTTTGGAGGAATCTACCAAGGTATGTTTCCGAATTTTGTCCGACATTCGCATTCTTATATTTTCTAACTCCAGGACGAAGGTCTATCGCCGCTTGAGAAAACCCAAATGTCTTGGCATATCATCCGGTTGATGATCAAAGTTGGCAAATTGAAGGAGGCGCATGAGAGGTTGGAGGATGATATCAGTGCTCGAATCGTGCCGAATTCTGGCGAGACGATTGAGCTTCAGGGTACATTTATGGCTGTAGACTATCCCTCGCGCTCCTCTACTGATCTTCCACGCTATGAACTTGCAGCTGAGATACTGCAGAAGTTGGGCCAGGCCGAGGAAGCAGAGGTTGCATACAGACGGTTGATTGAGAGCAACCCCGATAAAATTGGCAACTACAAAGCTATGCTCAAAGCAAGGGGCTTGGATCTCGGTACGCACGCAGGTCCAAGAGAAGTCGGATGACGGAAAGACTAACTCGGTTGCACAACAGACGGCGAATTTACTGCGGAACAAAGACAGAAAGTACTCACGCATTTGCAGTCCTTCACCGAGAGTTTCTCGCGCGCAGCAGTACCCAAACGACTTGCGCTTGATGTTGCTCATGGTACGTGGAATCGTCGTTCAAAGAGTGAACCATGCTTCAACGATTTGTTCTTTCTACACAGGCGACGATTTCGTGGAGCAGGTCAAGGCATATCTGCAAGCCGGACTTGAAAAGGGCATCCCGTCGCTCTTTGTAGACCTTAAGGGTCTGCATGCAGACCAAGAGAAGCTCAGGGTCATCGAAGTCATCTTGGAAGAGATGAAGCAAAAGTTGGAGGCCGAATCGGCGTCTTCGCAGCAGACCGACGTTATCTCGCCACCGACTGCCCTCTTATGGCTTTACTATTACCTTGCCCTGCACTTGGCTCATCCCACTCATCCCACACCGAATTACGAGCGGTCGCTTGATCTTCTCGAAACTGCATTGCGTCATACCCCTACGTTACCGGAAATATATATGGCCAAAGCAATGGTATTGAAGCGCGCTGGAGATGCCGAGGGAGCGGCGCGATCGATGGAAAAGGCTCGTCTACTGGATGGTCAGGACCGATTCTTGAACGGAAAAGCAGGAAAGTACTGGTTACGAGCCGGGGAGGTCGAGAAAGCATCATCGGTATTCGGTCTTTTCACCAAGGTTAGTCACATGAACTGCCCTCTGCTTTCGCCATGATTAGCTGAACACTGCAATTGAATGCAGAAAGACGCCCCGTCGCCCGACCAAGATCTGACTGATATGCAGTGCACCTGGTTCCTGCAGGAAGAGGGAGATGCCGCCCTGCGCGCAGGGAAGCTTCCTTTGGCCGTGAAACGATACGAGCGCATCGTCTCGATCTTCAAAGACGAAGATGATGATCAATACGACTTCCACACCTACGCCTTGCGCAAGATGAACCTGAATGCGTACTTCAACATGGTCGAGTTTGGCAAACGACTCCGTCATCACCCGAGATACATCGAAGCGGCAAAATCGGCCGCCAACATTTACCTGCGCATACATGACAACCCCGATCTGCGTGATGTCAAGCTGACAGCTGAAGAGGAAGCCGAGAGGAAGAAGGCTGCAAAGAAGGCACAGAAGGCCAACAGCAAGGCGAAAAAGGCTGCTGTCCCTACCGAAAACAAAGAGGAACCCGCTCTGCCGGATGCGGATCCCGAAGGCAAGGAACATTTGAAGGAAGTCGAAGCTCTGGCAGCCGTCGACCGATTGATCCAGCCGCTGTACACTTGTGCGGAAGACGAAATTGACTTGTGGTCAATCTCCTTTGAATTGGCAATCAGACAAGGTATGTGACCCATTCCAGTCTCTCTGCACCTGGTAATAACGTCTTCTTCCAATTCATTAGGTCGATACTTGCAGGCTGTTAGAGCTCTGACTAAATCTTCGAAACTGGCAGCCGGTAACCCGCGATTGCACAACCAGGCTGTCCGGTTGTCCTTGAAGCGTAAGTAGTCCCCATTCGCTTGACCTGTACCAGAGCTTACGCCATTACTTCTACCAGTGTCAACAATTCCTTCTGACACGACATCACTACCCATCATCAAAACTGCGCTCAAGCGTATCATACCAGACGACGTGGACGTCCTGCGTCTCAACGGAGATTTTATTCAACAAAACGCTAGCAGTCCCGCTCACATCTACTATGGAGCGACAACTCTTCGAGACATCTTGTTATCACAGTCCGACCAGGGCGCATGGACCGACGATGAGCGAAAGCAGGTCGAAGACACCTTTAGGCAATTGCTCACTGACGAAGTGAAACCCGATATCCAAGTATACCAGCAAACCATCGCCTTTCTGATGTCAGATCTGGGCAGTTCTCAGGAGACCATCGACACCTTCCGCAAAGTCATGAAGCAAAGATTACCATTAGCAATGTGCTTTGCCTCGTCCGAAGAGAGGCAAGCCCGAAAAGAAGCTTGGGTGGCGGAAGATGCAAAGGAGAATGAAGTCACGCAGGTTAACGGAACGGCATAGAGCGTTGTAGCCAACGTCAAGGGAACAAAAATATGTCGTACCGACAAATGCCTCTAACCGCTGGATAACACTGAACATGTGCAGGACTATTCATGAATGTCAGCCATCCTCCACTAGGGCAATAGCGACTTTGACCATGTCTGACAAGCACGTATTGGGTCGCGCCCAGTGTTCTCGTGCGTCAAATCTGCGGTGTGGACCGTACGAGCTGTATGACAGAGTTGCAGGATGAGCGGTTGGCGATGTCTACGTTCACGATTATCCACAAAGGTGGAAAGAGCAGTCTTGGAAAGTTGATAATATACATAAAGTGGATGGAATAATCCGACTTTACAGCACCAAGTCAACGGAGAAGTCGTATTCGTTGAGCCAGTCAAACGCTACAGTACCATGCGATCAGTGCAGCACATCTACCAAATCTTTTCTGTTCCCCATGTGGAATTCGTTGCGAAAGCCGCTGGCGCTATTGGTTCGGACTATGCAATGAGGCCAATCCGTCAGTTTCTCCCCCAAGACCCTTCGAATTCCGTGGTCATACCGTTTGCCCTCTCCATGACCCTGTCAATCGTTCGTCCCTCGCCATCATCATGTGGTCCCACGAATCAAGGTTGTATCGCGGCGGCTGTATTTTCAACGTAAACCGAAAAGACGTGGGTTAGCGTGAAGCTGGAATGGAACCGGCAACTAGATGGCTGCGCCGTACCTTGCCGTCGTTGGTAGTACGCTTGGCGATATTGAACAGAGTACCAGTGGCACCGAAACAGGCGGTCAAGAGACCTGCATTACAGGAGATGAGCTAACCGTGATGACTTCCGGAAGGTAGGTGGACGCGGTACATACCGAACGGAATCAAGGCTTCCCAGGGAACAGGCATCTTCTTTTTTCGATTTTTGCTGGCAGAGACGTGAAAAGGCAGGTTCTCCAGTAGGCTGTGTGCGAGTTCAAGCTTTGAATGGCCGAGGTGTCCGCCTGCAGATTAGCTGTCGCATGAACGTTGGTTAACCCGGGAGGATGTCCCGATTGATTGGCGGGACCATAGCGTTTTGCCCGTCGGATCCGCCTTTCTGATTACTCAGCCGAGTTCAATGCATGACTTCTAACAGAGCCGAATGGACTCCAACGAAGGGCGACAAATCGTCGGCGACGAGTGAGATACTGACATACTGACATACTGACAAATGATGAAGGGGAATGCACGAGCCATACAGACGCACTAGGATGCGTTAGTCTCTTGGAGGGAGGAGTAGCAGGCTACAGATCCCACGATGCATTGGGGTCGGGAAAGACTAACGACAGCAGAATTTAATAAATCACTCGTGTATCAATGAGGTCGACCGGGTTTGAACCCGGACTATCCTGCGGTCGCAATACCAGGGCCACTGGCGTGGTTACTGGCGTGATTTGCCACTGTTTTGCACTGCAGGCCCATGCGCTCGGTACAACCGAACATTACAACCGCCGCGAATCGGTCATCGGACCAAATACTGGAAGTTGGCAGGGGAATGTTGACCTGATGCGCGGCGGACTTGAGACTGTCCAGGTGGTAACAGCGGGCGTTCTATCATAATTGACTATATACGCTGCCACCAGGTTCAACCTGGACATCATGGCTCTCCTTCGTTCCACTATATCTGCTTCTTAGCTGGATCCCTGGATTTCACTTGACGATCGGAATCCATAGGGGAGCCGCCTCGTGTGGCAATTCGAATGTAAAGTCGGTTTCATCACTAAACTCGGAGAGAAAAGCCGCCCCGTATCTGAGTACACTCGCCTCACAGTTGTGAGGCCGATTCAACGCCTCAGCGATGCCCGACTGCCTGATGGCCCGGGACTGGTCCGTTCGGAAGGAACATATTGCCAACACGCTGATGATTCCGTTTCACTCATTACAACGGACGCGAACACGGCGTTTTCCCCATTCTTCCCCATGATTTACGTTTCCGTCTTGATTTATACTCGACTATTCCCGGGCCTACAAGTGTGAAAAGACGGCCTTTCGCTTTTCTGCAAACGCGGCCATACCCTCCTTTTGGTCCTTGGTTGAGAACATGGCATGGAAGAGACGTCGTTCGAGGCGAAGACCTTCGGTGAGGGGGAGCTCCGAGGCTGCACATGGGTGCGAAAAGTGATGAGTCTTCAGGAAACCACGGAAAGAGAAGGGCGTCTCTCCACGTACCGGCATTAACGGCCTCCTTGGCGGCTTGAACGGCCACCCCGCCAAAGTTTGCAATCGTCGTGGCAACTTTAACGGCCTCCTCCACGACCTCTTTCCCACTGCCCGGCACCAACCGACTAACCATCCCGATCCGTTCGGCTTCATCCGCTTTCACCTTGCGTCCTGTCAAGACGATATCCATGGCACGAGCTTTGCCGACGAGGTGGGTCAGTCGTTGGGTTCCTCCGGCACCGGGGAGGATGCCGAGTGTGATTTCGGGTTGACCAAAGACGGCTGTTTGGGAGCAGAGGAGGATGTCGCACATCATGGCGAGTTCGCAGCCGCCTCCGAGCTGGCGAGGAGGGGGGGATGTCAAGGGGTGTACTTCGTCCAATCCCACGGGTGAGAGAAGGCTTACCGCATAACCGTTGACGGCACCGACGACGGGCTTGGTAAACTCTGTAATCTTTTGCCACGAGCCAAGGAAATCGGCCTTGTACGATTCAGAAAAGGTCTTGTCCTTCATTTCCTTGATATCGGCTCCGGCTGCGCGGGGAAAAGGAGGGCAAGGCAGAGGGTTAGTTGGGTTGACGGAGAAGTGGAGGTGTCGCAAGTTTTGAGAGGCCTTCCAGTACCAGACGTCAGAGTCTTACGCGTCCGAGCCGCCGTTTGATGATCACGGCATGATAATTCGCCCAGATCGACAGCCCTTCTCCTACACACAAAGTCATGCCCAACACGTACCAGCAAACACCTTTTCCCCTCCCGTCAGGACGACGGCCCTAACGTCTTCATCCACCTGAGCCTTTGCAAACTCTCCATTCAACGCCTGAAACAGGGGGCTCGAAAGCGCATTCAGTGCCTTGGGCCTGTTCAAGGTCAAAATGAGAACGGAACCTTGACGTTCGGTCAAGACGAGTCGGTCGTCGGCAGGGGTGGCAGCAGCGGCGGCATCCGAAGCGGCCGAGACGGAGGACTGAGACATGGCGCGTGCAAAGTGGACGAATACGGGTCGTGCGGTGGTGGACAGGGTAGTGGATCGGGCGAATGCAAAGATGTGCGATAGCCGAGGTGAGAAGAGCATTGTTGACGGGGATGCGGGAGGGCAGAGGGTAGGGGGGATGCGGGGACGAGGGTACGGTGCGGTATATAACCCCTTGTAGCCCCACGCCTGGCTAGTTTGGAGCGCACCACCCGTCCGGCAATGGTGAAAGCCGTACTGTCGGATCTGCGCGTCTGGTAATTGCGGGCGCACCTGGCTAGCTGATCGGGGGAAAGATGCATGCGTTTCAGATGATGCAGATCGCAAAAGGAAGCGGATGCCGTCTTGTCTTCTTTTATTCAGTTCTATAGGGCTCACTTCCGTCAAGCTTCCCATCTCCATGCGCATCCTCACGTGGAATGTCAATGCCCTGCGCACAGTCCTCCCCTTCAAGCCATGGAACCAACTCCAAGACCGCTCCATCCGGGGAATGCTCGATGCCATGGACGCCGATATCGTCTGTTTCCAGGAACACAAGGCACGGAGGGACGCCATGACCAAGGACATGGCCGTGCCCGAGGGGTATGATGCGTTCTTCTCCTTTCCGATGCATGGGAAATCCGGGTATTCCGGGACGTGCGTGTATACACGGAGGGAGCACACAATTCCGCGCAAGGCAGAGGAAGGGATCACCGGTCGTTTGCTGGATACACCAGGTGGGAACTCGGCACAACCGAAACTGGTGTATGAGCCGCGGGAGAAGATTGGTGGGTACCCCGATGAGGATGAGATCGGGTTGGTCGAGGAGCTTGATGGGTCGCATTTCGAGCTGAGCAAGTTGGACAAGGAGGGAAGGGCCGTCGTCTGTGATTTTGGGTGAGTAACCGTGGTATTCGATTTTGTTTTTTCATCGACATAATCCGTGATACCATCACAGCCTCTTTGTCCTTTTCAACCTCTACTGTCCAAACGAAACCAACGACACACGACTCCCCTACAAATTAAACTACCTACATACCCTATCCGCCCGTGTCTCCCGCCTCGTCGCCCAGGGACGCAATGTCATCGTCCTCGGAGACCTAAACGTCTGTGCCTCGCCCATCGATAACGGCGAAGGCGGGATCCAGAGACTCGCAGAGGAGCATTATGAGCATCCAGCGCGGAGGTGGTTGGAAAAGTGGTTGAAGGAAGGGATGCATGATGTTACACGGGAGAGGTGGCCAGAGAGGAAGGGAATGTTTACGTGTGAGTGGTCGCGTTCTTGGATGCGACAGTGTTGGCGTAGCTTAGTCTTCGTTCGGTCGCTTTAGGCTGGAATACCAAGCTCGATGCTCGTGCGTCCAACTACGGCTCACGAATCGACTATATCCTCGTCACGCCGGGTCTCTTACCCTGGATCGCGGATTCGGATATCCAGCCAGACGTGTTTGGTTCCGATCATTGCCCGGTCTGGGTCGACTTGCACGAGAGTATCGCCAACGAACAAGGAGAAACGCTGTTCCTCAAGGATTTGGTGAATCCTCCTAGAGAACTAGAGTCCGAAGACGAGCCAGAGCCGCCGCGGTTCGCCACGCGTTTCTGGGACGAGTTTTCCGGGAAACAGCGCAGTTTGAAGGATTTCTTTGGTGGTGGTGGTGATGGTGGTGGTGGTGGCGGCGCGAATCCGTCGGGAAAGGCAGGCCCGAAGTGCAAGGTCAACGAAAAGCCTAGGATGGCGGACAAGTTAGTTCGCGAAGATGCGGCAGAGCCGATCGTGGAGGCCGACGGGGTTGAGGAAAGGCAAACATCAGAGAGTCACGTCGAGACGGCAAAGGAGACTGTCATTGACTTGACAAACAGTACAGAAAACAGCCCAGTCAAGGTGAAACGGAAATCATCAACACTCGCAACATCGAAATCACTCGACTCGGGCAAGAAGAAGACGAAACCACAACAACTACGCGGCGACCCAAGTCCCTCTCAAACAAACTTGGCCAACTTTTTCCGTACCCCAGCCCAGAATACCTCGAACAAGACTGAGAATCAGACATCGAGACCATCCGTTACACCCACCAGGACTGACCCGGCGACATCGACATCTCGTTCGCATGTGCCCACGACGCCAGAACAAGACCCCGACTACCTGTACGCAAAGGCGCTAGCCTCGGCCGAGGAATATATCGAACAAGACGGCGAGGATGAAGCGGACGTGACGCTCGATCGGTCCCAGGCGGTCGCGTCCTGGTCGTCAATTTTCGCGCAAAAGGTACCGCCGAGATGTAGAGTGCACAACTTGCCGTGTAAACCGTTTGGTAGGCCAGACTCTACAGCGCTTGATGGAGGTCGTCCCTAACTCACGGACCTCTCTGCAGTAACAAAAATTCCAGGCAAGAACAAGGGGAAAAAGTTTTGGCTGTGTTCCAAGTAAGTGTGAGGTGCATGTTGGATTGACCGGGACTCTCCTCATCATCGTCCAATTCAGGCCGGTCGGAGAAGGTTGGGACAGCGGACGATCAAAAAGGCCTCGAGAGGAAGTCAATCCGGAATACCGATGTGACTTGTGTGTAGCTTTGACTGAAACGGCTTCCCTAGCCCCTGCACTGAACATGTCTCCGCCTAATAGCTTCTTGTGGGACTCAGCTGTCAAGGAGCGTGAGCCGGCTCAGCTATCAAACACACAACTTCCGACAGAGCAATCACCCTCCGTTATTCGCGGTTCTCCGTCGACAAAAAGGCAAAGGACTTGAGGGATATTCACGAAGCGGTTTGGCCGATTCACGGCATTGCCTCTGGCATCCCCCTGCTATCAAGATCGATACAACTCACACTGTATGTCCTTGGCGCCCACGTCATTTCCTCTGGCTATCCGGGACCTGTCAAAGTATCACCTACAGCTTTGCCAACCGTTGAACAGCGGGATTTACCGCATTCGACCGTGCCTCGTTCGCCTGCGCCAGTAACCGCAGCTCTTTCCGTAGGATCTTTCCCGCGGCACTGTCACGACGTAGTGTTAGCGCGCTATTTCCAGCCGTTTCGTTTTGGCATACCTCTTTGGAATCGCTTCTATCAGTATACACCCACCTCGCAGCCGTTTGTGGTCGGCAGCCTGGGAATTGCCCGTTAGTCGCAGCCGCGCGTATACCGACATCACACAGCCACCTACATTCTCTGCGACCCACGCAATAATCTCCTGTGATACCGCTTCGGCGTCATTTTCTCCTTGTACAGGTACGACATATGCCCTCGGCAGCTCTGTCGCACGCTCAGTGGAGACAATGCCAATGACCGCCACATCGGCGACTTTTGGATGTTCTAGTAGCATAGCCTCTAGCTCGGCAGGGGCTACTTGAAATCCGTTGTATTTGATCAGCTCTTTCAGTCGGTCCACAATGCTATGATAAAGTTCGTCAGAGAGTGGTCACAGGTTAACAACCAAACAACCTTACTATATTTGTCCGTGCGCGTCGATCTGCGCAATGTCTCCGGTTCGGTACCAACCATCTTGGGTGAAACTTGCCTCAGTGGCGGCTTTGTTGTTCCAGTACCCTCTACGAACCGAAAGGCAACTTGAGTCCACCAGCGACGACGAGTTGAGCAATTCTAGTGCTTACTTCATCACTGTAGCGCCTTTAAGACAAAGTTCCCCAGGCGTCCCGCGAGCAACGTCCTCCAAATCAGGATCTAGCAGTCTGGCTTCCAGGGTAGGATATAATGTTCCTGTGGATCCGGGAAATCTTTCGGATTCGTCCACAGTCTGACAAGCAGCCACTGCCGTGCTTTCGGTCAGACCTGCAACACGTGTTCAGCGGAGCGAAACCTGTCGCAAGTGGCGGATGTACGTACCATAACCTTGAGTCATTATCAGATCCATACCATAGCGGGCCTTGGCCTTGGCCACCAATTCCTTTCCAAGTGGAGCAGCGGCGCTTCTGGTCCATTTGAGACTCGACAAGTCGTAAGATCTTGCCAAGGGGCTGTTTGCCATGTGGATCACAATGGGCGGGACCACGTACGCATGTGTGATACGGTAAGTTGATATTGCGGAGAAAAACCGCTCAGGGGTGAACCCAGGCAAGACAACAACAGGAACGCCGTTGAGAAGTGGTATAATGCCTAATCTAAACGAGGACGATAGGACGTCAGTTCGAGGGAACAGTTTGGAAGGCAACCTACCACTTACTCTAGGATGCCATAGATATCTGCAAGGGACAGAACAAGTTCAGCTTCGACCTGCACCGACATCTTGTCCTGGAGGAAACGCACGATAAAGCGGCAGGCACCCTAGAAGCTTGGAACCGACACCATGCCGCATACTCAATGGATAGCATGGTTTCGATATGAGGCCGTTGGCGTTCACATTATGGTGAGTAGTCATGACACCTATACATAGTCCAGAGTAAGCTCCCTAGGGCGTTGGCAGTACGAGCCTCTGCTTGACTAACCTTTGGGTAAGCCCGTCTGAGGAAAGGGAGAAGGCTTATTGTATGGCCCAGTCGGTTTATGAGAATGACAACTCACTGTTCCACTGCTATAGCACAGTAATGCCGTATCATATGCTTCATGTTCCTCCGCCTCCAGTCCGTTGAAGCCTTCCGCATCTTCCGGGTCTGACATCAGATCCTCATACGATTGCAAACGATGGTGCACTAAGCTTGTCGGCGCTTCTGATTTTGGTACAGCCCAGTAGATAAAGGGTAGCGTTTGCGCCTCACTTACGAGCAACGTCGTAGCTTGCGCGTAGATGTCGTATAATGACGGGTGTACAAACGCTATTGCGGGTTGGCCATCGCGAATCTGATGTGCAATTTCCTTGAAGGTGTAAGATGCATTCGCGAGCGAAGTGATGATCTTCACCGATTGACAACCGTAGAAGATTTGGGGAAAATCGATGCTGTTTGGCGAGAAGATTAGGGCAACTGTTTTCGCACGAGGTGCACTCGTGGGAAAGACCACTTTCTTCTGGATCCCCAGACCAAGTTGAAGAGCGCGGAGACGAAGCTGCGTTGAGGTAATGGTTCGGCCAGTCAAACCATCAATGAATGCTGGATATTCAGGAAATCGCGCCTGCACTGGGAGGTAGTGCCGGAAGATGGTGTCGGGGTCCGGAAGCGAGATGCCTGTGTGAGGCGAACGAATGATGATCATGTTTCGAGGGCGCTGAACGAAGGTTCTGCCGTGGGAGCCAACCACAGGGTCGATCATGGTGAGAAGGTTAGAACGTTGTGCTTCTTATGTAAATGTTGCGGGGCAATGGAAGCTTCTCCGCATGTTACCGGCCTGCCCCGCCCCGGTCAACTTTGATAGCCGTAGCTAACGTCGTGACAGGCATGACAGGGCAAACACAATGCCTTTTCTCGCAACCTTTACATTAAGGATACCAATCATACAACTTCGCAATGACGACCGATCTACAGTTTAGACTTTTCCTTCTTCGTGCTCGCCAGCCAACCAAATGCAAGCCTGCCATGCATTGCCGTTAGACTTCGTCTTTACATCTGCGGATAATCGCAGTGAATGCAAACTCACTTTTTCTGACCTCCAGGTTCCATAAGAAGGTTAACGATCGTGACCTCCCCCGAATCTTGTCGCTTCAAGCCGCTCTTGACTCCCGCAATTAGTTCGTCAGGAGTACGGGCCAGAATACCGTGCCCGCCGCAGAGCGTGGCAAGTTGCTCATATTTGACCTCTGGCAGCAAGGCGGTGGGTGGTAAGGACGTCATCGGTATCTTGGCATACTCTTGCGCTGTAAGGCCTTTGTATACCTGTAACAAAGAGAACCGATAAGCGCATAGTATATTGCTGTCTGTACTGACACCTACCCCTCCATTATTCATTACTATGATAAGCATGCCTAGCCTGTTCCGCACCGCAGTTTCCACCTCCATCGCGCTGAAGCCGAACGCGGAATCTCCAACCACGGCGACTACCTTTCTTCTACTCTTTCTCTGACCCGAATCTACTTCCTGCTGCGCCAGTACCCCTGCGGCAATAGCTAATCCCATCCCGACGCCCATAGTGGCTTGTGTTCCAGGATCCAGCCTCGACCGAGGTTGAAAAACATCAAACATGGACCGCCCAATATCCAAAGTATTTGCGCCTTCCCCGATGAAGACATGGTCCTCCGGAATGTATGGCTTAATCAAGGCGAATGCCTGATGGTAGTTGAGCGGTTTCGGCGGATCGTACGGTTTCAGGCTCGGAATCTGCGGGAATATGACAGACTTTTGGATCATATTTTGAGAATTGGCGTGGCATTTAGCGAGTAGCGATTGATACCATGCAGTATGATCTGTGTTGGCGAGCTCGATATCGGAATCTTGCTTGCCCCGCATCCATTTCCGGTCGTCTCGATACCCTCGCCTCCCTAGCTCGCAGGTGAGCTGTTCCATCACCGCCCGTGCATCACCTACCAATCCCACCTCGGCTGCAACATTGTCGTCGATCGCCTCGGGTTCAATCTCGATGCGAAGAAATTTCACATTGTCCGCCCATTTGGGTTGACGGCCGTAATGCAGAATCCAGTTGAGTCGTGCACCAACAAGGAGAACAACATCGGCTCGTGCGAGAGCAGCCGAACGAGCGGCGGAGATGCACAATGGATGTGTGTCAGGAAGTAAACCCTTTCCCATTGGAGTAGGCAGGAAGGGAACAGGGAGCGTCCGCAAGAACTGATGAACCGAATCCTCGGCTCTGGAGTATTGAGCCCTTCAGATTGCAGGAAGATCAGCCTTTGAAGAAAAGACAGTACCACAGCACCTTACCCTTTCCCGATGACCAGAAGAGGGCGTTTAGCAGAAAGCAGCAGGTCGACTGCCCTGCTGACCTCGCTGGGACCCGCAATCGAACGTGGGGGATCCTGAATTGCCGGCGATTGGGTTATTTCGTCAATACGGACTGTGCCTTGAATAAAGTCGGCAGGCTGAAGTATACGGACACAGTGAGCGAGGTTTCAAGCGTGTAAGCTATAATGCTATCCAAGACGTGCGGACTTACCAAGTCTACATAAGTCGCTCCTGGTTTGCCGTGAAAGGCCGTGCGAAGAGCTTTCTCGATTGTATACGGGATCTGAGCGAGGCTGGGTGGTTTCACAGAGAGCCTGGAATTCGTTCAAGAGGCTTCAATTTGAATGGACCACAAGCCGCACTCAAAAAACCCACTTGGCATGAGGTTTCACGTATGATATCTGGTCGAGCTCCTGGAAAGCTCCCATACCTTGCTGGAAAGACTCAGAAGAGCCTGCGAGAACGAGCAAGGGCCAAGCGTTGCTTTGGGCATGAAAGACACCGGCCATGGCTTCAAAGGTTAAGATGTGATGCCATATCAGCGCTATGGCCCGCTGATTCGTGATATCACTAACCGTGAACCACACCAGGTCCGCCAACTACGAGAAGCACGCCGGGCCTTCCTGTCAGGTACCCGTAGGCACATGCCGCCTGCGATAGATAAACATGAGTCGAGATAGTCCAAGACAAGAACCGTCACAAAATGCAACTCACATAGGCAGCACTTTGTTCGTTGCGGAAAGCGATGAAACGGATACCGATGTCGATACATGCTTGGCCAACTTCGATAACGGGGATGCCGATTATCCCAAAAACGGTGGTGATACCATGATGCTTGAGCGTCTGCGCCACCAGCTGCGCACCCGTGAGGCTCGAGGCAGAAGATGCGGTCATGGAGCTGGTATTTGGACAAGGTGCGCTGCTCGATCAGATGAAGGGTTGCCTGTCGGCTTAGCCACTCTGGACCGGTGGCTGCGGATATATGGGCGACAACGAGCGTAACCTGTATCCAGGCTATGTCAGGGCCCGCGTGATTATGATGGATGGTGTCTGGATCTTGGAAAGATGCCGAAGATGCTGAAACAAGTACTGCTGGAGTACATGAATGACACTAGGACACCTGATGAGCAATAATTTAGGGGTTGATGCGTCCGATAGAAGGGGGTTCACGACAGTTTGGACCGATTGGTACCCCCTTTGCAGCTAACTTTCCAGGTTTCGGCCTACCGGCTCGGCTATTGCTGATCTTCCGGTGCCCCACGTTGCCCCGCGGATCTGGCCAAGACATGAGTCTTTTCAACCCTCCCTAAACACGACCGAAAACAGCGGGATGCAAACAGGTACAAGCGCAGGGGAATCATCCTCGCATGCCCTGTGAGCTCGATAGAGCGCTTTATGATATGAGCTTATAGAACAAGGGCGGCCAGCCTGCATTGAGTCAATTGCCGTAGCCAATGTGGGAAAGCAGGGAAGGCCTCATGAAATCATGATCGAGAGTGACACATATATGATGTTGCAGCTCCGGCCGATAGTGTCCAGGGTTGAAGTCTACACTGGGAACTAGGAACCCTCTACGACCAACGGAAGCTCCCTCCGAAGACTGCTGAGCCATCTCTACGACCCAGATTCAGTGTTCAGCATGACCGCTATCGTGCGCTCTCCCCTTCCGGACATCCCTCTTCCACCGCTTCAGTCGTTCTTTGACCACTACCTCCCCAGGAAACCTCGCTACCCCGATTACGCAGCCTTTGTCGATGGCTTGACCGGCCGCGCGATTTCGCTCACACGGCTTCGAGAGGACTCGCTTCGACTTGGGAAGGGACTGCAGAACTTGTTGCACCTCGAGAGGAACAAGGAGACAGTCGGACTCATCTACTCTTCCAACAGCGTAGACTTTACCCAGATCTTCTACGGCTGCCAATCCGTCAGAATCATCACCTCACTCGCGAACGCATCCTACACCGCAGTCGAACTAGCCCATCAACTGCGAGATGGTGATCCGGCAATTGCTTTCGTTCATCCATCCATCTACGAAGGTTATGCTGGTGCGGCGAGGATGCTGCAGGCCGAGGGTCGCAATCTGCCCAAGCTGTTTTGGGCGGTCCCCTCAGACGAAGTGCCGAAGCCTCTTCGAGATCAGGCTCAAGGTATAGCTTCCTACCAATCGCTCATGGTGGATACGGGGGATGTCAGGAACTTTGAAGGGGTGTCCGCCGCCGGGGAGGAAGCGCATAACACGGCCTTGCTATGTTACAGCAGCGGCACGGTAAGAATGACTCGACGAGGTGTAATCATGCAGAGCCGCTGATCTTCTCATCGATCTTTCGAAACTTGGCAGACTGGACTGGCGAAAGGTGAAATCGCAGTGGAAAGTCAGTATACTCGACAGGCCAAGTGCTGACGCGTCTCCCCCCTTTCCTCCAATCCGAAGGTGTCATGTCGACCCATCACAACTTGAACGTAAATGGCCAAATATCTGCTCAGTCCTGGTATCCCCCGAATATGGTTCACGGTCAGCAGTCGACGATTCTTGGTGCATGCCCGCTCTACCGTAAGTTATCCAGCGGGTCAAACAAGACTTCGAAAGCTAACTTGAATGATTTCCTACCCTGCCTTAGACATCTACGGGTTGATGGAGTAAGCCTTTCTGTACACTGCGTACTTTGGCGAAGGTGCAATCGCCTGCTAACCCGCGCCTCCAATAGGGCCGCCGTCATTCCCCTCCTGAAAGGTGTCCCGGTCGTCATCCTTCCTCGGTTTACACCTGAAGGCTTCTTCCAAAGCATACAGTCGCACAAAACCACCCACGCCTTCGTCGTTCCGCCCATGATCCTGCATCTCGCGAATAACCCGCTGGCGGAAAAGTATGACTTGTCTACGTTGAAGTGGATGCGTAGTGCCGCGGCACCTTTAGGCAGAGGGCTGATAAAGAAGGTGAAGAGTCGATTAGGGGATGACGTTCATATTACTCAGGGCTATGGTAAGATCAGCCGCTACCGTATGTCAAACAAAATATTCGCTGAATCCGCCTTGGTTCCAGGCTTGACCGAAGTGTCATGCTTATGCACTGCACAAACCATCGAAGACGCTCTGTCGAATCCAGGGAGTGTTGGCAGACTATACCCTTGTCTGCAAGCAAAGATAGTGGATGAGGACTTCCAGCCTGCGAAGATAGGTGAACCCGGAGAATTGTGTATCAAGGGGGCAACCGTGATGAAGTGAGTGGCTGGTGATGCAGATTTATCCTTTAGTGAAAGCTAACGGCGACTACTCTATTAGAGGTTACTGGAGAAACGATGACGCGACGAATGCAAGCTTTACCCCCGACGGCTGGTACCGATCTGGCGATATCGCACACATAGATCCGAAAGGCCACGTATAGTGAGTTTGGCATCTACCGGGCTTGTAAAGTCAAACGCGATCGACTCACCCTATTTGCCTTCTCCCGTTCCTGATTGTGCAGTATCGTCGACAGGCTCAAAGAATTAATCAAATACAAGGGCTTCCAAGTCCCTCCGGCCGACCTCGAGAAACTGTTGCTGACCAACCCCAAGGTGGGAGACGCCGCGGTCATAGGGGTTCATTCCCGAGAATTCGCCACAGAATTCCCTAGAGCATATGTGGTTCCCGCTGGGGGCCTGAGTGCACTCGGTGACAAGGGAAAAGAGGCGCTAGCTGCAGAACTGGTTGCTTGGGTTGAACAAAACGTAGGCACCCATAACCTTTCCGGATACATTACGTGCAAATCAACTGAAGGAATCACCCTACCTTAGGTTGCAAACTATAAGCGGCTAAGAGGGGGATGCTTCTTGGTCGACGCTATTCCCAAAAGGTACGTACGGCTCCTAGATCTCATGGGGACGATGTTAACTTGGAATGTCTCTCCAGCGCTGCCGGAAAGATCTTGAAAAAACAACTTCGGGCGATGGCTAAAGAAGAGGACGACATGAAGCGGCAACAGTCGAGAGCAAAGCTCTAACTCATTGCTGAATACTGTTTGGGATGCTGCGGCGTGACGATCGTCAGGGGTGGGAGTCGAATAAGGCAAGACATTGTCGCAATGCCGCTTGCTAACTAGTCTTGGTGACGACTTTATATACTGCATACTCGGGGAACAATGGGAATGGAAATAGAAAGGGTCTGGAGGCGTTGTATCGGCATAGTTGTTGTAGGCGTAACAAAGGAGACGCGCAAGGCTAGGTGTAATATCAAATATTAGGTGTGCTGCCGTAACACCGCCCTGAAGTGGTCGCTGGTCGGCCACTACCGGCAGTTTTCGCACACGTTGCGAACGTCATTCCAGCTCTGCCGAACATCTGGAATGGCTGTTGGAAGTCAATGGCGAAGCTGCTTGTCTGATATGCCAAGTCGCATTAGCCGCATCGAAAGGCCTTGGATAGCTTGTCTATATGGATCGCTAGCAATTACGTCATTCTGCTCTTCGGGTGCCCCCCAAGCTCTCAAAGAGCTACCAACGAGTTTTCTGATCGTGATGAGCGATCGGGCAACTACGGCCTACATTGTCTTTATGGTGATGATATTTTGCTAAAGGATACAGCTGGAAGACCTCAACCACACCGCTAGGCTCAGAATACTCAAACGTACGCCTGATTGCGACCCGCGTCCTTAGCCGACGGATATGCCAAAGCCCAGCAAGTCCTCAGCGACTTCAAACACACGGAAAAAGCAGGCCTCGAAAAAGACGACAGGGAGCGATGGAAACCCTAAGGGAACTAAGCAACGGGGCCAGAAAGTTGAAAAGGATCCTAGCTTGAAGGGTCTGACGAAGGCTCAACGCAAGGCGTTGAAGGAAAATCGTCCAAGGGTGTATATTCCTCCTCCTCGACCCCCAGTGCCGGCACGACCCGACCCACTGGATGCACAAGGCCTCGCCAGGACGCTTCCGGCTGAATTGGTCGTAGTACTGAGGAGGCTGGGAAAAAAGGACGCCGTCACGAGAAGGAAAGGAATTGACGAGCTGAAAGATCTTTGGGTGGAATTGGCGGTAAATATGCATTCTTCGGGAGCGGAAGATTCGACTGGCGAGATTGCATTGAGAGAAGAGGCATTGACAGAGGCACTACCGGTTTGGGTACGTGTTCGCGGCGTTGGGTATCCCCTGAAATGCTCACATTGCGACCTTTTTGCAGCTACATCACCTTCCGTCGTTGCTTTTATCGCCTTCCCATCGTGCCGTTTCGCTGCAATTGCACACAAAGTTATTGAAAATACCGGACATCCGATCGAGCCTGCTGATCACCCTCGCTCTCGGTCTTCTTCCTGGACAATACCACGGCCGGGACGTTCTTGGGACATGGATGACAGCGGCGGTAGAGGAAGCGAGGCGGGGTAATGCAGGTTCGGGCGAGGAAGCTATGTCAGCTTGGGAGGATTTCGTCGAATGGCGTGAAGTGGCACAAAGCGAGGGTGTGGAGGACAAGCCGACAAAACTCAACATGGCGGAGAACCTGGAAATCCTCGTAGACTATCTGCGCATGGCAGTGCTGGAGCCTCAAGAACTGTATAAGCAGGTTCATCCTCCTCCGATCAAAGCGACAAAATCCCTGGCACCGACCGCCATGACCAAGAAAGGCGGTAAAGATAAAGGGTCGAAGAGCCAGACGCCTAGAGGATACTTTACACCTTCATTTGAAGCCGAGTCCGAAGAAGCGGAAGCCGACATTGTTACACTGCAGGAGAGAAATACCCGATACCACATTTCTGGCCTCGTCGGTTTGGCTTACGTTCTGCAACAAGTGTCCACGCAGGCACTCGAAAAGGAGTACTTCGGTAGTTTCTTGGTAGATCCGCGGCTCTGGGACATATTCACCACTCCAGCTCATGCCAGAAACGATTCCGAAGTGGCCGCACCACCTGTCCGTCAAGCACTCTACGAAGTGCTCCTCGTACTGTCCACGCGCCATGAAGCGTACATGCGAGAAAAACTCTTCAAGACAGCTGGACCGGCCTTTTTGAAAAACATCTGGACCGAAATGGATGCCTCGGTTTGGTCCGGACGCGCTGTTCCAGACGCTGTCGTGGCCTTCCTTACGAAGTTCAAGGACATCTGGCTGGTCGAGGAAACCAGCGAGCAGCAAGAACAAGACAAAGGCACACCGAATGATCCTGCCGACGCCTTTCTGGAGGCGACAGAGGCAGATACCTCTGACTCGGAAAGTGAAGTCGATGATGATGTTGAAGAGGAAGAAGAAATTGTGCAGGATCCAACGGAGCTCCGACCACAAACGACGAGCCTGGGCCTACTTGCCTACCGGGACTTTTTGGCATATTTGCAAAGGGCATGCAATGGCTCTCCCTTCATCGGTTACCAGTTGGTGCTTGTGGTTGTTTCGACAATTCCAGAAACGGTAGGCAGTCTTTTGCTTCAGACATCCTCAGGCCTCGCTGACACTCTGTTGCCCGGTCAGCTGTTGCCTTTCGACAGAAATGGCCTTGAAACCCTTTGCACGTCATTATGGGCAGCGCATGATGCCAAACTACTACCTTCCCCCACCAATTTCGCGCCATCTGCCTTCTTCCATCTCACCGCGACTATACTCGACTGCATAGTATTCTTGAATATCCGCAGCACCAGGGGAGAATCGACCGGTATCGAGACTAATCCAGTGGCTCAAAACGACATGAGTGATGCTGTTGCCAGCCAGGTTGGCAGAGTCTGGGCGGAGGGCGTGCTTGCCGAAGCATCCAAGGTCGTCCGCATGACAAGAACGGTAGGAGCGGAAAAGAATACAGACTTTTACAAAATGGCCGCGAATGTTGGCTCAACTCTTGCCAGACTAGAAAAGGTGTCTAGGGGTACGTCATAATGCCTCAGTCTCCACGTCGAACATTCAGCCTTACTTTCTCCATCATTGCTTTATAGGTATAGCGGAACAGACCCTGGAAGAAGTCGCACGCGGTACTGTAACAGCCTTTTGTCCAATTCCGACAGACATCTCTCCATCACCGTCTACTTCTATTCTGATACCGCGATTGGAAATTTTGCTGGAAGCATTAGAAGAAGGCTACAATGGCGACGGGCAGTGGATCAAAGCTTTCACCGATCGCCTGAGTCTTCAGGTAGCACAGCAAGCAGTCCAACATGTCAAACAATTTTTGAGCTCCAATGCCAGTTACAATCGAATCGCTCTAGAGGATTATCCGAAAATGCTGGCGCACTTGTTGGAGCAGAGAGGCTCTCGGCTCATACGCGATACAAGTTTCAAGGATGTAAGTCCCGGGCGTTTCATAGAACCAGTAGACTATACCATACTAAAATGCAGCCTTCAATAGAGCCTCGATAGTCTGCTCATCAATCAAGCCGATTCGCTGCTGCGTCAGTCTGATGCTAATCTGCTGGCACCATTGTACCACGGGTTGCTCAAACTGCTCAGCCGCGAATCTGCTCAAACGGCCTGGCAGCGGCTCTCCGTTGCAGTGTATCGAGTACCTAAGCCAACGAAGTACTCGTATGCAACTGCTCTGCTTGTCACGTTTTTGGCTCCAGAAACTCCAGTTGACGCGGATGGCACAGCTTGGGGAAATATCGTAATGGAAGCGGCAGAGGATGCACTGTCGAAGAATAAAGCCGTCAAAGCTGTCGAACTTATCAAGTCGCTATTCAGTGGTCACGGTGGGTTCTATGTAGCTCAAGTGTTAAGCTACCGGCGTGACTAATCTTACTGCATTAGGAGCGGATCTGATCGGAAAGGACAGCTTCGATCACCTTCTCATACGCGTTTCCACTGCACTTTCGCATCAATCGTTATCGAATAGAAGAGGGGCGCTTTCTCAGGAAGAAAGTTCCGCCCTCGTGAACCTGCTCGACATGCTTGGACCAGCCATTAATGAAAACACCCAGCATATCTTGCTTTCCGACATACACCGTGCGGTATTCCCTGAGCTGTTTTGGTTAGCATTTTTGGCTCCTGCCGATATCCTCGAGCAGCACCTGCGTGACCAGGCTCAAACAATCTGGAGAGCTGCCTGCTGTCAGCTGAGTACCGAATTGAAGCGCACTTTGGGCGACACCGTTCGTTCCAACTTCTTGGGTCTTATCACGGACTCGGACGTTGCTGTGAAGTAAGTATCGCAATTTCTACAAGTACTTCTCGAAGTCCTAATCTTCATTTTCGTATCATAGTCCATATGATCTTCTAGAAGCATTGCTCCAGCAAGAGTCAACAAATTTGTGCATCGATTTGAAGATAACGATCGAGCCGGAGACATTACACATGTCTGATCTTCTGCAAAGTATACTTCAAATGCAAGCCCAGCGGCTGCCGTCATGGACATTGGATCAATTGCTTCCTTACCAACGGGCTCCGTTCTCCGAGGGATCGCCCAAATTCGACAACTACGGCCGCTCCGAGTATGGCAGAGCTGTCGAAGCACTCATCTATAGTGTGCACTCCGACATCACTGCCATCAAGTCTTCTCCAGCGACATTGCGCCATATTGTGCTTGCGTCGCGCATAGTCGCTGACACGTTGGATGGCATGGGCACGTGCGGAGTTTATCGAAACAACATTGATCGCCAATACCTAAAGAGCATATGTCGAGAAGCGGGGCAAATCATCTCGTACGCTGTCAGTAGTCTTGCAGCTGACTTGCCCGGCTCCTGGCATCAAGCGGCGATGTCCAGTTTAACGAAAGGTAGTCCGGCGAACGACCCCTTGTCGATACTGATACACGACCTCGGTCCCCGCGATGGCCAGCAGGAACTGCATCTGCGTTGCCTGCGAGACTTGCTAGATAGCATATTACGCTCATCCGAGATGGCCATCGCAGAAAGATGGCTTGCCTTTGCTACGGGTCTCGATTCGCAACGTAAGTGATTCACGAATGCGTGACAGCCGTGTTATACTCATGCTCAGCCAATTTCATAGCCGATTTGGCCTTAGCGATATTGTCTGCGGCTAACAGGAATCTGGAGAAGTCCCCTAGGCTCGATCGAGTACGAAACGAAATGGCGAGCCGACTCACTGGCGTAAATATCCGAAATGCTTCAACAGAGGGTCTGAAATTTCTGAGGATCCTCAATGCCCTTACGCCCGGAGAAGACTCGGAGGATATCTTCCTGCCTCAGCAGCGGACAGTCTTCCTCATGCAGTATCTGAATGGTTGGTTGGTGAGCGAGGATGAAGCTGCGGACGACATCCCAGAAGAGTTGGAGGCTCTGATGGCTTTGCTCTACGCAAACTTGGCTCCGATCGTGCAAGATATTTCAGGAGCGCACTGGGACTCCATATTTGATATGATCAGCAACAATCTCGAGGTATGTTCCATAAAGTTCCTTCCACACGTTTCCTGCTCATGCGTACCCTTTTCTGTAAAGGTGGTGACGTTTGCAAACGAAGACACGTTCAACCTGATGTTCGCCTCTCTATCATTACTTGAAACGGTTCAGAAGCTTGTATCAACGAACAAGGCACTAAGAGCAGATTGGACCGAGAAGAGGAATCAGATCAAGGCAGTGGCGCAATTGCTGCTAACTGTGCAGCCTGGTAAGCTCAGGGTGACCTCTCGCCAATTTCGCGCTTACCAACGACGTTTCCGCCCCGGCATAGGTCTCCGTCGCAGTTCGACCAGCGCGGTGTTGTTGGATAAAGTCATCGATATTCTTGACAGATCAGATGATATCGCCTTTTTTGAATCGATGGAACAGGTCGGTTTGGATTTCCCACTGTGCCTTCCTCCGGTTTGGTAGAAGACTGACAGTTCCTCTTGTATTTCGGCAAGGTTTATCCCCTACTGAAACACGCGGATTTACCGGTTCAGCGATCTCTGTATCACATCCTTCGGAAGTCGGTCCAAATCCGAACGTTATCTTTGGTGGTTGAAGTGGAGGCAGATGCAATCTCGGCTGCCGAACATCCACCGCAACTTCCGCAGGTACTGGTATCCTTAGCCCGAGAAGCTCAAGATGGACAGGTGAGCACCTTATGGGCCTTGGCAGAAAGCTAGATTGACCGACGAGTTATCTGGCAGACTAATGCCGGTAATCTGTTTGCGTGGCTGCTTATATTTGAACATTTCGTTGGAGCGGTGAGTAGGGGAAGCATTCGCGGCTCTATCGGAACGCAAGCTCAGATGCCCTCATCGTACAGTCCAATACCATTCGCTCAGCCTACATAGATCAGATACGAAGCACCGATTTGGTGTCCCGAAGTCTCATGACATTCGTTCCCGCGTCACTGAAGTCGGTATACGGCAGCAGTAACACCGCTGGGGCGGAAAGGTACTCAGTAGATCAGTTCTACGTAGAATGTAAGACACCTAGGATGGCCCTGTCTTCAATAGACTGACAACACTGGCATTTCCAGATGTCGAGAACGCGGAAGACGAAGAGCTGGCGGGATTGCGGGTTCATGTGTTCTATCGTGCTCTCGAGACGATACCGACGTTGATCCGGGCCTGGTACGAAAGCTGCAAGGATCGCCAATTAACGATGGCGTTTATGTCCGCAGTAACGAAATATTTCTCACCGCTTCTCATAAGCAACGAATTCGCAGTGCTCCGACAACCGGGTGCTATATCGGAGCTCGAAGATGACAACTTGACTGTCAAGGTGCTCAGCGGAGCACCGGAAGTGAACGCCCGATACATCATTGACGAGCAGCCTATGGAGATCTCGATACGACTTCCAGCCGAATTCCCGCTGAAGTCTGTAGAGGTGAAGGATCTGGGAAGAGTCGGTGTAACCGAAAACAAGTGGAGGGGGTGGATTTTCAACTTGCAGCAGATGATCATGTCGCGGGTAAGTGAAACTGGCTGAGATGGGTGACGCACAAGGCACTGAAACCCCTTGATTGCAGAATGGTCTGATACTGGAGGCACTCAAGGTGTTCAAGAACAATGTGACTTTGCATTTCGAGGGCAAGACAGAATGCTCGATCGTAAGTTATTCCCCCTTCACTATGTCTACGCCGATAGCTCATGACTTTCGCTTCTCATGAACTCACTTCACAGTGCTACTCGTAAGTCTTCTGTGTCATCACGTTTCCGCCCGACTGTCGCTGATCAGACTTGTATGCTCACAGGATCATCCAAATGAACGACCGATCGCTACCATCCAGAACATGTCCGACATGCAAAAACAAATACCACGCAAATTGTCTACTGCAATGGTTTAAGAGCTCGAGTTCGTCATCGTGTCCAATGTGTAGAGGTCTGTTCTAGGTACAGGTGAACAGTAATTGTGAAACTCGGAACTGTTATGTATTTATTATGTATGCCTTAATCCGCGGCCCCTGCTACAATCGGGAATTTACCTGAACAAGTTTGGATTTTCCCGCGGTTGGTAATGGTCGTTCATGGCTTCCGGATGGCTCATACCTGGAACGACTCCGGGGAACATTACCGGGTACATCGGCATCATCGCGCCATTCATGTACGCAAATGGATTGTGAATCTCTTGAGATGGACTAGCGAGGATTGCCTTGTACTGCTCGACTTCTGGAGGCCTTGCGGGGAGCGGTGGCGGTTCTGAAGACGTGTCGCCAGAAGGCTTTCCCTTCTGTATGCCGAAGCGCGAATGTCGGAAGTGACCTGAATCAGAGTCGAAAGGTTCGGCCTTTTGAGTGTTTCGTGTCGCTCGTACCGCATCTTCATACCGCTGTCGCATCCGTTCTTTCTCTTGTGAAGACAAATAGTCTGTGTCTCTGTCGAGGCGTGCCTTTCCAGGGCCTTCATAAATTCGTGGGGACACGGAGTATTCAAGAGCTGAACTCGGCCTTGAAGCCGAATTGTTTTGCCCTAATCGGGAGGGACCCGGTACGGTGTTAGTACTCGATTCGCTATTCTGGCGTTCGGCAGCGGCAACGGCCTCTTCGTATCGCCTTCGCATCAGGTCTTTCTCTTTTTCTGCTGTGGAGTATCTGTTGGTGGACCGACGTGGTTCCGATTCGATGCGAAGAGGAGATGTCGCTTGGATCGCTTCTTCATAATGATTCCGTGTTGAATCCTGCTCTTGCTGAGATGTGTGATACGCGTAATGAGCAACTGAAGGATGATCATGACTGCTTGACATCGAGGACCGGTTAGGGCTATCGTTTTGCATTGAGCTCCGGTTGGAGGAGGTCCCCGCATGTCCGCCCGATACCGCGCGAGTGGCAGCTTCGTATCGTTTTCGCATGTTGTCCTTTTCGGTTTCCGCGGACAGAAATTCGCTAGAGGGGGCACCGTGTGCTGTTGTCGGCGGAGCAGCCATGCAGCTTGAGTTACCCGATGTATGGCCTAACGAGCTAGCGCTTGGTCTTGAACTGATGATGCCTGGTTGTTGATCCTGTTGTTCGAAGAACAGTCGCATTCGTTCTTTTTCGTCCGTAGCCGATGTCTGGCGATCATGCACTTGACCAGATTGTCGGCTTGCCGCGTTGACGTTGAACTCATTTTGAACATTGTGAATATTGAGACCGAATCCAGACTGTGGATCCGGTGAAGTGATCATGTGGGCGCCGGTCGTCGGATAGCTTGTGCCTTCCGGTACCGACAACTCATTGGTCAAAGATGAAGTTCCCATAATGGATGTTGAGCTTGTGCTCTGTTGCTGACTCGCAGGATCTCTCGGGCTGTACGAGGGCGGCTCCTCCTGTGGAAGTTCGTTCAGCCCCATGCTAGCTAGTTCTCCCCCACCAGCCAACTGCGTCAGCGCAGCGCGTCTTCGTGCCTCGATGTACAGTCGTTGTTTCTCTGACTCTGCCGCGGCCCATCGGGATTGATCGGCGTTTGAGGAAGTTGTATCCTGTTGGTTTCGATTCTCCACCACAGGTTGACCCGTCTCAGTCAATAACACTCTACCAGCATCCGTATGCACAAATGATTTCGGACGCGGAGACGCGGGGACATAAACGCTTTTGCTATCCGTGCTCAGTCGACTCGGTGCGACCTGCATGCGAGGGGCAGTCAGCCTTCTCCTCGCCACAAAGAGTATAGGAGTGAAATTTACACTCGTATTGACTTGCAAAGACGGTAGATCTTGAGCGTCTCTGCTTCTGATCGATGCTACCTGCGACGCGTAAGAATCCATTCTCGCAGGTCCTTCAGGGCGGTCGACACTAAGACTAGATCGAGTCATCTGCGCTTGCGGACGCCCTCCTAAGCCCAAGTGAGTAATTCTTCTCGGATCCGAAAGAGGAAGATTCAAGACGTCTGTAGACGATTGTCCGAACGTCGCGTAGGAGTGTGGACGTTCACCAGAACGGGGCGCCATCAAGTAGTCCGAACGGGGATCACGTATTGAAGATATTTCGCATTGTGATTGACGATGGGAGTAGGAGGAGGAAGCATCGGCGGACAGTGGGCGGGCAATAAAACTGGATTGCGGCCGACTGCGGACTGGCGCCAAGTCCATTCCAGATGGTGTTGTATAGAGTGAATTGCCGTAGTAAGATGGGCGATTCTGTAATGCTGGTGGGGTGGTCAACATGGGCGGCGGCGAGACAGCCGGACTATTGTAGACTGAGCCGGGAACTCCATACTGCAACCCGGATGGATTGACCCCTGTGGAACTAGCTGCAAATGTGCTATTTGAACGTATCGAAGCGGGCCTGCCACCGGGAGGCATCGGGCAAAGGGATTCCACGAAACCAATTTGACTGTGAAGACGAAAGGTATTTAGCAGCTGACAGTGCTATGGATGAAGCAATATTCTCCTACTAGACGATATCGTGAGCCCTCGCTCGTGGTACTGTTCCTATGATGCAGTTCATATGCTCAATCTTTGGATCCCCCATCCCCTCCATCACTGCCTTGACCGACAGCTCGTACTGTAATTCGATCGCCCTACCGTTCCGAATTGTATTCGCAACGTGCCCAGCGGGAACAATCATCGACACCGTGCGCTGAATTACCTCGGACCTTGCAATCTTTTCATTGACGGAAACCTTGGCTTCATGTACGACTTTGTTCCGGGTGATGGCATTCTGCTTGATACCCTTCTGCGATGGAAGGCGAATGGTCAAGGTTTCCATCAGGGTGAGGATAAAGGCGCGGACTTTGAGCGGCTTGGGACGTGAACATCGGAGCGTTGCATGAATTTCGATGCGGTCTCCTGGTCCAAATGCCGTGTAAGGCCGTGATACGGACAATTCCATTTCCTCAAATACCGTTTGTCGGACTTCTGGAACATTGTAGATTGGCCATGCAGCGAGTAACTCCATCTTTCCAATGTATATCGGCTTGATCACTTGGGTAATAGGCGTGCTCTCTTTCCGTAACAAGCCGCTAATTTTCAAAAACATTTTATTAGCGAAGGTGAATCCATCTCCGTGACGTAAAACTGCGCCTACGATTTGGGCTTGTGAAAGAAATTTGCCTGCAATTCATACCGGATCGCTCCGCCTTTCTGCTTCAGCTCGACAGATCCTGGGAGATTCAGCGGTAAAGGAATATAAAACTGTGCAGAAAAACGGTAAATTTCAGTGACATGTGTCCGTAATGCAGCGGGTCAGTAGTATTTGCATACCCTGTAGTCTGCCTGTGGAGGATATAATGCCGCTCATCAGTATCCTCATTGCGAGCCCTCTGTGAAGGCTTACATTTGTAGCATACTCCCATTCTGAACCGTTCGAGGCTGACCAAACGCTGATGGGTGAACCGATCGGAGAAGCGACGACTTGAGCTACGAATGACGCTGGGTTATTGTATACTTCGGAATAGACCAAAGCAAAAAGTGCGCTTACTGCTGCCTGGAAGATGCTCAACCTGAATGAACTCGATCTGAATCTGCTTCGCCTTTATTTGATCCTTCCCAATCCGAACTTCCAGTAGCTATCCAACGCGCATCGCATGGTTATCAGCCTACGTCGTCCCCACCTGATTGTGGAACAGACTTCGGAATCTCACCCCTTGAACTGCTGGAGGTTTGCGATGGGGAGATCCGATGATTCCAGGGTATCCTGTTTCGGGAGATATCTGAATGCTCAGGCTATCCGCACAGGCGCAAATGAGTAAGGTGAACAAGAACGAACCTTGAACGTAGGGTAGATTGGGTAGCGGTTGAAAGTTACTAGATGATATGCGCAAACGGAGAGTGTCAGGGAAGGGTATGGATCATGGGATGCTATGTATACCACTAACAGTTTCACATTCTGAGACATCCTGAAGCCTTGTTCCTCCTTGAAGACTCCTCTGCCTGTTCCTAATTCTCACCTCTCCGACGTAGGGGTCTCGCAATCTGAAGAAAGGTCGCTCTATGCGGGACTGGCGGTAACGACGACCCATCTGTCTACCAGAGCTGAAAGAAGCAGGAGTATGTGTAGTCTGTTGTGTTTGTCAAGTCGCCGATCGGGGTGATCGTCATCGAGCTCTATTCGGTCACGTGCAGACGGATTTCAGAGGGAACCGACGTTTCTATACCCTCGAGTGTTGTGTTGTTCTTTGAGCTGGGAGGTGGTATCCAAAGTCTGATCTATGAGACTGTTCGACTTCTTTCTAGCGGAGCCATTCGAAAAAAGTCGCGTTTGCCAATCTTCCGGCGAAAAAAGTAATGTCGTTTGACTGGTGAAAACTCGCGCTGCTTCCATCGGCTCAAGGTCCTCTCTCGACGCACCTGATTCGACGGTGAGCCTTCGCTCTCAAAAATGGCGGACAAGGAAGCGGTACGGCTAGCGGAGCGTATCGTTCGCGGTGCCTTTGGCGATCTTGTAGGCGTAAGTACAATTATGCGGACTGATAGCGCGATATACATCTGTGATCTCACATCTATGCTTCTCAAGAACGTCGCCCACGTCCTGCTTAACAAAGGCCGGCTGAATCTGGTGGAAATATGTCATTACACCAAGCTCAAAACTCGTTCGGCCCAAGGCGTCCTGATCGCCTTGATACAACACAACCTCGTATGGTTTAGCGAAGTTCCACAGGGGGAGAAGTTTGTAGAGTTTTTCGAATTCAACCTCAAAGAATGCCTGTTACGTTTGCGATGGGGCAGGATATTGGCACTCACAGAGGACGAACTCGGTAGCGACGTAAGTATTTGTTATCCTTTTGATGTACTGCGGTACTTATCCGATCTTCCGTACGCAGGCAATGCACATTGTGAGACTGATACTGGGAAGGGGAAAGATGCGATTGCCGGAAATCATTTCGGACATGGGAGTAGAAGACATAGCAGAGAAGGGTCCCAGGGAAACCCGTAAGTACATTCCCACCGCCGATGGACGAGCACAAGGCATACTCATAGGTCTACCGCAATAGGTCGTTTACAATTATCTAGACTGGTATTCGACCTGTTATCGACCTCTCATATCGTTCCCATAACCGCGAAATTGCATCAAGCGCCTTTTGACGAGATGCTGCAGAGGAGGAGGGTATGTGCATCAAGTCAATTTTACTCCGGGTCCTTTGAGCTAAAGACTATTTCCAGGCAGCGGAAAAGGATCTGGGTCTCGTGTCCGCTCGGCAACTCAAGGAAATCAGAACCAAGGTTATGGAGGATATACGTCAAGAACGACGGGCTGAGCAGGACACCGAGACTGCTATTCTCCGAGCACAGAAGAAGAAATCTAATGGCGTCACTACCGAGAGTTCAGATAAAAAGGCAAGTGAACGGCAATGTTAGCCAGGCTCTCAATCTCACGTTCCCGGTTGTTCCCAAATCAGATCAAAGGAGGAGAATATGCCGATCAAGTCGATCCAGCGGCTCACCTGCGTATCAATTATGAAAAGTATGATCTCAAGCTTAGGAACAAGGTGAGTCGGGGAATCGCCTCGCCGGGCGATACATGGCGCTGACTACAAGCCGTGCCCTAGCTGGTTGAAAGTGCAGTGGCCTCGAGATGGAATCGTCCAGCAGGATATGTGATGAAGGCTATTCTGCAGGGGACCGCAGAGACGCAAACATATATGCGACAGACGTTGTCTGGTGAGTATGAGTGAGGTCCAGCGCATCTCGCGTTCCTGATCTCAAGTACGCCCTTATAGGTCCCGTTTCGGTACATGGACTGCATCAGCTGATGACGGATAACGAGAAAGACACCCTCGCACTGGGATTCGGTGCCAAGGTCCCTGCGAAAAAAGAACGAACGGGAGAACTGCTCGCAGCATATGCGGCGCTACTTTCAGGCGACGACGACGGAAGCATGACCAAGAACGACAGCGTTTTCCTCGAAAAGGATACATCGACGAGCAGATCGAGCGGTAACATGTATCGGGTCATGTTTGAGCAGACCTGTGGAACCATGAAGCGACAGCTACTTGAGCAGGTCGTGGAGCAGAATTGGGGTCCGAGGGCCAAGCGGATTGTCAAGGTTATGCTGCATGGCGGTAAAATGGGCGAACAAAGCGTGAGCATCCCGAAAATCGCGGCTTGTGGTATATGCTAAGTTCCTATGACCCGGCGTCACCAGATCTCGACTACGGCGATGATCAACCTTCAAGAGTGCCGAGCGCTTCTCGGCCAGATGCATGAATCGTCGCTCATCGAAATTCAGCAGATTCCACGAAGTGCAGACCGTGCAGCCAACCGAACCATCTTTCTGTACTATGTCGACCTGTCGCACGCCTACGCGTCAATCTTGTCATTGCTCTACAAGACACTTGGAAACTTGGCACAACGTCGGCAGGCCGAGCTCGAGAAAAATAAGGATATGTTGGAGAGGGCCAACCGATCCGACGTTCTTGCCAACAGGGATCTGCTAAGCCACAGGGATGCGCTGGATCTCGCTGCGTTGGAGGAAATTATGGATAAGATTACGACGGCAGAGCTGAGAACAGAGTTGAACGTGTTTATTCTCAGGGACTTGCCTGGAGGACCAGAGGCAGTGAGGTATGATCTCCTTTGCAGTTTGACCCGGAGCTTAGCTGAGTGGGCGATTATTATTATCTTATAGGTTTGACGATCCCTTTTCAATCTAGCCTTACGCCGTTCTAGCTAGGGATATAGGCGCGAAGCAACGATTGTACCACTTTGGGATCAACCGGCAATACGATAATTATAACATAACGATACATTCATGGCAGCATCACTTATGTCTTGAAAACTGCTCGGTGGCATAAAACGGCGACGACGCCGACGGACGACGGCGAGGGGAGCGTGTTGAAGTAGAATCTATCCCCTTCCGAAGTCCGAGTTGCGATATCGGTCTTTGGCGGTTAAGCGGTTAACGGTCCAATCTGGCAATGGCATTCTGTCTGGTTTGGACAGCGTTATAAAGCTCGTTGCTCGGTGTGGACCGACTGCAGGTGTCGCGAGGCTTCGACGGGGGGGCGGCTGGATGGGCAGCTATGGGAAGTCGTGGGTAGCTATGAGCGGGGGAGGGCAGAGCAGACGGCAGCGTGAAGCTCGACATGAAGAAGAGCCAACCTGCGAGTCCGGCGGCTCGTTTCGTCGCACTTTCAGGTATTACCCATCCACATCATGGACGTCGTTCGCTGATCTCTGACCACTGCTCTCGCCAGCGACACCCAGATACTATGAAACAAATTATCAAAAGGACAGGAGTCAAGTACCTAGACAAGTACGAGTAGAAAGATAGCTCAGTAGATAAGAGGAGCCGGTCCGACCGTTGTTTCGGGCCCAAATTTCCGGTTGCCTCTGGAGATAAGGATTACGGTTCGCCGGGTGCGGGTGTCCGACTTGCAGTTAGATAGGGAAGTAACAGTGATTTACGAATACCCGCTATTACTTGCCTGGCAGTGGAACTGTGCGAAATACGATGGCGAATTCTGGGATGGTTGGGCTCGAGCTAGCCCTGTCGCTACTTGGCGATGGCGCTTTGTCTGCCCAGGATAAGGACATAACCGTGGCACGGCAGCAAGACGCCTAGGGAAGACATAATGTCGGTCGAGTAGCTGTCGTCGCAGGGCGTGTCCACACCTTTTCACTGTGTAGATCGCGGCGTTATCAAAGTACGCCTGAGGGTTCGAAGCTGCTCGAAAGATGCTAGTGATAGATTCGTAATACGAGCTTGAAATGAATTTTGTCATTATCGCGGTGCATTTTGGGGGCTTGAGCTCCACCGCCGATTCGGCCCAAAAGGCGCCCTCGTGTCCAAGGCAAGTATGACGCTTGGGGACACTAGGCCCGCTTGCCTGCCAGGGAACGCCCGGACAACTGGGCCGGCTCACAGCGCGCAGTGCGGATGAGAAGCGGTTGAGCGCAAACGAGCCCCAGCGGTTTGCCATTCCGCGTCCGCCATACCGCCATGGCAAATCATGTCAGCCGCCCCCTTTGACGAGTATATCATCGTCAACGACATCTTTACAGTCGTCACAGCCGTCCGCCCGTCTCTGCTGTCGTACCACTTTGCTTTCCACGCTCTGCACTTATCCGCATTCATAAGGTAAGGCCAGGTTTCGTCCCGCAACTCCGCCTTGACCAGGAAACTCACCCAATCCACTTATTTCAGAAATCACAAAATGTCTACCTCTTTGGAACAATTGAAGTCGAGCGGCACCGTTGTCGTCTCCGACTCGGGAGACTTTGAGAGTGAGCCGGGAATTTGAGCAGTTTACCGGTGTTGCCTCTGCTGACGGTACATCCTTATCTCATCAGCTATCGACGTCTACAAGCCCCAGGATGCTACCACCAACCCCTCCTTGATCTTGGCTGCTGCCAAGAAGGAAGGCTACGGCCGACTTATCGACGTCGCCGTCAAGTACGCCAAGGAGAAGGGTGGCGACATTGACACCCAGGTCGAGAACGCAACCGACCGATTGCTCGTTGAATTCGGTCGAGAGATCCTCCAGATCATTCCCGGTCGAGTTTCCACCGAAGTCGATGCTGCTTTGTCCTACGACACCCAGGCCACCATCAACAAGGCCAAGCACTTGATCGCCTTGTATGAATCTGTCGGTATCAAGCGAGAACGGGTCTTGATCAAGATTGCGTCCACCTGGGAAGGTATCCAGGCTGCCCGACACTTGGAGCAGAACGAGAACATTCACTGCAACTTGACCTTGCTCTTCGGTTTCGGTCAGGCCGTCGCTTGCGCCGAAGCTGGTGTCACCTTGATCTCTCCCTTCGTCGGTCGAATCCTCGACTGGTACAAGAAGCAGAACCCCAACGCCGACTACGCCGGCGAGAAGGACCCCGGAGTTCAGTCTGTCCAGAAGATCTTCAATTACTACAAGCAGCACGGATACAAGACCATCGTCATGGGTGCTTCTTTCCGAAACATTGGTGAAATCAAGGCCCTCGCCGGTGTTGACTACTTGACCATTGCCCCCAAGTTGCTCGAAGGTAGGTTGCCCAAGTCTCTCTTCTGATCCCAGCTCAGGGCTAACATGTACCGCTACTTCAGAATTGCGAAACTCCAATGAACCCGTCCCCAAGAAGCTCGAGTCGGAAACCGCCGACCGAGCTCCTATCGAGAAGGTCAGCTACGTCGACGACGAGGAGAAGTTCAGGGCCGAATTGAAGCACGAGAGAATGGCCTACGAGAAGGTACGGCGTTTTCTCTTGTCGTGCACCGAAAATCTTGCTAACCGACTTTTGCATCACAGTTGGCGGAAGGTATCGAAGGTTTCGAGAGGGACGGAGCTGCGCTCAAGGAGATGTTGAAGCAAAAGCTTCAGTAAACGCGTTCCTGCGCCTGAATTTTCCCTTGACTTCCTTCTTCTTGCTGCTGGGCTGAGAAGCCTTTCATCCATACACTCGCATACGACCTCCATTGTACAAAATAGCCGTTCGTGACTTAGGTTGACGAAAATGCACAAAAATATTAGACTAGATCGATTCGCTTCCCGTCCCCTGTCGCAGTTTCGTATATTGTTTTTCCGTTGCCCCCTTCAATAAGATTCTGAAGATGTGTACGAATTGATAATGACGTCAAGCCTCAGTGATACATCTATCTGTATCGAAGCCGAAACACAAGGACCTCCTACACCGCGAGATAATAATCTATAACAACTGGACTGTGTCTACGGATAATTGCCGGAACGATTTCTTACAGCTTACTGCGAGTGATGTCTTTGCGCGTCACAGTGGCCGTGATGAGACCACTGGGGTCAGCGACAGGGTGGAAAACTTCAGCACCTCCCTGACGACCGAGGCCATTCTCCAGGTTGAACGGTGTAAGGTTGACGGCGCTGAAGGAAAGGAGTCCAAGGTAAGATGGCTGTCCACACATTGCCGAAAGATTTACTCACATGTAGTGCTTGTTCGGGTAGGCATACGTGACGCTCTTGACCGAAGGAGACTCCTTCAAGACTCGCTGGGCTGTCTTGTACATAGTAGCCTGTACCGAGGCAGACTCATCGGTCGCAAACACCTCGAGCGTCGCCTTTCTCGCCTTCTTGTAGACATTCTGAAAGTCGGCGAATTCGTTGATCTTACCGAGGTTCTCGATGGAGAGGGGAACGTTCGGAGGTAGTTGTATGTCGTATTTGAGATCAACGCTAGTCGAGAATAGACGGTCGTCGACCTCTATGTGCGGGAACAGAGGATTTGCGTTAGAGTTGTCGATGTGGCGAGAAGATCGCGAGAAACTCACCTGGAAGAGTAGTGTACTGATCTCTGTGGAAATTGGAGAAGCTGGAACCGGTCGTCTTCAAGACTATTAAACGCAAGAAGACAGATCAGAACAGAGGTCAACGAGAGCAGAATCTGTTGTTGTACAACGTACCCAGCAAGTCTTTCAAACCGACTCTGACATATCCCGTCGTCTTGCCCTTGCCTGCACTGGAATCGGCACACGCCTCGACAACACCCTTCTCATCCCCGTCTCGCTCAAACGCCCAACCGTGGGGCTTGCCATCAACCTCTATTCTTGACCATTTGTGCGATTGCAAATCGACGAAACACTTTGAGATGTGTGGGTAGGTCGAGGTGAAATGAAGAGCGATGTGAAGTGCAAAGGCGGGAGGGTTGTGTACGTGCGGCGAAGTTTTGGATAGGACTATTCGTAGTCAAGCAAATCAGCAGATCAACGAGCTACCCAGCGACGCAGAAATTCAGCGGAGACCCACTGTATACGGTGTTCTTCACAGTGTCCGTTGCGACAACGACACTGTTATCAGCCTTTGTGTAGCTGGTTTCGATATCGCCTTCCAGCATCACCCGAGCGGTGTATTCTGCGTAAGAGAGACCGCCCTGTGTTCAGCGAAACACCGGAAAATAGCGCAGAGGCAGTACGTACCGATAACGTGATGAACGTTGCCTTCGCGAGTGACCCGACAGACCCGCACGAGATCCTTTCCATACCTAGCGGCGGCCAGATAACCGACTTCTTCGGCCATGTTGTAGGTGTATAGGATGACAAGATTGGCGTGAGGGAAGGAAAACACGAGTCTGTAGTGAGCAGAAATCGGATGGCTTGGGTGGAGAGACTGCTTGAGCCCCTAGCTATATAACCGTGAAAGGGAACGCTGTCAACTTGGACCTCGAGGACGGACGGAGGACCTGTCCGATGAGCTCGGGCTGGGCAACCGGGGTGAGTAATCCGCTTATCTCGGTCGGGACTCACAAAGTAAACAAGAACAAGAAGGAGCGGCGCGTTGAGCGGGACTACATAGCTGTCAGTCTATCTTTACGTTCTAGTATCATGGTATGTTCGACTGTATACGACATAGATATCGATACCTTCGATGGAGGGCCTTAGCTCTATGCCATCATCTTCACGCCTGGAAATGATATCAGGCACTGGAACGGCGATGAAAGCAACGACTGGTAGGATCAGCTGCGACTCATGGGGGACCCTTGAGAAGCTCCTGAAGAAGAGCTGTGCACAATAACCAGCGCTGCTAAGTGGATCGCTTCTCCACGGCAGAATTCCCGCGCGCACGACAGCGGGTTTGTTGGAACAACGAGCGTCCAAGAGAAGACGTTAGGTGCCTAGACACCTGAGTCTTATTAAACCGCAACACGGCGAGGGGTGGGTGAGAGAGATGGACGGCTTTGTGGCTGGACTGATGTGGCTGATCCCTACAAGGTGACTTCAGTTTACCATATGGCGTCTCTATATCACTACATCGCAATTACGACATACCATACAACAAGAAAAAACAACATCCCACGCTCTCCGGGTAACCATCGCTGAGGCTTCACCCTGAACCTGTCAACCATGTTGTGATTCAAAAGACAGGCGGAACACGGAGCTCATTTCACCACACCTCCCATTTCCTTACACATTGGCAGCGTTAATTGTGTTGCTAGAGTCGTCGCTCATACCCTGAGGGGCAGAGGTAAGCAGCAGCGAGTCATCACCAGGCGAAGCTGGTCTCTCCCCGTGTTGATGGGCTCGACTCGATCCGCTGCGGTCCAAAGCTCGGTCAGCGCCCGGTGCTTGTCCTGTGCTGGTCTTCTGTATCGCCGCGGCCGGGTCGTTTGTGACTATATCCTGTATGGCGGTCTCGATCTTGTCAATTCTGTCGCCCATTGCATTCACTGAGAAGATAGGGCGGGGTCGCGATTAGTATACAGGCTTTCTATTGGAATGAACCAGTGTAGGACTCACTCCGGTCTCTAGTGACGTAGACCCATGTTCAGTGGAGATTATCAGCATGACCGCGTCCGTATCACTTTGCTTCTTCACTACTTACAGCACATCTTGCGACATTTCGTCGAACCTCGCTTCGAGATCCGCCAACATGTTATCGATCTGCAACCCGCCATCAGCTGCAGAAGACGATGAAGACAAACGCTCAGAACGCACAAATACGGTCAACTCTCCAGGCGATTTGACTGCCTCGAGGCTGGTTGCGCGCTGATTCGCTGCTACTGCCGCCGCGGTTGCCTGATCATCAGGCCTTTTGCGATCCAGCGCTGACACCGGTACAGTCGGGGCCATCTGACTTCTTCCTCTTCCCGAGATATCTGTCATGATCAACGATGTCGGCGGATGATAACTGGGTGTGGGTGAATAGGGTCGATATCGGTATTCGGTGCGCTATGGCTGCTTGACGAATTCGGTGGGATGTTGCGACTTATCCCGCTTGCCAAAGGTAGATTCCGCCGGCAATGGAAACGTCTGTGGCGGTTGGCTGCTTCAAGTTGTTCAACGGCTACGATACGGAGGGTTCGGAACAGGTCATTATGTTTATCAGCAATCGTTACTTGGATGCGACGAAGGTTGCCGAACAGTTGCAGCTCTTCGAACCAACTTACAGTGAGGTAATGCTTTGGGTGATCGAAGCAGGTGAGACAATATTCAACAACAACACTATAACAACCCTGAATTTATGAGTACCTGCGACCAACTACTCGTAGTCTCATCCCTTGTTGCACCTTCTTCACACCTCCTCGATGTTCGTCGAAAATCAGCGCAGCTTGAACGCTGTAGCTTACTGTAAGGCGGCGCGAGCCCAGTGCGATTCCCGTTTCGACCGAAAGTCTATCAACCTCAGCTGCAGGAAAGCGGATGCCTTGAGTCACCCTCACACTGGGCACGAATTGCTTTCAATGCATTATGTACAACACGAATGGCTTGTTTACAACGTCTGGTTTTAACAGTGCTCTTGATTGAAGCACATGGCGAAATGCTCCGCCTGGACTGATAACATCTAGCAGCTCTCAGGGCCAGGGTCTGATCGATTGGGCTTCTGTCAGAACTCCCCGTAGTCGCTTCCAGCATCGGCGTATGCAGAAACGTCAAAGTCGTATGAGTCTCGGACAACCTCATAGGCGTCATCATTGGCGACACCTGTCGCCATAGGCAAGTAATCATCGTCATCGTCCTTCTTGTCCTCTTTCCCCTCGTCGACGTAATCGTCTTCGGAATCGTCCTTGTTTCGATAATCATCGTCGTCCTTGTTGGAGTCGTAATCACCCTCATTGACTGCACCGGCGTCCACGGCGGCGTGTACCAAGCTCCGTCCGAATTCCTTTCGCAGGACCGGATCGATTTCGAACATGGGATCGCTGTCTTCACGGAAGGATTCCTAAAAACGCAGAATTTGGGAACTCAACTACCGATCGACGGTGAATCACATCGAGACAACTTACCAGCACTTCTGCCAACCTGGCCGAATTCATCTTCTCGACGGGATCCTTCTTTACCCCCAACAGACCAGCCACCCTCCAGTCCCGCTTGGACGCAATATCCAAGGCACGTCTGCTGTAAGCGGTTTCCTTTCGAACGTATTTGTCCAGTCCCTTGGCATTCCACAGTTCCAGTCTAGCTTTCTGAAAGTGCTTGTCGCCGAGATAACCTTCTAGTTCCCCATCGTCGAAATGTGCATCATCGTCGGATCCGATGGCGGGACAATTGATGTCAGAGTCGTCAAGCATTGCTTTTGCCATGGTCAGGCTCGTCGGAAATCGGTGAAGAGGGATTGCTGCGGGGTCTCTTCCGTTCCGAAGATGTCGTCTCAATAACCAAGCGTCATCACGGTCCTTGATGTCATCGGAATCGGCCGCGTTATCCGACTCCTGAAACTGCGCTTCCTTTTCCTGAGCTTGCCATGCCTTCAAGAGTCGAAGAACGACTGGCAAACGATCACAGTCGCCAGCATCAGCCGATGCGAAACGTCTTTGTCCGTAGACCAGGCGACCGGACTTCAAAAAATCCTGGTTCTTGATGCCGACACCGGTGCCTCGCTGAATCTGCTGTCGGGACCGTTCCCTTACTTGCTTTGCCGTCATTCGTTGTCCCATTTTTCGTAACCTTTCCTCGTGCATACGACGATCCGCGGCGGGGCTTCCGCCAAGTTTCGCTCTTCTCCGCCGTTTGGCCGGTGGTACCGTCTCACCCCCAGCTTTCACTTCGGATGTTTTCCGTTTCTTTCCGTTGAATAGAGCCGGGCCGCTCGTTGAAGAATCTTGTTCATCCCCCGAAGCAGCCAGACTTCCAGTATCAATTACCTCGCGATCCCCTGAAGGTGGTCCGACAGCAGCAGTTCTAGTGGTATCGAGCGGGAGTGATATTGATCGCGTATGATTCTCCGCTTGAGCACTAGGCGACATCGGTAGTCGGAATGCCCCGGCTGTAGAAATGGGAACCGAGAAGGAGCAACTGAGAATCGCATTCTCCTCACAGCGCATGTCCGTGTCGACAATCCGGGAACTAGGCGACGGCCTGCCGTTCTGGGATTGACTGGCTTCACCATGCGATGGCTCAGGCGCAGGGGTACCCGAGTCGCTGCCTTTGGAGGAAGACGATTCAGGCGTGTCTGAAGCCGGGTCGGCATTTGGGATAGGTGGTAGAAAGGCTGAAAGCGCTTCCTGAAGACGAGCCTCCACGTCCCTCTTGATCCCATTATCGTTTCGTCTTTCCAAATCCTGCTCAAGCCTCTCCCACAAGGCGTCCATGTTGTCCAAGACATCAGGCAGCAACAAGACGAATACCTGGCCCATGGGCATGATTCGCGCCATCCTTCCCTGCCAGGGTTCTAGTAATTCTGGAATAACTCGGGCTTTGCCAATGTGAGGAAGATAGAAGGCGAGGTCCATGGTCACTCGTTCGATTTCTGAAGCTCGGGGTTGCCAGGATCGAGCATTGATATCTAAATGTTTGCTGAGTTGGCTGGTGAATAAGCGGGTTCGATGTAGATGTACCTGACATGCTGTCTGCAAGCCGATAAAGACCGAGGCGATGGTACAGTACTCGGCCGTGCGACCTTGCCAGACGCCAGTGACTTCCCCAAGCCGTTCCACTCGTTCAGCAATGGCGTACACAGCATCGGATCGCGGATGGTACGCCATGCAGAATTGTCGAGTACTAGAGAGGTACTTGTCCTTTGAGACGTCCTCGTCCAGATCGGTCCTTTCGATAAACTTTCGTCCAATCTCCTCCGCCACCCGAATGACATTCAACGCATACTCATTGACTCCTCGATAATCGGCGTACGGCTTGCCCAACGTTTTGCATATCAGTCGTACATCCTCCTGCACACGGAGGAGGCTCTTGCCAATCACGGACTAACCACACGCAGGCTATCAGCCCTCAATCGAATTAGGGGGAAGAGACAAGAAGCCAAGGAAATCTTACCGCAACCGTAACATCCGACACCTGGTGACCGGCTTCCCTAGCAGCGACCAACGCGACCGTCACGGCGAGATTTCGCACCGTGTCCGTGACCCTCTTTTTCGAATGCTTCTCGCGCATCAGCTGTAGGATGTTCCATGCTCTTTGCGCCACAACTTCGGGTAGATGCAAGGTATTACGTACGCAAGCAAAGAGGTGGCGATAGAGGTCAGACTGTAAGCAATCATGGATAAAAAATTAAGTCGGACTTGAAGCATTGATATCCTTTAGGCGTCATGATCACTCACTTCGGACTTTAACACATATGCAGATGCAGATCGAGCATTTCCGCCAGTGGATCGCGTGCTCAACCCCTGCCGAAAATCTCGAATCGCCGGATTGGTGAAATAAACTTCGGTCAAGGGATTGACGTATTCGCCCTCATTGCGAAACCTAGCAGACTGATTTCCTCTTCGTACATGACCGCAATGTCGGCAATTGTACTCGTCATTGTCGTATACCCACGGATCAACGGCCTGGCATTCGGGACAGACGTCTGCGGCCGCAACATCTCCTCCGACATCCTCCATCTTGACAGCCCTCGAGACGATCAAGAGCGAGACAAGAAAGTGCGAAACTAGGTTTCGAAACGTGGGGGTGCGAGTCTTGTGCTCAGCAATGATATCTCGAGTGTGCAAAGGCTGTTAAGACAAAGATGCGACTCTTACTTTGCCATGATGTCGCGCTCTCGACCTCCTTTCCTCTTTCTCCTTGTCGTGCGATCCGCTACGTCGTCGTTTGGAGGCTGCAACCGGTTTTTTCGTTGCTGATCTAAGCCTGCGATGGTGTTGCTTTGGCCTCTGGTGCCACGCTTGAGGGAGTAGCTGCTGCAACATGGCAGGGAAAGGTCAATATCCAAGGTCCATCTTCCGATTTATGACAAGAACCGCCGGTTCCTGCAGGACCAGGTGCTCCCGACGCAAAAGCGCCCTCTGTCGCGCTTCGTCATGGTGTCCATAGGAGGGCCATGCCAGTGACTATTATACTCGTTCTGTGATTCCCTTGTTGAAGCTGGCAGCGCTGTTTCTTGGTCATCTCTGCGCCAGCGCACCTTCAAGTCTAGCACTTATCCTGGTTCGTCATCTGGGGCAATCATAACCCTCCCGTTCCGGCTGCGAGATGGCGGCTCCCCACGATGAATCTCAACAGCTGCAAGGCGTCTCGACAGGATCGCAGCAACAGCAGCAACAGGATGAAGGGTCGATCGCGCACGATATTATGAAGACCGTGATGGAGGAGCAGGCGTACCAGGATCTGAATGCCAAGGTGACCGATCTGGAACGAGAGTTGGCCAAGGAGCGACAGGAGAAGGAAGAGGCCATATCGGCCAGGAAAGAACTTGGTATGCCCATTTTGCTCCACGTATAGGTCTATAATGGCTTATTCCTGAATTCCTTGGAAACACAGCGATTCTGAATGCTCAGCTAGAAGAGGCCAACAAGAGAGCGCAGACATCGTATGTGTCCACATCGGCGACCATACGCGAATACGAGACGCGGATCAGGGTATGTTCGGTTTGCGGTTGGAGTCCGCAACTCAGCACTGATGTATACATGCCTTGCTTGACAGCTTCTTGAAGAGGAAAAGACAGAGTTGGCACAGGATTGCAGTCGATTACAGGAGAAGAGTAAAAACGACGACAGTAAGCGGATGGCGAGATTCGTACGGGTGATCGGATATTGACTTCTGTAATTCTCTTCAGACCTCGTTTCAAAGTACAAGGAGAAGATCGACTCGGATACCCGTCAAATTAGGCAGCTGGATATCGAGCGGAACGAAGCCGAACTTGCCAAGAGTAAATTCCAGGTGAGCCCTGAGCTTTCTATGAGTGCGCGACGAGTGTAGCAAAGACTCACTGCAAGCGTGATTGCAGCATCAAAATAATGTCTTGAATGCGGCTCTGGATATCGCACGCAAAGATGTGGAAGTGTACACAAAGGCGCTGATGGAGAAGGAGACAGAGTTCTCCAAGTATCGAACCGATAATGTAAGCAGCTCCCGAGTGATCCCGTTTCGTCTTACCGATCTTTGATTCCGCGGCACCGCAGTATCTCGAGTTGCAGAAAGTCATGGCAGAAAGGGATAGGGAATCACAAGCTCGATCACAAGCGCAATCCTCCGAGCGCGTCCTCCGAACACAGTATCAAGTCAACGCTGAAGACCTCAAAAAGGCGCATGCCGAGATCCAGGAGCTCAAGAATCAGCTCGGCAGTAAAACAGCAGACTTCAAGAACGACGCATCGTTCCTTCAGCAGCGCGTAACTGACCTGCAAAACCAATCCAAGGCAGACCGACAGATGGTGGATGAATTGGAGCAAGCAATGAGGGAAGAGGCCGAGCAACACGAGTTGGCGAAAGCTGAGATGCAAGAGGCGCTTGATAGGGCAAAGTCACAGCTGACAGAGGCTCAGACCAAGATGCAGGAGATGGCGAAAATGGTCGAATTGTTGGGTGCGGATCGAAAAGCCGGGACAGGCGGGAGTATCAGTGCCACGGCCGATCTCACGATTGCGTTGCAAAGCGGGACGGCAGACTCGAGGACTGTCCGGCAGGCTTTGGCAGACGCTGTCGTTTTGCAAGGCGAGGTGGAAAAGTTGCAAAAGGAGAATGCCAAGTTGGAGGCTATTTGTCGAACTGTCCTACAGGAAATCAACGAAAGGGTACGTTGCGATACTGGTGGAAAGCTTCCTCAACTCGCAACTAATCTCGTTGGTTGGGTTGATAGAAACCGGCACTAGATAGACAGCGGGCGGAATGGGAACAGATGAAGGTGGACTGCGCTGAATTGGCTGGTCAATTAGCGGAAACCACGGAAGCCAAGAAAGCTCTCGAAAGTAAACACGCAGAAGTACAAGACGCTCAGGGAGCATCTCTCGAAGAGAACAAAGTCCTCCAGCGTCAAGTCTCTGATCTCAGTCTCCAATTGCGCAATATCCTTCGACAACTCGCCATTCGTGACGATCCTGCTTTGGCTTTCGAGGCGTTTGACCCAGTGGACGGTTCCCTCAAAGATGAATCCGACATTGATCTCGTCATCACCAATAGCCTCGTCATGTTTAACAAGTTGCCGGAACTACTCGAGCTGAACAAGCGATTGCTGAGGATGACTCGCTCGTTGGGACAAGAGTTGGAAAAGAAGGAAAAGGCTGATGTGGCGGGCGATGTCAACGGGCACGTGGGAGATCTTGATGAAGCCGCTGAAGTGATCGGAGAATTGACGTCCAAGATTCAGCAGCTGGAAGCCGAGATTCGAGGCAACGATGCTGAGGTCTCCTTGATCACCAAGGAACGAGACATGTTCAGCCGTATGCTGGTACAAGGCCGGCTTCTTGGTATGCCCCTGGAGAGTTTGAAGTCGGAGGATAACGGAACAGTACAGGGTGTTCTTCGAACAATAAGGGCGGAATTTGACCACCACCGAGAGGATCTGCAAAAAGAGCTTCACACTGTTCAAACGCGGTTGGACCAAAAGTCAAACGAGCTGCGGGAGGAAAGCAACAAGTTGGCTGATGCTCTTGCATCATTGCGTCACGAGCAAAGTAAGACGCAATAGTCCGTGCAGCGTTTTGCCTTCTACTGACCGTCTTCACACGTCGTCAGGTCAAAACCAGATGTTGGTTCAGAGGCAAGCGCAAGATCAGACGGAAATCACGAACCACTTGCAATCGATCGCTCAGCGAGACACTGAAATCCGAAACTTGCGGCTGGACGTTCAGAAGGTACGCTTTATCGGTGTTTCCCCACCCCTCTCGTTCCACCCCCCTCGCCGACCATGCTGACTCTCGTTCACCCCGGTTAGCTGTCTGACGACGCTATTGCCATTCGTCAAGAGAAAGCATCTGTTCAAGCCTTGCTTGATTCAGCTAACGCCCAGCGCAAGATTCTAGAGGTACGGGTAATGCACATCTTGCCCTTGTGTTTACGTGCTAATCGCTTTCCTCGACAGGCCAACGAAAAGGCGCTCAATGAGACAGTCACACAGCTTACAGTGGAGAAGGCTCGCTTCGATCGGGACTTGAGCACTCGACAGCTCATGGCCGACCAAGAGGTCATGCTGGTTCAGCAGTCCAAAGCCAGTATTGAATCCGCCAATGCCAGCCTGCGGCGTGACCTGTGAGTTGCGTAATCTACGAGTATTCCAGAAGAGACTTGACTGATGTTTCATGTCTTAGGGAGAACACCCGCGCAGAACTAGTACGGGAACAAGCAGCTCATCGGGCACTCCTAGTAAGTGGCTATCCGGCCCGGTGTAGTGACTTTCTGCTGATGACTCATGTCGCAGAGCACCAACGCGTCGGGACAAGAATTGAGGGCCGCACAGGAGCGAATTCAGCAACTCGAACAAGCTGCCTCGGCGCTCACTACTCAGCATGCGAATGCCGTCAAGACTTTGCAGGCTGAAGCAGAAACTCAAAAGGCTGCGCTTGAAGCACAGAAAGGCGAGACCGAGATCCAGAGGGATAGGACTGAAAAGGCTACAGCGATCGGCCTCAAGCACCAGCGATTTGTGAACGAAATGAGGAACACGGTGATGCCCAACCTGAAGACAGAACACGAAAAGGCTTTGGCGGAAATCCGCTCGAGCGTCGAATCGTTGACTACGCAACTGGAAGGAACGCGCGCGGAATTGGAGACGGCTCAACGCGAGGTTACCCGACTTCAGGGCGAGGTTTCTACCAGAGATGCTCAAATAACGAGTCTGCAGGCGGATGTTGCAAGCGCTTCAGCAGCCGATACGCCAGCAAAGACAGACACGTCACCAGACGTCGCTGCGATCCAGAGTGTTCTCGACGTGGCCCAGCGCAGAATCGCCGAGCTCGAAACGGAGATTCGCAATGCTGCTTCGAGCGCCCAACAATCTCTTGAGACAAAGTCGACCGATGACTTGCAAACGCGTCTGCAATCTGTTGCAACTGAATTGGATCTTGCCAACAAGAAAATTCAAGAACTCCAGGCTGATCTGGTAGGTCATGCCATCATTTTTTTTGTCACCCTTTGCTTAAAACACTTTCCGTCCAGGCAACGGTCCAGACGCAAACGCAGCAGACGATATCAGAATTACAATCCAAGCTTGTAAGTTACTCTGCTTGTGTACCTTGTTGTCGGGATCGTTATTCACTAGACCATAAGTAGAACGAAGCAGAGTCGCAGAATCAGACAATGACACAGCGCGTCCAGGTATTGGAAGAGATGCCTTCCGTAAAACGCCCTGCCACTGGGACAGCTCAAGACACCACCACCGCCGACAACTCGGCCAACGCTGAAGCGTTGAAGGCCTTGCAAGCCGAATACGACGCATACAAGGTGGCTCAGAATGAGAGGTACACCTCCAGTGTCAGTAGGGTGAACCTGACGAACGTAAGTCTCGCTGTCCGCTGTATTTCTGAACCGTGCCTGGATGATGCTGATTTTCAGTACCTCCCAGCGGAAACTCCTCCGCGACTCCCGAGAGTTGCGTATTGCCAAAGGCGACTTTGACGAGCTGTTGAAGGAGGAAAAGGTCAAGGACATCGCGTCTGCTTCAGAGTTGGCACAAAAAGCAAGAGAGGCTCTTGCAAAAGCCCACAGAGAGAGCTTTGCCGTAGTTTCCGAAGAGGCGTCTGCTCCACTCAAGGATGAAGGCGTACAAACGGAGACGAGTGCTTCGGGGACATCGGTACCGGCCGCTTCACAGCCGCTAGATCAAGCAATGACCAACGAAATCGAACAGCTCAAGAAGCAGCTGGAAGAAGCTAAAGCGTTGGCCGATCTCCGTGCGCGAGAGGCTCGTGCCGCTGACGAGAAGGCCAAGAAACTGGCCGTCAAAGCGAACCAAGCCGACAAGCTGAAGACTTTGGCTTCAGATTTGAAAGCTAAGCTAGCGGAGGTAACAAGTGCAAAGGCCGCGGCTCCTATGTTATCTGTCAAAGGAGGTGGTGCAGCAGAAGCCGCACAGACAAACCCTACCGCCAGTGCCATCGACATCGCGGGCATTGCATCGGGATCATCGCCGAACAGCGCGGTCCAACCGAATTCGACAGCCCCTGCAATGGTTTCAGTTAGAGGTAGAGGCGCTGCTCGTGGTGCTGCTACCAGGGCTCGAGGAGCACGAGGAGGAGCGAGAGGAGGAGCGAGAATAGGAATCAGTCCTGCGGATATCTTGTCACGTAAGTACTTCCCCTGCAGGTATGCTAACTGCTGTTCGCTAACCCCACATGACTCCGGCAGAGGTTGACGCGCAATTCCGTGGAACGAATGATACGACTGCACCTTCGATGCAGGTCAAACGACCTGCACCCGCAGATGGGACGCCGTCGGGCACTGACAATGAGGAAGCCAGCAAACGTCCAAAGTTGAATGAACAAGGTGGTCCATCAAATGGTCAGCAGTAGCTCCCCCTGAAGTAGGCGATATTTCGGCGACTCGATTCGCTACCTTTGTAACTTAGATCTGCATGTCGCTACAGTTGCAGCGCAAACACCGAAGATGTTTGTCCCAGTGAGGCGAGAATAAATGATGATGCATAGATTCATACAATGTCCCAACAGCCGATGCTGACCATGTCTCCTCTCCGTGACGTTAAAGACCCCACCCTCGTTATTTCTGGGCACGTTCTTTGGCCTGAGCCCTGATTTTCTTGTTGTAAGCCTCTCGGTCGTTTCTAGTAATCAGGGAGACCTTCAGCATGATGGTCAGTTAGCCAGGGAAGCGTGATTCCACTTGCCTGTAAAGCGTGTAAGCCTCGACTTGTGCAGGGTCACTAGCGTTGGGATCGGTCAAAAGATCTTGAATACCCAAAAGAATCTGTGATCCAGTAGTGAGCGTTGGATCGCGTGCAGACGGCACTCGGCGGGACTGACCTGCTTGATCGTGATAGCGGGTTTCCAGCTCTTTTCCTCGTCGAGAATGGATAGACACACTGTACCGGAAGGATACACGTTGGGATGGAACAGAGGGGGAGTGAATTTGCCTGGAAAAGTTCGTGTTTGACTTTATGTGAGCATTGAACCAGCCCGTTTGCGCGTAAGCGCACAAGACGTACATTTAGGAGGTCTCGTCGGATACTCTTCAGGGAACGCCATGGTCAACTCGTAGATACCGCCTTCCCAGTTTGTCTGTTCGATAGGAATCTCAGTTGAGATTAGGATATCCTCCTTGAGAACAGGCCGACTTACCCCTGCTCGACCCGGAATCCCGACTTCCCAGAACAAGAGATTCAACGAACCATCTGCTTCCTTCTTCGGTCGCGCGTAGAATCCCTTGATGATGACCCAACATTCAGTGTGTTGCAATCCACGGAGGTAGCGGAACAAACTCACAAAAGGATGGTCCTTCCTCCACTGCTTTCTCTCTTCCGTCAAACGGGCTCGACAAATGGCGGACTACATCACACGGATCGGGGTATACCGGTCAGACCCGCGCTGCTTCGTACTGGCGCTTTAGCGGGAAAAATTGCTCGACCTTCAACTCACCATTATAGACCAGAATCACCCTCTAAGGACACTGACGCTCTAGATCGCTGGTAATAAGTGCGGGAGGATGGGAGCAGGGCAACCGTAGAGGATTGCCATCGATCAGACAAGAACTTGTCAACAGGAGAGGGAGGTGTGATCGGTCTCAACTCTCAAGACCTGCAGATTCATGGGGTCTAGATTGGGAATTTGTTTCCGCTGACTATCAGACCCCTCAACCTCTGCGGATTCGCCACTGATCTGGAGTCTTCTTACATTACTGTTCTCAAAGTCAGAACGACTGAATTAGAATCTGAGCCAGCTTCGTACTGACTGGAAATGTCGTCGACGGACCGCTTTCTGAGTGCTCTAGCTGTCAAAGTCGGCTTCTTAGGCCAGGCCGCTTTCTCTTCGGGACAGCTGACGGGTGGTCTTATCGAAGATCATCGGTGGACAATTGGCTGCGACTCATGCTCTGTCCAACACTCGGCCGAATGCTCGTATGCGTATCCTTCCGCTAGTGGACCGCAATACAAGACGAAGGCCAATACAGCGCTCTACATACACTCGCCTCGCCTATAGCTTGATCTTTCCTACATCCTCTGGATCCAACCCATCATCCGCCACACTAAAGAAATTCAAGCTCCAGCCCGACGATGCCTTTCTCTCAGGCTTCCGGGTCATACGTTGACCGTTTGTGCCATCTATGCTGTTTCGAGTTGGTAGCAACTCGATCGCCGTCGCCGTCTGCGTCGATGAATCAAGAGGGGGGCCACGGCGCGCCATGGTTCCCGCTGTTTCGTCAATAGGGGTCATGCTGTTGACACGACCGCCGAAGGGATGGGTAAGGGAATCAAATGAATTCCGTAGGCTGGACGGCGAGGATACTGCCTTCGGGGCTGCTGAGACTGTGGTGGTGGTGATGATGCCGTTCCTTTGCGATCCAGGTGATCCCGAACGCCTCAACGCATCGAGCACGCCGACATCCAAGCTCCTCCGGCTGTTGCTGTTGTTCTGGTTGATCTTGTTCTTTGGGAAAAAAGATAATTCCGATGCCGGGATTCGGAGGACGGAGAGGACTTGGCCTTCTGGTGGTGGCTGTTCTGATATCGTTTGGGAAAGAGGAACGAAAGGCCCTGCAGGCGATCGTGTCTCCTCATCGACCGCTCTGCGTTTCCCCTTATCAACCGTATGTCGATCCCACGCAAGCCGATGACTCTCCGATCCCGATTCAACCCGCTCCACCAATCTACTGGATTCACCCTGCCTCAGCGCACTCTTCTTCCCCCTGGGTCTATTTTTGAAAATCGTAATCTCCCCTTCCGCCGGACCTCGAACGAACCCGTCGCTCGCCTTGGCCCACCTGCATTCCTCCAAGGGGACGTATAACTGCCGTCGGAGATGTAGCGGATCCGTCGGCCATAGTTTATTGGCTTTTCGCAGTGTTGCCAACTGTAGATGCAGAAGAGTAGGGTAAGAACATGGCATGTTCGTCTGGATCATGTATATACCTCTATACCGTAGCGCAGAGCTATACCTTGAAGCGAGTCCTGTGGCTGGATCTGCAAACAACATTCCAGTGGTTAGACGTCCGGTACTGCCCTCGGACGAAGTGTACTCACTTCATGAACGATAACCTCGACTTCCCTTGGTGGCTCCCTCGTCCCGCTGCTCCTCCTGACATCCACACTCCCCCTTCGACTCGTCTCATCCACGCTACTCCGGCTAATCACATGCGCCGCTTGAACCTCCCTCTCGAGCTCCGACGTCAACCTGAACAAGCTCGGTCGACTGACCTCATCGGATTTTGCTACCGCTTCGTCTGTTGCACCTGGCGATCCGCCTTGTACATAGATGTTGCCGTCCGATGTGTTGCTATTCAGTAACGGATGCGGCGAGCTTTGATTACTCCCTGTCCCATCGTCGGTACTGGTATCGTTGTTGTTGTTGTTATTGTTGATGATGCCGGCACGCTCTCTCCGTTTGTTCCGAAGTGACGCAGAGCGCGAGACTGCTGTTATGCCCGGTTCTCCCCATGTCTCGAAGGAGCGGCGAGCGAGGGAGTCCATGATCGACTGGGATTCAGCGTTGTCAGAGCTCGTTCGATGGCGACGTGGTGGGATATGCGAGGTTCCATGTCACGGTGTTCCAGCCGTCGTCGGGCTCACTGATCGACGAGTTCCAGCTGATGGGGAGTCTGAAGTGGGATGGCCACTAGATTGGGGGTTTGTTGGATACCTTTGTTGAATACCTTGAGGAGGCGCGGATGCAGATTCGGAATGCGGGGACCCCGGAACATGCCTGTTCGCCACCAGTCCATCTTCTCGCGGCCAACCTTCCTCGGACAGGGCCCGCCGTTGCCAAATCGTCCGCCAACCCCTTTCCTCCCGCCCGCCAAAGATGATGGATTACTGCTACAGTCGCTTCGTCGGCGCAAGGACAAAGAATATGCTAGGTACAACGGAAACCATGGAATGCAAAGATACACCGTGTGCGCGCGCGGCCCCGACCCGAGCATCACAACACCACGCACTTTCTCCTCTTGTCCCCCGCGCCCGCCCGTCCGGCCGAGGCCGCTCGCCTGCCCTTCAAGCAAACCCTCAACGCCTCTTCAAACACCTCGTCCACCCCTTCCCCGGTCAAAGCACTGCACTCGAGGTACGCCACCGCTCCGATCTCTTGCGCGACGGCACGTCCTTCGTCGGGTGTGACGGGGGCGGTACCCTGGGCACGCATGAGGCCGATCTCAGAGACCGAGTGGCGCAGGTCGGTTTTGCTGCCGATCAGGAGGAGCGGGACGTGCGGGATAAAGTGGAGGAGTTCGGGGGCCCACTGGAGGGAGGGGAGGCAGGGTTAGCGAGATGTCTGGGCGGTATTCGAGGATGAAAGGGGTAACAGGCGGAGGAGCGCGCCGCACGTGTCGCGAGTAGACGGGCGAGTCGTCGCGTCGACGTCATAGGGCAGGTTGTCAGGGACGGAGCGACGAGGGAAACGTCGTATCTTGGCCGTTTCAATGGTAGTCGAGCAACGCAAGAGTCGAGCAACGCAAGAGTCGAGCAACGCAAGAGTCGAGTTCTACGACGCGCTCGCGATGTGTCTCTCGCTGCGCTCGGTGCGAAGCAAGAGTCGAGCGTTGTTCGAATGTCGTCTACTCGCGCGTCCTACGACGCGCTCGGAGGTCGGTCGTCCCTCCCTCCGTTGATTACTCGCTGCGCTCGGTCCCTCCCTCCCTTGATTACTCGCTTCGCTCGGCTCACCTTATCACCCACATTCGCCAAGCTCGCCTTGTAATTCACCGCAAAGACGACGGCGACCACATCCGCCTCTGTATAACTCAACGGCCGAATCCTATCAAAGTCCTCTTGTCCCGCGGTATCCCACAACGCAAAGTCGACGCGCTTGCTTGGATCCCAGGGTACGTGGACGAGTTTACACGTGTTTTCAAAGACTGTCGGGATGTATTCCTGCCGAGGAATGTCCGGTCGTCGTCGTCAGTCGTCGCATCCACCAGAGGAACCCTGCGGCGCGCGCGACTCACCTCGGGGAACCGTCCCTGTGCGTACACTGTCAAGAGACACGTCTTGCCGCACCCTCCATCCCCGACGACTACTAGTTTCTTGGCGTAATCTGGACGCTTGTATGCTGACATGTTGCCCTAGGGAGATGAACACTCCCCCACCCGCCCGACCCAATGTTGATGCTTGATCTACATTGCCTCCCCTAGGTAACCCTGATTACCTAATCACGCCAACTCACCTGCATCCGCCCCCGGTGATTGGACGATAAGACGCTTCCTTCCCCTCCTCCTATTCCCTTCCCCTCCCTCCCCCTCCCTCCCGCCCCCCCAGCAACCATGCACCACAAACACCCTAGCCGCGGCAAGTCAAAGCCTCGTGGGGGTTTCCGCACAGACACGGACATCTCCCGTGCAAAGGCGGCTAGTCCGGCCGCGGGTGGGAGAGAGCTGCAGCCTTGGCAGCCGGATCCTTCCTCTCCCGGGGACGCGATGGATTCCACCGCGGGAGGAGGAGGACTCGATGATGATGACACGTTTGGCGATTCCTCGCCGGGTGGTGGTGGTGTTGGCAAGAAAGGCGGGTGGGACCAATTCGCGACCAATGCTCAACTCTTTGGCGCGACCACGACCTACTCGGAAGACCTCTACACGACGCGACTGGATCGTTCCTCGCCGTCCTTTCGACATCGGGAACGGCAAGCTGAACGGCTGGCGAGGGAGATTGAGGGGCAGGTGAGCACGAATGTTCATGTGGCCGAGGAGAGGGGTCAGCGGGCGGCGGCGGCGGCGGCGGCGGGGGAAGATGCCGCGTGGGATGAGGAGGATCGGTATAGTGGCGTCAATCCGGTTAGGAGGGCGGGGGCCTATGTTCCTCCGGGAGCGAGGGGTTCCGCGTCGGGAGTCACCCCGTCGAAACCAACTGCCGAGACGAACGCGCCGGGGAAATGCCAAGTCGAGGAGACCACGACGGAACACGGCAAAGTCGAGAGCTCGGGGGAGATGACTAGTGCCGGGGACCCAGGGACGATCGTCATGTCCACACAAGTGACGACGACCGCGCCCAAGGCCGAACCAACCGACAAACCATCCGAGGCCCCGCCCGTCAGCAAACCCCCACCTCCTCCAGCAGCAGCAGCACAAGACATCACCCACTCCCTCCGCCGCTTTGCCGAAACAGAACGTGAAAAAATCGCTCAAGCAAAACTCGACATCCACAAGACGGAACGGGAACGCCGCTTGGCCGAGCTCGTGAATTTCGGCAAGACGTTCAAGGTCCCGGGAGTGAAATCCAAGGATTCGCAAGGGGTCTTGGTGTCCTCCGGCGATGCTGCCGCTGCTGCGGAAAAGGTCAAGAAGAAGGACGCTCGGCAAGAGGTCAAACCGACGAATGGACATCGTCCGCCTTTACCCTCCGGTAACCCCTTGTCAAAGTCGAGAATCGCCATGCGGATCCCCGAGATTCCGCCCTTCAAGGGATCCCACCCGCAGCAGCAGCAAAAGCCCGCTCCCCCTCCTGCAGCCGCACCGCCCAAGATCGTGGTTCCTCCCACGGCGGAGATGTCCGTTCCCGGGATGGCGAATGATGTGGAGGGCAAGGATGTCAAGACGATGGAGGAAGCACCGACGACGACGACGACGACGACGACGACGATTGCTACTACTGCGCCAGGATTGAACCCCACCGCGGCGGCGTTTGCCTTCAAGCCCAATCCCACGGCGAGCGCGTTCAAGCCGGTGAGTTTGCGTCCTGCGTTGCCTGGACAGTATTGAGGCTCACCATGTTGCGTTGGTTTGAAGGGTAACGTTCCTGCCGTCGCTGATGTGGCTGGGAGGACTGTCAACGGGCTGGGCGGACCGTCGACGCTTCCTGGAAAGACCGTAAGTAGCGCCTGAACTCATCCCCCGATTTCGCCCGGTTCGCGCTCACGCATCACACTGCGCATAGAACGCTCCCCATGGCCTCCAGGGACCGCCGCAGCACCAGCAGCCGCCTCGAAACGCGTGGTTTGGTGGCGCTCCGCCTAAACGAGTCCCCGGTGTCAATATACGTGACGAGTTTAACCCGATGAGGAGTAAACGTGCTGGAAGGCCTGAAGAGACGCGTGAGTTGTCGCGGGTCTACCCTTGCCGAAATAAAACTTGTGCTGACGTTGCGCCTGGTCTGATAGCCATGACCTGGCAGTACTCGGGTCGTCGGGTTCTCCAAGCACTGCATCACCCCATGCACCCTTCGGGCATGTACAATCTCCACATGAACGGAGTTCATCCGAACCTTGTGGGACCCGGTGGACCGATGCCGCAGCCTGCTCCGCCCAACGTGATGGGACCCGGCATGATGTCGCCTATGCAGCAAGTCGGTCCCGTCGGTGGACCTGTTGGCATGCCCCCCGGCCAACAACAACAACAGCCAAACGGTTTGTCCCCGGCCGGCACCACGGGTCCTATCGCCCTGGAGGACGAAAGGTTCTCCCCCGTACCCGGACAACAACAGCCTGGCGGAGTGGCACCTCTCCCCGCCACCGCTGGAGGCAACCCCAATGGGCCCTCGACGAGCGGGGTTACTGGCTTGCCAACGTTTCAGCCTGGTGGACCTGCACCGGGAATGAGACCTGGGCATGGGCCTGGGCCTGGACTTGGACCGGGAGGGTTCAACGCGTACCGCGGGATGCCTCATCAGGCAAGTCGTCTTTTGCTCGTATGATCCACTCGTACTAATGCGTCGTTCTATTGTCATAGATGCAGCATATGGGTCAGCCGGGCATGTTTACTCAGTACCCCGGGAATGGAGGCGTCTTTATGGGTAATCCAATGATGCAGAGTCAGCAACTACTCTTCGTTGGCAACATGCAAGGCGACTGATTGTTCCTTCCGTCCCACAGGTATGCCGTACAGTCCCCAAATGATGCCCAATGGACCGATGCGACAAGTCTTCTACGCACAGCCGGGAATGACGTCCCATCGTAAGTCTCGCCTCCCCGTGCAGCATCTGCCCTGAAAGGTCAAAAGCTGATCTGTCCGTGATGCGCCCCGCAGCAACGTCGCCCATGCCACACTCGCTCACACCCAAGTTGATGAGTCCTCATGCGCCGCCGTGAGCATCGTCTGAAAGGCCGATACCTGTCAAAGTGCAAGGAAGGTGAGGTGGACATGAGAAAGGACTTGGTGGAAAGTGCATCTGCGGGCCTCGGACTGGTCGAGACGTAGCACCGTTCGTTGTACATATGAATGCCCGATATTAAGCGTATGAGACTAGTAAGCGCTGGAACGATCGGCTTTACCAGACGTCTAGCGTCGATGCTATCAGCCTTTAGAGCCGTTTCAATCTCGGAGCACGAGGCGCGAAGCCGGATCCCTCACATGAGCGGCGATTTGATGAGGCCTGTCTCTAGCGCCACTGGAAGCCTACTCCTGGTACTTGTGAATACTGCTTGTAATGTTGTTTCAAACGCCTGTCGCGAGCCTTACGACAACCGGCCAGAGATAGCGCAAACTGCAAGCGAGAACGAAAACAATTTTATCCAATGCGAAATGACTGCATTACATGTGATACATTCAACGATACAAGCTAGAGTCCAAAGGAAGAAGCGCCTGCGATGTAGCGAGACAGCACAGTCGGGTGAAGAGTAAACGTCGTCAAGGGGCATTAAACGCGAATGATGAGCCGCAACACCACCACGGGAACAAGGCAGTACATGGAAACGGGAAAACGAGTGGACGCTCGGCCAAAAAAAGGGCTCGAGCTATGCAGACTGGAAAACTATAACTGGTGGTGTATGCAACGAGCAGGCTCCCCTTAACGGCGGTCATGATGTAGATGAGAGGCGAGTAACGAAATCAGAAGTCTTCTTCTTGGCCTGAGAAGCAGGTGTGAGCGGGGCGGCAGGACGGATACCATCAAGACCACTTACCCTCTTCTGTGTGGGTCAGGTCATGGGTGCGAGCCCAGTCCCGAGCAAAAGTGGACGCACGCAAAAACTTCTTGTTGGTGTACTTTTTGTACACGTATTGCTTGTCGAAATCGGAAGCGGCGAGTTGCTCACACAGGATTCGGGCTCCTGGCAAAAGTTGTGTCTCGGTGTAGTTGGAGTAGTAGACAAACGCGTCATTCTGGATTTGCAGAATCGTTAGCGTGACGGACTCGACGTCCAAAGCAACTTTGACTTACCCAGTCTCCGTCAAGCATTCTGCGGGCGGTGAACATGCCGATGGCAGCAATAAGGCTGGGCTTGCATCGCAAGAATCGGTGATCCAACAGCGTGACTTCCATCAGGAACTTGGATAGGGTTCGTGTTTGGATGTCGTAGTCATCAGCCTTTGAGATTCGTCGTACCCAGCTGTAGGGCGTGCAGTAGGACGAGATGTCAAAGTTGAGAGTCTGGTAGACAGGAGGTGAGCATTGAGCAGAATGGAAGCGTTTCGATTTTACGTACCTGCAGGATAATTCGTTCACCCTTGAGGATTTCTTCCTTGGTGTAGCCATTTTCGGTCATGTAAACGAATTCATCGACACTGGAGCGGCCTCGTCAGCGAAACGAGTCAGAAATCATTTTTCTTCTGACGTACCTGGGAGCAAGGATTTCCTCGTACTTGGCCGCGACAAACATGGCAGTAACACCGACGAGTTGCAACTTGATGAGCGAGACCACACGCAGAGACAAGAATCGATCGACAATGTTGACTGCGATCCATAATGTTTCAGGCAGCATGTGATAACGGAGATGCACTTGGAGCAGCCAATCGATCAATGTTGTTCGCATTTCCCTGTTCATCAAGAGGTGAGGACGACGTCACATTGGGTCACGCAAGGCCACTCACCATTGGATCTCATTCTGGTACTCCATGTAATGCGGGTTGGGCATGGCTCGTTCCTGCAGGATTGATGTCAGTCGAGTGCCAGCTATCGTAGAAGCCCTCTACTCACCTCGAGATCCGACATGTAGAAAAAAATGTCATCTGCGTATTCTGCCACCATTGTCGTGTCAAACATATCCACCTCATCGTCAAACGTCTCCCGAACATGAGTCAAGGTCTGTTCGACTTGAATTTGTTGTTCTTCCGTCAACGCAAGCCAATCATCTTCGTCATCCACCATGATCGCTTCTTCGTCCACATCATCCACTTCCTCTCGCAATTCAACATCATCCTCGCTGTCATAGCCAATCTCTTGCTGTTCTGCCACATCGAGGACCGAGGAGACTTCTACACCCATCTCGCCCAGAGAAGGGGTAAGGCCGCTACCATTGGCTTCGAGCACTCGCGAAGCCTTGACTTCGTGCAGAGTGGTGGCAGATACTGAGCCATCATCAATCATCATGCTTTCTTCCGCAATGGAGCTGATCATATTGGTGTCCTTGTTGGACACGACGGTTTCTCGACTGGCACTAGCCTGAACATTGCTAGATTTTGATGAAAGGCCCGATGTGCTGGATTTGGAAGTGCGGGATGTTCGTGTAGCGTTTCGCAAGGGTCCGCCATTGACGGCTTCGGTTGTCTTGGATGTACGGGTAGTACCGGATTTCGAGCTGGCTACGGAAGCCGACCTGGATCGAGTTGGTCCCGATACCTTGGTGTGCTTCATGGGGATGTCGGTGTCGACATGAGGATCCTAGAGGAATTCCAGGTCAGATTAGCCCGAGAGGATGTCATGGCAGATCGTGCTCACCTTGATACCACTGTTGCTGATGTTGCCCAAAGCTGGTCGCTTGGCACCAGCCTTGACAGTTGGCTGTTCCTTGGCATTGGCGACCTGATTGACTCGTCGCTGACCGAGTACGCCAGATGCAGCAAGGTTGGTGTTGGAGACTTTTGTCTTGAGATCCTTTGTACCGTGAACAATCGACTTTCCTGCTGTAACACCCTCCATCGATCCATGGGACACGGTGGGAGGGGCATTTTCGTCGTTCTTTACTCGGCTCGACATGCGAGTTCGGGTGCCAGCGGAAGGCTGTAGCAGTAACGGGGAATGAAGAAGGTGGAAGAAGAGTAGAATGTCAGTCAACATGTGCGGCAAACAAGCGCGCATATGATGTCACGAGCCAAAGGTATGGGAAAACGAAACTCACTCTGACGGCCATTTTAATCAAAGTTGAAGTTGGAGAAAGGGTTGGGTATAGTGAGCTCGGAGTGAGAATCAAAGGTTCCGAGGTGAAAGAGACCGGTGCAAAGAATTATAGAAAGTCGTTATAAAGCCGAGCTGAAAAGGGCGACGGCAAGTGAAAGTGAATAGCTGCTGGGATACTCTGGCGTCTGGCGAATAGTGCGAGATGGGAAAGTGCAGACGAGCTCGAGGTCGATGGAGGAAACGTTGAAACAGAAAAGGTAAAGAAAGACAAAAGGGTGGGTTTTCAAAATCCAGCGACGGTCTAAACAGGTCGGATGTTGAGACCGCTATCGCGCTGTAAAGTGATCAAGGCAGACTTGAAGCCAGCTTTGCTATGCGTGTAGCAAGTTGGGCGATTGGGAGAGCAGGCGTGTCGGTTCTGTGTCGTGGGCGTCGACGGCGAACGAGACGTGTGTGCTTGCGGATGGTGGATGAGTCGAGGGGCGAGGGCGGGGGAGAGAGCAAACGAGGTGGGAGGAGGATCAGAATCAGCCACGGACGATTGATTCCTCTCTGCTCTTTGCGTTGGTATAAGATCAAGAGCGAGTCGAGAGGGAGAGGGAGGGTTATGTACGAGGACTGATTGTATGAGCAGTTGATTGTGTGAGTGAGTGAGTGAGCTTGGAGCGGGCGAGTGTTGGTTTGTTTGGGTGCTCGCTTAGCCGTGGCCGCGGATACAAAGTTTCAACTTCTACGCTCTTGCTTGTTGATAAACACGGGTCAACGGGTCGCACCTTAAATGACACAACGGAGGTGCAGAGTTTGTGAGCCGACAGTATGTGCTACTGTATATATATGGACTCTAGTTTGACCATGGGTAGTAGGGAAAGACAAGTTCAAGTGACTTGAGAGAACTCTTGAGAGCACGCTCAGGACGTTTTGCGTATATATTAACTGGAGCGTGTCCTCTTACTTCTCTAGAGCGGAATACAATGAATCCCGATACGAATTTCTATACCTCTCGACCATTATTCCTTGCATCTTCCTAGTTGGGAGTACCACGGACGTCAGTGCTCGCCTTAGAGAGTGCTTCTGAAAAATCGTATCCCTCCCATCGCCAGATCTTGTATTTGTTGACCAACAAGGACTACTTGGATACATTAAAAATGCTAAGCAGCCCAAAGCATCCGTACAGCAAGCCGACTGGATAGGCGACTAGTAACTTTTGATGATCCATTCTGAGCACAGCCACAAATATAGAGGACGCCGAATATGTGCACCAGAGGATCGAAAGGATGGCCAAGACGTAACCTATCGGATGACTGGAGGAGCGTGGGTTTAGTGACTTTTGACCATTTCCAATGCGCTTGCGAGCACACTCACTCGATTCCTACGCCCATACCGATCCCTCCAAGTCCCACCATTGGCAGTAGACAATACCCCAATACGCTCGCAGTCCGGTATGCATCAATTCCCGTTTCGGACATGACATTTAACAATAGGTAGATTGCCGTTGTTCCGAGAGCTGCAACGCCGTAGATGTAGGAAAATTGCGGCTTTCCAGACTAGGCGAATCGTACGTGATGTCAGCACATTTTCCGATCTGAGGCCATGCCAAGGGGCTTACAAATAGTAGCACAAGAGCGAAACCAAAGCAGAAAACTAGCGGTCCAGCGAGGTCGGCGTCATCCATGATTTGTTCGTCCACTCTTCTTAACGGATTGAGAACTGTCAAGGACTTTGCAAGGATATGTGATGGGTTGACGCCAATTTCTAGCCGATGAGACAACTATCAGTTACTGCCGTGAGCCGCGGTGACGTCTCGTCCCTGCGTCTGGCTCACCTTCCATCAGCCCGGGCTCCCCTTCAAACCCTCCAGTTCCGAATGCTTCCCACCATTTACCCTCCGTCACAGACATCCTCGACTGCATATTCATGTTCCCCGACGCTGCTCCTGATCCGTATGTACCAGCGCCGCCCATGCTACTCGAAGCATCGTATGCTGAGTACCCTGGTCCTGAGGATGGCTGTCCGCCGAAGAATTGAAGAGGTTGCGAGCCGGAAGCGGGACCCGAGGAGTAGGGAGCCTGGTTATTGAAGAAAGCCATTTATGTATGCTGGGAATTACGGAGGAGGAGGAGGTTCTTGGGTCGCAACTAGATGTCAACCAAGAAGCAGCCAGCTCACAGACAAGCAAGCTGTTCAAGGTGATGACGATTGAGCGATCGGCGGCGTCAATGCCTCGGAGGCACCTAGAATAGGCACGCGTTTTGTGAATCGCGTCGCTCGAGATTTCAGCTTCTCGCTTCACATGAAGAAGTGGTCCTCATCTTGAGGGTACCTTTACCAGCTTGTATTCACTTAGATTGTTCCTCCTGGTCCTCACTGACAAAGCCGTAGTTGGCACTCGTTCCATCGGTCGGGAGGACCACTCTTTTTGTCACAATGCCTAGCAAGTCAAAGGCACAGTGAGTATAGAGAGCTTGCGAGAGGACTACATTATACCTGCATGATTGACAGTATCTTGAACAGAATCGAGGAAGAAATGGAGGTGCTGGAGGGAAGCCAGCAGGAGAGGAAGGAGCTCACTGAGGAGGAGCTCAAGGGCTTGAAGAAACAGCTTCGTTCGATGCAAAGAAAAGCTGAAGGTATGTCTCCTCTTTCCATCTCCTCCAAAATATCCCGTGTCGCTGCTGAGCCTTCTCGCTGTTGTCAGATGACAACAATGATCCTTCCAAGCTCAAGGCGTCGGACCTCGCTCTGAACCTTTCGGCGTCGGACAGACTGTTCTCCAAATGTAAGCAGTTCAGAGCTAGGGCTGGGAAGTGTACATACCTGTAAGCTGCACAACGACTGACACATTGCTACTTGTGCAAAAAGTGCGACTCGCCGGAGGGAAGAACTCTAGTCTGGCAGTGATCGACTCCAAGATCATGACGATGCACAGTGATACGGCCATGAAGCTGGGGAAGCAAGCCAGAGCCGCAGCTAATGCCTTTGAACCGGGAGACTTTTTTGATCCGTGAGTGCACGTTATCACCTTGGCGGCAGTATACAGTAACTCAATCCGGATCCTTCAAATCCAGGTTGCGAGAGATGTTGGGCCTCGACGCGCAATTACTCGAAGACGTGGATATGGACGAAGAGGACCACCAGCCGAATGTCAGGAGAGGAGGAAAGCTTGGAAACTGGGCAAAGATTGGGTGGCTCGCATCTTCGCGAAGTCGACGGGTGCCCGGTGTAGAGTTCATGTGAGTCTGTTAGAAGATGTATGGCCGTTGCTCGGTTTCGCTGACCCCTTCGGCGTCTAGGAACGGAATGATGGCCATTGAACACAAGAAGCGTGTCGTCAATCGCAAATTTACAAAGCAAAAGCAAGCGTTGCAGCCCGAAGTCCGACCCCAGGAGATTCGGCAGGAGGACATGACCAAGGCGGCGAATCCGACAATCACCAATACAAAGGCACTTGCCACGTTGCTTGAGAAACAAGATGGCGCGGTCAACTTTTTCCACTGGGTCATCAATGTGAATAGTTTCCCTCAGACGATTGAGAACATGTTCTATACCTCTTTCTTGGTTCGCGAGAACCTCGCTGCAGTGGAACAGAGCGAGGATGGAAGCGGAATACCGGTCATTTGTACGTTTTCGCGGCATTAGGTGATTTTTCAGTCTGACATTTTATGCATCCCCGCATAGTCGCCTGTGAGCCGCCATCAGAGGAGGACAAGAGAGCGCAATTCGATGAGGAGGGAAATGAGATCAGATCGGCATTGACAAAGCGACAAGTGGTGATGGAGATGACGATGGATGTATGGAGGGTGGGTGGGTGACGAGTTCTCGAAAACGGCTGCTGCTGACGCGCTCGCCGTGGGTTCACAGGAGGCAATTGAGCTGTTCGATATCAAGGAAGGGATCATTCCGAATCGGGAAGTGGAAGAGGTTCAGAAACCGACCGCGTCTGGGTGGTACGCGTAGAGCAAGGTTCCACTGATTGCGTATTCGTGTCGAACTGCGTTGGGTTTGGCTTTAGGAGACCATGTATGATTTCTGCCGTTTAGTTGTATCGAGTAGGGAAAAAGTGTACGATAGGTGATTGCATAATTCGACAGATGGGAACGGATGTTGCGCTGAGATCGCAGAATCGACTACTGTAGTTGAGCTCAGTCGCGCGTCCCCTCCACGCGGAAACAAAGTACGGAGCGGGCTGAGCGTTCCAGAATCGTCCACTCACCAAGCACGACGCACCGCCCGTTCTGATAAACAGAGTCATCTCGGCATCGCTCCCCTGCTCTCTCCGTCACACCCTCCTAGAAAAACACTCGTCGGTCTATTCCCTCTTATCCCCCTCGGTTCCCCGGTATTTCTGTTCCCCATCGATCGACTATGGCTGCCCTTTCTGCTGCTGAGCTCCAGAAGGTAGGCCGCTTTCCTCTCGACATCCCTCGGTTCCCTTGTCTTACAATGCTCATCGAAACCTCTCCTCATGTCGCAGCGTCACGGCTTGGAAGGAGCTCCTGACCCTTTCCCTTCCTTGGGCAACAACGCTTCCTCCTCGTCTTCGTCTGCCGCTCCCAAACCCCAACGTCAATCTCCTGCTGAACCCGTCGACACTGGAAGCCAAGATGCCTTTCCTGCTCTTGGAAGCAGCGCTGGTCCGGCTCCTACATCGACTGCTCCGGCTTCGAGCAAGTGGAGTGCTGCGTCTTCAAAGGTGAAGGCCAGGGTTCCTATCTCCTCCGCTCCTGGCGGCCTCGGTCGATCCGGTGCACCTCTTGCTTCCTCCCTGCCTTCCAGCATCTCGTTCTCCGTTCCCTCGGCTAGTATCACCGTCTCGCCCAAGGTCTTTACCGAATTGACGAAAAAGGTCAAGGATCAGTACGCCTGCAGCGTGGAAGCGTCTACGCAGATGCGAACTGGTTTGCGAACGTTCTTTATCCGAGGTCCCGACGACAAGCGAGTTGCCATGGCCAAGAAGACTATCGAACGAAGGATCAGCAAGGTCGAGACCCAGACCATGGATGTCCCCCTCAGTACTTTGGGTACCATCATTGGTCCCAAGGGCGCAAACTTGAAGGTTATTACCGATGCCACCGGCTGTCGAATCGATATTCCTCGACGAGACCAACTGCCCTCTGCTCCTGTCAACGGCAACAAGGAAAATGATGAAGACGCCAGCGACTCTGACGAGGAGGAGGTCGAGGACCCTGTCGTGCCGATCTCCTTGACCGGTCCTACTCCCGCCATTACCGACGCCAAGAACCGTGTCAATGCTCTCATCAAAGACAAGGTTTCGTACACTTCTGTCAAGATCAAGGATATCCCCTCCGAGTACTACTTGTTCATTGCAGGACCCAAGGGCAAAAAAGCCAAGGAAGTCCTCGAACAAGGCGTCGGACAAGATCAGGTCCAGGTTTACATCCCTCCTCCTAGTGTCTGGAAGGCCTTGGCTTCTCGAGCCGATGCCGCCGCCCAGGAGGAGAATGGTGATGCTGCTGATGTTTCTGGACAGACGGAAAGGAAGCCGGATCTCGCCATCAGGATCAAGGGAGACAAGGACAAGGTTGCTGCTGTTGTCGATGAAATTCGAAGGCAGTTCGAGGAATACCGATCCAACAGTACCAAGATGGTCATTTCGATTCCCAAGAGGCAGCATCGATTCCTCGTAGGATCCGCCGCCGATGAGATTCTCGAACAACACGGCTGCATCGTTGAACTTCCATCCATCGAGTCCCACTCAGAGGAATGTGTCATTCGGGGACCCAAGGGCAACTTGATTGCCGCCTTGACTACCGTCATGGAAAAGGCCAACGCCATCGGGATCGAGACGGTCGACTTGGTCGGAGCGCACAAGAGCTCGGATGCTGTTCAGCACGCCAAAAACGTCTTGCGATACCTCATCCGAACCTCCAAGCTTCGACAAATTGCCGACGCGCACTCGGGTGTCAAGGTTTACCCTCCTTTCCAAGCCATTGTTGAATCGGTCGGCAATGTCGTCATCGAAATTGTGGGCGAGAATGAAGCTGAAGTATCCAAGGCCAAGGAGGAATTGCTTGCCATCATCAAGGGATTGACGCCTGCGCATATCGCTTCTGTTGATATTGACTTTGCTCTTCACAAGTTCTTGATCGGCAAAAAGGGTGCCAAGATCAACCAGTTCGAGTCGTCGCATTCGGTCACTGTTGTCTTCCCGCCCACGAATGACGAGTCGTCTACTGTCTTGCTGGTCTACACTGGAAACGACTTGCCGAGCGACAAAAAACAGCGGGAGGCCACGCTCAAGGAAGCCCTCTCGTCTGCTGTCAAGGATATCGAGAGTCTTGCCAAGGAAGCGGCTGACGTCAAGACTGAAACGCTGGATGTCGAACAGGTGAGTTGGTCGGCAAACTGGGAATGCCACTGGCTAAATACCCCACACATTTTCTCCACAGAAATGGCACAGGCATGTCATCGGTCCCGGTGGTAGCGTCTTGCGATCCGTCTTGGGCGAGGATCCCTTGGCGACTGTCAGCATTGGCAAGAAGGATGGCAAGGTTGACCAAGACGTCATTGTTGTCCGAGGCCCCAGCACCGAGGTGGATCGAATCGTTCCTGGCATCCTGCAAATCGTGGAAGACGCCAAGAACGATGACATTGTCAACGGGCACACTACCGAATTCTCCGTCGAGAAGCGACACGTCCCTCATCTCGTCGGACAGGCCGGCGCCACCATCAATAAGTTACGAGAATCCTTGGGTGTGCGCGTCAACTTTGACGATGAAGAGGAATCCGGCGTCAAAAAGGCCAGCAAGAAGCCCATGGTCACCTGTAAAATTGTCGGACGAAAGGAAGCCGTCGAGGAGGCCAAGCAAAGGCTGCTGGCCCAGATCGAACGTCTCGCCGATGAGACGACTGAAGTCATTACTATCAAGCGTGCATTGCACCCTGCCCTGATCGGATCAAGTGGTAAATACGCTATCCGATTGGAAGAAAAATACGGGGTCAAGATTACTTTTCCCCGAGATGCCAAAGATGGCGCCGAACAAAAGGCCAACCAGAAGCCAGATGAGGTAGTCATCCGTGGTGGCAAAAAGGGCGTTGCTGGTGCCAAGGCGGAATTGTTGGAAGCCGCGGAATTCGAAAAGGAAAACAACCAGAGTACCACCTTTACCGTCCCCACTGCTGCTGTCGCTCGAATCTTGGGCAAGGCCGGCGCCAATATCAATGCCATCAAGGATGACACTGGTGCGCAAATTGATGTCGACAAGACTAGCGACAAGGAGACCTCTATTACTGTAAAGGGCGACAAGCAAGCTATCGCCGCTGCCAAGGCCAGCATTCAGGCCATTGTGGCTGAAGTTGGTGACCGAAAGGAAGACACCATCACCATTCCCAACAAATTCGTGAGTCGGAAATACCCTCCACCGTTGAGCACATACTAATGCTTCGCTTTCTGCTCGTTTAGCACGGCCAACTTATCGGTCCCGGAGGTCGACGTCTGCAAGAGTTGATCGTCCGAGTCGGCGGGCCCGAAGACCGAAAACAGCAGGCTGGTCTCATCAACTTGTGGGTCGCAGTCTGACCCGGATCGCTGAGGCGCTAATATGTTTTGAATCAGCCCGCGGTCCGGAGATGCATCTTCTGACGTTGTCAAGCTGCGAGGAGACAAGACTCTGGTCAACACGATCAAGGCTGAACTCGAGCGTATCGTTACCGAGCTCGGCGACCAAGTCGTATTGGGTGTACGAGTTCCTGTTCAAGATCACGCTGCCCGAATCGGTCGAGGCGGTGCTGCCCTTCAAGACTTGCAACGCAAGTCAGGCGCCACGTAAGCTTGAGATAGTATAACGCCCTTGACCAAGTCTAATGGGTTCTCCTGACAGGATCCAATTCCCGGGATCTCGACAGTACAACTCGATACCCGCTATCGAGAACGCCGAGGAACTTGGCGAAGTCCCTGCCAACGAGTTGATCAAGGTGGCAGGCACGCGCGAACAGTGTCAACGGGCGATCGAAGTTCTCTCACAGACCCTATCGACTCCACCTTCCCGATCGCAAACACCTACAGGCCGAGGCAACGGCAACTTGCCCACCCGAACCATTGCTGTACCATCGAAGTACTACCATGCACTTGTTGATGGGCAAATTCAGCGACATTTGCGTCAGACCGGCGTGTACGTTGACCTCCCTGCTGCTCCGGCAAAGCCAGAGGTCAAACGACCTGAAGCGCCGACCGGTCAAGCTGGAGCTCAGTCTGCTCGAATTGACGTTGATGCTGAGGATGACGGCGCGGATGACCTCGAATATTCCTTCGAGGTTTACGACAAGTACGAAGGCCTTGGCGAAGAAGGAGATTCCCCGTTGGACTTTGTGATCCGGGGCAAGGAGGATGTTCTCGAGAAGGGTGAACAGAGTAAGTAACATGACTACCACTCGCTTGAATGCAGCTAATTCCTGTACTTTTGTAGTCATCCAAGAAGCTATCGAAAAGGCTAAGGCCGCCAACCAGGGTAAGCTATATTTGACAGATTGATCCCGGATTCCCGGAAACGTGTATCTCATGCTCGTCTTTTTCCACTAGTTGGTGTCCTTGTTGGCATCCCCCGTTCCGCTTTCCCTCGAATTATCGGTTCGAAGTGAGTCATAAAAAGGGACGAAGATGAGCGAGTACTAATCTCGTCGTTTCGCCTGCAGGGGAGCCACTATCTCGCGATTGCGAAGTGAGACTGGAGCCGACATTACTGTCGGCAAGGATGATGACCTGATTACTTTAGTTGGAGGTAAGTACTGTCTCTGCGGCCGTGATTCGGTAAGCTGATTGTGTAACATTTCATTTCACAGATGCGCAATCGGTCGAGTACGCCAAGGATGCCATTGTTAGCATCGCTTCAAGGCGAGGCGCCAGGTTCTAAGGTCTTCTAGGTTGTACATATACCAAACATAATCTCTTGCATAGGCCTTGATGCATACGAATTTAGGATGACGGTTCGCGGTTCCGTGTTCGTTCAGGCCCATCGTTTTGAATCCCGCGATGAATCTGTCCTAGGAACCCCGCCAGTCGCTGCACTGATATCTGTCGACTTTGGCTGTAGTCCGAAACTCATGTCTCGTATCGGTGATATGCATTCAGGCTAATGCAATCCAACCCGACGATGCCGCAAAGTATCCCATTTTGACTAAACCCGCTTTTTCTGCGAGCGTAGTGTACTCTCGGAAGCCACTCACGCCGAGGCGGCGGTAAATGTCCTGACCATACGTTCGCTTGAGTTCCGTTCCGATGAGTCCGCGTTCGTGCTTGTACTCGTTTCGTTCGCGCTCGAATTGCCGGATCGTCGTCACCAAAGGGTGAAAGTCGTTTCGGACCAGCTTGCCATATGCCTTGCAACTGGTCATGTGCGGAAGGTCAAGTCAGTAGTGCAAGTACAAGGTCTCTCGAGGTTCTCACCTTGCGCTAGGCTGCCATGCTAGGGGCGCTTGAGCGTTTTCTGCAGAGCGATTCATCATGATCAGCACTGCTGCCAAGGCGCGTGCCCAACCGCTTCCACTCACTGGTCAAGATCGGCTTTCCCTTCTTATCCACTGAAATCCACTCATTAGACACACTCGACGACGAAGTCAGGACCACCCCTCCCGCGAGCGTGTTTTTGCCAGGCGGCTCGTGGAACCAGAAGCAACACGTTCGATCTTGAGCATCAGGACAATCCGTCCCCTCTGGACAGGCTCGATCCGCCGCCCAAAGCGCAAGTTGTTTGCTTGCCCTGGGAGCAAGGACAATTTCGTTGTGCAAGGATTCGCGAGTATTGATGCACTGGCATGCGCCGCGATTGAGGTGGTATTTTGCGCACAAGGGTTTCCCGTACAGCCTGAGCACCGCTTGGGGATCGAATTCTGCGAGGACTACATGACAGGAGGAGGAGCGAATCAGTAAGAGAATGCAATGGAGTGCTATAAGAATAATGGACCGGGAGTCGATGCTTGTTCCGAAGTGACGGGCGAAACGACCTTGGTTCGTAGTAGGTCGTTCCAGGAGCTTCCCGCCAAACCCGTCGCCTCCTTAATCTGATCGTCGTCCGCGCACCCTATAGGCAAGGAACCAGTTCATCAACGCCTACTGGCACCATGACTTTTGCCCAACGCCACTTACCGTCTCCCTGCAGATCTCTTCTATTCCCGCCGGTCGGGCATGGCGCAAACGACCTCCTCTCCCTTTGCTGCTGATGCTGCTCGCCCCACGACGTACCACTACACGACGCTGTCACACACTCTTGCACCTGTACCGACAAGTACCTATCGATCGGGACACACGGGATCCCGAGCGACAGGTCAAACGGCCCTCCACTGCGCATGATGGATAGCCTGTTGGGGAGTGAAGGGTGACGCGCGAGGAGGTCGAGAAAGGTGGTACGGGAGAGGTTCAGGACATTGTGCTGCAGGTTGGAGGTAATTCCGACGGCCAGGAAGAAGTGGGCGCATTGTGAGATCTTGAGATGATGATCGACGAGTTCTGCATATGCGTGGCGCATAGTCAGGCGCTGATAGGGAATAAGACGAACGCGATATCCATCCTCTCTCACCTGTGATTTGCTGCTCGACGGGCTTATTCCCCACGCCAACATGCATCAACTGGCACTCTGGAGCATCTGCAAGACCTGCAATAAACGTTCGCGCCTTCTCCTTTCTCAGAGGGTAATTCTTGTCAATCATTCTTTCCGGGTCGATGAGGAATGTAAAGCGTTTCCTGTGGGACGTGCGTTCGTGCGGGGCGGGGATCCTTGGTGGTTCGCCGAGGGCGTCGGTGCTGATGGAGGGAACGAGGGAAGGACGTGAGTCGAAAAAGGGCGAGGTGGCGAACGTCGATGCCGTTCGGGGAGTCGGAGTGTCAAGGTCCGTTCCGTCTTGGTCATCGTGCTTGTCCCCTGTAGACTTGGGGGAAAGGTGCCGGTCGATCAGTTCGGAGAGGTCGGCAATGAGTAGTCGCGCAGACTGGTAGCCCCGTTTGTTGGTATCTAGGATGAACTGAAGGGGTGAGCGTGACGTCAGTGAGAAGGAGAAACAGTGAAAAGCGGAAAGGACAAACTTTGAGACTTGCGCAATCCACTACGACTTGAATAAATTCACCATCGTCTTGTCGGTGACGGGTCTCGATACAAACATCATGAGTGCCTTCTGCCATGTGCGGGACAGCATCTTCAAGTTCTCGACTCCTTCTCCCATTGACCCAATTCGGTTTCTCCTTTTCCCTCACGATAGCGCTCGTCGGTTCAGCAACTGGCCATCCTTGGTCGTGACGTCGGTACCGCTGCAGAATCTCCTCGTACAGCTGTTCGACGGCTCGAAACTCTTCCTGTACGGCTTGAGCGGCCTTGGCAGACATGAGAAGCAGGGTTAGGGGAGTTTGGTGTGGGAAGGCTGAATACGCGGCTTACGTCTTGGGCAATGGTGTTGAATGCCAATATTTCAGAGGCGATGGCGCAGAGGGAGCTGCTTGTGATGATGTGCATGGTGAGAGTACTGCCTTGTACAGCGATGAAGTTGGAGTAACACTATCATACAAGTTTATGTGGGATGATAAGATATCTCCTATAGCCCGTCTCTGCGTCTTTGCTTCTCCTGGAGAAGCGTAGAAAGTCCCTCAACGCCGTGTTTCAAAGGCGTTTCATCTACTGTTCTCCTGATTTCCATCAGCGCAATCCTGTTGCCCAGAGTTGGGTAGCGCTTATCGGGTGGGGCATTCGTCATCACGGTCCGCGCAACCGATATCACACGACGACGTCCCCATCCATGAAGGAATGACTGTTGAATGGGTTTATATCGCTTCAACGGCCTGGTCAGTAAACTTCCTTGACAGAAATACTACACATCATGTCCGGTATGTCGTGCTTTCCATTCGCCCTCGTGAAATGCGCTAACCACCGCCCGAGCAGAGGTAGATATCAGTTACATTCTTCACAAGGATGCCGTGGCTGTCATCGTACGTCCTCTTTCCAGACCACCTCCTTTCCCGAGGACTGATATCCTCGCATACATAGACAGGTGCAGCGCAAGTAACCTCTCCCGCTTTCGCTGGTCGTTCTCCTCATTGATTGGCTCTTTCCCCTCTGACTGCCGACAGGAGCGGCATCGGTCTCGCAGCAGCCAAGACTTTTGCAGCCACGGGCATGAAAGTATTCCTCGCAGACATCGACGCTCAACACCTCACCTCGGCGGAAGAGCAAGTCAAGAAAGTTATTGCCGATGGCTTGGGAGGTGGGGAGGTCGAGTCCATGGCGGTGGATGTTAGTAGTTTGGAGAGCGTGGTTGCCTTGAAGGACAAGGTGATGGAGTTGTGGGGCGAGGTGAGTTGTGCGGATGGCGTTCGAGCGGTACAGAATATTGTTTCACTCATCATGCTTCCGTCACCAGGTAGCGATTCTAATGAACAATGCGAGTTCCAGTCATCCTTCACCGGTGTTGCAAATGTTTAATCGCCACACCCGGCTCTTCCAGGCAGCGCGCTTTGAATCGTCTACCACATTTTCGCTCACCAAATCCCCGCAGCAAGTTGTGGACGATTGGCACAAGGTCATGAATGTCAACTACCAAGGCGTCCTCCACGGAACCGCGGTGTTTGCGCCCATCATGTCAGTTTCCCATTTCCCGGTACCCATTCATACCGTTCATTCAGTTGCTAACACTTGTGCGATACAGGGCGAGTCAGGAGAATTCGAGCTGTATTATCAATACGGGGAGCAAACAAGGTATCACTTGTCCACCTGGAAACGCAGTGTACAATGTTTCCAAGGCGGCTGTCAAGACCTTGACGGAACAATGTGCGTACCGCCCCGCTTGCCCTTCCACGGCGACTCTCGATGCATCACTCCCGTTCCAGCGATTGACTTCTCCATCCCCTCTAGTGGCGCACGAGCTCAGAAACACTCCCGGATCAAAGTGCACTGCTCATCTATTCATGTACGTTCCCCACCCGCCGCTGATTCCTGCCGTGGGACTCCTGACCTCTCTTTCCCTGCGCGCATACAGCCCCGGATGGGTCCATACCGGCGAGCGCGCACGCACGCAGGAGAAACCAGCAGGAGCGTGGACGCCAGAGCAGACGGTGACTTATATGCTTGATAAACTTGCTCAGGGACAATTTTACATCCTTTGTCCGGATAATGATGTTTCCACCGTACGTAGGCGGCCCGGTTGGACTTGGGAGTTTCCTCTGCGGTCGAGCATGCTAATTTGTGGCGGTGGGTGTCGAGTGCAGGACCTCGACAAGTTGCGCATCAACTGGTCCGCCGGGGATATCCTGGAAGACCGACCCGCGCTCAGCCGATGGCATCCAGAGTGTACGTACCGGAAGCTTGGGTCTTCCAAACCTATCTCGCGTATGGTTGTGCTGAGTCCCCTCCGAGTGCAGACAAGGCAAGCTTTGATGATTATGTTCGTAGCGGAATGGGGATGAAGGCGCGTTCGAGGAGTCGGGGCAGAATCGGTGGGTTGACCGAATTTTAAGTGGGTGGGTCAATGTAGCGCATGAGGAACACCTGCCGAGAAGAAATACGTTGTATACTCAGTGGGAAAACAAGCAAAGCGGGCATCAGTACACATGTCTGAAAGAGATACAAGGGAAGCCGACTGGCACAACTTGAACGCCTCGAGACTATGACACAAGTATAGACCGTTTCAAGGGGACGTCATCGCGATGACAAGGCACGGGTCACCAGAAGGACACGAATACCCTACCTTGGACGTCGACCAATCGTTCGCAAGACGTATTCTGCTGCGTCTGACCGGGAAAGAGCATCTCATCTACAACTTTTCCGTGGCTGAAGTGCCCACCACCCGATTGTCGCAGAGTTTACAGACGACGAGGACGTTCACGAGGATACCATTTGCGTGGTTGTTCTTCTCCGGCCCGCGCTTTCGCGCGAAATCAATGCCGGTGGAGCTACATGATCATCAGGAGGTCAAGATCACCGTCGCCTTTGGGGTCTGGCATCTCCGACATTGTAAGACCTGCATTCGATTGTGGAAAGGAGATCGCATACATCCGTTACCACCTACGAAGCCACGGACTCTGGCGACTCCACCGCGCCCACTCCACTCTCCTTGCCCTCCCGCACCCGTGCCATTAACACCGCCACCGCCTTTCTCAACCCTTGCCTCTCGTCCTCGGTCGCGTAAGCATTACCTGCCCAACGGATCTTACAGTCCGGATCAACAAGGTAGATGTACCCGACGTGTTTGTTAGTAATCCCGAGAGGTTCCTTGAGCTGTTGAATCGCAAGGCGAAGATGTCAGTGTCGAACGCTCAGAGAGATGTCAGGTCAGTCTACTTACGCCTCCCCACTCTCCGCCGGCGATCATGTACCCGGACCAGCGATGCTCGGGAATCGAGCGTTTCAAACCCGAGATGAAGAGCTGGAGGAGCAGCGACTTGAGCGGGTTGGACTGGTGGTTTACCTACGAGCGGAATGACAAATACTCGTCAGTACCCGACATTGAGAATTGCGAGGCCACTCAAACGGCTGACCTGGACGTAACGGAACATTGGGTCTTCTTCCCAATCTTCCAACACATCCGCCACAAAACTGTTGGCGTGCTCCTGTACCCCAGAATTGCGAGTCACGATGAGCATCTCTTCACAGAGACTGAATCCCGCGTTGTAAACACACCTCGGACACCCTCGCTGTCAAAATAGTAACTACGCTCACTCTTCCCCTGAATAAATCGGTCGTATGTGTCGTCTTGCGATTTGCCAATGACGTGCCCTGGATATTCGGGAAATAGAGCGCTTTCTGCGAAAAGTATACGGTAAGGCGATGAGATTCGACCATGTTAGGTCCCACGTGGAGGGTAAGGCGTGCTTACATCTTGACGAATCAACACCGGCGGTGCGACCCATGACTTTCCACCATGTCCGCCCTCTCGTCGGATCTCGTGAAAGTCATGGAAATAGCCCTGCGTTGCTTCCTTGACCCTACCACCCGCGCGAAACCTGATCAGCCCTCATACTTCCACAACTTGTAGTACAGAACCTTGGAAGCTCACAAAGCTTTACGCTTGGCCAAATGCCGATCGCGGTCCAACAGCTCATCCTTCTTCTCCTGCCATGTCTTGCTCGCGGTCGATGGCGGATCTGGGATGCCCAATGGACGGGGCAGTATCGGCAACGGAGGGAGAGTTGGCGTTGTAGCTGGGGAGGGAGATGTTTTCCGCCATACGGTGGAGGAAGAGAGATGCCTCGATGAAGAGGCGAACGGGGTATTGCGTTGTCGTAAGATGAAGTGAGCAGATGAGGTCCCAGCTCGTGGTAGGGAGAGAGCATTGAATGGCGCCCGGGCCGAGCTCTGTGCCACTGCTGCGGTCAGGAGACTGCAAAGTGGTGCTGTTCTGGGGGACATGGTAGCGGCTGCAGGGTACGAGAATGGATACGTAGCAGAGCCTCGACCTGAATAAAGTCTGGTGTACCCATGCCAACTGCAAGCCATCATGTCCGATCATCCTTGTCTCAAAAGTTGGACACCCCCGCGTCCAGAGTCGGCTCACACGCATTGAAGAGGAAGGCGAGCCTAACAATTTTGATCAACAACGCGCTGATGAGGGATGGATTGATGCGAGGATTGATGGCACGCAAAAGGTGAATCAAGCAAGCCTGCACGCGTTTCCTTATCAGCCCCCAGCAGATTGTGGCTCTTTTTCTGATGTTTTCTTTTCTTTTCTTTTCTGTTCTTTTTCGTGTTGACGATACAGTCTCGTGTGGGATCCATTCCGCTTCAATACCATCAATCTATCACTCCGCCAGGATATCGTTCTCTCGTGCTCTGATCCGCCAACACCTTGACCCCCTTCACCCTTACATTACCGTGAGTAACTGCTCTGCTGTCGTCATACCCAACGCGTTTCGCTCATCTTAACTTCTCGCTCATCTCTCCTCTGTGTCGTGTCGCTCTCCCTTGTGCGATCGCATTTTACCACTCTGCTCCTACTGCAGACTAATCAAAATGGCTCCCAACGGAAAGAAGAAGGCTGCTTCCCCTCCTAGCTTTGAGGATGTTGAAGCAAAGCGCGTCGAGGTACGTTTTTTTCCCACAGCCACCTCGCCTCCCTTCCCGCACTTTCCCCCATCTCCATCCCCCCAAAGATGGTCAAATCCTTCGCCGCCGTCGCTGAAGCCATGGAAGCAGCCACCACCTCTGTCCGAGCCTACCTTGAATCCGCCCCGCACGCACTCTCGGAACCCACGGCAACAGCAGAGGGCAGCAAGAAACGTAAATCCGGCAAGGCCGAGAAGAAGCCCAAGGACCCGAATGCGCCCAAGCGGCCTGTGACGGGGTACTTGGCGTATTCAAAGGACCGATACGCAACGTTGAAGGCCGAACATCCGGATATGCCGCACAAGGCTTTGGTGGGGTTGATCGGGGAGGAGTGGAAGGACTTGCCAGAGGATGAGAAGAAGGTGCGTTTTCTGGTCCAATAGGTGCTTTTACTGGGAACGGTGTGGGGCTAATCTACCTCGCGTTGGTTGCCAGGCCTACAATGAAAACTTTGCCGCTCAGATGAAGGAATGGAAGGGCAAGACTCAGGAGTACAAGGACTCGCATGAGAATGGTGTTGCCGTGAGTTTGGCAACGCACACTCATAGGAATCCCTCTTACAAGCAACTCCTCGTCATCAGGTCGATCCTGCTGCCACTTCCGCCCAGCCTACCGCTTCCGCTTCTTCGGCAAAGAATGTACGTAGTTCTTTTATGCACGGCACACGCCGCACATCGAGCCTAACCAATTCCATCTACCTCGGGCAGGCTACCGCTGACGCCGAGACCGCGTCCGAAGGCGGGTCCGACGACGATGAATCCGGACCGACCGCATCGTCCTCGTCGAGTGACTCGTCCGACACGGAAGAGGAAGATGCCAAGGAGGAGGAAGACGAGGACGAGGACGAGGAAGAAGAGGCACCTCAACCTCCTGCGAAGCGAGCCAAGAGGGAGGACGCCGCTCCCGCCTCTGCGACACCCAGCAAGTCACAGCAGAAAGCAAAGGCTACAGCGACACCCGCTTCTACGTCGAAGAAGGCCATCCCTGCCCCTGCCTCGGCTTCCGATACCTCGAAGAAGGAGAGGAAGAGCAAGAAGACGGAGACTGCTGCTGCTGCTGCTGCGCCGTCGAGCGAGGAAACGCCCGCCAAGAAGAGGGGAAGGAAACCCAAGGCCCAGTAGACGCTTCGACCGAGCACTTGATTGTCTTGCTTGTGTTTCGAGTTGTTTTTGCCTTGACGACACTCTTTTTCCGCGACGACTGCTGCTACGACTAGGAATCTGTTTGGATTCCTGTCCTGTTGTTATTTGATTTCGAAATCTCCTCGTTTCGTGTTGCTCTCCTGAGTCATCTCTTTGTTAGACTTGTATCTCGGTGACCTTTGATGATGACGATGATGATGATGATGTAATATCCATTCGCGAGACGCAGTACCAGTAGATTTCAGCTTCTATTCCCTTGTTCCACGTGGAGGCACCTTGTATGATGGATAGAAAGTGCCGCAACCACGTAACTGTTCTCTTACTCTTCCTACTCTTTTCCTCTATGACGAATCTCCTGTCCTCGTGTTCCCCGCAACGGCCCGCCTCTTGAACAGAATCGACATGAGGTTCACACCTTTCATCGCCTGGATGCCCCTGGCGGCTGCACTGGCTGCAGCAGACGATGCTCGCGAGACACACCGTTACGAAGTAGGTCCCCGCGTCCTCTCTCTCGTATTCCCCGGTGATCGCCTAACCAGTAACTCCCCCCGCAGTCCGACATTGCCAAACTACGGTCCATCGTCATCAACTCCCTCTACAGCCAAAAAGATATCTTCCTCCGGGAACTCCTATCCAACAGCCAAGATGCGCTGGAGAAACTCCGACTGACCTCGTTGACCGAGGCAGGTGCGCTCACGAACCTCGACGGCTGGCAGGGGAACATTACCATCGAGGCTCGCAAGTCGGAGGATGGGCAGACGGGGCAGCTTGTGATTCGGGACACGGGGATCGGGATGTCGAAAGTCGAGTTAGCCAAGAATCTGGGGACGATTGCAAAGTCGGGAACAATGGAGTTTTTGAAAAAGGCTAATGATGCGACGAGTGTGGGGCCAGAGGGCAGCAACCTGATTGGACAGTTTGGTATGTTTCAAGACGTGGGGAGCGTGGGTGGAGCTGATCCATGCTGTTCCTCCCAGGACTCGGCTTCTACTCGACATTCTTGGTCTCGCCTTCGGTGAAAGTTTCCTCGCTTCCCCCTGCCACGGTTCGGAACCCTCATCCGGTCCAGTTTACCTTCGAATCAGACGCCTCGGGTGAAGAATTCACCGTCTATGCGGACCCTCGAGGGAATAGCCTGCTCGACGAGGGTCCGTGCGGTACCGAGGTCGTTCTCGAGATCGAGGCGGGTTCGGATAATGCTTGGGTGCTCGATAACGACAGGCTCAAAGAGTTGGTCGACAAGCATTCGCAGTTTTCGACTGTTTTCCCGATATACCTGAAGCACAATGAGACTGCTGGGGAAGAAACTGACACCAGCCAAGGAAGCTGGATCAAACTCAACAAGAAGCAGCCTCTCTGGATGAGGGAACCAAAGTCCATCTCGGACGAGGAGTACCGATCATTCTACCAAGCACTGGACCCGACACCCGACGCCGAAACGTCGGGGTGGATGCACTGGAAAGGCGACTCGGGATCTGGTGTCTCCTTTCGAGCGATGATATACATTCCCGCCAAATTGCCCGAAGACTTTTGGAACAAGAGCCCTGGGGTAATGCGGAACATTAGGCTCATGGTCAAGCGTGTTTTTATCACCGATGATCTCGGTGAGGATTACCTCCCTCGGTGGCTCAGCTTTCTCAAGATTGTGGTCGACGCCGATGATCTGCCCTTGAATGTCTCCCGGGAAACGCTGCAGAACAACCGTTTCCTCCGACAGCTGAAGAGGATCCTCGTTCGCAAGGCCATCGACATGTTTACCAGGATCGCTCGTGATGACCCGGAAAATTGGGACAAGATCCACAAGACGATAGGTAATGCCATTCGTATCGGCATGGTCGAGGCCGAGGCGAAAGATAGGGTCAAGCTGGCGGGCTTGTTGCGATTCGCGAGCACGCAAAAGGAATCCGTGTCGCTAGACGAGGTGAGCACCGGCCATTCTCTTTGGCAACTGGGTCACGACTTATGGACCCTATCACACTCTAGTATACCGATAATCGAAGGGACGGGCAACAGCAAATCTACTTTTTGGCCGGAGTTGGCGAATCCATCGAGAGTCTGTCTAGGTCTCCCTTGATTGAGAAACCTGTGGCAAGAGGATACCAAGTGCTCCTGCTGAATGCACCGGCGGACGAGACCGTCATGGCACAGCTGGGATCTTATCGGTGAGCGAGGCTGTCCATCTGGAGATTGCGGAATCAAGCTGAAAACAGCACTACGCATCCTTCACAGTGGCTTGAAGCTTCAGGACGTTGCCAAGACGGGCTTAAAATACGGCGATGAAGACGAGGATGCTCAAGAAAAGGCGGAACTCGAGATGCAAAAAAAGGCATTCAATCCGCTCCTTGGATGGCTTAAAAAGGATCTACAGGAGCAGATCAGCGACGGTAAGCTAGCAGACAGAGTAACATCGGCCAGGCCTGCGCTGATGGTGCTCCGTGCTCTAGTGGTTCTAACGAACCGCCTCGTCAAGTCCCCATGCGCAATCGTGGCGGGTAAGTAGTCTGACATCATGTTGAAGATGTGCAACTAACGGCAATTCATCCAGACAACTATGGATGGAGTGCCAATATGCAGAAATTGATGATGGCTAATGCACGAGAGGATGATGCCATGATGCAGATGATGATGCAGATGCCCAAGATCCTGGAAGTCAACCCGAAATCCCCCCTGATCGAAGGTCTACTCGAGCGTGTGCTCGATCTCCAAGCCGGGGAAGACACTGATTCTGATGATGGCTCGTCAGAGTCGGTATTCACCAGTCAGGAAGAGGAAGAGCTTCGTGAAACGGTTCGAGTGCTTTTAGACACTGCAATGATCCGGAGCGGTTTCATTGTCTCTGACACCAACACGTGAGCCGCATGCGGAAGCGAGGGCCCCACGAGCGAGCGACTGATCATGCCTCTTTTTCTAGGTACTTTGATCGTGTCGAATCTCTGCTTCGACGTTCTTTGGGCGTGTCACAGGCCGCAAAAACACGCACGGACGGCATTCGACCTGCACCGCCTGTCGCACAAGAACCTCTCCCTGATCCCGAAGAGGCGATGGAGATGGGCAACATGGGCAACATGGGCGGGCCACCGGGTGGTGTTGGATTTGAAATTGGCGCGGATGGTCCCGAGTTTATGGACTGGTCTGAGCTGAAATCTAGAGTGAATAGTGAAGGCGTTGTACAAGAACAGCTTGATGAGATCGTGGAAGAAGCGCTTTCGCATGACGAGTTGTAGGATGGAATAAAAGGAAGAGTTGAAAGCATAGCATACGACCGTATGTAACGGAATACAACCTTTTGAAAACAAGATCGGCGGTCCAGGACGTCGAGGGAGACAACGCTGATTTACTTGGTAGCTTTGGCTTTGCTCTTTCTAAATATAAAAGACGGTTAAAACCATGTCGTAGCGGAGACCTTGGCAATTCGACGACTTGCCCGTCTTTACTTGTTGTCGGTTCACCGCCTGCATTCCTCATGATGGTCAGTTTGCCCGCCGACGCGGCCTGAATCATCTGTCGCTCAATGCTGTTGTTGATCGTGGTTGACAATTTCTGCGGGACAAGGATAACACTCAGCGAATGCGGCCAAGATACCCACATGGAGCTTGTCGCACCTTGTGACGAGCGACTTGCTGAATCTTCTCGTTACTCTTCGGTGCGACATAACGCGCGCCCTTCTTTGTCTTTCCCGAGGTCTTCCTTCCACCCGTTGCAGCCTTGGCTTTCAGCCCCTTGGTAGCGTGTTGAGCCATTGGTTTGATGAACGTTGCGAGTGATGAATGCGGATGTGCGGTCTGGTTGTCGACTCGTTGTCTTCAGCTGCAGATGAAGATGAGATAGCTGTCGGGCGAGAAAGCAAAGGAAGTGGGATGTGATATGCGATCGATAGATAGAGGGCGAAGGTGGAGGTTCGGAAACTTGAGGCAGATAGGCATTTGCACGTGACCGGCGTGAGGAGGTCTAGGTCATGCTCATCGCCTCGTCGACATCTAACATCTTGCACATTTCCATCGTGAAGGTGACCTCCGTGAGTGTTTCGTAGCAATATGAAAGCCTGAATTGCATTCGACTTATGACACTCCACCAACTGCTTGACGTGGACTCGTGGCATCGAACTGAACAGGACAGCCACATCTTCCGTTAGATATCGATGACAGGCAACCTAGCTGGTTATTCCTGCTTGCAGTACTTTGTTCTCCACTTTGCAATGATTCCGGAGCTGAAAGGTACCAGAGAACAGTGATGGACCCATCTCGCCGTCAACCAGAGCCGAAAGAAGTTACCATACAATATGGGCCCATACCGCTGTACACTTCTGCTCTAAAACTTAAACTTCTCCTTGTCCCTGCCACTACCCCGCTCCCTTTCCTTCTCTCTCGTTCTCGTCCTCTTTGCACTCTCCTTAGCAATGACATCGTCAAACTCGGATCGATTCGCGTCGGCACCCGGCACGTGGACTTTGCTGGCGGCGGTACGAGAGGCATCATACTGAGCTTGTAATTGCTCCTGTGACATGTCTTCCAATGCTTCTGGGTCGATGGAAACAGCGGCATCCGCCTTTCGCTGTTAGTCAGGGGTTGCAGTCAGCACAAAGCTCAAGTGAGGGGATGACAGCAAACGTACCTTGGTGCCACGATCTTCTTGACCGAGCACTCGAGCTCCTTGCGAGGGAGCGTTGATAGATGATACATCGTATCCAGTAGAACTGCCCATGAAGCCAGACGCAGATACTTGTCTTTCGGGAATGACCTGATACAGATCTCTGGGCACGGGAGTTGCCGAAACGTCGCTTTCCGCCCGGGATTCCTTTCGAAGTTGTAAAAAGTCGGGTGTGGCGAGACCGCCGGGAACGGTCGACGTGACAGAGTTGAGGCCGGAAGGCGTGGCCAGACCGGAGGGGGTTTGGAAGCCCTCGTCGGGTGCATGACCAGAGTCGAGCAGATCTTCCTCTTCCTCTTCCTCCTCTTCCTCCTCGGATTCTAACGATGCAAATGCATTGGCTTTAGCTGCGACTCGCGATACGTGGAGCTGCAGCAACGCGTACCTTCTGCTTCGGGTTCTAGGGTCCCCCACAGGTCTTTCTCGACGTCGTCAGCGTTCTATGAAGCACGAAATAAGTGTAAGCTGGATTCAAACAAGTCTTCTGGCACAAAAGTACTGACACCTTGATTCTGATCACCCAGAACACCAAATGGATCACCGTATAAAGGTCTCTGGTACTCGTCTACCGGTGGACGACCCCACCCTCCTGGATGGAATCCCCATTGAGCTCTAAGCACAGACGAACAGGTTAGCACAAAATGACGGCACCGTGGAAGTTTCCAATGTCACTTACCCTGGCGGGATGGGCGCATTAAGACCGGGAATTCGCAGATTGGGATAGCTAGGTGGCGGTCCGTACCGCTGCATGGCGATGAGCCAAGGGGGCGGTGCCAGCGGCGGGATGGATAATGCTTCCTTGAGCTCTTCGGACAACTCGCCTGGCTTCTTCATTCTAAGATCGGTTTCCAGCTCTTTTCCTTCGTAATACCTGTGAGGGGGCTTTGCATATCAGTACGTTTGCGGCTGAGTTAATGCGCCCAACACTCACGCCTCGCCAAACCTGGACATTTTGGGTTTCGTCTGATACTTGAAAAAGGCGTCATGCAGTTTCTGGTAATCGATATCGATCTTGCCCATCTTGGGTTGCACCCTCTCCCGAGTCTTTTGCTTGAGACTCATGCCTGCTTCTTTTTCCTTGACGGCATCCCTCTGATCGGCGATACCGGTGTCTGCAATCCAGGCTGTATAGAGGCAGAGTTGGGGATTCGAGATCGCAACGGGTCCGCCAACGAAAAGGGAAACTTACGAGGCAGCTGGAAAGGAGGTTTTTCGATACCCCGCTTTCCTTGCAGGTACTCCCTCTTCTGCGACCAGTGTACCGGAACCGGAACAGTACTGCAGCCACGCGTGTAAGATATGTGCATGGGAAAGCAAAAATATTTGAGGAAGTGCACTCACTTTCGATACGACTTGAGCCCCACCAACAGTCGAGGATCGCGCGCATCGGTGTCAAACCATTCCACTACCTCAGGCTTGCTGACCAACGTCTTGAGCTCTGCGACGGAGAGTTTCTGCAGCACATCAGAAAGGAGGAATAAGAGGTGAAACGACGACAAAGACCGGGATGAACGCAACGTACAGCTGCCTGCCGTCTCTTTTTCTTGCTCATTCGCTGCGCGTTGGCCATGGCGTTTTCCCTATCCTCTTCGTCATCATCCTCTTCGTCAGAATAGATGATTTCCGCCTTTTTCGGTCCGTCATCCTAAGGGAACGACCCAGGGGTGAACATGGGTCAATCATCGGTGTGCGAGAGATCGTTTCAGCCGCCGTTGCGAGACTTACCTGTGGTTGATCGGCAGTGTCCTCGGCATCGGTTCCCTGAAACTTGCCCATGATCTCTGCGTACTGGGCATAAGCCGGATCACTGGTATCGATTCTCAGATCATCCAGTGATGACGAGGGCGTCACCAAGGAAGCCGGCTGTTCACTATCCGTCTCAGTATCGGTCTCGGTAGCATATCCAGTGGTGGCAATCGATCCTTCTCGGTCTGAATCCCCATAAGCTTTCTTTGCTTTTGCCTTTTGTCGACGAAGAGCGTTTTTGGACTTCGCCGCCTTCTTTTGTGCGTTGCCGTTGGTCGAGGCCGGTGCTTCAACGCCGTTTGGGGCTGTTGGGATTAAGTTGGGTGCTGCCATGTTAAAGTACTCGGTGAGGCTCTATTCGCTGGCGACTTGACTCGTGAATATGAAACAGATCAAGGTGGATGACTTTGCTCATGAGGAAGTCGCAACGAGGCGCAGGCAGGGTCCGTCTCGAGAAAGTATTCCGACTCTGGACAAACGCGTGACGAGGCACCGATTGCGGTTGCTGCCTTGAGTATACCACTTTCATGATGGACGGCTGTGTTCGTATGGCATTCACGCACCCTACTCTTGCCTACTTGATAACCACTTACTTCACCCTTGGCACCATCTTCCATCTGCCAACGTGGTTGCGGCGAAAATGGCGACCGAGTACGAGTCTGGTTCACCGAGCACCGAGGAACCAGAGTCTCTGGATGAAATGGCCGAGGTCAGCTTGGATGAGCCGGAACAACAGGAGATTCCGGAACAAGAAGAACAGGCTCCAGTAGATCAGGATGGACCGCAAGAAGTTGACGGGGATAGAAGGCCATCCGATGTCGTTCCCGACGTTCCCGACAAGGACGATCAGCGACAAAATCAGCCCAGCGAGAACGACTCGCATAGCACATCCGAGCCAACGTTCCAGACTGAACAGACGCCGACTGTGCCGACCGAGGCAGTCGAAGGACGCGTGCAGTCCCCTCCCGCTACTCGCCCTCCTTCTTCCGTCTTTGGACACCACATGCGAACGCAATCCAGCAGGACAAGTATGTCGCTTTCCCGATCGTCCACGCAGGGCGGCGGAGGACCGCAGCTCTCGGCCGCGTTGATTATTCCGGGACTCGAGACCATTGCGGATTCCAAAGAGGCAAAGAAGAACCCGGCTCTGCAACAAGCTGCACAAAAGGCGCTGGATCTTTGCAAGGGCCACGAGGCGTATACCCAACCTCGTGCGATCCTTGAACCGTTACGCCTCGGTTGCGAAACAAACTCTGAAAAGCTCATCATCTCAGCGCTCGATCTCTTGGCAAAGCTTGTCTCGCATTCGTTCTTCTATGAAGAGACCACCCCCGAGGGTCAACCGCCGCTGCCGGATCTGATCGCCCATATTATCACCATGTCGTACACAGAAGTTTCTTCGCCGGCAGTTGGACTACAGGTCGTCAAGGCTCTGCTATCATTGGTTTTGTCGCCGACATTGCTCATCCATCAATCAAGTCTCCTGAAAGCGGTGCGAACGGTCTACAACGTCTACCTGCTGAGCAACGACACGACGAATCAGATGATCGCTCAGGGAGGATTGACGCAGATGGTTCATCACATCTTCGCCAGGATCGATAGGGAAGCCGTGAGGACGCGTCCGGCGACCCCGCGAATTCCAGCCAACCAGAATGGTCGAGTAAGGACTCCGGTATCCGCAAGCGAGAGTATGCAGACTGTGTCGATCAACGACGAAGCGGGACAGGCATCAACGGAAGAGGGCAAAGAGCCGGAAAAGCCGACATTGACTGTGTAAGCTATTCCGCTGCGCAAGATGTCTGGGCACCCTTCTTATACCCGCTCACAACCCCCTTACAGAACGTCATTCTCGGCTCCGAACCCTAATGATGGCATCCACCTTGACAACAAGGACGTTCAATCTCTCGAGAAGCTACCTGCTCATCCTGCGCCGATAGCTTCGGCTGCTGTTTCCGATGGCAATCTCGTCGAGCCGCAGCCCCTGTACACTCCAAATCCTGATGAATCGGACGGAGCGATTAGACACCTGACAACCGCGCAACTGTTTGTCAAGGATGCGTTCTTGGTTTTTCGCGCACTGTGTAAACTCAACATGGAGCCGCTCCTCAGTGAAAGGTCGGTCCAACTGGCTCTGCGGACTACCCTCTATTGGTGGCTAATGACCTATACTCGACATGCAGTGAGAAGGATCCCCGTGCTCATGATCTTCGATCCAAGCTCTTGTCGCTTCACCTCATCCTGTCTGTGCTTCGATCGCATTCCGACCTTTTTGCGGATTCCAGTATCACGATACCCTCGGCGTCCTCGAACGGGGATACCCCTTTCCTTCAGGCGACCAAACAGTATATCTGTCTCAGTCTCAGCAGAAACGCATTGAGTTCGGTGTCGCAGGTGTTTGAACTGAGTATCGAGATCTTTTTCATCATGCTTCAGAGTCTGCGCGCTCAGCTGAAGGTGAGCGTTGTTTCGGTGGCCTCCAAGTCTGTTTTGACGAGCTGAACATGCCTTGCGACACCTAGAAAGAAATCGAGGTATTGTTCAACGAGATCTTTATCCCAATCCTGGAAATGCGGCATGCCAGTCTTCGCCAGAAATCGACCACGCTCGCCGTTTTCCTCAAGCTTTGTCAGGACCCGCAGATGCTAGTTGACATTTACATCAACTATGACTGCGATCGTGCATCCATCGAAAACATTTACGAGCGTCTCGTAAACGTGATTGCCAAAATAGGCCAGATACCGCCTGGCACATACGGGAAATCCGACGATCTGACCGAGACCGGCAAGAATCAGTCTCAGCCCTTGCTTGCCGGATTCTCTACCGGCACTTCGTCAGATTACACCCGCATCATTCAAAAATATTCCGGACTTTCTGGGGAAGCTAGGCTGAAAAGGCAATCTCTGGAATGTGTCGCTGGTACTCTAAAGTCGCTCGTAGCTTGGGTGCAGACAAACAAGGTAACTGAGCGGGATGAAGTCTTCACTACGAATGGAGATTCTCCACAGCAACCCCGACGCTCTGAACACAGGTTGAGTATAACGTCGAGCGCAAACGCGTCGACGCCTGATATCACCTTGCCCGAGGACGATCCGGAAAAACTAGAATCCGCGCGTCAACGCAAAGTATCTCTACTTGAAGGTATCAGAATGTTCAACTTCAAGCCGAAAAAGGTGAGTGCACCCACCATCGGAAAGTGGAACAGAAACTGATTCGGTGATGTTCTAGGGCATACAATACCTGATCGATCACAAATTCATCCGAAGCAGCAAGCCCGAAGACATTGCTGTATTTTTGCTGCGAACCGAAGGCCTCAACAAGGCTATGATCGGAGAGTATCTTGGAGAAGCGTAAGTCCAAGTGTTCACGAAATAGAACGCAGATTATTGATTCCCCCGAGTTTATACAGGGACGAAATGAATGTAGCCGTAATGCATGCCTTTGTCGACATGCTGGACTTTACAGAGCTTCCCTTTACCGAAGCCGTTCGCTTATACCTGCAGAGCTTCCGTCTGCCCGGAGAAGCTCAAAAGATCGATCGGTTCATGCTCAAATTTGCGGAGCGGTATATCGCCAACAACCCAAGCACGGTGTTTGCCAATGCAGATACCGCTTACATCCTCGCCTTTTCTGTCATCATGCTGAATACGGACGCGCACAACAAGAACCTCAAGACAAAACGCATGTCAAAGATCGAGTTTTTGAAGAACAACAGGGGCATCAACGATGGCCAAGACCTTCCTGACGATTTCCTCAGCAATGTCTACGATGAAATCCAAAAGAACGAGATCAAAATGAAGGACGAGATTGAAGTAGCGCCGACGCCAAATGCGGCAGGGCTAGCCGGCACGCTTGCGAACGTCGGTAGGGATCTGCACAAGGAGGCGTACGTCCTGCAATCCGAGGCCGTTGCAAACAAGGCCGAAGCACTCTTCAAGACTCTGGTTAGACAACAACGTCGCACGGGTAAAGTTAACGATCATTTTTACAGCGCCTCTCACCTTGAGCATGTGCGGCCCATGTTTGAAGTTGCATGGATGCCATGTCTTGCTGCAATTTCCGCTCCCATGCAGGAGACAGAGGACATGGCTGCCATCATCCTTTGCCTCGATGGCTTCAAGAACGCTATCAAAATCGCCGGCCTCTTTGATCTCGAGCTAGAACGTGACGCCTATCTATCTACAGTCGCCAAGTTCACCTATCTCAGCAACCTAGCGGAAATGCGGCCCAAAAATGTGGAGGCTATAAAAACCTTGCTGGATATTGCCATATCGGACGGCAACAACTTGAAGTCGTCCTGGCGGGAGGTACTAACTTGTGTGAGCCAGTTGGAACGGATGCAGCTGATATCCGCGGGTATGGATGTGCCAGAACTGCATCGTAGAGAGTGAGTCTTGTTAGTAGCCTAGGTTGTTATCGTGTTGACTGTCTCGTTGTTTCCAGGAGTGCTACTGCCAAGAAGAAAGCCGGTCGCAGGCTGGCCGAAGAGGTGGCCGACGAAAGTAGATCGACCCAGATTACAGTCGCTGCAGATATGGTGTTTTCGTCCAGTAAAAATTTGTCGGGTGTGAGCAGAGTCAGCCTTTTGGCAGTAGCAATAAACCTGACACTTTTCCTACCATGACACCGTTTCTCAGTCGGCCATTGTTGATTTTGTCAAAGCGCTGAGCGAGGTTTCGTGGGAAGAAATCCAGTCTTCTGCTGGAAGCTCGCAGCCAAGACTGTTTTCCCTGCAGAAGCTGGTGGATATAGCATACTACAACATGGGGCGTATCCGTCTGGAATGGTCAAATATCTGGCAGATCGTCGGGGTACATTTCAACCAGGTAAGTTCTTTGTCTCCGTCCAGTGTGTGATCATCTCCATTTGACACCACTCGCCCGCCCATTTGATAGGTTTGCTGTCACAATAATCCAAACGTCAGCTTCTTTGCGTTGGATGCCCTCCGTCAACTCGCCATGCGATTCTTGGAAAAGGAAGAATTGGCGCATTTCCGATTCCAGAAAGATTTCCTCAAACCATTCGAGTATGCCATGACGAACAACGTGAATGCAGATGCGAGGGAGATGGTAGGTCGAGCTCATTACTTATAAACGTTGCAACCAATTCCTGAAGCTGGTTCCCTCAGATTCTACAATGTCTGCAGCAAATGCTACAGGCAAGAGTCAACAACCTTCGTTCCGGTTGGAGCACAATGTTCAAAGTTTTTTCCGCTGCGAGTCGCGTTCTTACCGGTACGTCTTGAGCAGCGGATGCACAGAATTCGACTGATAATTCCACCTTGTAGCTCGCGTTCCCAATTATGCCTTTGACTTGGTCACAACCATTTACCGCGACCACTTTGACTTGGTCCTGAAATACGGCTCGTTTTCGGATTTCTGCGTCTGCCTGACCGAGTTTAGTAAAGTAACGAAATTCCAGAAAATCTCTCTGCAAGCAATAGGCATGCTGCAGGGCACCGTGCCCAAATTGCTTGAATCGCCAGAATCGACCACAAAACCGTTCAGCGAGGAGCAGACGGATGGCAAGCTTGCACCAGGCGCCGACGAAAAGATGGCCAGATATTGGTTCCCGGTGTTGTTCGCATTTTACGACATTATCATGACTGGCGAGGATCTGGAAGTTCGTCGGATGTAAGTACCGTGCAAGAAAGCCGACGAGGGATCGGGCCTAATCTTGATATGTCTCATAGGGCTTTGGATTCTCTATTTGAAACCCTAACCATTCACGGTTCAGGCTTTAGTCTTGAATTCTGGAACAGTATATGCCAGGAAGTACTATTCCCCATATTCTCCGTTCTCCAGAACAAGAAGGAGGTCTCCAGATTCGGCAGCCAGGAAGATCTCAGTGTCTGGTTATCCACCACCATGATCTCCGCTTTGCGAAACCTCATTGCGCTCTACACGCATTATTTCGGGATCCTGCAAGAGTATTTGGATGGTCTACTCGACTTGCTGTGCGCTTGCATCTGTCAAGGTGGGTCAAGCCGACGTCCCCCGTCTATTCGGAGACTAATCATCATGTACGCACAGAAAATGATACCCTCGCGCGGATCGGCACTTCATGTTTCCAGCAGTTGCTCGAAAACAACGTGAAAAAGCTCAGTCCGTCCAAATGGGAACGAATCGTTACCGCTTTCGTTCAGCTCTTCCAGACAACCACGGCGTATCAACTGTTTGACGAGACTTTACGGAGTGATCAAGAACTCGCTCCTGGAGATCCCTCGATTGACGAAGGTTCGTTGCGGCATGATTTCCGACCATGTTTGTATACTTATTATTACTTGTCAGGTTCATCCAACCTGGTGGCGCCCGCCCTTTTGACTCCAATGAATCCAGAAACACAGATGGATGAGACTCCCCGTCTCTTGACCCTTGCGGACCGCAGACGCATCTTCAAGCAAATTATCGTTAAATGCGTTCTCCAGCTGCTCCTGATTGAAACGACTCACGAGCTCTTGCAAAATCGCGATGTCTACAACACTATTCCCGCCAAACACCTCCTTCGTTTCATGAGCGTCCTCGATGACAGCTACCAGTTTGCACGAAAGTTCAACGCAGACAAGGACTTGAGAATGGCGCTGTGGAGAGTCGGTACGTCGTCGAGTCTACATTGCACTGGATCACGAGCCATGCTGATCGCTCTGGACCGTCTTTCAGGCTTTATGAAGCAGCTTCCTAATCTTTTGAAGCAAGAATCTAGCAGTGCATCCACCCTGGTTAACGTCCTGCTTCGCATGTATAATGATCCTCGACCCGAGCACATTGCAACTAGGCAGGATATCCTGAAACAGCTAGTCCCGTAAGTTGACGTGGAAGGGATGCCGTTGGAACCCGATGCTCATTTGTGGTTTCCAGCTTGGGTACCCACATCATGAAGGACTTTAATGCCATCGACCCCGAGACACAGCCGCGCAATGTGATAGCATGGACACCCGTTGTCACCGAAATTCTTCACGGATGCTGTACTTTTGAGGATGACAGCGTAAGTGTTCCTCGCTTTAGCCCAGTGGCTTCCGCGAGCTCAAGCCAAGTTGCATTTTCCAGTTTTCTCAATACCTGCCAGAGCTATATCCTTTGGTGACAGATATGCTGACGAGGGAAATGGCCATGGAGCTATGGCAAGCTGTGCGGCAGTTTTATGTCAAGACTGGACATGTCAAGGGTTTAATGCCGCAGGAGCAGGAGTGAAAGTGTTCAAAGCGATCGATTACCAGGGGTACTGTTTCGCTCAAGCCGACCTGGGGGAAATAGATTGCATCAGACTGGACTATTGTATGGAGGAGAAGCATATCCCATTATTGTAAAGAATCTAAAATTTGGTTGTTTTACGGGCAACCTTTGATGGGACCACCGATACGCTGCCGTTTACGAGGCACATGGCGCATCGACGTCCATACAGCTTCCTGTGCTTTGTCGCCTCGAACGGCATTTGCAAGATGGCGTCGGTAACATAACCCGCAGTGTCGACTGACGCGAGAGACGGCTCGTCTCGAGCAGGCAGGAAGCGGATCAAGCTGGATGTATACAGTACCCGCTTGCTATGGATACAACACCGCCCTCAGCATCGCTCGCTCACCGGCCAGCCGCTGGCTTCCCAATTGGACCACGCCTCCTCTGCGGTGGAACGTCCATTGACTTCTCCGTGCGCTGCCTAGCCTCGGAAACCCCATTCGACGATCGGTTGCCCTGCAAGAACGCTACCAACGCACGCGTAGGCTTGTACCCGCCCAACTGCATCTCCTCGAGCACGAGCCTGAACCGCTCGTCGGATCGTTCCCAGCACTTGCGGACCATGCCTTCGTACACTCTCAACGGAGGACGATGACGCGCCGCCTTCATTTCCTCGAGGTAGTGGAACGCAGGCTCGTAGTCTTCCTGAGTGAGATAGAGCTCGATCAAGTGCTCGTACGTGTCCGCATCCTTGATCGTCGCGCCCAACCGGACCTCCATGTCGCGCAACACGGTTTCCGCTTGTTCCCTCGCGCCCGCCTTGACGCACGCGGCGAGCAAGGTGTTGAACGTCTCGACATTGGGCACGATACCAAATGACTCGGCTTGGCGGTAAATGACGACTGCCCGTTTAAGATCGCCATACTCTTCGGCGGCTTTCAAAACGGCGTTGAACGCGGCCGGATCGATCCGCTGGCCCTTTACGTGCAGCGCTTCGAGGGCGTCAAACCCTGCGTCGACCCATTGAATATCCTCTCGCGAGACCATGGACTCGACCAGCGGTCTCGCCGTTGCCAACGTCGGTTCCACCCCTCCGTGCGTGCGCATCGTATTCAGGATCTGCAAAGCCTCGGGCAAGCTCCCCGTCGCGCAGAAAGCCTCGAGGACGGGCGCATAGTGGTACTCCCTGCCTTGGATGCCGAGCGGTGTGAATCGGGCGAGCACGGCGGTCGCCATGCCCGGGTTCCCGTGGCGTGCGGATGCGTGGAGAATGTCGAGGAGGAGTCCCTCGTCGGGTTTGAAATCGCCGTTTTCGACGAGTCGGTCCCATGCGGTTTCGATGCCTTGCATCTGGGTGGCGGGCGGGCGGGCGTCAGCGAGCACGCACGCGGGTGGTCACACGTGGCCCAGCATTTTCGGGAACTCACGAAATACCCCTCTGCGGAAGCCCTCAAAATCTCGGCCCACGCGACCTGCTCGACCGACTTTTGGGCAAGCCGCTCATACCCCTCTGCCAACTCGAGGGCCAGTCTCGTCGCCAGATTCTCACAACACATTTCGACGACCCGCGTCATCCTCCCCGGTAACGGTGAGATTCCGCGCATTCTCATCTCGGTGATGAGGGTGAGGACTGATTCGAAGCGGTTTCTGTCGAGGGCGGAGCGGAGGAGAAAGTCGTACGTTGTGCCGGTGATGGATTGATAGAGGGTGGGGTTATTTTGGGCGTGGTAGAGTAACGAGGGGATCAAGTGGGGATGTGGTCGTGCCGCCTAGAGGGGCGAGTAGTCAGAGTGCAAAGTACGTGGAACTACAAGGGAAATCGAGACGACACACCTCGAGCAGTAACTCAATCCCACGAACCCCGAGATCGATCCCACCGGCTCGTGCATCCTGCCAAGCCGACCAAGCAATCTTCCAACCCAACCCCGTCCTCTCATGGCCCGCCACCGCAGCAGCCGCAGCCGCAGCAGCGACATTCACCTTGCCAGCCAATCCATCACGTACCGCCTCTACCTCTGCGTCTGCCTCCATCCGTTCCCTCAGGAGCGGCACGTCTTCCCCATTCCTCTGACGCGAGTACCCTGCCGCGGCTTCCATCAATGAGTAGTACGCAGCCTTGGAGGGCGTCTGTGCGTTTGAGGTCATGTAAGCGTAGACTTGGAGTAGTGAGGGTATCGTCATGGGTATTCTTCCGTCGAGAGGGACATCGGAAGGTCGTTGGGCGTTCCGACGGTCCTTGTACTGCTGGAAGGAGGCCTTGGGAATGGTACCCGGGAGTTCATGGGAAGAGTAGTATTCCACACGGGCATAATGGTCCCCACGGGGTCGTTCGATGGCTACCCGCGCCGTCGAGTGGATCGGATGTGAGCCTGCGAGGGGAGGTGCAGCGTGAGCGTCAGGGGAGATGGCGCGAAGAGAGGGAAAGATGGGCAAACAAACGTACGGGTGCTCAAGTGGCAGGCGGGGCAGCAGCCTCTGAAGGACCGGGAGGCGACGTCCCCGGCTGTGAGGGACACTGTCGGTCTCGGTGCGCGTCTGAGCATGGGAAGGGGTGGGGTGGGGTGGGGTGGGATGGGAAGGAGGAGGGAGGATCCGTGTCGGAAGAGGGAGTGGCAGCCGAGATATACCTCGCTCGTGCTGGGCCAAAAAGTCCGGCGGCCGGGAGATGAGGTGGCCCCTAGTCAAGGATGATTCGATCATGATCTATCTCTCTGTCTACCTCGAGGGCTGCCTGGCTTCCTCCCCCACCATGACCACCCTCGTCGACGACCTTGCCATCGCCTTCAGAGACCCTCACACACGGGGCCGCCACGTCTCGAACAACCCCGGCTTCCCCGCATGGCTGAGCAGCGTCGTCGAGCGCGCATCTTCATCACCACAGGAACAGATCCAGGTGCTTAAACTGATTGCCAACTTTGTCGCAGAGAACGGTGAGTCCCTTGACGCTCCTGCTCACACGCCATATAGTGCTCATTCCCCGGTAGACGACAACCGTGCCATCATCACCGAACGTACCTCCTCCCTCGACCTCATCCATACCCTCCTCTCCACCTCTTCCGCTCTCCCAAACGACCTCGTCAAACCCCTCATCGCCGCAACACTCAACCTATGCCTCTCCACCGCCTACCCGGCACCAAGGACGTACTTTTTGCGCAAAGGCACCTGGAGACACTTGCTCTCGTGGGGGAATAAACTGTACCGCCCGCTCCAGCCGTCCGAGGGAGACCACGACGACGACAACCCTGACCCACGAACACCAGAACGTGCACTCCTCGCCAGTTGGGCTTGGAAATCAGCCTGGTCCATCGTCGAATCCGCTTTCCCTGCACAAGACGCACAGTCCTCTGTCGGTTCCGACGAGGTGTCTCGACATCTCGACGACGTCTCAAGGGAAACAATCGCCGACCTCGTCGCACCGCTCCTCTTCTTCTCCCCCTCTGCCCGGCTTTCTCGCGCCTCCCCCTCCTCCTCCTTGGGCAAAGTAGACCCCCGGACAATCACGCAAGACCTCGATATTCTCACGGAGAGTACGAGTCTCCTCCAGCTGATATGTACCACTCCCCGCGGGATACGCGCGCTCGGAGAGGCGATGATGATGATATCGGCGGCAGAGGCCGATGTTGTGGGGAACGGGTTGATCGTGTTCCTCGAGCAAGGGGAGGTGTTTGGTTCGTGGGAGGAGGAACAAGAGTCGGACGAGGAGGAGGAGGCGGCGGTGGGAGTTTCGACAACGACGACGACGCCGTTGCCGCACTCGAGACCCGGGGAGAAGGCACTAGGGAAAGCCAAGGCGAGCGTCATGGCTACCCTCGGAGAAATCTGTGCTTCCCCCGAGGAAGGCGTTGATCTCTTCTCCCTTCGCGAGGACGGACGCGGCAGTGGCGGATGGTTGGCAGAGGTTTTACTTCGCTGGGTGCAAGGGCTTCCGCAGGGGAGGGAGGATCTCGTCAGTTGCGGGTTATTATGTATCGGGAATTATATCACGAGCGGTAGGTCCCGCGCCCTCCAGAGATGATGCCAAGCGATTGACCCTTCTTCCCGTGATCAAGACACCCGAGCCCGCCAGATCGCAAACTACCCACACCTCATCGACACCCTGCTCACCCTCCTCGACACGACGACTGCACGCGCCCCGCCGCAAACGACACACGCCCTCTTTGGCCTGCTAAGAAACCTCGCGCTCGGAGCCGAGGCGGGATTGAAGCGCCGCTTGGCGCCAAGGGTGGGCGCTGCCGTACAGCGGATCGCGGTGTTTGCGCCGACTGCTGCCGGGGATTTGATGGGTGGGTTGCAGGGTGCGGCGGTAGGGTTGTTGAGGATCCTGTCGCGTGGTGACGGTGCGGTTCCTCTCCTCTATTTCCGATTGCCTGTGAAACACTGACCCCTAGCCACCTTAGAACACATCGCTCGGACGGTGGTGAGCGAGCAAGACCTGATGACGCAGGTAATGGCGCTCTGGTCCCGATCGGACGACCAATCACTCCGAATCGAGATCGCTCGCTTCATCGCGGCGCTCTACACGGCGCTTGCGCGTGTTTCACCACCACCTACGGAAGTCGAATCATCCGACCCCATGCAGATCCTGGTGCAGGATACACGGACGGTGAGAGCATTAGTCGCGCTTGTGGGGCTTGGGGCGCAGCAGGAGGTTTTGCTTGCCGAGGCGGTGTTGGCGCTCGCGTTGGTGGCAAAGACGGGACGTGGTGGCAAGTCGCCTTCCAGTATTGCCCTTTCCTCAACGTATGCTGAACCGACGTCCCACGGTCGTCCAGCACGCGCAGTCCTCGACGTCCTCGCCGAGTCGGAGCAAACCGCCTTGTCGGCACTGAAAACATATGCATCGACGCCAACAGCCTCATCACCGGTCTTGTCAAACATGTGTATCCTCCTTCTCCACCTCGCGCCAGCATACGACGCCCTCGAGGACGAAGCGGCGCGGACACGTATCTCTCGTGGTGTTGGGGATGTCCTCGGAGCCATCGAGGAGAGGCAAGGCACAGACGAGTCGTTGAGACTTGCCGTGCGGACGGCGAGGGCGGCGTGGGAGGGTCGTTTGTAGTGCTGGGGCCATGTATTCAATGGCTATGGGTTGCAAGCGGCGTACATCTCTGATATTGGCTAGAGTGTTAGGTCATGGTCGCATGAGACTTTGACGATAAGGGACTGCCAGTGGCAATAGCCAGATAAAAAGATAACGCGGCAGAGAGCGGCGTGCACGCCGAGTGGACTGTGAAAGGCAACGTCGTAATTATGCAGAAATGAAAGAACTGAGCCTGGAGACAGCTACACTAACATGGCACCGCTACTTGGATATTTTCCGAAGCGCCTGCCAGCTGTGTTTGCGACTATCCGATGCCATGTGTTCTGATGCAAACATAGCTGGTAGCGTGCTCTAGTGGTAATAAGATCATGATGTAGCACACAAACGGCAGGTATTCATCTCCTGTCGGCTGCGATTTTCACAGCTACTATCTTTCGCTAGCGAATATTGTTTGTACCTGGTTCATTGTCTTGCGCTGGCCGTGGTTCCGTATCGTCGCCTGGCGCGAGAGACCCGGTCTTCCTCTGATCGTGAAAGATGGAGGAATGAGGGTAGTTTTCGGCAAGCCTGTTCTGGGTAGCCGTTGACGACGGTGAGACGCGATCCATGCGGTTCGAAGAAGGATATGTTGGCAGGTTTCCGGCCATACTGCCATTGGTTCAGCCCACCTGTGTGAAAACCTTGAAGGCCTCGAACAAAAGCAGGATGATGTTGATCCAGTGTCTATCCTGAGGATCAGGCAGTGATCAGGCAAGGTTCTTGACTTCTCCTTACGTCAGCAAATCACTCGGCGACCGTTCGGGAAGTCGACCCAGAGTCTGGATGGACGGATATAGCAGTCGGTGTTGCGGCGTTCCGTCAAGCCAAACTGAGGTGCCCGATTCTTTACGAAGACTGGCCGCACGCACGAACTTGCAACTTTTGGCTTAGCCGCATTACCAGCTGCATTACCTAGTCAAGGCCCGCAGGGTGCGAGCAGCAGATGGGGATGATGTATCGGCCGCTAAATAGCCAACTGCCAACGTCATATGCCGTTGTATTTGCTCCAGCTGCTCGATCGACGTCGCTTCAGCAAAGTTCAGATTGCGGAAGGATCGCAGGGCGAGTCCTCGACGTCACGATGCCGTATATGTAATGCCAGCGTAATGCCTTAGTGGCAAGTGGGGGTCCTAGCTGGTCGCATAGCTACGTTGGCCTGGACGAAAAAGCATCCATCCTCATCAGCCGCTCAGCCTTCAGGACGAGCACCTAATGGCTACGGCTACGATGTGAATAGATCAATCTGAACAAGCTGAGCTAACAACTTACGCGGGAATAAATATAGTTGAGGGCGGAAACGTTGTCGAACGTTGTGGAATATAGAAACCCTGCCATCCGTTTGTCTTTTTGCTCAGCACATCGTACGTGTCCTTTTCTGCACCCCCTCAGACCATGGTCATATGACAGGAAGACTCGAAGACAAACGACGGACGGATTCGCGGTTGAATGATGATCCCTTTGACCTCGTGGAGCGGGGTCTCCACATCGGAGAAGCGTTAGCCGACGGCAGCCCCGGCAGTTCGTGCCGCATCGGATTGTCACAATTGTTCCGGAAATTATGCATCGAGTCTTTGCGATCTTTTAGTACTCGAACTGTTCGTGAACAAGCTAGCAGCCAGGCAGAGTGGTTGTATACAATTGTTGAGCGTTCTCGACCGATCCTGGAACAACCTCTGTGCTCGAGTCAAGACCGTCGTATCAGTCGTATCACACATCCGTGCCGAATTGTCAGCTAGGGGTATTGTTTCAGGGTTCGACACGCCGATCAGCTGCTGCGTCCTTCGCACGACTCCTATCGCCCTTTGAGCGTATAAACCGACGCCCTTTGCCCGAGCGACAACTGTTCACCAGCGACTAGGCCAGTCAACATCTACTCTCAACATACTTGATACAGATCGCCAATACCATCATCGTCATCATCCCTATTCACCTTTGACATCTAGCATCCGTGATCACCTGACAATTCACGCTATATTACCTTCCGCATTCCGCTTGATTCAGTTACCGGTTACTCAACGCGAAACAATAAGGGCTTTCTGATCAAATCTCTATCACGACAGCAGTCGCTCGAGTCTGGATCTTCCTCGAACCCTCTCATCGAGCTCGTGCGGTGGATAGAGGAAGCAAATTCAAGGTTTACTCCGTTCACAAGTCAAGGTATGTTCCAGCCCTCACGTCGTTTAGTCATACCTATGAGCTCTTCATGGTGGAGGGCTGCTGCTGACCTGATCCACTGCTCAGGCATAGAGCTATAACGCCAACTCGTGACGGAACGGTCGACACCTGCCCAACCATCACAGAGTCTTGTTACACGTCGACTACCATTCACCTCCAAAGACGCTTCATATGCTCGCATACATCTCACCATCAACGTCAAACACCAACTCACCACGACTCAGCAATAACGTTCAGCTTCCTGCTGTCATGGCGCCTTCTGCACTGTCTCGCTCCAGTATCAACGCCGCTTCTGCCTCCCGAGGTTCTGCACCTGCGTCCGCCACGACATCTCCCCTGTTCCAGCCATCACACCCAGCGACACCCCCGGCCTTTGCTCTCGCCAGCCCGCACCCAGTCAGATTGAACCTTCTCGGCAAAAGCATGTCCATCGTTGGAGGTATTAGCTCCAAGGCATCTTCGGCTGGTACCCCTTCTAGGGGTATGGAGCACCTCGGCATCCACGACAACTTTTGTCTCGACGGCTCAACGGCCATCGAGACAACCAGTCCTGAGCCGACAGTACGACGATGTGAAGACCTTCAGCGCGGCTTACGGGAATTCGAGAACATTCTGCTCGATGAGGTCGAGTCTTCAGAATCGTCTTCCGATACGTCGGATGTCGGAGAGATGGAGATGGATGATGAGGGTGTGAGGAGGGTGCGCAAGGCGAAAAAGCCGACCAGGTGGCAGAAGGGCATCGCGAGGGATACGCCAAGGTTTCAGTTGATCGTCGACGTACCCCTATGGACTCCAGGATGCTTCCAAGGTCAGTTTAGTATCTATTTATGGTTGGCTCTATATACTCACAACGTTCCTTCCGACAGACTTATCATCCATGCAAGACATCCGCGACAGGACGCTCTCCAGTCTTCACTCGATCGTCGACGATTTGCGTCTCCGAGGCGGTGTACGAACGACCTATCGACTATTATCGTCGGCGAACGGCGGATCCTGGGGCTGCATTCGCGTGGCGCCCTTCATGTCTAGTTCCAGCAGCCACGGTCACCAATCGTTCATCAACCGCAACGAAAAAAAAGCAGTTCCATCCGCAGCTTTCCGACGATCGACGTTTGCCGGTCCTGCATTCTCGCGTCACTTGTTTGCGGGCGGTAGCATCGATTCGGCGGGTCTCTTGCCGTCACATGCCAGTGTGCATGCTGGTGGAACATCAGAGGACGAGAAGCAGGAAGTGGCGCGAGTCGTCAAGCTGGCGCTGGAAAACGACGGCAACGGGTTGATTCCGGAGTCCAACGTTTATCTCCTAGCTTTGCACGGACAACCTGCTTTGATCATCACGTAATCTGTCTGCTGCCAGCAGAAATGAATCACTCCGACGTCGCCCTTTTCCAACAATGTATCGACAAACCCAGCGCCCTGTCTGCCATCTGTAAAGCCCGACTCGAGCAAAAGCCCTGGTAGGCATCAGACCAGGCGAGTTGTACCAGTATTTCCGTGTAGAACTCCTTCTTCGCTCGATGCCTCACCGTGTATATCTGTAAATGTAGGCCTGTAAGCGGTATAAACAGGATAAATGTCTTACCTAGGAAAACGCTATGCCCTTTGAGCTTCCCTATCCCTCGTGAAATCCTTGGCCAGGGTGAGCAATATGGCACAGGGCGGCTGGCCTGGGTCGGGGACTCCTGGAGTCTACAACGCAAAGCGTGGTGTGTCCGTTGTGGTGGGGAGCAGTCACTGTGTCCTCGAGCAGCCACGACATAGGAACCATCAAGACCAAGACGAGGAAAGGAGATGAGATCCAGATCCCCTGCAATGGAACCAAATTTCGAATTATTGTGGTGGACGCAATCGAGCACAAAATCAACAACTCCGACCGACGAAGCAAGAAATTCATGTTGCCTCTGTCCAACGGTATACTGGCTTTGTTGAATATACCAGTCTTTTTCTATACACAAATACAAGCCAGATCCTCGGCTTATATTTCTCTCCTCCATCCCATCATGGTACAAGCTGGCGTCTCTCCGTCAACGAGCAAGGTCAACGGACTGAATGGACATACACCTATCAAGAAGAATGGTTCTACGGACAGCTCGATATCAAACGGGAAGAAACGTGCACTACAAGCAGAGGACAACGACGTCGAGTTGGATGGTGCGTCACAAAACTCACAGCGGAAACGTGTTAGCAGTACACCTGCCTCATGTTCAAAAACGGGCAAGACGGTCTTCATGCGGGACGAAGATGACCTAGATGCAAATGACGACGATGAACTTGCTCGTGTCTCCAACAGTTCGAGAAGCAAGCTCAAGAGGAGAAAGTCGGGATCGAGTATGACGGGAGAGGATCGAAAGCAAGAGATCGAAAAGAGGAAGGAGAGGGCAAGGAAGTTGGCAATGGATACCGCGACGTTACCCGTCAACACAGGTAGGGTTTCGTTTGGTTTTCCTGGCTGGTGAAGTCCTTAGGCTAAGATATCTTTCATGACAGCCCAGGATCAGCTCGTAAAGTCCATCCTTTCGAATGATACCGTGATCGTACGCAGAAAGTCTCCGTCTCTGACCTCGCTCTTCTCATCTGGATTTTCGTTTTCGTTTTCTAGGTCATGGCGGAGACGGGTTCCGGTAAATCTACTCGTGGGTATCACATGGCTGTTGGAGCGTATATCATGCAATGCTGAACTGCCTTAAAGAGCTACCCAAAATGCTTCAGCAGCATCGTTTCATCTCCGAATACTACAAGCAAAAACAGATAGCGACTCCAACACTGGCAATCACGCAACCCCGTCGACTACCATGTCTTTCGCTCGCACAACGAGTTTCCGAAGAGATGGGCGTGGCTCTAGGACGAGAAGTTGGTTATGCCGTGCGATTCGATTCCAAGGAAACATTCGCAGCTCCAGGCGCGAAAAAGAACGGTCAGACGTCTATCCGGTTCTGTACGGAGGGTGTGTTGTTGAGGTAAGCGCCGATGACGTAAAGTCACGATCAGGGATACTCAAAGTGCACTTGAACTCTACAGGGAACTCGGAAATGAACCCATGGCAACAGGCAAAGGAAAGGCGGCAGAGAATGGTGCAGCGCCAGAGCAAAAGACCAATGGTCAGACATCGGAGGTCGAGAACGAACACCCAAATCTGCTGCTACGATACGACATCATCATCATCGACGAGGCCCACGAAAGGACACTGAACACAGATTTCCTGCTGGGTAGCTTGAAATTGATTCAGGCGGAGCGTAAACTTTTGACGAGGGAGATTGCGGAAGCCAATGCCGAGAAAGGCAAGACAAGTGGTGGCGAGGAATCAAGCAAGGTGCTTCAGCAGAGTTGGGGTGGATATCAAATGCGGGAACTCAAAATTGTGGTGATGAGTGCTACGCTAGAAGCGGACGTGTTTTCCCAGTTCTTTAACAAGTAAGCCCACGCCGAGTTCGATCACCAGCGATACCGTTCTTATCACCCCTGCACAGAGCTCCTATCCTCTATGTTAAAGGTAGAACTTACCCCGTTGACGTTTACCATGCTACCGAGAATCACGAGGAGGACAGGGTGGATGCTGCGCTCAAGCAGTGCTTTCAGCTGCATTTCACCAAACCACCTGGCGATATACTCGTCTTCATGCCTGGTGCGTGCCATTGTCGATCTGCCCGACCGGGGTCTAACGCGGTGCCCCGCCACAGGACAAGAGGAGATTGAAGGCCTTGTGAAGAGCTTGGAGCAGTATAGCAAGGAGATTCCCGAGGGGATGTCCACAGTATGTTCAAATAGCCTAGCGTCGTATTTCCCACGCTTGACGTTCCTCTTAATAGATTGAAGCGCTTCCTCTATATCGAGTGCTTTCCCAAGTTCAACAGAACCGGGTATTCGAGCTTGCGAAACAAAACATTCGAAAGATCATCGTTTCAACCAACATTGCCGAGACTGGTCTGACAATACCAGGCATCAAGTACGTTGTCGATTCTGGTTTGCAGAAAGAGCGTTCTGTCATTACGTCTGCCAGTGGAAGTAAGCATTGGCTGTGTACGACCCGCTAGTCCGTTCAGCTCACACAGACGAGTAGGCATGTCTGCGCTGCAAACGATACAATGCAGTAAATCCGCAGCGAATCAACGAGCGGGTCGAGCTGGGCGAACAGTACGTGTAACCTTTGATCCATCAAGGATTCCACTCACAGCTCCTTCTTAGGCTGCCGGTGAATGTTATCGACTTTACACGGAACCCGCATACGAAATACGGCCCCAAGTCGCAGAGGCGGAAATCCTTCGCACAGACTTGTCATCTGCCATTCTCACTCTGATAGCGATGAAACAGAATCCTTTCGACTTTCCGTATATCGATGAGCCAAGTAGATCCTTCTGTAAGCTCGCTTGCCATTCAATCCGCCGTTTCCGCTCACGGCTACCGTTCTTAGCCGTTCAAGCAGTAGCGGAGCTGATGCGCCTTGATGCTATTACCCCCAAACCTTTCCGACTGACGGAGCTTGGAAAGAGGATGCAGCATTACCCCATGGTTCCGTCACGGTCGCGTATCCTACTGGAATCATTCAAGTCTGGGTGTCCCTCCGAGATCATCGACATCCTGTCGCTCCAGGAAGCTGGAAGTCCCATTCTGGAATCAGCGTCGCAGAGGGAGAAGGCCGAAAAGGCCAAAACGATCTTCAAACGTCGGGACGGCGATCATCTTACCTATTTGGCAATCTTTCGAGCTTTTATGGATCAACAGAATCAGCACAAAGCTGCACTAGTCCAAAATGGTAAAGCCGATTCGCATTCGACATCCCCGACGGCTTGGTGTAAAGACAACGCCATGAACTTTAGAGTACTCAAGGAAGCCGTTCAGATTCGAAATCAGCTTAGACAGCTCGCTCAACAGCAAGGCCATGATTCTGACATTTCTGCGGGGGAGGATTCTGATAGAGTCCTCAAGTGCCTATTACATGGGCTGCCACTGAATACTGCTCGAATACAGCCCGACAAGAGGGGCTACAGACAGGTTGTAGGGTCAAGGGTGAGTTGTCTGGTAGATGAAGCAAAGACAGTCATCACTGATGGAATTCGTACGCGCAGGACATTAAAATCCATCCTTCTTCGGTACTAGTCGACCGCAAGGTGCCGACAATCATGTATGATGAAATCGTGAGTTTTCATAGCTACTCCTCAGCTATTCAAGAGGAGCTTGCTCTGATCGAGGATGATTTTCTTCACCTTTAGAATGTCACGACGGCATTTTACGCCCACACAGTTTCCGTGATAGAGGAATCATGGTTGAACGACATCCCGGGCTTTAACCAACGGTCTATCCAGCAATTGTCCAGCACATAGGGGGTTACCTTATTTGGCTATCCCATTGGAGGACTATACTGCGCTTGAGCCGTCGCCGCTGAATCGTCGGGGTGGAATGACCGTCCATTCGAGGAAGCCAGGGTATGGTTTGGAGATGATTGTAATCGCTCAGAAGACACACGCAGGACATCTACGTCGCTTGGGTGTTACCTGACAGATATGAGGAGTAGCGTCGGCACCATGCCATTCCATCGACAAAGATGAATACACCTTTGCTCAACGAGGGGTCGAGGGTAGCTGCGATGTGTCTGACTAGGCTGCAACTCTTCTAGGAACAGGTAGACGTGCCAGTGGGCAAGAGCTAAAGCGGGCTTTCTGTGTCCTGTGTTGGCTTTGACGGATATTTTCGGATCCGGAGATGAGCAGGCCTTGTGCATTCTAAGAAGATCAGACATGTAATGATACCATGATTATAGTTGTAACACAGCATATACAGTGGAAAGAAGCGAAAAGAGATGTCGCCTCCAAGCATAACCTTTGATCCGTAGGGCACGCCGAAGCGTAGCAAATCAAGAGAATAATAGAGACGTATCGGTAAAGATTAATCCTTCTTGGCTTATATTGAGAAGGTACCAAAGATCCGAAGATCCCGGCACAGACTCGTTACTTTTTGACCCTGCATAGTCGTGTAAAAAAAGCGAATAGCAGGGCTTCGAAAGTGCCAGTTCCAGTTGTCGAGAAGAGGTCGCACTGGTCGATTAAACACCGTGAGGGAAACGCTTGACAGGGATCGGCGTGCGAGGTGATGTAGACGCTCATTAGGAGCAAGGCTGAACAAGACCTGGCACCACCGGATCCCCATCAACCATGACTGTTCCAATGCCTTGCAAGGACCTATCGAAGGGAGGATCATGAATCAGCACAACTGTCCTTCGTATCAACCCAATGCCATCGAATCCGTAACGGGATCAGAAAGTAAAGCTGTCTGCAGCGCCGGGGGTCTTACGCCCGACTCTAGAAGTCTAACATATCGACAAGAGCGTGAACTCTTGCAGTAAACATCTTGAAGGAGGGCGGGAGGGAGATGGATGATGGGGGGCGTACTCACGAATTCAAACGGCGGTCGACAGGCGATAGCTACTCGCCCGGTGGAAGATCAGTGAACCATCGTCCGCAAAGGTCTTCTTATACCTGACCAGCCAAAAGTATTTGCGCTTTCACATTCTGGTAAGCGCGATCGCTTTCTTGGTAGAAATCCACGTCATTCCCCTGGCAGTGCCCTTAGCCCCGAGCCCTTCCGCAACGCAGAGGGCCGAATCTGGGAACGGTCTTGGTGATATCACCAGCATCTACGCCTGAAGTCTACCAGGTATTGACGTCGACTCAGCATCTGCCTCATCTTGCTTGATCTGTAAGCTCGGAAGAACGCTACGAAACCTCTGGCCTTGGTAACTCACGCACCGCGCGCTGGATCTCGACCTTTCCTTCTAGTTTTCAACTCTCGAACGCAGTACTTCAAAATGTTCGGACTTCGAGCGTGGCCCACTCCTGTTAGTATTCGTTTACCGTTGGACGTTGCTGTTGGAGGGACCTTAGGGGACCGATGGGGGAACGGGGAACGGGGAACAGCGACTCGGATGAACATGGGCTAACGAGACTGAATACTGCGTACTTTGACAGTTCGCCAAGCCTTTGATGCCCTTCATGATCGCTTCGGCTATCACCTTCTACGCTGTCGTTAAGGCTCAGGAAGCCGGTGTTAACAGTGAGTGGAGTACGCTACATGTGTTGGAGAGAGGATTCTGATCATGCCTCTGTGTGCTTGATAGCCCCCGACGCGATGGCTAACGTAGGTTTAGGTCCTGTCAACACCTTCGCGCATTACTGATCATATTCATCGCTTTTTTTCCTTTTGTATAGCCCAAGAACCCTTACGGTAAATCCCCTTCGTGGCCTCCATCGTCTTTTGCAGGAATGCTGATCTACGTCTCTCATATAGCCGTCCACAAGAAGGCCGAACACCACTAAACTGGAACGAAGGACAGAGATAGAAAATCATGTGACAGCACGATCTGGAATATGACTATTGGATGAAGATTGCGGAGGGTGCCAAGCAAGGGAGGCGCGAAGACGAGCTGCGCGATGGTGCGAGGCGCGCGGACACGAATGATATTCGTGCTTAAGAGTCGGTCCGGTGCCCTTCCACATTCAGCGCCCAATCATCTAGAGGACAAACTTCCACCACGAAACGAAAGGATCTGCACGTTTTGAGAATCCGTCTTGCGGCGCGGGAGACCGCAGTAATCCGGGGTATAACTCACTTTCCGCTCATCGCTGCAGGACATCCCGCTTTATAAGAGGTCTGGCTTGGGTATTGCCTTCCCACCTCCGTGTTCCCCGTCCGCTTTTTAACGCTAGTAGACTTACTGTTCGGGTGCATTGCTCACATTCTTGTGCTTTGAGAGACGGAACTGCAAGGCGGCGGTGGGTGAATTGCCCCGTTCACATGTTGCGCTGTGCCTACGCTTCCCAGGCCACTGTTTGCGCTGAGCACATAGTTATTTGCGTTGTTTCCCGATTTATCAACACCTCTATCGTGACAATAGCACTCTCGAACCTTAGACCCGCATTTTGTGTTTACATGCCCGAAAAGAAAATCCGTATCTTTTGCGCCAGCCCACTTATGTCGGTTATCGGATTGACAAGTTCAGACTCTCACGCCTACTGGAGCGGCGTTGTGCAATTAGAGTCCTGAGCACAGGTTGGCAATACAACTCCTCAAGCGCGTGGATAACTCGAGCTCTCGTGAGCGCGACTGCGAAAGCGATGAATAGTACACAGCAGCTTAGGACATTTGGAGTCGCTAGGGGCATCAAAGAACCTTTTCAGTGAGCCTCCGGTCGTGATGTCTGCCCTTGCTGCTTCAGTAAGCCCTAGAAGATGGGCGGAAGTACCCCAGGTCCTGATACATGCGGTCAGTCGCGTGCATCGACACGTGAAGGCAGAATCTGACATTTCCTTCTACTGTTACCGCCTCCTGACCCAGCACAAACTGCTGATCGACCGACATTTATTGTGTGATTCTTACAGACCGATGAAAACCTTGCGCACTTTTTATTTGGGCTTTTACAACCACCTACGATGCCGACATCCTTTGCTGTACGCTGGTTAGCGCTATTTCCGATATGCCTCTGACAGCGATGCAAGCTCTTACTCACATATCAAGCAAGCAACCAGAGGTTCCGCCACCGGTTGTCCCATATGGCCAGCCATACGGTCGGCTGAAGCGCATTTTTCCCTTCTTAATCTCATCAACCCTGGATCTTGGGGCTGTCAACAAAGTGGCGGGTCTCCTTCAAAGTGTGGCAAACATCGTCTTTCCGAGTTTTGATACGACTTTGAATGGTGTAGATTCCTCATTAACCCTGAGATCATCTACACATGGGGTTACCTTGAAAGCAAGGAAACGACGACACATCCTTCAAAGCTAGGTGAAGGGTATCTTTATGGAGCTCGACTTCGGTCGCAGTAGCGGGGAAGGCCTTTGATATTGCTTCCGTAGCCTTCCATGAATTCTCACACATTGTCAGCACCCCTGGTCGACCAGGATGTCCTTCTGGGCCGATTCCTGTTCCTATATCTAAGCCTATACCATCTCCTCTTGATCACCAATGCCTTTGCAACGCAATGAAAAAACTTCCCAATTCCTCAATTCCTCGCGCTCATCCGGATCTGGCCACGGATTCCTCGGACAACGCCCCGCCTTCGCTTTATACCGTGTTAAGTATCAACTGACTCGGTGACGGCGTCCACTAGTGCAGTGAGTGCCCTTATAGACGTAGTGATGGCGTACACCGAGTCTACTAAGGCGCACACGGAGGCAATCAGAGCACATACTGCCGAGATGGACAGCCATGTGCTGTAGTGCCTGATACTTACGAATTCCTGCGACCTGCTTCGAACTTACTCTCAGATCGGACCCGCACCAGCCCTCTGCTCATAATTTTGTGCGTAGCCTATGAGAGCATGCGACATGAACTGCAATTTCGAAATCCGGCCCAGGAAGCGGGCCCTCTCCGCTTTGTCTGCCCATGTATCTGCGCCTCGACAAAGTGGAAGCCTACTTAACGACTTCCAAAGAGTATGTTGGGTCCGACTTAGTAGAGCGTGCGGCACAGATGAGCAAGGTCGAGTTTCTCAGCGCTGTAAACGCAGCAGTACAAGGTGGCCAGATAGTCAGAATCCAACTCTTGGGTACTATGCACATTGGGTTCGTAAGCCCGGAAGCTGGTAGGATACTCAAGCATAAGTCGTGTTGAGCGAGAAATCCCGATTTTCGAGCGATGGTCTGCAGAATAAGTTGCATTGAACTTGTGCCGTTCAACCTTGACTGATAAGAGTAGTACGCAACCGTCTAGTAGAGAAGACTTGCGGAACATGCGATTCGAGTATTTTCCCTGCCTCTCATCAGCTGTAATTCATATGAAACCCGCACTTGGTGCCGTTACCATCGTGGCTGGGCACTGCTCATAGAAACCTTGTTGAACATATAAGCGCCTTGTTTTTGGCAAGAAGTCGACATACTAGATCTGCGCTGCCTGTACAAGCTTTTGGTCGCTCGGTCGTTCGAGTGGCACGAAAGGATACATGCCGAACAAGTCAGTCGCCCTTAAACCTGCCCAACCCCCTTCCCAGTCGCTGGTGTTCAGGATATCCTACTTTCCAACGGTTGATCTATCAATACGCTTCAGTGCTAGATTGTGCTGACAGTCCAGGAGCAATGGGAAGCAAACATGGGCAACGGGTAAAGAAAGAATACTGATCGGGGGATATATGTCGACCACGTCAAAATCCTGGGCTACTGTTATATAGACCATACTGACGAGACTAAGAGCAGATGCTTTGTGCGTTACCTCAGTCCTCGTGACTGGCCGGAGATTCCACAGTGCCGGCCAATGCAAGGCGGGATTGTCCTCTTATACGTAGACGCATCTTTTGCCGGCTGTCGAGATAAAGTGCCCGTTCAGTCGCTGCCTCCGCAACACGCTGTTCTGGGTGACGGCTTTGCATCAAAAGTCAGCACGGCGCAGCGCGAGACCTGCGGCACCCGATAAACTTTAACCATACAACACATTATGCCTTACAGTTCATCTATAACGGTGTATCCAGCTTGTCCATGGCAGAAAGGCCCCAACGACGACGACCACTTGACACCACCCACAATCGCCAAGACTATCAAATGACCGAGCACAATACTCGACAAGACATACACCCCCTTCGACACCCTCCGATCTATCGTCCGTACTTCCACCACGAAAGTACTTACCGTACTCAAGGACCCGCAAAACCCTTGTTCGAGCCCAATCATCGCGTTACACCCCGTCCCTGAAAGGCCCGTACGACTTCCTGTCCGCTGAAGGACATACGCAGCCGAGACGACGGCCGTCGCTATCATGTTGGCGAGAAACGTGCCCATGGGGAACCTCGAGGTCACTCCGGGCGGCCGGGTGTTGAGCTGGGAGAGGAGGAAACGGAGGATGGCGCCTGGGGGACCGAGGAGGAGCGGGAAGGTCACGTCCGGACGCCAGCGGGTTGGGCCGATAAAGTAAGCTATCAGAGCACCGGCGTAAGAGGCGATAGCGAGTGCGACGAGGGTGTAGTCGAGGATGATGTGGCGTCGGGGGATGTGCGTGTGTCTTTGGCGATTTGCCTTTTCATCCCGAATGGACAGGTCATGTGATGATGCGCGCTTCGAGGACCTCAGATGGTGTAGCGAGTCGTGGATGAGGGAACCGACGAATTGGCCAAACAGGAGACAAGCGATGGACACTGCCATGGTGGTGAATGTATACGCTAGGCCATCCGTTGTCTGAGATTTCCGTCGTGATCATTCGGAAGACGCAGGGCAAAGAGAATCAGCTGAAAGATCCTCATTGTTGCACACTTTCGAATTCCCTCGCCCACTCACGTCCCGTAAACCTCCGCGATTGTCGTCTGCTAGATTTGCAAAGGCTTCAAACCCGTCCAACATCCAGGAGGAAAACGACGTGACGGAACCCGCGAGACCTGAAATGAGGGAGTTTCCCGCTCAGCCACTATACCAGAGTCGCTTCTTCAGAGGCATAGTCTAACCGGTCGTCAACGCTGTGAATAAGGGCGGATAACTGGCATATAACGGTGTCAGTGGAGAGACTCTGTAATCGGCAGAGCAAAGAGAGACTGACAAGTCAATGATTTCTCCTTTGAGCGACAACGCGGTCCCCATGATGGCGCATCCTGACCCTTGCGCCCAAAGTATCGGGAAAACAACTCTCCCGTTATCTGCGGCGCCGACGTGCCTATCCGTCAACCAGGAGGAAACTTGAAGCAACGAGCGGCCACTCACACTCTCCTAATGCGTCGAGCCCTAACCGTATCAGCACTCCGAGTAACGCCATGGGTATTAGTCCGGCATAAGTGGCCATCTGCCTGAGGACGTGGGGAGACTGCGGAGCGGGAGCCGATGGGGTAGGTGCATGGTAATCGTGTCCTCGCAGGTGTGCTGTCTGGGCAAAAGAGTCGGCAGTTCAGCGTCCGTCTTGGGAAGAGCGCGATGAGTGGGTCTCACCATATCAGATCCCTTGAGATCACAAGCTGGAATGCGCCAGAAGAGTGAGGTCGTCCAAGAGAATGAGATACTCGGAGATTTACAAGGTGCGCTCGATCGTCATGCATGTCTCACTTGGCTGCGTTCCATTCAAGGCATCTAGCTAATCCGACCTACCCGTATACAATAAATACGTGCTCGTCGTCACACCCAGACATGCAGTCCACACCCTCCGTCACAGACCAGGACAACGAGGAGCACGACCGCATACGATGTCAGTCCTCCCTCTACCCGCCCCTGTCCCGAGTCCTAACGCCTCCCCCTCACCACCCCCCGCAGTCCAACAAAGACTCCCCTCCTACATCCACCTCCACCAGTCCATCCAATCCAGCACCCACCTCCTCGCCTCGCTGGCCAGCTTCCTCTCCACCTTCCAGCATGACCTTTCCGCTGTCTCGGGGCAGATCTTCGAGCTCCAGGTGAACAGCCAGGAGATTGAGGAGCGCTCAAGGGGACGAAAGGTAAGCCTTAGTAGTCGGCCGTGTCTTCATCCTCCTATCGACTGATACACCTTTGCTCCCCGCGTAGTCCCTCGCGGGCCCTTTGAACGCACTCATCGACGACCTCGTCCTCTCCCCCTTGTTGATCACCACCATCAGGGATACCCGGCCCGGAGATGCGTGGTTGCCCCTCGTCGGAGAATTGGAGGACAAGATTCGCGCGGTCAGGGTGCATGGGAGGGTCAAGGCGGCGCACGAGGTCGGCATCGTTGTCGAGGGTCTCAAGGCAAAGGTGGGTGAACGGCGGTTCGGGCGCGCGCGTAGCTCGTCAGGTAGGCTTACGTCTGGAGCCTCTCGCTTCGCTTCGCTCGCAGGCAATCACCTCCCTCCGCCAATTCCTCCTCAACATGCTCAAACCCCTCCGCGCCTCGGTCAAGACAAACATCCAAATCACCCAATCCTCCATCCTCCTCAAGTACCTACCCTTTTACCACTTTCTCGTCCGTCAAGCACCTCTGATCGCCGCCGAGATCCAAAGGGCGTACATTGTTTCCGCAAGGGCGTATTACGAGACGTGTTTCAGGCGGTATGCGAGGAGTTTGGGCTTACTCGCTGGTCGTGTGAGGGAGTATGCAGGGCCGCTGGGACAGCCATCGGCGGCGGAAGTGGCAGCGCAGGCGTTGTTGCTTAGCCGGACCGCCGGCGGAGGTGTGGCGGGAGATTCGTCGGTGGGAGGAGCGGCGGGTACGACGATGCTGGGCACGAGGGATAGGCTGCGGTATGCCAGGATTACAGAGCAAGGGCTGGATGTGGTGCCGGGGTATGAAGCGGATAATAGGGAATACGTAGGTAATGGCGACGGTGTGGAACACTCCTCTTTACTCACGCGCGGCATCCCTCTGGCGCTCCCAGAAACAACCCGTCGAAGCGCTCTTCCGCTCCCTGTCTCTCGTCCTCCTCGACAACGCCTCGGCCGAATACACATTTTTCGTCCGCTTCTTCTCCCCGCCACCACCACTCGAGAGCACCCAAACTTCTGCAGCCGGATCACACCTTCCCTCACGCACTATCACGCCCTCACCTTTGGACGCCTCCCTGGCGACGTCAGCCGTCTCCCCAGCTGGCGTGCGCAAGTCCGATCGAAAAGACAGCACGTGGAGCATGGCTTCCTCAGCGGCTCATCCGTCAACCGAGACGAGTCCGATCATCTTCACCCCGTCGCCTTTGAGACCGACAGACAGCGTATCCGAAGCAGGGGACTCGGCGAGCGGTGGCGTTTCCTCGGCTTGGGCGTCGCCTGTCAGCAGACCAGCAACGACTATGCGAGGGAGACGGTCGTCCTTGTTCCGGAATGGATTTGCCGTCGGTGGGGCGGCACAGCAGCATCGGGGTGATTTGTCCAGGGATTCGCGGAGGGACATTGATGCGATGTGGCATCAGGTGTTTGATCCTGCCCTAGAGTATTGCGAGGTATGCCGAGCGGTGCGACGACTCGTGGTGGCCGTTCGTTGATCCATTCCTCTCACGCAGGCGTTTTTCCTGTCCATCACGGAACCAATAGCTCCGCCGCCAACGATACCCCTGCTCACCATGATTCGGCTAAACGACGCCGTCCTAGCCGAACTAGACGATCGGGGCTGCACGCCGCTCGAAACGACCATGTTGCAGCTCAAGTTGCGGATGTGGCCCTTGTTTCAAAAGGAAATGGATTCCCACGTGGAGAGCGTCAGGAGAATGGCGGATGCGGCCGGGGCTACCGGATTTGGTGCGATGCTGGGTAGAACGGCTCCCAAGGACTCGGCTGTCAAGGAAGTGGGTGATTTGAAAGTCGAACCTCGAGTAACTGTTCAGACTGATTTTTGCGCGCGGGGTAGGTTGCCGTCAAATATGCCCATCTTGTGTCTTGCATAGTTGCCCTTTGCGAAGAAACCGAGGAAGCCATGTTGGCCAACAGGCAAGTATCGCCTTCATGCACTAGATTCCGCATGCCCAAAGCGCTGACCTACCGCTCCGGCACACAGCATGGCGCGACTCCGAGCCGAACTCGTTCGCTTGATTACCCATCAATCCGCCAAACTGAAAAATGTTCAAGACCGGGAATCCTTTGTCTCGATGATATACGAAGACATCATCAGGGAATTGTCCAATGGCCCAGGCAATATTGGTCACGCAAGACTGCAATCCGAACTGCGTTTCTTCAGAGCACAGGAAGAAAAGGCGCGACGCCGGATGAAGTTGTAAGGGACTATTATACGTAGATAACGATTGATACAACGGGCGTTCTTGGCTAGATGACTGTCCCACGGCAGGTCAAAAGGCTATATGGATCCCCTGGCCGCGGTGTGGCTTTGTGGCTTTCTTTCTTTCAAGATATCTTTTAGGATTTCCTGCACAATGGAGAGGACGAGGAGAATAAGAACATGTGACGTCTTACTGCGCATCCAAAGGCGACGTACCCTAGCATCGTCCGGTCGCAGTCGTCTCGCAGTCGGCGACATGATCAGGGCACTCGGGTCTTCTGCCGTGTGGCGTGTCCCATTGGTCCTGATGGATGGTGCCGCAGAAGCGAGCCTGGTAGCGGATGCTGTCCGCGTCATGCCTGACATTGCCAAAGTTTGTCAGCCTGCATATCTACAGCTGTATCTGGAGAGACTCCTACCGAGAGCGTCACGGAGATCCGAGACGTCGATTCCACGACCATTTTGGCCGTAGCTTTGCATAGACAGCGCAGATCCTGGTCGAGTTGGTTCATTGAGTGCCATCTTGGCACGACGGGGAGATGATCGACGAGACACATCGTAAGGTTGACCTTCGACAGCTAGAAGCCGCCAAGCAAGGTGCGTCAGAATATTTATTACCGTCAAGAGTTCCCGCAACGTACAGTTTGAGAGCGACTCATAGACCGACCACGGCTTGGACAGCAGTCTTGCAATGTCTTCCGCGGGAAGTTTGATTTCTGACTGAAATTGAAGATGATTTGCCAGCTGTTGGATTGCGTAACTTGGATCCACGATGGGTCGGAGGGACGACGACGCTTCCCCTCGGAAACCTGTTACAGGAAACTTGACGGGCTCTTCCGGGAAGTCTAGTCCCGGTTTGGCTTCGGTATACGGGCCAGGGGGAAGTATCGAAGGCGGAGGGAAACTAGCCTGTATCTGAATAGACAAGCGGAGCTGTCAGGGTCGCGATACCGAGGGAATCATCACGGAGCGTACCTGATTGATAGTATTCGCCAACTCGTGCAAAGAGTAATGCACCGCAATCTCCTGCCATGCAGAACACACAATCTCTCTACAGGCACGTCGTCTCTCGGCCAGGAAAGACGCGTCTTCTTCATTGGGCTGTTGAATCAAGATGTGACCCGCATCTCTGTCAATCGCAATCAACATTGGAACGATGGTAGAGACTCCTTCGACGGGCAAAACGCAAAGTGCCGTGTTCAATATCACGGAAAGGGCAAGATAATCGTAAGCGGTAGCAACATTCTCCACTCCTGCGTCAACGTCAGTAGACGGCTGCTCCTGTATCGATTCGCCAATCGCCGTATAAGTTTTCCGATGTATCGGCAGTGACACCAACTTGGACGACCTTCGGCTCAACAATGAGGGCGGCGCTTCTGATCGATCGACCGTTCCTGCGTCTCTATCGCGAGACCGAGGGGTAGGAACAGCTCGGGATGGCGTGGCTATACTCTGGACTGTTTCTGGAGACGCCGTTCGGGGTGAATCATACATTGGCGACGGAGATATTTCCTGTATGATCGGGCCTGTTGCGTGTGCACTCGCTCTGGCGGGACCAGCGTAGCCCAATCGATTCGAGATGGCTAGCGTATAGATCGTAGCATTGAGTGCATGGAGAAATCGGATGGCGCCAAGTCGAGCCTGTCGGAGGTGCATGCCATGCTCTGACTGTGTTCCGTTGGCGAGAATGCGCACGGAAGCCGGGAATTCGCGTCGGAGATAGAGGATCAAGGCTCGAGCGTACTCGGCCCGAACAGCATAGGTAGCTTCGCAGAGTAAAGGCAGAGTATCTTGCCAAATTTCGGGCGAGACGGGATTCCTTCGGCTAGTGCGCCCCTGAACTGGAGATGGACCGCCGTTTACATCCGGAGTGTTGATTCGAGAGTTGCCGGGACCTTTGCCCTTGCTGGGCGCCAGTGATATATGATCGGTAGCTTCTCCTCGAGGAGGTGGCGGGAGTGTTGTACCCAGAGTAGGTTCCGAAGAAAGCATGAGATTAATCATGCACGCCACCATGACCCGGATAACTTCTTGATGCCATGTCACCGAGTTCGACTTTGTCGTACCCAAGGCAACTCTAGAAGACGCCGTGGTGGCCAAGGCCTGAACCTCTGCGATCCTGTTGATTACCACTTCAATCATGTCGTTGGTCTGATCGATGTAGTAGATATGAGAACCGATGGCAAAGACGCACTGCACCAGCCGGGGGAGCAATGCGTCTCTCGGCTCAAACTGTACTCGCGCAATGACAATGTCGAGTAACGAATTCAGGAGCTCTACCGGGGCAAGGCCGACCAGCGATAATTTTTCGGCCGAAAAGAGCGCAATCAACATTTCCGTCAGCGTCAGTTCTTTTTCGGTTACGGTGAGTCCCTGCCTGGTACCCAGCACGAGTTGCTCCATCAACGTGGCGGGAACGTTATACCGGTACCCGAGCATGGCATAAGATGCAATGCTTTCCGCCAACCAGCAACACCTCTCCCTGTCGGCCCAGCCCGAGACCGAAGCATGCCCGAGACGTCGGCCGCTGGCAGAGACTTTGCCGTCCAAACAGTCGATCACGGTCCGTATGCATGTCGTGAGCTGATTCGAATGGCAACTCTCGATCAACTCGCGCAATGTCCTGAGCGCACCTCCAACGACATCACTTGTCGCCGGGCCCTTTTCGCCGATGATGTGAGCGTGCAAGGAGGGCGCTCTGCGGTCCAATAAACGAGGTCGTGCCTGGAATTCAGTAAAGTAGGGCGATGGAGAGGTATCGATTTGCGCTTTTGCGGTTTCCATCTTGAGGTCGTCCAAGTCGCCAAGCCAGAGATTCGTCATGAGCGCAGGAATGAATATGGCAGTTTGCTTGCCAAAGTCCGAGTGAGACGCGTTCAAGAGGTCTGATTGAACAGCGGCCACAAGTGCTGCGAGACCGATCAGTCGAGTCCTGCAGATCAAGGCTCAGCCATCGATATTCGATAACACTCGAACGACGCCCAAAGCACCCGGCTTACCGATTTCTAATTTCAAAGTCATCCGAGCCGTTCGCCTTCTCTCCATCTCGTTCATTCTTCTCCGAAAGCGGTGCCGCAGACTTGGACCCGGGCACAAACGTCGCCATGGCCGCAAACTTGTCAAGGACGCCCAGGTAGATGCCAAGCGCGGTATCATCCGCTCCAAAAGTCGACGCAGTTGCATACGTCACAAAGGGCGTGAAAGCTGTTGCAGCAGCGACCGCTAATTCCAGGTCGACTCCGACGGTGCTGCTCGTCCCGCTTGCTCCAGATAGGTTTGGTGCCAAGGCGTACGTTATGGAATGATGGATGCATCGTACGATGGATGAAGCAAAGAGGCCCAACTCGCGTCGGCATTCCGAAATCAAGGACCGCAAGATTGACAGGGATATCAATAGCATACTAGATCGAGGGACGAGCGGCATCAGTCTCCGGGGCCAACGCCCTGCAGCGCAACAGACATTGCATGACTCACACTCTTTCTTTCCCATTGCCGCCTCTCGCCGCACGGGTATGCTTCGCAACCCTCACCTCCAATTCCTCCCCTATCGCCCTCAATTTCCCAGGCTTATTCGCCGCATAATACGTCAACCTCGACAACTCTTGCGACAGCGGCTTGACAGTATCGATTCCGGCCGAGGGGAGCGCTGGATTGAAGCTGGTGCTCGAGGGGAGCTGTTTTTTGGGTGGATAGCAGTCTGATAGGAGACGGGTCTCTTCCGCGAGCGGGGCGCAGCAGGACAAGAGGGACGGCATAGGGTGAGTGAGGGTGGAGCGGAGGGAGACTGGGCAGAAGGAGGGCTAAGGGGATGATGCACAGTACACGTCCGTTACTCATAACCATACTATACCCATCGAGTCCCCGCGATCACCGTGCGTGCAACACGTTTCACGCTTGCTTCCGCATTCATTAGTCGACTAGTACTGGTGCTATCTACACCACTATAGCATGGTCAGTATGTGCGACTCGCCAGGCAACCGCACATACGGCTTCCGTTGCCTCGCCCTATCAATTACGACAATCGACTCATTTCGATGATTGGTGTTCATTTCTACGCGTACAACGAATTACGGTAACGTCAATCCCTTTTATAATCCCCCCCCTTTCGAAAACCTCCTTGACCATCAGCAATTTTGCACGGGCGCATTCTGGCCCGACCCATGCTTCTCCACAGGTTGGTCGGGAATATCGTCGTCCTAAACCAAGTCTCTCAGTATATAGCCCGCGATTGAAATATCTAGGCAGTAGTATCCCTCACCTTGAAGTGCTGGACATTCTCGTCGCCCATCATTCTCGCCACGATATCGGCTTGCGTCTTCTTGAAAGCAAAGCCGAAGCCTATACGGGCGAACGCAGCGATTCAGCACTGATGGGCTGAGCGGCATCAAAGTCACTCTTACCCTCATGGGAATAGTCCTAGAAGGATACAGCAGATTGTTATCAACACGATGTCCATATTAGGGCGGACCATCAACGTTACTCACCTTTTCATTCGCTTGATCCTTGTGGTACAACTACATTTGAGAAAAGGCTCAACACACGATTCCTAATGGAACATATCAACGGAAACACTCACGATGGTCGGGAAATCGGAATCGGCGGTGGCGGGGTCCAGTTCGAGCGAAACCAGTGCATTGATGGTGATATCGTTGTGCAGAATGGGCATGGTCCATGTCTAATCACGAACCAATGAGCGCTCGTCGTTCAATCGGATAGTCCGTCACATACTTGTTCGTTTTTGAACCTGAAAACGTGTGAGATGTTCAGCACAAGAGGAGCTCAATGGCTGAGCAAAAGAAACTCACTGGATCAGAGTAGGTTCATTCTTGATGATCTCGTATCCCTCATTCTTGGAGGCCGGGAATAGTTTCGGGAGCGCAAACCACTGGCCGGCCTACAGGTAGATGACACGATCAAATATGTCGGCTCTTCTCAGGAGGTGAATGATGAGCCGTACCATCTTGTAACGGTCTAAGGCGAGTCTCGGTTCAATAAGGGATTACGGTATCCCTGTGAAAAAGACCCACTATTCGCGTACACAAACCTGCAGACAAGAATACAAGCTAGTAAGAGCCTGATTTCGCCAACTACCGAGAGCGTACACTCACTGATCATCGTAACTCTAATCGCGCATAACCGGAAATCACATCAGTACATGCAACCAGAGCACACGGCCATCATCCCCAACTATACCCACACAATTCGGAGCATATCTCGAGACCCTCTGAATAGTGGGCTGACACGAATACAGCGCAATCACATCATCGACGAGTGCTTGTCGATTCCGGGGAAGCTTGATCGACTTTGACGGATCCGGGTGCATATCCTCGGTTGTAGTGACTTGTCGAGGCTCAACGCTCTCGGCAGGAGTCCCGCTGGCGGAGGCTCGGGTCTCCTTGATGATGGAGGGGATCGAGTCTGGGTTGGACATTGTGTGCGATGTAGAGCGTGGCAGGACGACGAGGTGTTATGGGCTATGTCACATATTGGATACCTTGGGCCATATATGTGAAAAATCGGAATCGAGGATCGGGAGGAAAACCTGATCAGATACGGATGTCGCTCCAGCCAGTCTCAAGGCATCGGGACCCAGGGGTGTCAGGATCTCACAGCATGATATGCTAGATTTGATCAGATCGAAGTCGAACGCGGACGGCTTAGGTGCTTGCGTCATCCGATGTGGAGTCCGCTGTACCTTCACACTGTACAGTCCTCTTGCCTGTAGACCGGATGTGAAGGTTGATACGGCTCATAGTGAATTATGTCGCCGACGGTTGGCCATGATTCGGCCTCACAACAAGCAACATGCCACTAAATCCACCAGCGCCATCGACCCGTCTATCAGCCGAATCTGATACCCCACAATCGATCTCCCTAGTCCCATCAACACTATCTGGGCAACGGGTAGCCGAGTGACAAGATAGATGGAAGCCAGCGCCGTCTGAATGACAGAAATGATAGACTGGTTCAACCGGAGGATTCAGCATCAGGGTTCTACCGAAGGCAACATGTCCGCTTACCTGAATACTGCATCCCTCCAAGTGTATCATCCGTGGCGTGGCGCATCCGACCTCTAGCATCGACGCAACTACGCCAAACCAAGTAGCGTCGTCTCGAGCCGTGTTCGCATATGGCGTTGCAGGGCCGGCTCTTGGTAGATTCACCGCAAGGGAGAGTACTCGCAAGACCGAGGCAAACATGCAGATGGCTTTATACGCGCGACTCGAGCGTAGTGACGCTCTGTCCCCCCATGGACGCAGGGTCCGCGGAGAGGGTACTGTCGTATTTGAAGACGTCGGGTTTACCTGCGTCCCCAGATCCTGCCATGACTCGAACGCGCGTTCCAGTCCCGTCAGTTGCTCCTTGGAGAATATCCGCTGTTTGGCGGTAGCGAACCGCTCCCAAACCGAGGCAGCCGTGGATGGTGATGATGCATGACCTTCCATCCCATTCGGCCTTGTTGAGAAAGCGGCAGATCCAGCGGGATCTGTCGGTTCCCAATCCATGCTGTCTGGATCACGCCGAGGGATACCTCCCATCGGCGAGAACATACTGCTGGATATCGTGGGGAGCGGCTCCAATTCCGGCGAGGGCGAAAGCTGTATCGCTGGCGAGTCACGGGGCATCCGCGGGTCGGGTAGCACAGTACGTGACCTAGTATCATATGCTTTCGAAACATTTTGAATCAGAGTCGCCAGATTGAAAGGGTCTTCCGCCCTATCAGAGCGGGATACTGAGGAAACACGGGGCCGTCTCGCTGTCCGCGGAGAAATTGGTTGGACGGTTCGAGCGAGGCGAAGCTGTTCAGCATGTGCGGAATCCCGTACCAGCAAGAGTAAACGCCCAGCAAGCTGAGGAAGAGGGCCAAGGAGAAACAGAGAGCTTGAGTCTTGTTGCAGTCGCTCGAGAGACCTGCCGACTTACGAACAAGCTCGCGACAACGCATGCACCGCTCACTGCTGCCTGGAGCCAGCCCTGAAGCACCAACAGCGAAAAGAGCTGCAACAGCTGCAGATGGTGAATATTGGTGCAGTGCCACTGGTCCGAGAAGCGACATCAGCGCAAGACTCAGAGATACTTTGACAACGGGCTCACCTTTGCCTTGTCCGCGCGACGACCCCATCCCGCAGCGAGGTTCATCAGAGGATCAGATCGAAAGGTATAGGCGAGGCACGCGATGTACGCAAAGTCTACCAGGCTCTCCAGGAACGACTCTGCACGTCACCGGTATCAGCCATTTTGCGCAGACTGTGCATCTCATGGGCTTTCCCAGGTGCTTACTGCTAAGCCAACGGTATGGCAGGTAAGTCAACACCGCGAGTCCCCACACAACGGATAAACCGCGTTTCCCAGCGAACCGGTTCCGTCTCATCGGCATGTTGTTGTGGTAGGTTGACATCGCAGTATTCTCGCCAGAGAGGAACATCTTCCACACACTAACCTGTGCTTCATAATCCTTTTTCTTGATAATTTCGTCGACTCGTGGTGCGCAGCGATCGCACAATGGCGGAAACGAGTGTTCAAAGCTCGCCACGTCGGCTTCGTACGTTTCTTCAAGTCGCTTCATTCTAGAGTCCTGTCATTCCTAGCGCAGATGTTCTATTTGTTAGGGAATTTCCAAAAGGGAAGCGTTAGGCAAGACACGGACCTCTGGATCTTCCGGAAAGTAATTGGCTTTGTAGTTGAGTAAGAGGACTTGATTGGTTCGACACCTTGAACAGAGTGGCGAGTTTCCTTTGGTTCCTTGTTTGTCGGGGTGATATGACGAGCTGTGTCAGCTGTCTGAGCGTGTACCGCCGAATGAGCTCTGTATATAAGCCGACTCGGAAGCTCAATTACTCACCAGCGTTCTTTAGACTCTCGTTCAGTGAGGGATTGTACATCTCCGGTAAACTCGATACGATCTGTCCGTTCTGTATGGCATCAGGGAATCGTTCAGTCAGCGACATCAACGGGGCCTATCCCTGAGCCATACGTACCACATCACGAAGATTGCGGTTTCCACAATACTGGCATCGAAAGTTGTCCCTGGTTCCCTCTAACAAGGGATGCGAAACGACTGCTGGTGCGGTCTTGGGGGAGGTCGGGAGCGTGTTTACTTGCTGGCAGAACCAGCATTCTGCCTTGACGGGTCTAGGCCGGACAAGCCAGAGTGGCATGGTGTGGATGCTCAAAGCTTTACCCCGTTTGATACACCTCAACTCTATATGGCCAAGTCTCGATATGGCTAGCTAGTAGCTAGCTGCAGAAAGCTAAAGGCGGATGCAACGCCTCATCTCAGACAAGACTGTCAATTTAATAATTTCCATGAGATCTCCCGGAGCGTCTTCTTCTTTCTCTGTCTGGTCTTCTGTATAGCCACCATGTCTTCACCTTCTACCATGCCTAACTGTCAAGTCTGCTCTATCCATCAAGCGAAATACACCTGCCCCCGTTGCAACACCCGTACCTGTTCTCTGCCCTGCACGCGCACCCACAAATCCACCACAGGATGCACCGGTCAGCGCGACAAGGTTGCCTACGTCCCGCTCAAGGACTATGGGTACGGCAAGATGATGGACGACTATGTCTTCCTGGAGCAAGGGAAACGTAAAGCCGAGGAGTGGGGCAAGGAGATTCTCGGGATGAAGATGGGTGGACAGCAGGGGACGAGGTCGTTACCTCAGAGGTTAGTGGCATTGCAAGGTGCGTTGCAGGAGCGTGGGATTGAGGTGGATTTCTTGCCAGAGGGGATGGAGAGGCGCAAGAGGAATCAGTCTCATTATAACCAAAAGTAAGTGTGACCACCACCAATTCGTTCAGGGCTAATTTTAACCTGCCTTATCTGCTCTGCATAGGAACAAACAGCTCCACCTCTCGATGGAGTTCCAGTATCCTTCCCCGGCGTCATCCACCAGCACTACCAGTACCACCGAGCCACCTAGTTCGGCTATTACAACATGTCAGATGCAAAATATCCCGCTGGACGATCAAAAGACAACGCTAGCCTCCGTATACAGCTCGAACGTACGCAAGATTCCAGCGCATTACCCCCCCCAAAAAACCACTTCCGACAAGACCGCCTCCTCTGCGATGCTCGACGACGACGAGAGAGCCGGAGAGACCACGAGCGGCTCAGAAGAACTGGTGTTCACGATGAAGGTCCACCAACCGACGGGGATGCCCCTGCCAGCACCAACACCCACCGCCGCGTCCTCTTCGACAAAGCGGTATTACGACCCGCTCTCCGCCCATGATCCCTTGGCATCCGTCCTCGCGGGGACAAGGTACATCGAGTTCCCCATCGTCGAGGTGTTTCTTGCGCGTGATTGGGCGAGGGTTGTGGCGAGCGGGCAGGTGGTGTTCGTTCCTCGAAAAAGGGCAGGAGGAGAGATAGGGCTGAAGAAGAGGCAGCAAGAGGCAACGGTCAACGATGGTCAGGAGGTGGTGCCGCAGGGCATTGCTGCAATCGAATCTGGAGGGGTCACGCCGCCGCTGAAAAGGGCGCGACGTGAGGGCTCACCACTACGCGAAACGGTAGAAGGGGAACGGACAATCGATTCCCAGCCCATTCCGACACAAGTGTCATCGGTGGGTGACAAAGCCCCGTCACCTGCTCCCGAACGCAAAGTAACGGACGCTCAACCGATGCAAGACTCGGCAGGAGCACAGATATCTCGTGGACCGGGCCTGCTCTCGCTCGACTATGGATCCGAATCAGGAGACGGCGAGTGAGGCGAATGTGAATGCGTGAAGGAGCCGGTGTTGTTTGTGTAGCGCGAGTCAGCGGCTTCCATACCATGTTATATACCATCTGTACAGACGTCTGTCTACATCGCTTACAATACCTGAAACGCCGCCCACTACACTCCTCTATAGACATGTGTAGCCACCGTCGACACTGCAAGAGAAACGCTAGATTAGCACATGCGTGGAAAGCTACCTCATTATCCCTTCTTTGGGCAACTTGCATCATGTTGGAACCTGTTGTGAATGCAGATGCGTCCGATCCAAGGTAGATGACTGCACCCTTCAGGTCGTTGGGGTCAGCCTGTCAACCAATGCAGGTGGGTTAGTAGATGGTCTCGCAGAGACGAGTCTAGAACGACCTACCAGACGGCCCTACATCGCGCATCGAAATCCGAAGTCATTCAGCCGAGTTCTTGGAGAATGTTGCGTCCAGACTCACCATGGGCGTCATGTTGGTCCAGGTATCCCGCAATTCCGTGTTGGCATCGAGGATGACCTTTGTCAGGTTGGTCAACACATACCCGGGACTGCAGGCCGAGGATCGTCATCAGACAGCGCTCGAGTCGCGCACATAACTGTGGGAGACACGTACGAGATACAGTTGACTCGGATGCCCTTGGGTGCCCATTCGACGGCGAGAGATTTCGCCATATGGATCACGGCTGCCTCTGTATTTCAAGACGACAAGGCGGCCATCAGTCTCTGTGACACAGATGTATACTGTGTTGAGGAGCCACGCACTTGAAAAGTTGTAGGGCGTTTGGGGTTGAGGAACGTTGATCACTACGCCGCTCATGCTTCCGATCAAGATGATGCTCGAGCCCGCACTCATGACCTTAGCAGCTTCCCGTGCGACAAAGTATGAGCCGAGAATGTTGACATCCACGAGCTGTCGGCGAGGTGAGGGGCCGAGGTCGATTACTAGTGAGCTCTAAAAGGCATCAAGGGGAGTTGGCAAGAAGACTTACCTTTTTCACCTTGGCCGTGGGATCTACAAACATGGATTATCAGAACCCACCGCAACGGGGACACTGCCCTTCAAGTTACCCACACTCGGTCGCCGGGAAATTCTCTACGAGACCGGCAGAGTTGACTACGCACTGCCAATATCAACCCCCTTGAGGTTAGCGTTCGAGCCTATACCCAACGCTCGAAATCGGAAATGGGGACTTGCATCGACTTTGCCAAACTGTTGGATGATCTCTGCAAACGCATTTTGGACGCTTTCTTCCGAAGAGACATCACATCTGACGGGGAGGACGTGAAGTTGTCCCTTTTCGAATGCACCGGATTCCTCTAGCGACGTTGGGGGGATGGTCAATCTGTGGCATTTTTCGTGGAACGTGCAATGGGAAAGAGGCCTTACCAAAAGCAGCAACCATCTCCCTTCCTGCCTTTTCAGCATCCTCCCTCTTTAAATCCAAAAGCGCCACCTGCGTCGCGCCACTATCGGTCATCCCGGGGTTAACTGAAAGTCAGTCCCCGCCCCATCTGTATACGCAACAACGTGAGGCGAGGGAGAGACAACTCACGATTCCATAAACGCTTGGGAGATCATATGTCCGATCCCTCGAGCTCCGCCGGTGATGACGCATACCTTGTTTTCCTATGGAGCCGACCCCGACCGAGGGTAGGTGGTTTCAGGTTCTTTTGCGCACCAACGTCGGTTGGTCGGGAGAGAACATACCATGGAAAAGGCTGTTAAAGTCTTTCGAGGCTTGGTTTGAGGTTCTTTGCCAACTTCTGGCTATGATGAAGTAAGAGGAGATGCCTGAGCGGCAGGATGTGGAATGGCAGGTGCGCAGAGGGAGAGTAGACGTACCTCGACATAGGGCATCTTCATCGACTTGTCGGTCGTTCCCGCGGAAGGCTCCTTGACCTGAACAAACACCGGCAAAAGAAGCGAGTTCAACCAACGAATAGAGAATAGCTTGATGCTGTCGTACCTGAACTCTATGCTTGTCGTATCCATCGTTCCGGAGGGAGGGAGTCGTTCCCAAAGCTCGCAACGCGATCCGAGGGATCTGGAGCGTTGTTCTTCCTCCTCGGGGGATTTGCCGAGAGGAGAGGGCGAGCTGCCGGGCAAAGTTGAGCATCGTTGGGAGAGTGAAGTACTTGACGAGGATTGTATTCGCGTAGAACTGTGTGCTTGATAACTGGAAGTGGTAATGTTGACGAGATGTCGAGGGATAGAAGTGAGTAGACTATGAAGCCAGGATACTCCACCACTTCACTTCAGTTTCTCCGCACTCCGCACCCGGAACTGCCCCGGACCGATACACGCTCCAAGTTGACCAGAGTGGGTCCTCTACCCGGGCGCCGTGTTCGTGCAGCGCTGTGCTCGCGATTCTAGTGTCTCAGATGAGCGTCGTCCTGCCATAAGCAAAGGCCATCACACTCGTCCTATCCAGCTTTCCGCCTCCAAAACGCAGTCATGTCACGCTCAACCTACGGTTACGAACACGAAGGAAACGCCTACGAAATGCCCCACGTCCAGAAGGCGGGCGGGTACGTGGTGGCCGGGGACGAAGACGAGCAAGATGACATGCCGATTCATGACCGAAGGCAATCAAGGCTCGACGGCGGGATGCAAGGGGATTCAAGGTATTCATCCTACGATGATCGAGGGTACGGGAAAGGTCAAGCGTACGGGGACAACGGTAGTCCGGGGTATACTACCTCTGTTCCGGCGATGTCGAATCGACAGTCATCTTATCATGGCGGGTACACGGATTCCCCTTACCTGCAAGAGAGGTACAACAATCCGTTTGAGCAGCCAAGTGCCGCTCTACAGACGGACTTTGATGTCATGGCGGATTTCAACAATGCCGGGCCGAGGTATTCAAATGTTTATGGGTCCGTAAAGGATGATAGCATGCGGGAACTGGTAAAGAACGGCGGAAAACCGATGACGTGAGTTATTTCTCCTCATCAACCAAGTCATTACCGGCTCACCACGGAAATGATCACTCCTCTCTTCCGAAAATAATAGCTCGTACCGTCCCCAAACTGCGCACTCGGAACTAGCAAAACCCTACCGCCAAACCCCGAACGACCCATCATACCCTCCAGAAGAACGCGAATCCGCCATCGAGCGCTCCTACTCCACTCGCCATTCCACCAGGGAATCCAAGCGCAAGTCGATGACGGGCGCGCGACGTGGTAAACCGCTTCTCGCAGGCGCTGATTGGGACAATAGTCGGCACGATGTCCTGAGAGAGGACTGGGATGATGGGGATGATCGAGGAGGAGGATGGGAAAGACATGCCGAGGGAAAGACGAGGTTTGACATAAAGGCAAAAGATGTGCATGGCGTTGAGTTGGTGACCGTGCCTGCTCTTGGACCCGAGTGTGTTATCCTCCTTGTTCCGCCCTACGCGATTCTGATCTCTGGTACGCTGAACAGATGGCGAAAGGACGAAACTCGAATGGGCACACGTCGGATCCGACGGGAACTGCAGAATGAGAAACGTAAAGTCGTATGGAAGGAATTCGTGCGGGATGAACGGGGTCTCTGTGGGATTCGGTGGTTGACGAAAAAAGTGTTGACGTTTGTATTTTTTGGGTTTATCGTTGGGTGAGTCGGGGCGGGTTTTTCAAATTGTGCGAGGTTACTGATCAGAAACTCGATGGATCAACAGCCTGTGTATCGTCCTATTTTTGACGATCCCGCGTGCTCCCCATTTCAAGTTTCCCTCTGCAAACATCCTTGGCGTGGATAATTCTACCGTCTCGTTTTCACGCACGCCGACGAATTTTTCCTTTGCTGGGTCCGTGAATATGATAGGTACGACACACCCCTTGCCACGTATAGGATGAGGACTTATCCCATTTTCCTATTCTCAGCCGACTCGACGTCTTCGTACCTCCCTGTGTACTTCACCGACCTCGAGATCACAGTACTGGACCATACCACGAACAAGGAGATTGCAACGGGCAACTGGCGCAAACAAAAGCTTCCGAGAGGCGACGCAGAATTCGTCAGTCTACCTGTCCAGTTTGCATATCAAGCCATCAACAGCAGCGATACGACGTGTATGTCCTCCCTTTCCAGAGTATTCCTCGTCGCGCCTCCTGCTGACACTGAAACTCTACAGGGGCAAACATGTATGATGCTTGCGGTCACATGTGGACAGGTACAACGCGTCAGGGTATGTATGATTTCCCCATCAAAAGATGGCGAATACTGCTGATACGTTATTTGCTCGGCGCAGATATCCAGATTGAGGTGGTGTTGCGAATGCATATCAGGGGATTGGTTACAGTGCCCGTCTCTTCGAGATCGGTAACAGGTATAGATTGTCCGTTCGAATTGCCATCCGACGGTGTATAAACTGCGTATCACTGCCAGGAGGAGTGACTCGGTCGAGTGAAGTTTTACGAGCAGCCTCATGCAGCATATGGACATTCATCTCATGCATTACTCATGTATGACAACCATCCTGCGTCCAGTACCCGAGTCCTATCATCCCTGATTGAAGACCAGTGCTCCGATCGCTATACCAGCTAGCAGCGCCAGCAAGGCCAGCCAAAAGGCGAACGTGGTCATTGGAGATCCCAAAAGGATAATCCCTTTGCGCAGAAACGTCCCGATAAAACCACCAGTATCTACGAAGAACGTGACGCCGACGATCGCGTACCGTCCCAACAATAAACCGCCCTGTATCATCGCGCCGATCACCTTGAATCCCGCATTGACAACACGGTAGTAGGCTGGATTATGGCTCGACTGAATGGCGTCCAACGTATAGAAATTTTCCCGAATTCCTCGAAGCTGGACGAGCGGCGGATAAGGTATCAGTCTAGGGGTATGTCGAGGTTAAGCATGACTGACGCCACTCACCTTTCTGACTTGATCACCGATTTGCGAAAGCAGGTGTTCCGCATCGGGCAAAAGCTCCGAAGCTTTACGTTGCACATCATCCTGCATTCGACATACTTCTAAAGCTTGTCGTACGGCAACATCGTACCGCTCATGTAATTCGTTCAGGATCTCTTTGACTGCATTTACCGGATCTACCATCACCTCAGTCACGGAAGCAGCCCCCTCTGCCGTTTTCTGCCCCGTGCCAATTTCCAGATGCGGCTCTCCAGACGAGACAGAACCATTCACGGCTTTCGCAACGATCCGACCTTGCTGCTGCCTCATATAAGCAGACCGAGCGACTTTTGCCCGTTCCAGATCGCCTTGAAGCCTCAAGCATCGCCGCTGTTTGTAGAAGACCTCGACGGCGCTGATCAGATTGTCAACAACGATATCGCTGTTACGTGCTACGTCCGGGCTGCGATTAAGAGCGGATTCGACGGAATGGAGAGTCCTGGAGAAGGGATGTCAGTTTTAGTTTGCGCTAGGTATATTCTGTCAAGTCGCATACCGAAGCCTCTGACTATACTCTTCGCTGTCCTCTTCCTTTGGGAGAACATCAAATTTGTCGGACCGTGTAAAGCCCATGTCTTGGTTTGCTGTCGCCGGAAGTGTGTGGTCGCCCTCGGGTATACCCATGAGCTGGCCGTCGTCGCTCTCCGGTGAGAGGGTGCTTTTGCCTTCAGACACCGTTACTGTCTCCCGGCTCGCAGATGGCGCAGTTTCTACCAGGTGTATTTCCTCCTTGGAGCCTTGAGCTCTTATCCTGAATCGATGTGCGGTGTGTAGCAACATATGACGCCGGCTACCTTTGGATGCTTCGTTCTCCGTGTCCGACGTCAGCGGCGTCTGACCATCAGGGTCCCGTTCAGGATGAGAGTGGATGTGTCGGCGAATGCTCCGCAATGGAGATTTAATGGCGGAAGCGATTCGTTCACCAGTGTCGGCACTACCTCTTCGTCTATGTAAACCAGATCTATCGGGCTCAAAAGTCCCCTCAGAACCATACGACTTCGACATTGGCACCCCCTGTAATAAGCGGACGCAATCAGACAGCTGTCAAGCGTAGGACTCAAGGGAACTCACATTTGCGCTAGGTGGTTTGGCTGGCCACATGCGAGCCGACGGTGAGGCTAGAGACCGAGTGCGAGTGCTAGATGCAGTCATACTGCTAGGAGACCTGTCTATCTGAGGCATTTCGCCCCAGACGGATCCACTGTCTGGCACAGGAGGCGTGAAGCGGTCGACAGCGCCCCTGCAATTGATGTATGCCGCAGTCTCGGTTGGAGTGACGACCCATTCTCGCGAAGCTGGACTGCTTTTTAGATATTTGCCTGTATCGCTCTTATCGATTCGATTGAGCAGTTCTGCAGAATGAAGCGGCTTTGATGGTGGTCGACTATATACAGAGGACAACTCGGGGCTGTTGAGTGTCAGCGCCGCAGCGTCTTTACGTGGATCAGCAGAGCTCGCGCCGTTACCCTGGAGAGCTTGTGTGGACGATCGAGCTGCGTCGTATGCTCTTCGCTTGGCATCTTCCTGGCGTATTTCTCTTCTCCAGCGGATGACCGCAAGAGGGTCATGGGGTGGAACTGGATCCGAATCGTACGTCTGGTCCCTAATCGAGGCGTAGATATTGCTGTAGTAGGCTTGCAGATAGGATCGTGCCTGGTATGCCAGTTTCTCCGCACGAGGATGATGGGATAATTCGAGCAAGGCGGATTGTATGCGTTCTATAGACAGGGAGAGTTCAATTATAGGAAAGGAGAGTTTGATGAATACCGGTGTAAGGACTCTTGGAAAGGCAATCTCACCCTGAAAGCTAGCCAATTCCCTCGCCTCCATAGCAGCTTCATCATCGACCTCTGCTACGCGAGCAATTTCTTTAGGCTTCTTCCTCCCATGAGGCATAAGATGATGGCTCAAGCTGAATCTCTCCGATATGCTTCGTCTGTGTTTAGTTTCCGGAACTGGAGATGACTTGCCGACACCCAATATCCCATAATCGGTAACCTTGTTGCTGGTGTTGTGGCTCGACAAGGAAACATGGCGCTTGGTGCCAAGAAACCCAGAGGGCGCAGAGGAAGAAGTCGATATCCGGGACGAGCGGCCCAACGACGGAAAAGGGATGTGAGACTTTACTGACGGCGCACCTTCCGAGCTGGATACCTCTGTAAGCGGATGCGGAAAGCCTACATGACGGCCAGTGGACCGGTGTTCGGCCTTTTCCATCTCCTGACCGACTTCGGGTTCGTCTGGACTGCGCAGTATAGGAGGAGGCGCACGGGGAACGAAAATTTCCGACTGTTTCCCGATATTTCGTTTCTTGCTATCTGGCGAGACTCGGACAGTGGATCGAGGGGAGCGCAAGAATGCCTGCTCGGACTCTCCAGTCGGAAGCACAGTCTGCTTCTGTATGAGGCGCATGGCATTTGCGATATCGATGGACGATAAAAGGTTGTCCAGGGTCGCTAGAAAGATTTATGTGTCAATCGCGTAAACACGGTGAATGCTGGAGACACCACGTGAGCCAAGCTTACCTGAGGTTTCCAACGACTGGCGCTGTCCGCCAGTTGATGCCCCGAGTGCTGCTTCGAAGCCTAGATTCTCCAGCGGAGCTTGCTGTCTCGAATTCCCATTCGTGTTGCTATGACCGATATTGCCATCCCTTATCTCCCTACGTTCGGATACCGCCTGCATCTGCTCTGGCATCATCGAGGGTTGCCGGGACCCATGCGAGTGATCCTCACTCTGCTTGCGTTTCCTGTTGACCGTCTTTGCCACATCTGTTCGTTCTTCATCCATTGAATCATCTGCATTCCCTCGCGTGGATGGATCACTGTCCGGGGACGAGTTCCGTTCGTTGCCCTGCTTTCCGGCTGTACCTGGTGAAGCAGGTGAGTTCCCACGAGACCTGGAGGCAGGACGGGTCGACGTAGGCGTCGTCGTCCCGGTGCGGTTGTCATTATGAGTCGAGGTAACGGGAGAGCTTGTACGCTCTTGGCTGATCACGGGAGAGAGACGTCTAGATTGCCGAAACCGATCATCCATGGAAGAATTGCTCTGCGTACTTCGACTTCGCCTTCTGCGTCGACCATCCAATGTAGAGTCATCGACAATTTCATGAAGACGAGGGGTAGCTACGGCCGGGGGAGTGTGTACAGTTGATGCCTTTCCTATGACGGGAGAAATAGATCGCTTGGAAAAGTACCCGCCGTCATTGAGGTGCGGATCAGGACTGCTGCCCGTCGAGACGACCCGTCGTTTAGGAGCTGTCCTGGGCGATGCTGAAGAATCCGGAATCTGTAACATTCCAGGATATCGACTAGGCCCTGCGAGCGTTGAGCTGTGCTGACGCTTGCGACGAAAGGACGAACCAGAGCCTAGCGCTGGATAATATGGCCCAGGAACAGAGGTGTCGTTTTCGGAAGAAGAGGGAATGTGTTCCGATACCCTGGGCGATCCCTTTGACATCCTGGTTGATTTCGAAGGTATGCCGATTCCGAGCCCGTTGACGATACCTGTACCAAGTCGTCTACCTTCAGGTTGATCATCAGGAAGGGTCATTGACCGCTTAGGATGGTGTTGGATTGTCTTCCGAATCGTGGGATTGGATACGGTATCTCCGGTTATGTTCGCATAGATTTCCGGCTTGTCCTGACTCGCTCGTTTGATGGGTGTGTGAAGTTTGCCAAAGGTAGTTCCTGGAGACTGAGCGATTCCTTTCGATTCGGCGCCGTTGTGATGTACATGACGAGCCGGAACTGTGTCGCTATCACGCATCGGTTCCCCTTGCAATGTCCGCTCGGCTGGCGCTTCGAGGCCGGGTCGATCCATTGTCTGGTGGTCGAAGTGGCTACAGCTGCAGCATGTCGCGGGAATACCGTGCTGATGACCCGAGTGTGAACGCTACGCAGCTGTCTCCCATGGCGTGATCGCCCAGTGATACCCAAAGAAGCGATACTCAAAGATCGCTCTCGAATCACCGTACCGAACTGAAACGCCGGCGTCATCCTCGATCGCATCCACCGGCCTTCAATGTCTCACTGTCTCACACTGCCCACTCCAGCTCGAATCTAATCTTCAGTATTATCTGCGAATGCCTCTGGATGGCGCATACTGATCAAGTCCTAGCAGGTTGACAGGTATTTGTATAATACAACTCATCCCACGCCGGTGCCCTAATGCGCTATTGCGCGAGACCCGACGCGACATCCAACTTGACCCTCCATCTTACCAGATCAAGCGCGGCTCTCGCATCTGCGCAAGAATCATGGCCTTCTTCGAGGATATTGTTCTGGATGAACGTGCCGACCTTTTCACTCAGCCTATTCATCAGCAGTGAACAACAGGAGAACCGACAGAAATGTCACATCAGCAAGTCGAAACAGAGCGACAAGGCCCCACAGCCTAGACATACACGTCTTTCAGTGAGCGCTTGTAAGGCGGACCCTTTTCGTGGGGATACATCACCGAAGTGTCGATTATCCGCAAGTGAACAAGTCGAAGCGCTTTCAGATCGTTATCCAATCTATATGTAAATTGCGAGATATCAACACGCGCAAGCCTTTCGGCAGAGTCTGGGGCTGGTCGACGTACCCGTGACCGATAATGATCGTGTTCTCGTCGATGATGCTACACAACTCACTTCGAGTCTCCTCCAGATCCTGTGTCGCATTCGCAATATCTTCCATGGTCAAACCAGAGAAGCGCGTGTTTAGATCCCTGAACGCAAGATTGTGACATTGTGAGACGGGGTGCTGAAGCCCGCGACCAAGAATTTACTGACAGGATTGTAGCTGTTTGACTGACACAGCGATCAAGGATCGGTTCACCTTCTGCATCCAGAACACTGAGCCTCCCCAACGTGATCCCAGCCGTCGTATCTACGCAAACACTAAGCCAGGCTCGTAAACTCCTCCTCTTCATACTTGAACTCACTAATCATCTCGCAATCTAACGCAACGATATCGTACGTCTGCTCCAACTTGCGTTTCCTGTCCCCTTTCCGAACTTCTGCACATACGAAACGCTCGCTGACTACCTGACTCGTCGTCTTGAACGCTTTCCTCCTGTGTAGCAACACATCTTCCGGGGGCTCTCCATCTTGCAACTCGTGCCCGAAAGGATACCCGTCCCTGAACACGTGCAACCCATCGACGCACCCCTCGGCATCTCTTGCTTCGCCACAACAGGTCCATAGCCAGACCTTTGAACCTTCCTGTCGTGCAGGTTGACATTTCCCCCAGTGGTAGACGCATTCACCTCTTCCGGCTTGATGCAGAAACGAGGCGTAATCGGTATCGTCGGAGACGGCAAATTTTTGATGACACCTATCACACTTCCTTTCCTGTCCCACCGCTTCCGGTTCCGTACCTCCCGGCTCCCTCGGAACGCTCGTGACGAAACCCCACTGTTCCAGCCGGGACACATCGATCACGTAATGCGAGATCCTCTCGACCGTAAGAGCAGAATTCTTCCGTTCTACGTCGAGCCGGACTTTTTCGCGGGATTCCTGGATCGTGCCCACGTACGGCGATTCAAGCGAGTCTGGGAGGGGGCGCTGACGGAGTTCGATAAGTACGTTATGGATGGCTTGGCTGTAGGAGTGTTTGTTGGTCACGCTGGAAGTGTCTTGCTCTTGGCGTAATGCCGTCGAAGCTGGTAGGTCGGGCGCGAGATGCAGTATCTTGGCGTACTAGATGATGAAACAGTCAGCTTGCAATGTCTTATGGCGCCCTTTTCCTGAAGAAGACCTACCAAACGGCAGTATTCATCGTACAAGCGTCTTACTGATGGAGTAATTAAAGTGAGCTACACAGTCTACTCTGGGTCCTACGACTCAATCAACTCACGCGCTCGTTGGCGGTCGATTATAGGCTGTTTCGATAGTTTCCCACTGGCACCCAAAACCGGTGGTTTTGGAGCGTTGTATCCCGTTATTCTGCTACTCGAGCTTCCTTCGATCCCGAGGGATAACTGTCAGAGACAATCGGTGTCAGTGGTCACCTCGTTTGCGAGCCTAAAAGATCTCGTACCGTATTCGACTTGTTGACCTTGTTCGGACGCTTGATCATTCCGCTACCCAGGGTCTTGGTCTGTTGTGGTAGAAGGGCACGAGATTGGCCAGCAGTGGGCGTGTCAGAGTTCGAGGTGTGACGAGAGCTCGCTGAAGACGTCGGTCTCGTGCTTTGCGCCGCGAGACCACGAGCCATGTCGAAGGCGGTCATTGGAAGTGCCGAACTTGGTGTGCGAGACGGGTCTGCAGACGTCGGGGTTCTCGAAGATGCCGCCGAGGAAAGTATCCTGGACTGATCCATATTCCTAGGGATAGATAGAACCGTTGGCTTATTAACCGCAGCGATAGATGCGGCGGTTCGAGCTGGATAGTCATTTGATATCGGGTCCGCTTTGGGAGGTGCTGGTCTGTGTTGAGCGTTGTGGGAAAACAGACAAGGTGATCGCGCGCAGTGGTCGTCGGGACATGGTACCTGAGAGAATAGCTTGAGGGTAGAGGAGAACATGCTGACCGATGTTGCCTTACTTTCCTGTTGACTGCATCACTCGCGGATGTGAGAATGATTCGAAAGTCGTCTATCTTCCTTGAATCCCACCTGAAACACGAATCCTATTTCCTCCCAAACACTCAAACAATAGGACATTAGGATAGTTCCCACCCTTCGCCTGACCAGTTTGATTACCTAATCCGGATCCGAGAAGACAAGCTCACCACTAACCAGTCTCGTGTCGGAGTCGTGTCGGTAACCTCCGTCAACTTTCACGACTTTGGCCAAGTCCCCAACAGACAGATAGTTCTGCTCTTGCCGTGTAAGGCAAGCCATTCTTAGCAAAGCTCACCAGGGAGATGCTCAGATAGCCGCGAGGAAACTTTCTATCGACAATCGCTCACGATGGCTGATATCGAACCGCAGGCAGACACTGCTCAACCGCAGCAGCAGGACGACAGCGCAGTTACAATGACCGAGGCCGGTGTACCTGAACCACTGGCGGTGGCGCATTCGGAAGTGGATGGAGATCAGCAGGCTATGGATACTGAAGAGGGAAACTTTGAAGGCGCAGCGACGGCTCTCGACCACGGACCCAGCGAAGTTCCGATGGAAGACGAGCCAGTCATCGAGGAGCAAGCGGCGGAACCCCTTCCTGCAGCGTCCCCGGTAGCTGAAAAGGCGAGGGAGATACTATTCGATCATCTGAAAGTCAATGCCGACGAAGGCAGTGCTGCAGACGGAGAGGAAACGGCCGATGACGATGCGAATGAAATTCCCGACAGCGAAAACAAAACCGATACCGTTGTCGAAGATCCAGCGGTAGACAACCAGGACGAGAAGACAGGAAATCTGAGCGATGATCTTTTTGGATCAGATGATGAGGAACTGAAAGCTACAGGTAAGATCTTGCGTAGTCTCAGCACCTTTGGTCATTGAATCTGAACCCCGTCGTCAAGGAAACGAGACCACCAACGCAAACGAAGACTCTGAAGTTGAGGCCATTACCCCCGCTTTTCCAACGAGGTCTGCTTACGACAGTGCCCGCGCTGAAGCTCAAGATGACGGAGACGAAGACGAAGACGACGAGAATATGCCTAGGCGCAAAAAGCAACGTGCTGGATCACCTTCCGCGTTAGAGCCAGGGAACGAGAACTATTCGAGAGAGGTTGACGGTGACCGAAATGACAGGGAGCAAAGACAAGAGGAAGAGGAAGAGGAGGAGAGAACAGCAGAACAAGACGAGAATGATGAGGCATTTGGTATGATGAATTACCTTTCACGGCTACGGCGCATTTCTGACGCTCCCCGTCCATCTGTCCTTCAGCGCGGAAACGAGCGTTGGATGCCCGAATCGAAGCTATCGGCAAAGCGGGAAAGCGAAAGAGATCCAGGAAGAAGGATGATGTGCGTCGGTTAGTGTCAGATGTGACCAAGCAATGGAGACTCATGCGTCGCTGTAATGCTCGTGTTGTCCACGTGCGTTTAGAGCGAGGATCTGGGTCTAGACCGACAGATCGAAGAGATGACGACTACGATGGACACCGCTATACGACAGGACATCGAGATGAACAGAATCAAGAAGCCTGCATTGCACAAGACTCAGATATTGAACAAGGTCATCGCGGTGCTTCAAAAGTAGGTTCTCGAGCTACTGGCTAATCACTACGTGGCTGACATGCTTTGCCTGTACAGCGCGTCTTTGCAACAATCCATCTTGGAAAGCAACGACTTCTTATCGACTCTACGGCGATTCATCGAACCGATGGACGACGGATCTCTCCCTTCGCTTACTATTCAAAAGGGAATCCTATTTCAGCTTGGTCGGGTAAGTCAAAAAACCTCTGGCAGCTACCAAGTCTTTGGATCCTGACGCCTTGCCATCTGCAGCTCGAAGGTTTAGAAGTTATACATCTACGAAATTCCGGCCTCGGCAAAGTCGTCAATTTCTACACTCGTTGCAAACGCTGTCAACCAGAAATCATTAGACAAGCCAACCTCTTGATTGACAGGTGGTCCAAGCCAATTTTGGATACCGGAAACAACGCTCGTGCTTCGGCAAGGGCTAGAGCTGAAGCTGAAAGGGACGATGAAGTCGAACGACGCGGAGAGGGTGCCGAGCGAGGCGAAGGGACTTCGGAAGTAGATGGTAGCAGGCAAAGGGAGAGGAAGAATCACAGAACGGGTGAACTGTTGCGAGCAAAGATCATGATGGGTAGAGATGCAGAAGAGGCCAGTCAGCAGAAGGGTACCCGCCTGCCAAACATCATTGTGAGTTGCGTCTTCTTCGCCGTTGCGTCGCTTCTCATTGATCTTGTATTATTGCTATAGGGTCATGCCTATGCTGTTGCACCGCAAGCAAGACGATCAGCCAAAGGCCCCGAAGAGCAAGCGTTGGAGGAAAGTCGTCAGCGGGAGGTGGAGCGCATCAACCGATTCAGAAAGAAGGCTTCACAAGCCTCGCGATAGTTTAGGGGCATTCGTGTAGCATGATTCCGCGATCGCCTCGCGATTCTTCCGTGCATCGGCACTCCTCTACGAGACTTCGGGCTGTCGGAAAGCACGGCTGCCCTCCCTCAGTGTAGCCATGTCGTACTTGAGCAGAATAGAAGCGGCCAGACATGCGATACGAGATACGTGTTTTATCGAGTACAACCCTTCGCTAAGTATCCTAGTATCCTTCACAACCTGATCATGTTCTTCTTCCCCCTGTATTATATGAAAACATTTCCTCTCTCCAGCTGTGTGCTTCTTGCGTAACGTATGATCTACAATTTGGAAACTCTCCTGACGGTCGAATTCAATGCATCCGATTCTTGCTGGTGATCCACCTTTGCCTTCTCCCTCAACTCTTTGCGCAAGATCTTACCGGCCGCACTGCGGGACCGTAGAATAATTGTCAGCTTCAAGTCTCTTCGGATCAATATCCCACTGACCTCTTCGGGATAGCATCTATCAAGATACAGCCACCTCGTAATTGCTTGTGATTGGCCACCTGACGATAGGAAGATGATGAAAAGATTAGGTCGGGAAGTAACCAGCTCCATTGCGTTACACTTACATTCGCCGCGACCCAGTCTGTCAATTCTTTCGAGAGGGCTTTCTTCTCAGACTCGCCCAACTTTTTCAAGCCTCCTGAAGGAACCACATAGGCCCGCGGCAGCTCTGTAGCCCTCTCTACGGAAGTAATCCCGATGACTCCGACGTCATCTACCTTGGGGTGTGTCAGGAGCAAAGCTTCAAGATCTGCTGGCGGGACCTGGAACCCCTTGTACTTGATAAGTTCCTTCAGACGGTCAACAATGCTGCCAGGAGGAGATGAAATTTCATCAGGGATTGAGCCTGTGGGGAGCAGAGCTGATGACACGCACAAGTGATTGCCGTGTTCGTCGATCTGCGCAATGTCTCCGGTGCGGTACCAGTCTCCGTCGAAGAAGCTCTCCCTTGTCGCCTTCTCATTGTTCCAGTATCCTCTGCAAAAGAGTGGAGACGAGCGTCAGCCTTGGCGATGCTCGTCGAGTATCTGGTCAGTGAGCGTTACCTACTTCATGACGGTCGGACCTCTGATACAGATCTCACCGGGGGTACCTGCCTTGACATCCTTCAGGTCGATATCGACCAAGCGAACTTGCAGGTTGGGTAGTAGTTTACCACATGAACCGAAGAAGCGTTGGCTATCCTCTACGTTTTGGGCATGGCAAGGAGCCGTCGTTTCCGTTAATCCTGGGCCAAGTAATGCACGTCAGCGAAACACCCTGTGAATGTAGCCTGTTGAGGTCTCACCATAGCCCTGAGACACGTTAACTTTCGGGAACCTCTGCTTGACTTTTTTCGTCAAACCAGCTCCGAGCGGTGCGGCACCGCTCATAACATTGGTTAGAGTTGACAAGTCGTACTTTGCAGCTGCGGGATTGTTGGCAAGGTGTAGAATAATAGGCGGAACGAGGAAGGCGTAGGTGATCTTGTACTTTTGGATACTCCCAAAGAACAAGGTGTCGATGAATTTGGGTAGGACGACAACCGGTACACCGATTGTCAAGGGGTAGTTGATGAGTCTAGAGCAGATGATACATTTAGCCCTCTCGTCACTGGATATCTCGGCGTCGGGTCGACGCACTTTACCATCCCGTAGATATCTGCCAGGGACAAAGGCTATTCAGTCATGCATCATTCATACAAGTGAGCCGCTTTGCTAAGAAGAACGCTTACGGAACATGGGTAGTACGCCCAAAATGGATTGACCTTTGCCATTCTTCATTTCAGGAGGAGAAGCCGCTCTGCTGATTTGCCCGACGACATTCAGGTTCTCGTGGGTGGTCATCACACCTGGAGAGCCAAAGTCTCAGAGTGAGTTTCAGAGGAGTAATGCATGGTCCGACAAGACGCACCCTTTGCAAGACCGGTCTGGAGGAAGGCGCAACATCAATAACAACTCTGTATTGCAGGCGGGCTTTTAAGTGACTCACAGTACCACTGCTATAACACAATACCGCACAATCATTGTAGTCTCCGTCGTTCAGCTCGACTCCGCCAAAGTCTCCGACTTGATTCTGGTTTGCAAAGATCGAGTCGTACGCCTCGATGCCCTTGGTCTTGGCCTTGAGCTCGTCCGGGACAGCTTGACCCGGAATTGCCCAGAACACCTTGGGTATCTTGTTCCCTTCTTTTTTCAGAATTTCGATGGCCCCGGCATAAGCTTCGTAGATTGCCTGTATCGGGTGAGATTGTCAGCTTTACCGGAAGAAGCCAGACGTTCATCTGACTACTCACCGGATGGACGAACGCCAGATCCGCCTGTCCATCTCGAATCTGATGAGCTAGTTCCTTGGCGGTATAGGAAGCATTCGCGAGGGAAGTGATCACGCCAATCGACTGACAGCCAAAAAAAATGACGGGAAAGTCGACAGTGTTGGGCGAGTAGACAATGACGCGAGATTTTGGCTCGAGGTTGAGCTTGTTTCGCAAGCCAACTCCGAGTTGAAGGGCGGTAGACCGAAGGTCTGAGAGCATGAGCATTTTACCAGTAATAGCGTCTATGAATGCGGGATAGTCGGGGAACCGCGGCTGCACTGGCAAGTGGTGCCGGAAGATGGTGTTGGGAGGAGCAAGCTCCATGGCGGGGTAAGGGGAGTTGTAGATGGTCATGATGTGCGGTGAGGAGAATTCGCCTTTGTTGAATAATAGGACGATTCAAAGTGGTCTTGATGTGGTGCAGGCAAACCACGCGAATGGCGAAAGGTGTCCTATATGCGGAGGGGAGACGTTGATCGAGGCAACATTAGACGTAGCACCCGGTCCAAACAGTTACCGAACACCGTGCGCTAGCAGCCAGTTATAGAAGCAATTACGGAAAGATTCCGGAGTTTCGGGGCCCCAGATCATCAAAATTCCGCGCATATGAAAGCAAAAGATTATCACGTGCGAGGACGCTATGCGACATGTTCGGGCGCCGGTGATCGGAGTCATCAAGCAAGGCCTAGCTATCCGTGATAGTAGATGCCAGATGCAGATGACTGTACTCTTGATAAACGCAGGGATAGTTTATCTTTTCAGCAGTAAACTTGGGGAGCTGCAAATCACCTGCAGCATCAGATCGTCATCATGGAGAGTGGCCAATAAGTCTACCTTTCAACCTTGGACAGCGCACATGACAGAACGCAACAACCGAGAAAGGCCGTCTGGCCCCCGGCACGATCCTCTTGCCAATCCTCCGACAGCATCGACCCCGTCCTCTTTCCTCTCCCGAGTCTTTCGAGGAAGCGCCTCTCGGAGCAGTACATCGGAGCAGGCGGTCCCAACAACTTCCACCGTCAACGTATATCATGGAGACACTACCAGACTGCATCCAACGCTCTCGCCGTCTGTGACTTCCAGCAGCGGATCAGGGCCTTCACCTGGAATATCGCCCATCCTCTCTCCTCAAGTCTCCGCGTCTTCTATTGGACGACGGCCGAGGTCCAAGAGTCCAATTCGAACAAGGCAGAGACTGCACGATATCTCCACGACGGGAATCACGAATCTGAGTTTGGGGGAAGCTGAAGATGGAGGTCAGACGAGTGTGGGGATCTTGCGACATCTCAGTCAGACCTCGGGAGCCGGGTTTTCGCGTGAAGCAACAGTACCACAAAGGACTCCCCGGGCGTCGGATTATTCTTCACTTCGTGACCTCATCAGCTCGCTCTTGGGCGATGATGACGGATCATCAACGAGGCATTCCAGCCATGAACGTGCGAGTCTAGCGGCCAAGTTGGCGGCTGAGTTGAGGCTCAAGATGCAGGATGTGGATATAGAAAGGCGGTTACAGGCGACACTGGCGGAAGATGCGCAGAACGTCCCGGCACGAGAACGGCAATTAACTCCCTTAGTCCGGATTGTATCTTCTGCGTGGGGAAACTGCCCTAGCGTCTCCCGTTTAGTCGACAGGCTCGTTGATCTTCCCGCTCAGCTGATTGCCGATGGAGATCGTACCAAGCAGTCGTCAGGCCAAAACCTAAAGACGGCCGGATTCCAACTTCTCTCCGTACTATTGGAGATCCAAGGAATCGATTCCGTAAACTCGGACTTTCTCTCGGACAACGACGAAACACAACACGAGATTCGTGCAAGATCAAGCTTGATCAACCTCTGCTTGTGTTCGCCTTTTGACTTGCCCACACAAGCCATCGGTACACCCCTGGCAACTTTCGAATACGCCATTGGTGATTTGCCAGATCGTATCGCTTGTTTAAAAGTCCTGACGAGGCACGGCAGGGATATCACACTCAACCAAGATATCGTGCGGATACTGGTCAAATGGCATCATATGCTGATGATTGGATGGAAAAATTGGTGCGTGGAACCTGAATCATGGGAGTCCACTGGGCAACCCGAAGACAACACGAACGCCGAATCGAGGGGACGACGCAACGAGCCCCGAACAAGGCCAGCTGCAAACGAACGAGAGCAGTCTGATTCCACGATTACCATCCAGTTTGCGAAAGAGACTACGGCGGCGGCGGCGGAAGATCCGAATTCACCTGTCATTGTCCGTTCGCTTCGTAGTATCTGGAATCTTCTCACGGTCATCGTCACGCATAACCTTCCGCTATTCTCTGGAAAAGATATCGAGATGATCATCAACTTGGCAGTCACTATGCTGAAACAAGGCATCGAGGTTACCTCCTTGAACTCGTCGCCCACTCTCGCTCCCGCCTCTGAATCTCATCCATCCGTGGTCAAGCACGAAACCCCCTTGTCGACGACTTCCGGCAACGGTTCGCGTGCAAGATCAGGCTCTCTCCTAAGCAAAAATCGAATGCTCAAGGTCCCGGCCGCTCCACCTGCAACCAGTGATACAGGGGTGAGCCAGGCCTCGACGATACTTTCGCGCTCTCCGTCTATCAAAACAAGAGACGCGCGACCTGTCTCTCACGGGACTTCACCTATCGCCGGTCCCACCTCGGAGCCCAAATTCGCGACTGTAGCCGGAACATCAGGTCTCATTCCGCCTTGGTCGAGAGTCCTTAGTCCGGTACTTGGTCTTCTTCGGTTCCTCCTTCAGGCCAAATATCTACCTCCGACGTCGCTTGTGGCCATTATTCAACTTTTCGCATTGTGTTATGGATGGAGATCTGATGCGAGATGCGGTTCGCTCGACACGTCTGCCATCATCGTCAACAACTTGGATTACCGAGGACGGGTTCAAATCGAGCAATTTTTCAAGGACCTGTTTGCCAGTAAACTGGTCAGCCGAAATGCAGAAAGGTGCCTAAGAAACTTGTTGGGTGGAGCGGTCGAAATCGACGAAAATAGCCAGTATGAAAGGAAGACAGAGTTCAAGCGGGATGTTATAGTCGGCGCCCTTGGGTATGTCAATCTCTCCTTTGCCAGATGATCTTTGCTAATAGTCCTCGCCGTAGTCTCACGCGAGTATTGCTCCAAACCACCTATACTGCTGCTCAAGAAAAAAACGTGCATGCTCACGAGTTATCACCCAACTTCAACCTCCAATCCCTCGCGCCCACGCTGCTTTCTAGCATGTCGAACGGGGACGACAGCGCAACCGACAACCCAAACACATGGCCAGACGTGGATGTTCAGATCTTGTCCATCGTTGATGATTACCTCACCGACCTTTCTTGCACGACTATGGCTGTCTCTGATATTGACGCATCGACAATGTCTCTTGATACAAGACACTCAAGCAGCCGAGATCCGTGGTATGAAGGACATCTAGTATGTCTATTCCTGCAGAGAGGTTTAACACTGGCGAAAAGCTCTGAGTGAGTTTGGAAACGGATAACTCTACTGCGGAACAATAACTGATTATATCCATTCCGCGTCTTTCCCAGTATCGTCCTCGATCTCAATTCGCAAAGTACTCTTCGAACAGTCACGGACCCGGTAGCACTGAAGATGTCGGTCATTATGTGTCGATTGCCCGCCGTCTTGGGCGGTCTTCAGTCAGGCCCGAGCTCCGGCCTCTACCTACATACCGACTTTGTAAATCTCTTGATGCAGATACCGGCGGATCTCAATAAAGATCTTGCCTTGCGCGTTATCGATTTCTACAAAAGGGAAGGATTATGTCTTCCGCCTCATTCCGACTGGATAGACAATATCAACAAGGTGATGGAGGCATTCTTTGTCGGTCATCATCAGACGGAACGCGAAAGCAAAATGGAAATCCGTCGGAGCGCCGCCAACCTTTTGTTCGAACACGTTTACGATTACGTTCAAGATTTCAGCGAGTCTCGTACTCATCTCGTTGGCAAATGTATCCTACCGATACTGGAGCGCACTCTGGCGAAAGAAGAGGATGAAGCCATTTCAGACATGGCGTGGGAGACCTTGATCTCCGCCGCCGTGCTGGAAACGGTCGAGGAAGATGAGCGCCGAAGAGCCGCTCAACGCAACGCCGCCAACGACACAGCGTCAATAGCTGAATCTGTGGAATCGCTTCCTTTGGGCCTGCCCGAGTCTGTCAGTAGCTCTTCTGCCCGCCTTCGACGCTTGATTCTCGGTATCGGGTGCACCGAGGCGTGTCATCACGACACCGTTCTTGGTTTACACCCTTCTATCAGTTCTCGACGGACAGCGGCATTGTCTCCCAATCATCAATCTGACGATCGACCGCGATCGAATCACAGAAGCCGACCGGGACTTGACGAGTCCCATGCAAGTCCTGATTTATCAGCGAGCGTCTCGTCAACCACCTTTCGGGACATTATGGGCTCATTCTCGCCGACCTTTTTCTCCGGCAATAAGGACGTTCCCCCGATATCGCAATCACTCAGTAGCCTACCTGCAGCTGTGACACGCTCGTCAGTATCCGCTGGGAAGCCTAGCGGAGACATTCCAGAACCTAGACCACCACGCGAACGAGATCCCGCGTTTGATCCGAGAGATACGGTGGGCTCGGAACCGGTCCAGATATGCAAAGCCGTGCGATCGGTCAAGGCTTGTATCGCAATCTTCACCAGACTCGCTTTCTCTCTGCCTAGATCTTTACGCGCGGACACCCTGCGGCTTTCAAGGGTTCCCGCATCTGCCAGGTGCATCGTTATTTTCACCGATTTGCTGCAAATGTTCTGGCCCAAATATGTCGCTCCTCATCATGACGCCTTGGCGCAGAGGGACCCAGATCGCTATTCCGCGAGCGCAGAATGGCATCTGTCCTGCCAACGGGCCCGCCTTATGGTACTGCAGTGGCTGGTCAGACTCCGAGCCAACAAACAGCACAGGATCTGGATCAAACCGTATTTGGACGACGGAGCAGAACCCATGGCCGATCTGCTCGGAAGGTTCGGAAAGAAAAAGACTTCGGTTGAGGATGCCACAATAACGGGAACTGAGGAGGCAGCCAATCGTCGGCGGAAGCCGCAACCAGATATCAATCAGGGTCCGCCCCTAACGAATGAACGTGGAAGGGTTGGACGTACGCCAGGGCTTGATTTGGGCTCCGGTCGCAGTAGAAGCCGATCTCGCCAGCCCCCTCCATTGGCAGCTGTGAGCAACCCGCTACCATATCGACCTATCTGGCAGATTCCTCATCCCATCGACTTCGAGGTGCCTCCAGACGCTAGGCCCAGTGAAGGAATGACGACTTACGATCCCTCGATTTCCGAGCAAGACGCGCATGCCATTGATGATGTCTGGCTTCCCATCTCGGAATACATGTCTGTCACCGTAGCAGTGTTGGCGGAGGAGAAAGACTGGGAATTGGTTTCTTACCTTCTCATCTTTCTGCCTCTGCAATTGGCCAACAAACATCTATTCTGTGGTCCGAAATCCAGTCAAGCGGTCCGACAATTACGTAGGTTGGTCTGCGATGGATTGCTCTCGGGCAATTTTCTATCGCATGTTCGACTACCCATTCGACCTTCCGAGGTTTTGCCGGCAGCGTATCAGATGCTCTGCATGTTTATCAGTTACAAGAGTCTCTTCACCAAGGGAGAAATCGGAGCGGTTCTTGATGCGCTCGTAAAAGGACTTCAGGGACAAACCACAGAAATCATGCGGTCATCGATACAAACCCTGACGATTGCGGTACACGAAGTCACGGAATCCGTATCCCAGCATTTGAATTCCATTCTCGAGCTTTTAGCCAACCTGATTACGAAAGGCAAAGTCAGCATCCACGCTCTCGAATTCTTGAATGCTGTGGGATCGGTACCTTCATTATACGCGAATTTCACCGATGAACAATACCTTACAGTCTTCAAGGTAGCGATCGCTTACATCCAACTACACCATCAACGAACAAAAGATGCCGAGGAAACTATCTCCGACCAGGACAAGGGCGACTTTGCGGAGTCGCAACACGTTATCACAATGTCTTATCACGCAATCTACGTGTGGTTCTTGGCTTTGTCGCTTGACAAACGACCTACCGTAGTGCCCTTCCTTAGTCGGAACCTCATGCATGCCTTCACGGACGGGCGCATTGACGAAATGGCGGAAGTTTGCTACGATTGGTTGGCACGCTATACATATGGTAATGCCGATCCGAAGCCGACTCCGTCATATCTCGGTGAAGTGGTGATGCAGGGCGATCCATCCGAAGGCAGCAAGTCTCTCAGCGAGAATACAGTCGCAAAGTCTTGGCTCCTCGGCAATACCGTCCTCACGATCAAAACGCAGCCTCGGTCCGGATGGGTAACGATCAATGCCGTCCGGCCCTCTGGTACCGTCAGTTTGCTCACCAAGGTAGAAAATGTGCCACTTCTCGGGTTGGGCGAGGATAATGCGGACTTGGAAACGTTGCCAGCCGTTCTGATGGCAGATAGACAGGGCTCAGGAAGAAAGGGGCACCGAGAGGCGGAAAAGGAAGCGAACCAATTACAACAAGCTTCAAGTAGCCATGTGAGTATATCCCATTTTCAATGAGCGTACCGGTCACTAACGTCTTGACTTTACAATCTCAGGATCATGCTGCCAGACTGGAGACCAGTGATTCCGCTGACCGACGCGCCAGTGCGGATTTCATCTGGGCCGGTATTTCTCCCTCGCAGAGGCGCAAAGACGTGGCTATTCTGCCAGGCTACGTCGGTTTACAGCTGTCGGCGTACCCTTACATCAGCCTCGACGCGCCTCGAGGACGACTGATACCACCCGATGACCGCAAGCTCCAGGTGATGATTCGAAACCTAGACTACATCCCAATCATCGATTCTCATTGCATCGCGGTGTTGTACGTGGGACCCGGGCAAAAGGATGAGGTGGACATTTTCAGCAACACCGATGGTTCGCCGGCTTTTCTGACATTTATGGCAGGTCTAGGCCGCTTGATTCGACTTCAAGGCCAAAAGGATGTTTATACTGGGGGCCTCGACACCAATACAAATGAGGACGGCGAATATGCTTATGCATGGTGGGACGACCTATCGCAGAGCATCTTCCATGCGCCGCATCTCATGCCCAACAGGCCGGTCCTCGACGGTCAAAGGGACTTCTTCTCGTACAAAAAGCGGCATGTTGGCAACGATTATGTTCACATCGTCTTCAACGACTCTGGTGAAGACTACAGGTTCGATACCGTTTCCACTCAATTCCGGTTCGTCAATGTCGTCATTTCGGCCCATACTGCCGGAGTTTCGGGAAGTGTCGAGAACCCGTCGGAACACGACTTTTTCAAGGTGACTATCCAGAAGAAGTCGGGAATCCCTGAGTTCAGTCCGATAGGAGAATTCAAACTGGTATCGGCCAAAGCATTGCCAGTTCTGGTCAGGCAGATCGCCCTCTCAGCGAATGTCATGGCGCAAGTCTTCAATCACGTCGAAACGCAAGGCAACATGCCTTATCTCACTCCCTGGAGGCAAAGGTATCGGCAGATTCTACGAATCAAGGACAGGTAAGAATCTTCCCTGACACCTGGACAGAACTATTTTTTGATCACATACCCCCTTGTGCTAGTCTGCCCTTAATCACTCACAGCCAAGACGATGATATCAGCCACTTGGATAGATTGGAGATCCTTCGAGAGTTAGTATCAGCTTGGGACCAGCTCGTCGGGTTATCTTGTAGGCTGATGTTATATTACCTTTCCAGCTTCACTCGCGGATTTTAATGGGAACACATATTGTCAACGTTGGTACAAAATGATGCTGTAAATTGCGCTCAGTACATCCAGCTATACCCACATGGTCTAGTGTCCACAATGGATTTGTATGGCAAGGTTTACGACTGGCGACATCTGTTTGCGTGCATTCCGACTATTACATTCTGCTCTCGGGATGCGCGAGAGCCTTTTTTACCGCGTCCGTACCTTTCACTTGATCCCATACGGGTCGTTGGAGCTCGTAACCTCTGTTTGTTGACAAACATGTCAGCGTTCTATCATCTATCCTCTTATGCTCGAAGAAGTTTCGGAATTCTTACACTGTACTCCGGGCGTAAGTCAGCCCTCCTAACCGCGAGACCACGCGGTACTTTTCTGGCAAAATCTTCCATCCTGAATCATTCGGATCAAGTACAGATTCTTTGATGTGGAATTGCTTTATCCGACCAAAGATCGCGGTAGCGGTGTGTTTGCCTGCATCGTTATACATCGGGTAGGAATGCGCTAACACGCATTCCATGGAGAAGGCGGACTCGGCGATGTGTGGCGTGGACACGGATCTAAGGAGACACACACCAAGAAAGATCAGGCCCAAGGTTGAAGCGAGTTCAACTGGAGCCTACTCACTTTGATTGACGTTGCGTGAAACCGGAAAGACGATATTCATCAACGTCAGCCGGCAAGTTGATACTACTGTAATTTGCCGCTTCGATCATGGGTTCGCTGATCATGCTGACACAAAATTCCTTCGTGGTGTGAATATTGTTTGCTGTGTCTTTGAGGCCATTGGAGGTTGTTCCTGCAACCACGCTGATCATGATCATAGGAGGATCATGGTTGACCTCGTTGAAGTATGAAATGGGAGCAAGCTAGGAATGTAACCGATGGATAGCTGAGTAATTGTTTGTTCGACTTCAATTGCTCGACGCTCACATTTGTGACACCAGCCTCGTTCATGGTCGACACCAGCGCTACAGGTCTGGGCGTGATAGCCCAAGTCATTAGCTTATATAGCGGTCCCTTGTCTTGCAGAGAATCCACATCGATCTCGCGGAAAGGGCTGGAAGCGACGAATTCATTTGCCCCTGGCTGCACCTAAGAATGAGCGCAAATTTTCCGCAAGGTCCTCCGACTTTGCTCACCAGATCGTTCAGTCCTTGTCCTGGCTGCCAATCGATTTGAGGAGTTTTTGTGTATGTGAATCGGGTATCCTTGTCGAAGTCAGGTCTACCGTTCTGGACTTGCTCGAATGGTGGGTGGTGTGACATGATGTGCGGCGCGTTCGGCGATATCTCCGAGTTATGGACCATTAGCGACGACACTTCTCTAGGCCGACTCGTCTCTTACGGCCACCCAATCATATATAGAGTAGGCGGACATTGAAGCCAGGAAAGCTGCAAGGATCTCTGATATCCGACCTCCGAAGTCCCCGCTCTGAGACATATCCAGACCGTCTGCATCCGCGGCCGCTCGTCTCCCGCACTCCTCCGCCTGCTGGCTAACTGTTATATATCAGCAGCTAGCTACATCCTTGACTGAATAGTATGTAGACTTGTAAAGCCCTGGATCCCATGGATGCAGTAGACAAGAGAACCAGGATGGATGTCGCTACCAAGAGGCCGGCTCGCCATGCGAAGAAAGGCCAAATGGTTTCCATCTTGGCAGTGTTTCAATAGGCGTACATATGACCAGTATATGCACTACGGATACAGTTGTTATTGTCCGACTAAAGCACAACCTCGCGCCGCTGTTCGAGCGGATTTCGGCTCCAATGCAGCTATGTTCCAGGTCACGATGTATCAGGTCACGATTCGGAGCAGAAGCGCTCTTCGATTGTTGGTGGTCAAAGTCCGAATGCTGCCGCTCCACGTACGTTCCAGTAATCTGGTGTCCCGTCTGGACCAACTGCATTCCGCGTCAGGCCGCCAAGGCCCATATCGACTCCTACCCCCAGCCCCTCAACGTTCATCGGTTCGAGGGTGCGCTCCCGGTCGACATCCATCCTGACAACAGGTTCATTTCTTCGAGGTCTGCCCGTTGCTGGGCTTTCGGTAAGATCGATTGTTCCGCGCTGCCTGACGTTCTGGCGATTGGGCGGTCCAGGGACGCTGGCTGTGTCCCTCCTGCCGGTAGTCTCATCCATAAGGACGACATTGGAAATGGCGTCCCGTCGACTGGGCCGGGTGCCTTCTAACTCATCAGGATTCAACCGTGGCACTGGCTGCTCATCGTCCCCGATGGGTACATTCTGGCGGGTATTCATTGCCAGAGTAAATCGACTTTGTCGTTGTCGCGCATGTTGAGCTTGTACGAATTCGCTGCTCCGATCCCCAGGTGGAATAATGACTGTACCCGCCAGGCCGAGATCCACATTCTCGTGCTCACGAGCATTGCACCTAAGAAGTTTCAGAACGTCAAACTTCTTGCCCAGCTGGTTAGCCTGGAACGCGACTTACCAGAAACGGTGACCCTCTTGCCAAGCCCGGCTCTGACAGTCTTTGCTGCAATATTTTGCCTTTCGACATCTTCTGCATTTCGCGAATTGCCTCGGATAGGCTTCCCATTTTCCACAGCTCATATTGGCACATTGACGTATACCGCTCCGGGAGTCGTCTTTTCTGCAAGCATTGCGCATGATCACCCCCGCCCAATACTGAATGTCGGTAGGGATCTTTGGCATATCCGGATCGGGTGGTGCTGGCCGAAACGTAAATCGCTCGACGAGTGAGAACATGTTGGTCGTCTTGGCAAAATTCGGTCGTTCCGGTAGTCTGGCGTCCTCGCTGATCTCGACTCCGTAATGGAGAGGACGCGTTGGGTGATGAAAGGCGGATCGAACGTGCGGGTATTTCGAGAGATAGGCGAAAAGCTGTAATGAAAGCAGGATTGTGTCGTCGGTGTAGGCATGAGGGTCCGCGTTCCGATCCATACTGGCTACCAGGTGTCCCAGATCCGAAAAGCTTCGAGGGGCTCCTGCCGCGATTACGACAGCCGTGACGGGGAGCTGGGTGGGTCTAATGGGTTGCCTCGGGATTTCGGTTCCGGCATCTTCGTCGTCTTCGGCTTCCATTGTGCCAGCTGGTTCAGGAGATGCGCCGATGGTGCCCAGCAGGGGTAATCCTGCGGTGGGGACTCGAGGTGTCATCTCCCCAGCCACTGTCGTGGCCGCTGCTCCAGGTGCACCACGAGGGGCTCCCATGGCAATATCCAATTCAGCCTGTGCGTCTGGATTCGGCTCCACTTCAGTGAGGACATTCATCAAGGGATCACCAGTCTCCTCATCTCCATCGATTCCAACGATATCGATATCTTCATCGGCGATAGAGTCGTCGCCTTCTGCGCCATCGACATTTGCTTCTGCATCCGTCGTGGCACGACTGGCTGGGCGGTCTTCCTCGTCAACATCCATTGACTCGTGTGTTGCGTCCCTGGATACTCTTGCAATTCGGGCAGCAAGCGTATCGGACGACGGTCCCGGCTGGAAACCCCTTATCGTCGTGATCGTCCCACTTCGTTCCCTCCCATGCGCTCTGTTGTCATGTACTTCATTCGTCCCGGTAGCTGTACCCGAGCCTCTCACCATTTGACCATTTGTAGGGGTCGAAATAGGCGAAGGGTTGTTCGATGGACCCGAGCTATTAGCGTCGTTTCCGACATCCAGCAAATGTGCATTTCTTCGTCCGAGCTGAGAGGCCGATCGGGAACTGGCCGCAGAATCAGGGCGTGCCGCAAGTCTGGTTCGATCTCGCTCATCATCGCCACTAGCCATATGCTGATTGACGTCAGACATGGAGCTAGATACTGAAGGCGCAGCCGAAGTGTTGCCCTGATCATTGCCGGATTCCTCTTGACCGGAACTAGTAGGTCGCCTTTGACGACTTCGTCCAGCAGAAGGTGCGGCGGGTATGGCAATTTGAGACGGTACCGAGGTTTGGGCTGAAGTGGATCCTGGGAGAACGTTATTCCTGCTGGCTCGAGGTGTCGGTATCGAGGGCTGTGAGTCGTCCGCGGCGGCCTGTTCCATGCGTTGTATACTCGATCTCACAAACCTTTGCTGAATGGATGGCGCTGCTTCCGTCTGCCGAATACCCGTAAGCGTCGTCCGTTCGGCCGATAATGCCGACAGGGCACGCTGGCGACTTCCATCACTTATTGCGGTACTGGGTCCAAGATGTTGGTGACTCGTAACGATCATTACTTCACCTTGGGACGACACACGAACCGCTCGTTTCAGCCTCTCCTTTATCGCCCACGGATCCAATCCCAACATCAACATGATCTCCATGATCGACTGTGCCGACGAATCGCCGCGAAGCAAACGCCTGATCAAACGACGGCGGTTATCGCCCGAGCTCCGAATGGAAGCGAATAACCGCGTCCACGCGGCCGAGGTGGCCGGTGTGATCCCGAACAACCTGATATCCTCCTCGCTAGGATTGTCTTCTCGCGTCAGATTCATCTCGATCCCGCGTTGTATATTGTTCCACCATGCCGCGATGGGATAGGAATGCACAGCTCGGCCCGACCTAGATCCTGTTGTCGAGGCCGCTTGAGTCCTCGAATCATCTTCCGGATGCCCAATCCGCCCTTCAACCCATGCAGATACTCGCTCGTATCGTTCCCGGCTCACTGGCTGCCTTCGGAGCGCTCGCGGAAGATTCTCTCCCGCCGTGTCGTCAACCGACATTTCCCGATGGTCGCCTTGTTGCTGGTCTTCGGTTGACGGTAAATCCCCTGCTGGTGGTCCGTCACGCATGGATCGATCCCTTTCCTTGTCTCTTGCACGACGACTTCTGTATCCAGCTCTCCAATCGACGGATCCGTCCTGAACAGGCGGCAAGACTCCAGCAGCGATCGCACGCTCCACTGATACCTGGCTCCCCGATGGCCCAGGATATATCCACACTCCCTTTTGTTGCAACCATACCTCCATGATCTGAGCCACGACATTCAATGCACCACTCTGCACGAGCCTTGTCCTGATAGTCTCCGATCCACGAACCCCGATATTGACGACGCATTGAAACGCGAGCGAGTGCTTGAGCGCTACTTGTTGTGCTTGAGTCAAGATGCTCGCCGTGGGCGTGCCACGGAGGCCAAACCAATCAAAGTTGGGTTCCAAGCATTGATCCCTGGGTAGAGCGGATTCCTGCATGATTTCGAGCAGTCTTTCCAATCCACCATCATTGACCAGAATGTCACGTATTCGAGGCGAGGTGGACGTCAGATAGGTAAGATGGGTCAAAGAGTTGAGCAAGGGGAGCATGGCCGAGGTGTCGAGAGCTGAGCCGATGAATTGATGGTAGAATCAGCGCACCGGTCGCTATGGAGCAACGGCGAGAACGTACCTCTTCTATCGTACAACGAGGGAGAGATGCCGACACAGACCTTGTTCTGCAGAGGGTATGAATAATTGGAATCCCTCATCTTGACGGACGCCGAGGGCCAGGAGCCGTGATTTGATAGAGACGTTGAGCGAGATGCGGGGATAGATCAGGAAAGAAAGCGATATCGAACCACGGCAGATGCATAGGATGTAAAGGCGAGATTGGCTCAAAGGGGAGGAAAGCCACTGATCGGGGTAGTCATCTCAACCTCGATTTGAACGGGCGCACCCAGCATTACTCATCCCGTGTCCTACACTTCTTCAGAAAGCTTGGTTGCCCGATCAGAGAGGTACTGTAATACAATACAAGAACGAATACATCTATCGCTACAATTATACGGACCCAAGCATAGGCTAAAAGAATTTCGTAAACAGTCCTTGGCTACGGCTCGATCTCGTTTCTTTTTCTTGTCGTACATTGGCTAGCGATTGAAGGGACCGCATCACCTGAAAGGAAGACAGCCGTCAGTCTAAATTGGGGAAGGTTAAGGGTAGCATTTGCGGTTTACCTGTTCAAGCTTGTCCTTGCGATCCTGTAGATCAAGATGCTTCTTGACCACCGGGTTCTCTCTCGCAAACTTGGCAATCTCGTTGCGCTTTTACAGAAAGAATGAGCATGCGGCGAGATGCGCCGCGCACAACAAGGCACTCACGTCGAGATCATACAATATCCTCGAGTCAATCTCACGAGGGAACTGCAAGCGTCCGCATAGCAAATCAGTTCCCAATCTGCAACTCTACACGCCTTTGCGCCGTCTCACCTGATAAAAGAACTGCTCCAACAGCTCAATATTGATAAACATCGTTGACGTGTAGGCCAACTTCTCGGCAACTACGCTTAAGAATGCTTCAGGGCAAAATGCCTTCTGCTCGGGACCGAGGCGACAACGCTTCGACTGGAGAGCCTTGTGCCGTGCTTTCAAGATGGCAAGTCGATCCGAGAATAGGGAAGCGATACGGCCTAAGGAATCAAGTAGTCAGTGTGAAAAAGTCATAACACGGATACGTCGAAGATACAGACCGTCTGCAACCTGTGCCGGGCTGTATTTGTAGCTGTCCGGTATCGGCGACTCTTCCTCTTCTGGCTCTGTTGTAGCCTCTGTAGCCTTCCCAAAAGTACCAAATCTCCGCCTCGTTCTCTGTGCCTCTCTTTGTTCGAGTTCCTGCACAAATGATACCAACGACGATAACTTTCTGTTTCCTCCCACTTTTTTCCGGATATCCGCCAATTTGCTCTCGCACCGCGAAATCTCAAGTGCAAACGTCTCCTCGGAATGCTGTCGTCCAATTTCCCATTCCCGGTCGTCCACCTCGACTTCGTACTTGTAAGGCTTGATACAGTTTTCCACTTGGTCGGCTGTCACTCCGAGTCGTTCCCGTAATATCGCTCGTGAGAACTGAATGATACGGTCCGCGACTTCAGGGTGGAATGTGAATGGTTCGCCCGTTGCGATGGAATCAATCAAGCCACGTAATCCCTCCGCTACGAGTTGAGTCGAATCCCTGCCGACGCCCGACTTGGTCAACAACGAACTCGCGGTATCGAGCTTGTACTTCCAGTAGTTGTCAAGTTCTTCTGGCGTCATCTTCTTGTCATCGCCCAACTTGGTCAGCTCGCTCGCATGCTGATCCATCCAGTATAATTGCTCTAGGATGTCCATCACCTTGTCGTCCAGCATCGCCTTGAGTTTACTCCTGACCTGAGGTTTGGTGAACTGTGCGGTGAACTCCTTGAAGCGCACCTTGAGTGCGTCTACGGTTTCCGCAACGTACGCCTCTGGTGAGATACGCCTGTCGTTATATTGCACCTGTTATGGGGATGGACATGAGCTGGCTAGTTGAGCTACGGATGCATCATACGAACCTTGAACTGATAACTAGTTTCTTCGAGTTCGAGTTGAACCGCGTTCGTGATACCACTCAGATTGGCAGCCATACTCGTCTCCAGAACATCCATCAAGCGCCTCCTTAACGTATCTGTTCCCACCAGAACCTTGCCCGCCATATCCTCTGAAGACGATATCAACGCTCTCGAACTCCTCTCGGGCGGATAAAAGAACCGTGCGTTTTCGCCGCCGAAATATTCCCTCTCCCGACGAAGCACCGCGCCCGTCAAGTTGGGATTTTCCCCTCCTTTTTTGATTTTACCGCTCCCGATCCCGGTAGGCGTTTTGCATACCACACCGACGTAGCCGAGATGCAGAGGATACCTGTTGCCTTTGAGGATATTCGCTCCGATCTCTGGTGGAACCAAGTCCATCTTGGTTACCACGCCGATCGTCCGGTTTCCGAGAGGATCGACCCTGCGACTGGCGCGCAACGCTGCAGAATTCGCCAGGTCGACATCCGCTGCGCAGACAGCCAGGATGATGTTTGGCTCTTGGATATATTTGTCACAGAGATTTGAGATCTTGTCCTTGAGCTCTTCCGGCTGATCCATAGAAGAGATCTGAATATAACCCGGCAAATCGACCAATGTTAGATCCGGCACATGAGGTGAGTGAATGCGAAGGTAGATGGGATCGGATGAAACCGCGATGGAGGAAGGGACTGCCTGGTTAAGTTCCGTCAAAGTGCGCTGGATGGCGGGGAACGAGGTGACCTTTTGTGCTCCGAGCCCGGGGAAAACACCGTATTCGACAGGACTGGTGGATCCGTCATGGGGTGTATGCACGAGGGTGAGCTCGATCGGGCGTCGTGTTACCATATTGTCACCTCTAGTATGGGCAGCGAGTCAACAAGAAACCGTCAGGCGCACACAAACGAACACGATCAGAAAAAATCACATACTTTGGTAAGAATTCATGTCCGACAATGGCTTCCAAAACACTGCTTTTCCCACTGCTCTGGCTTCCAATCACGACGATACTCGGGAGTTTGAGCGCATCACTCTGGTCGATCGAGAGCAAGACTTGACGAATTTCTATCAGTTTCTTGGTGAGCTGCAACAATTGATGAGGCTCCGTGCCCTCGTTGCCGTCAGCATTCTTGTCGTCTTCTGCGTTGGTATTGTTCAATAGGGCGGCGGAGAGCGACGCTAATGCAGCGCCTGCTCCTCCAGGCAGGAAGGATTTCCCGCCATCATCATCGGGTCGTCCTTGCCCTCCGCTTCCGCTGCTACTCTTCCCTTCTCCCCTTGGCGGCGAAGGCGGAAGCAATGGTTCTTCCTCTACGGAATCCGTAATTCTGCTGGCTTTGACCGCGTCCCACCATTCATTTAATCCGCTGAGAAACTGATTGCGGCCATCCTTGATCGCACCTGACAGATCTTCTACCCCATCGCCTACTGACTTTCCCAATGTCGATGCCTGATCAGCTGCGTTCCCAGCCGCACCAGAGAACACCGAGGAGATGGAGTTGAATGTGGATGAGGCTTGATCGTAGCCGTCTGACAAAGTATCTGATATACTGTTGAGAATGTCCGATGTGGCGGTTCTGACGCCTGCAGTACCGTTAGAGATCAGACGACTTGAACGCTTCCTAGGATAAGAGCCGAGCCAGAACTTACCTTCAAGCTTGTAGTTGGCATAACCTAACGCTCCCGCCCCTACGCCGGCACCATACAGCGGAACCTTGAACGCCCTTGCGACGAATCTGGGCAGACTCCCAAATGAAAGCGCCCTGACATGCACTCTCCTCACTGCAGCATTCTTCTGACTCGCCAAACTCGCGTTGGAGAGAAAAGCTCTGTGATAGGGCGTACCGGATCTGCTGGCGAGATGGATGGACCTCGCTGTGGCGTTGGTAGGATGGGTGATTTGTCCTGATCCGTGAGCCGCGCGACGGATAGCGCTCTGCAGGCGGAGCATATTCGCACGACGTGGACGATGGGGACAGATTATCGCTGCAAAGGAGGCCAGCGATACCTGTGGCGTACAAGCGTGAGCCTGGTTGACGACGAGAGGGAGGTCGCATACAAAGTTTGCCTAGAAGAATACTGCCGGACGATGACGAAATATGCGGGCGCGTTCCGTCTCGATCACATCTATGCAACTTCGGTTCGATCCGGTGAGACCCAGGGTGCTTCATAGGGGGCGATTTGCGTCCCAACCACGACAAACATCTTCTCTAATCCACCCACCTTCACCATGTCACAAATTGATCCCCAACAGCTCGACAATGAAGATTCTCTGAATTGGACCAGGGAGGAATTCGAGATACCACGGCAGGCAGACAGCGGTGGCGAAGGTGAGCCCAGTGAATTGGGTGTCTCGAGCTGAAGAGCGAGTGCTGATGTCGCTTCCACCTTCAGGCGAAGGAGAGGTAGTTTATCTCTGCGGAAATTCGTTGGGCCTCTTGCCAAAGAAAGCACGAACATTGCTGATGGAGGAGATTGACGTATGGAGCAAGAGGTATGCAATCCTTACATGCACTCGAATAGCGTCGAACAGCTTTCACATTGACTTCCTATTCGCGTAGAGCAGTTTATGGCCATTTCGCTCATCCTCACAACCGCCCCTGGAAAAATATCGACGATTGCGTCGTTCCTGGTCTAGCCAAAGTTGTCGGTACGTTCCCGGTCACTCGACGCCCGGTATCCTCTCGATCTGACTTTGCCTTGCTTGTTGATCGCCATACCAGGCGCTAGAGAATCCGAGATAGCACATACGTCAACCCTGACATCCAATATCCATTCGCTTTTCATCTCCTTTTATCGCCCAACAACGAAGCGATGGAGGATCCTCATAGAAAAGGGGGCATTTCCGTCCGACTGGGTAAGTGGGACCCGGTTTATTTTGCTGCGGTTCTACGGATGGTTCCTCATCTTTCTCTTTCGTGCAGTATGCGATTCATTCTCATCCCAAGCTGCATGAGGCCATATTATCACAGGAGCAAATTGATGATGCAGTTATTGCGCTCGAGCCGCGGCAAGGCGAGGAGATTCTCCGCATCGAGGACATCTTGTCTAGCATTGATAAGTACGGCGAACAGGTAGGTTTATTACTCCCTATTCACAACGCTCGAGAGAAATACATCTCATGCCATCTTCATCCTTCAGGTTGCAGTAGTCTGGCTGTCGGGCGTGCAATACTACACCGGACAGTTCTTCGATGTCCCTCCAATTTGCAAGAAATCTCATGATGTGGTACGTTGAAGATGACTATCACCCTCCTAGTTCATGAGATATGACGTACATACATTGCTCAGGGTGCCTACTTTGGCCTGGATCTGGCGCATGCCATCGGTAACGTTCCGCTGCAATTGTCTGCTTGGGGGGTGGACTTTGCGGCATGGTGCACATACAAGTGAGTCTCGGACGCTGGATCCATATGCAGCCCGTCGCTTATCTCACTCCACAGATATCTCAATGCCGGCCCGGGAGCAGTGGCGGGCTATTACATCAAAGATGGACTCAATGATGGCGGTCGGCGGTAGGTCATCATCTCTCAGCGCAACCTCTGCTTGAATGCTCATTTCTACCGTGAATTCTCCTCAGGCTCGCCGGTTGGTGGGGGCAAAACCGCGAGACACGCTTTCAGATGTCGCCGCTATTCGACCCGATTCCCGGAGCGGCCGGATATCAACACTCGAATCCGCCCGTTCTCTCCTCGATCCCCTTGATCGCCCATCTGGACATCCTTGAACGTGCAGGCGGTATCAAGGCACTTCGTGAGAAATCGCTCAAGCTCACGGGATATCTGTGGGATCTTCTTACGGCATCCAGATTCCACCTCGCTGCCGCGGTATCGGATCCCGTCCCCCAGTCGTGTCGTATAGGATTCAGGATTCTTACTCCTTCCGATCCATCTGCAAGAGGGTGTCAACTCAGTGTAATGATTTTGCCTCAGGGATCGCACACGATGGAAAAAGTCTTCAACAAGATGGTTCAGCAAGGAGTGGTAGGTGATGAAAGGCGACCGGATGTAATCCGTTTGAGCCCTGTACCACTGTATAACCGGTTCGCGGACGTGCAAAAGGCAGTGCGCGTCCTTGAGGCTTCGTTGCAGGCTGTCATAGATGAACTGCAGACGAACTGACAGGTTGTACTTGAGATCGATATAGACGTCTTGCAAACAGCTGTGGTTGAAGCGTGAGCATATCATAACCCTGGTGACAAATCAAAGCGCATCGCGTCATGCGCCAACGCGTTCCTCTCTATGTGACAAGACAATCGAGGCCCGCGCGGCAGATGACAAGCAGCGGAGATGTAAACAAACCGTTTCCTGCGGGTCCTGGGTCACATTTCCACCTTTTTGTCTCTTCTCCTCACTCGTTAGATTCAGGTATGGAGACCCGCACGCTGGCCCATCCGTCCGAAGAGTGAACACGAGTGTATCAACTTTGTACAGATCAATGGATCGCAGAAGATCATCTCGCTTGTCTGGCGAGAATGCGGTAAACGGAAACGCACCGATAACTGCCATTCAGAGCGGGTCGACCTCAATGACAGCAGCAACAACATCAGCCGGTGGACCAGATACAGTCTTGGGAGAAGGGGCAGGAGGTGGTGTGGAAACGGCTGGGTCAAGGGTGGACACGGAAACAGTGGAGCCAGCCAAGAAGAAGCAGAAAACTACAGCCCTGAATGTGCGTCTTGGGTCCGGCGCAGGGCAGAAGGGAATCCATGAGCGAGAACTAAAATGTCTGCTTCATAGATACTAAAGGCTCCAGCACGGAAAGCCAAGGCGCGTGAGTATCATCATTCGTCTTCCTCTTCCGCGTCATACTCATATACCGCATTTGATCTATTCAGCGACTTTCAAGCCAACGGCAATCGCAACAGCTCCCTTTACAGCCACTCCGATCAACGGCGACGCCACGCAGGAAGGCAACGCAGCCAGACCACCACCGCCGCCACCCTCTGAGCGCCGTCCCGCTCGTCGCCGCTCGTCCGCCGAAGCAATGCTCAAGCGCTTGGACGGATCACCTATACTGATAAACGCGTCCTTGACAGGCAATCAGCCAGCGGCTTCGTTGGCGCCAGCTCCGGCCACTGGAAAGGGCAAGACCTCGCGTTCGACAGGGGGGAAAGCAGAAAGGGGGAGAGCAAATCATGTCGAGGCTGATGGACTGGACGGACTCGGCACATCGCTCCAGGCTGAGCTTGGCAATGAGAGGGGCCGGTGGAAGGAAATGACAGTGCAAGCTGACCCGACGCCAGTCAAGAGTGGTGCAGATCAGGTGAGGACGCCGCGGATGATGTGATTTACAGTGACTGGTATCTCATGCTTTCCCAATCAGAATGAATCACAACTGCTTGACCTGTTGGACTTTGGGGAACCGGAAGAAGCGCTTGCGTCCGCACCGAAACCCACCACTCCGCCAAGACCAGCGGCGGCGACCTTGCCAACAACTTTATACCAAACACCGAGCAGACGGTCGAGGAGACAGACCGTCGCACCAGGTACAGCGGATGCTGCAGGAAAGGATCCTTCAATGGAAAGCCTGATACCCCTGCCAATCGAGGATACGCCAATGATACGCCGCAACCAAGAAATGCGTGAAAGGGCGTCGAGGAGACGGAGCAGCGCCGGGAATCGGGGAACAAGGATGAGCGAGAATCTCGGGAGAGGCGACATCAGTAAGTTGAACCCTCATCTCTTGATCATCACTCTCCCGTCAATTTCCCGACTTGACGTGTGCGCGTAAAATCGTCCATGCAATCGCAGATATGTTGATGCGCGATCCGCCGTGTGCTGAATCGCCATCTCGTCAAGGTGTTCCTCATCCCGCAGTACCGAGCGAAAAGTGGTACAAGCACATTGGATCGTCGTTTCCCGAACCGGTCCGCGTCCGGCATTTGCTCTTGTGGGGACTGAAAAGGGCCGCATTCGAGGGAGAGTCGCCGGAACAGAGTAGCACGGGCGAGAGGTCGGGGAGAACGAGCAGGTCCCGATCAAAGGGCAAGGGAAAGGAAGCGGCCAAGCGGACGCCCGAGGGAGATGCGTTCGTCAAGGCGATCATGGAGACAGTGACAAGCCAGCTGGCACGAGGGGAGATCGATACCAATATATTCCCGTTGCCGGTACGTTCACCCCGTTACGTCAATCCCCTTGACCCAGTGGCTGATCCGCTTCGTGGCTGGTTCAGGGAGAGATGAAAGAGACTCCCGGTGCGCTGCGGGCTCATCCGAGGAACGTAGCGAATCGCGAATACCAAGCAACAACAACAGAATTCATCAATCGGTAAATCTTACTCCATTTGCGTTGCATTAGAACGAATGCTCACCGTCTGTAAATGCGATATCTGTCAATAGGCAAAAGGCAGAAAGTGCACAATGGTCGGCCATCATTAATGCAGCCAATGCTCGAAGGAACGATTGGTTGGCTCGTTGGCAAGAGCGAATACAAGAACTGGAACAGGAGCGTCCGCGATACGAGTTACCCGATGAACTGCCAAGTAGAATACCCCAACTTCACGAATGGTCCGCTCTGGTTCACGAGGTTCTTGAAGATGACACGGAAATGATGGAAGTGGATGCAGAAGACATCGAGATGAAGGTGAGTCATGCCTTCTGCCCGCTTAAGACCGAGATCTAACAGGGATCTTGTGTTCTCCAACACCAGATCGACCTGATTCACCAAAATACGTATGCCGCTACCCACTTCTCGGCTCAAGCCAGTCGATTCTTGGACGGAATATTTTCCGCCTTCACCCAGGATCTGCGCAACCAAGATCAAATCGACCTTGCGGCGCAGAGTGCCCTGGCGAACTCAGACTCGGCGACAGCGGTTGACGCGTTCACCTCGATCGCTGCCGGGCCCTCGATGCATATCAAGTCGCACCGTGACCCGATGGACCTGCTGAGAGCTTTGGCGGCAGCAGAAGCAACCCATCAGTCAGAAGAGACACTGTCGGCCGCGAGTGCCCTTCCTATGGTGCCTTCCGCCACCAGTATGCGCGCAGGGACCAGCTCTAGCCACTTGGCATCTGTCTTGATGACACCACGGCGACAGGCAGTAATGACGCCGAGGAGAGCACCGGCTTTAGGTACTACTCCTAGGCGTCTGCCGTTGCTCAGTTCAGCAGCGAAAGGCAATGTCGCTGCAACAATATCACCGTCCGGTCGTGATTGACAATACGGGTCTTGTCCGGTACGAGGGTAGTTCTTTCACGGTCACTCACCTAACGACAGGGGTGCTCCGTATCTTTGATTTCGTTTCTCTTTGTTGCGTTGTAGAAAGAAGAGTCGTCAATCTGCCGATTGATACATTATCGTGGAACCGGCATGAAGTAATAATATTATATCGCGAGTCCCCTCAACAACAGTGTTTTCCCGCCCTTTTTGTAAGTGCTGGGGATGATGAGATCACGGACGTCGCATACCTTAGGCGGGTTGTTGTACCCTTCCCGCCCGCTGCTGGTGTGCTTTAGATTTCCCGAATCATTTGTCTGTTGACAAGTTCGCAAACTCCTCCTTCTTCCCAATCCTTCCAGGTCACACTGCCCATCCAACTAGTCCTAGAACCCGTGAAACCGCCATCATTCCTCCTGCCCTCCTCATCGCCAGATGCCACGATCCTCTGCATGCGGATGCGTCCCTCTGCTGTAAAACCCATCCGCTGTGCAGCGCGTGAAGACGGTTCATTCAGGTGATGACATTGCCATTGGCATCTCCGCAAGCCGAGGGCTCGTAGCGGCCCGGAAGCGTCCACGTTAAAGGGCGCTCGGAGGGCGGGCACATCGTCCTTCTCGGAGGCGGGCGAAACTGCTGAGTTGCTTGCAGAAGAGACCCCGAGATACGGATGATCCAGAGCATAATGTAACAGCAAGCCAACGGCGTGAGAGCTAACGTGCGTTCTTTGGGCGTGTCTTAGAATGACAATGTGCCCTGTTCACAGGAAACGGTTTAAAATAAGCAGAGCTCTTTGGCAAACGCAAGGCATGACGTCTCACCGATTTCTGTCGCCAAGAAGTCCCTGTCCGTGTTGAGCAAGCCCATGACTCCGGCGAAGGATTCCATTGGCGGATGCCATTCTGGGAGAGGCAGTATTCCGGGAACTGTAGGCTTTGCAGTTGTCTTTCCTGAGGCATCAAAAATTGCAAACAGCACGGAACCCTGCCATGTGGTAAAGCTGTTCAGCGGCGTCATCGATTCGGGAGCAGGTAGAAAGGGCTTACCGGCATGGCTCGAATGTACTTTTCATAGCACTCGAGCAAGGCTTCGTACCCATGAGCCGGGCTGGGGCTGTACGGCATCCACTTTACGAGTTCTTCATCGCCTTGCAGGTGGTGAGCATAGTGAGTTGCATGCCAGGCGGGAATGAAGGGAATCAGGGTGACTTTGGAAGAAGCCAGAATCGGAACGGGCCCTCCGTTAAAGTTGAGGTCGTACTGATCGGGCGGAGTATCCCCATGGGTACGGAGTTTCGTCTGAGAAGCCCGGGGAGGCTGATAGTCGTTGCGGAAGGCGACTGCCTTGATCATGGTGTTTGTCAGGGTATCGGCTCGAGGAATTGTGTAATGTTCTTGGTATCTGCGCGCCGTCTGATGCGATGTGTTCTTCGAGATCGTATGACTTAACATCAACCCGACCATAATCGGACGACCGCTGTTTGTAACTCTCTTGTCTTTTTTCTCAATCTGTAGCCGCAAGCCTCTCACAAACGATGTCTCAGACTGTTCCCCCGAGATAACAAATCGTCGGGCATCTCCTTTCCCGGTTCACAAAGAAGGCATGGTGCCCCAGTTTCGTGGGATAGTCACCTTCGGATAGCTCACGAAGTGGGTAACTAATGGGTATAGCAGTTTAGTTAGTAGCACTTTCGTCAGACTGCTCCTAGCGACAGACACGATTTTATAGCTATGAACAGCTACCAAAGAGCTTACCAAAGTATCCGCATGCAAGGGAAACTCATTTGCGGACTATCTTGTGATGAGGCAGCATCGCCAGCTGCGTCTCCTCCTTTTTCGGGCGTTGCTGTAGGACTGTAGCTGAGAAATGCGGACATGGCGACAGTCTGCTGGACCTGCCCCCCGTGACCATGACAAGTAAATCATCGCTTGTGCCAATCGGTTTCATTTAGGACCACAGTTGCATCTCGTCGCGCTGCCGTCGTATCGACACGCTCAGTGTATCATGCCTTGACCACTAATGCGGGTAATTCGGCTATTGCGTTACTTCTTCGTTGGAATGAAATCAACACCCGTCCTGGTATTGTTCTACAGTAAATGACGACTAGCAAGCGGGATTAGCTGCGGGAGTGCACCTGTCGAGCGAGCTAAGTTACTAGCTAGTTGGCCCGAAAGTGCACCGTTCGCCAGATCTGCCAGACCAACCGAGGGGAGATGAGTTTCCGCTTTGATTGGTGGCATTCTCATCAGCTGCCCATTCAGGTGAAAGACACTAGTGACCCAATGAATGGCAGCTCGAAAGACACGTAAAGAGAAGCTGTGCCAGTGCGCCAGGGAACCCTGGCTTCAGTCATATCAGTGTAGCTACCAGTGTCGTCTTTTCCTGAGTCGATTCAACCTGCGGCAGCCCAGTACGAGTAGATGACGGACGCACTGACAAGCACTGATCGTACATACAGCATACCATGTTTACCATGACGGTGAACCAGTAATCATGGAACCTTGAGCCCTCTACACACTGTACGCCCTGACAGCTGATATGCAGTTCTCCACAGGCAACTCTTTATTAACGCTGCGACAAGGGCAATCTACATCTCGCCACCAACGGATGGTATCAAGCCTAGTAGCTGACCTGATGTTGTATGTTTCTTCCGTCAAATAATCCCTGCGTGCCTAGTCGTGCCTGTTCAGCTTTGCATGCAGCTGTGTAACGTTGAAACTTGGAAGGTACTTAATTATGTCCTCGCTCGCGCTTTCTCTTTATCATTGTTGCGCTTAGCGTAAGCTGTGTACCTCTGGCTGTACTTCACGTGAAAGTGTGGGGAAGGAGCGAGAGTGTTGTTATCTAGAATCACCCCGCAGTTCAAGGAGTACCTGCTGTCACTCCTGTCAATCCCGGGCCTGGAAACCCTTCGTTTTATACATCTCTTCAAATTCCTTACAAACCCAAGGTTTAGTCATTTTCCTGCATTTTATGGCAGGCGCGCATCCCGCTGGGACATATTTTCGCTTCGCCCTGCTTCAACGCTGCATCTAGCTTTCTGCACCTTCTCCGATCCCGTAGCCTTGAACGGCTCTTCGCTCGTTATAACTGAAGATAAGAAGTAGTATGGCATTATGGCAGAGGAAAGGAGACAATCGTCTTCCAGATTGCTTCGATTTGGCTGAAGTCAAGCCGGGGACGATGCGGACGATTTCTTGGTCTTCGAAAACCTAGAATCTGGACAAATTCCAGGCCGGGCCACTGCCAGAATGGGCCAGTTTTTCAGCCTGATTTTTCCAAAAGTCTGGCCCGGCAGTACCAGTAGTGACAGAGGTACCGCTCAGGACCGTCGGCTGTATCCAGCAGCAGAGCCATTCGCACGAAGCACGCAACAGCTTCAGCTTGAAACGTGACCAAGTAAGTTGCGCTTCCGCTTGTTAGCACATCTCATTCCCTCAAGCTGAACGACTGGCGCATTCAGTAATCCTGAGCCCTCCGTCTCCGTCTTCCTGTTCATCCCCTTGGCCGTTCGACCTCATCCTGCAGTCCTCGCATCACCCAGAAACTCCCATTGCAAGACAGGGTGGATGCCGGTTGGTCTTCTCCTGACGCCTTCCATCCCTGAGCAACCTAGAATCAGTAAGCGGGCAATCTAGCTCGACATGCGTAGACATCATGACTGAGAGGCCCTTTCACCCAGGAATACGTCTCACGGGTACTGCCCATCAAAATAACCGCAAGTCCTCGCGATACCATGGCATATCCCCTATTTCGCCCACGTCGAACTTCCTTCTCTCAGCAGTCCATCATGGGTCTTCGGGAGGGAGCTGCATCCAGTCGCGGAGGACGAAAGCGCTCGAATCAAGCGGCAGAATTGAGCGATGTGTCCTTCGAAGGCGATTCAAAGGATGACTTGATGTATTATCCCGGTGCTTGGAAGAAGTCGAATGGAGTCGACAAAGGAGCTGAGACGGATGACGACAGACAGATCCGAAAGATCTCCTGCGGGGGTAGGAAGCGATGTTCTACAAAGGCTGATCGAAGCTCAAGTGATGATCAGATGACGAGTGGGACGGCGAAACCAGATACTTCGAGTTCGAAACCGGAATCCGAAACTGAACAGGCTCAGTCCGATTGTAAAATGGATTCAACACTTTCTCCAGCGATCGCAACCACATCTCACTCGTCAGAATCCCGGAGCCCGGTTGACGACCTAAACACCCAGCTGGGCATGAGCTCGAGTGAGACAACAGTGCATTTTGACCCCGAGGAAGCGATCAAGATGCAGGACGCAGGAGATCATGACGTGGGAACTAGCGAAGATGTTGGCTCAGGGGTGTCCGGGATGCGGGATTGGGCAACTGAGTTGAACGAGGTTGTTCCCGGTGTGAAGGTTATATCGATCAAAGATGTGAGTCGACGGCGTGTTTGGATTTTCGGCTTCCCTTTGTTCTGATTGTTGATGCATGTCGCACTTTGTTGAAGGCCGTTGACATACTGCTCGAATACCACAAGCTGGACACGCCCACATCGGTCCTCTTTCCTTGGATGCATGGCATCGGCGACGGCCCACTAGGAGCAAATGGGCCTCTTGAACAGTTCTTTGGGTGGGTGATCACTCGAAGCTTCCCACGTCTGATATTCATTCGACGATTTTCTATGACTCAGGAACCCATCCCTCACTCCGCCGCGATATCGAGGTTTAAGTGTGCTCAAGGCTCCGGCTTTGCCGAAGGGTTTGTTCCGTGATCGGTCTACCTCGCCTCCGAATGCGCAGTCTCGAAGTCGAGACAACTCCGCTCCAGCAGATGAGCAATCATCAGACCAACATACAGTCCAGCAGCTTCCGACTCGTGAAAGTGCACAGACCAGTTCGGCGCATTGTTCACGGGATCGCGCTGCATCCACCTCGACATTCCTTTCCAGTATGACATCGGCGACATGGGCAAGCACGGATTCGTCGGATCCTTCGCTTTACTCCATCAGCAGCTCGCCTCAAAGCCTCGCAACGGTCGGAACCGACTATTGGGGGAAATCTTACGACGAGACTATGAACAGTAGCGCTACGTCTATCGAGACCAAAGGTGGCTGCACCATCGACGAAGATGAGGGAAATGCCCCAGGACAGCCGGTCAAGGTAGCGATGCACCCGACCTGTGCCAAAACCACACTTGGAATCGCCACGGCTTCCAGTATTGCGAACGAATCTAGCCGAATGACGGGAGACGCTTCATTGCGGGAGACCATAGAGGATATTGACATGGATATGGAAGTCGAGCTCGAGATCCCACACCACATCTCGCATGACCAGTATTCCCCGACAGAGACTGCGACTCCGCAAACTTCGCCTCCCCCCACCCCTCAAGCGCCGCTGTCTGCGCATCCAACCGAGGAGAATTCCATCCTGAGAACAGCGTCAGGAAAGGGTAGAGTTAGGTCAGCATCCCCCGCACCGGTAATCAGTAATCCGATCTATTGTCGGCCTGAACGCTTGGTTCGCACTAACTCCGATCATTCGATGTATGCCGGACCTGAGGATGCACATGTAGAGCTTTTGGAGTGGTCCGCCACAGCTCAGGATCCGAATAAGCTGCGGGATCAAGACTCCTCCGGAAGCGCACCTCTTCCCTGGGACAAACGATGCATGCTGGTTAATGCGATCATATCCGAAGACATTCTCGATCTTGACGTCAATGCAGCCACCGGAGTATTCAAGAAACCTGATCTTGGGGGGGAAGTGTCTCTGAGGAATCTTAGAATACAGGAAGTTAAGTATGGCACAATCGCGGACCTGCTTATGTACTCAGAAGAGGGCTTCACAGAGGACAACCTGCAAGACGTACGCGACCCATTGCTTCGGGTAGGGCTCAGGTAAGTAGAAGACTCCTAATAATCTCGATTGATACTGACTTCAATCGGGATGATAGCGTTGCTCGCGCTCAAGCAAAGCTATATCAGGATAGGATGATTTCTTTCTACACAGAAAGCGGTGACCAGCCATCATCGCCTTTTTCTCGTCCAAGTGACGACTTTGAGGAAACAGACAAGCTGTTGAGAGTCGACTGCGACAGGTATCGCACATATGCCACGCCTGACCCCATGAAGCAGGATCTGCCTGATGAGCTTGAAGGTCAGACATGTTCCAAGGAAGATCTACTGCTGCAACTGCGAGACAGGGAGCAGTGGCAAGACGAGCACATGAAGCAGAGACCAGTCATGTACAACGTTGTGATTATCAAAGGTATGTTTGTTTGTACTTTGTGATATCAGTTTGACTGTTCCGCATGATGGAATCTTTGCTAATGATGGACTAACTTCCAGAATCATTCGCCGAAATCCAGCGATTGTACCCTGAGCTGGTAGCTATCGATTCAAGGGGAATATCACAGCCTTCAAGGGACCTATGGCTGAAGGAAGCAGAAGAGTCCATCAAATTAGCCGGAGCGAGTAGACTAGGGGACAATGTTTGGGTATATCTCCATCCGATCCAGTGCGGAAGTCGGGCGTAGTGACTGACAACTATCGCAACATAGCTCGGTAATGGCTGGGATGATCCGTTCAGGTATCCCGGACAATTGAGGAATCCCTTGGGTGTGAATTTGGTGATCGAAGTACGTGTTTTTGAAGCGAAATTGATCGAGGGAAAACCAGCTGATGAAGCTCAATCAGGCTCATGATTTAGCAGACATGCCCACGGAAGCAACATCGAGCGCTCTTAAACAAGTCTTGACGAAGCGCTTGAAGCCGAAAAAGTCTAGTCGGTATCCATTGGCTTCTCCTCGAACACAAAACGTCCCGGTAGAGGAGGAGCCTATTTACCTGGAGATTGCCTCGTCATGTCGGGCACGTCAGTGCATGCAGAGTTCTCAAGAAATTCTGGCGAACAGACTGATCGCTCTCGCGGACACCGTGTCGGCTTTGGCAAACCCCCACAGTACAAAGGAGAAAGCAGCCAAGATTCTTGTTTTTTGCGATGACGGCTATGTGAGTTGTTATTATGTTGGCCGTCGCACCTTGATCGCTGATGATCCCGAATTCACTAGACCGAAACAAGCGTGTTTGCTTTGACCTATATCATGGTTTCCCGCAAGATCTCGCTTCGAGAAGCTTATCTCCATCTGCAACTAACCTGCAAGAGATCGTTCTTCGTCTACCAATTTGATGTGCCGTTCTTGTCCATTGTTGAACGCAAAGTCGCGGTACGTTCTGTCACCGCCAAGCACGATTCCGCCGTTCGGCCGTCATCCCCCCTCTCCAAGTGGAAATCTTTTGGTCTAGCCTCGAATAAGAATGGTGGGAATGACAAGATGTCTAATCAACAACGTGCAGACATCGCAACGGTGTCGCTTGCGAAAACCTGGATTCAACATGAAAGATTCGACGGTAGTCTGCCTTCCCGTGTCCTTCCTCACGTCTACCTTGGAAACATGTGAGTAGCATTGTAAAGTCGCAACGGCATCCTTGTCGGTCTTCGATCTCACGAAACTTACTGGACTCTGGTCGTAGTGCACATGCAATGAATAGTGAGATGCTGCGAGACCTGGGCATCGACCACGTGGTATCAGTTGGTGAAACTCTCAGTGCAGAAGGCGCGATCATACATGGCCACTATATAAATGTCTCTGGCTTGACGGTGGATATCGGTGACGTCAAGGAAACCTTGGACCAGCCTGCAATCAAGGTGTAAGCAAACCACGAATGGAGGCAATGCCGAATTCTTACGATCCTCCTATTTCAGGCTGGAAATACAAGACGTAAAAGACGATGGAAACGACCCATTGCGACCGAAAATTACGCATGCTTGTGACTTCATCGAGCGAGCTAAAAATTCTGGTGGAAAGACTCTGATTCACTGTGTAAGCTTGCATTTTCTTCTCCCTCATGCCCGCTCTGATCCGTCATCAACGGCTCCCCAGCGAGTCGGAGTGTCTAGGAGTGCCTCCATTGTCGTACGTCTGCATTTCCTCTCAACACGATTCAGCCTTGTACTCACTGTCCAACTCTTTTGCTCGGCGTGCAGGTTGCTTATCTCATGAGACACGAAAACAAGAGCTTATTGGATGCCTATCTGATGACCCGCTGTCGGCGTCTGAACGGTGAGCAATTAGCCAAATCTGACATCAATTTGGAACTCATTACTTTTCGGTTGATGACACAGTCTTGATCCAGCCCAATCTCAAATTCCTCCACGAGCTACTGGGCTGGGAGGTTGAAACCAAAGCCAGTACCACACCTGATGATCGTAATGTGAAGTCGGAAATCCTACAGCGCTACTCTTGGCCCAGCTTGTGTCGAGATCTTGTGAGTCTAGAACGACTATCATCAGAGTCTCCAGACGCTAATACCCTTCCTTGGCGAAGTGGCTTATCAACAAGAAGTATCTGTTGCCCGGCGATGCTTGATGAGCAACCGATCGAGCAATCTGAAAGAGGAATTCGCCAACGCCCGTTCCCGCCAAACATCTTGCCGTCCCACGACGATGTACATTGTTCGCCAGCATCCGTTGTAAAGAGAATTAGACTCCCCGGTCATTTGGTGTTGTTCCTGTTGCACCGACGACCGTTGAAATTCCCAAGTTGTAGAATTCGTGGTATCCAGCAACGTCTAACTGAAAATGTTTTTGTAGCTACAGCATTGTTCCAAATTGTAATATTACGTTGTTCCTGATGTCATTCGAATTTACCTGTTCCTGACTGGCGAGGATGTCAATGAGATGTCGCTCTTGGCGATATAGCAGGCGAAAGCGAAACCGCCAGCATCCGATCATCGAGATGAATGGCCAACGGTTCGACGACGGTTTCCGCAATGGGAGCCGGGTGTCCTTCAGCTAGACACTGGTCAGCGACGGACCAGAAGTGAGGCTCTTGAGGAGGTCACAGTGTGAGCTACTTGGCTGACTTGAGCGGCAGAGGCAGTTCGAATCAATAAGTAAAAGCGCAAAGAGCCTATTACAACGCCCGACTATCTACCTGTAAAGCCTCAGCCCTCTGCACCACTTCTTACCTCGGTCTCATCCCCGCTCAACGCGTCCCATCCATTGTGCTCAGACGTAGAGGGCAAGATTTTGGCACCTCTTTGCCTCAGGAAATCCACAACTTCTTCACCAGCTCGAGTGCCCATGGGGAACCGATCTACAGCGTCTTGACCTGCGTCAGCGGCTTGCTGTTCGGCTTGTGCCGCTTCGGCACCATAAGGCGCGATCTGCACTAGCCAAGGTCGAGCATTGAGACGGTATTCGCCTCGCTCCAATTCGGCGAAAAGCGACTCTAGGGATCGAGCGGCGGCGGCTCGGGTGCGCAGGACATGCTTGATGAATCGTCGAGTTGGCACTCTCTTCCTCTGTTCAGTCTGAGCGATTTCGTCCTTGACTTCTTGATCGGTACCTCGGGTCTTCCATGCGTAAGCGTCCTTTGTGGCTCCTTCTGGCGCCGAGCTTGATGGCAAGACGGCGGCAAGCTTGGCTAAGGGCATTTCTCGCCTTTTCGGTGCCCATACGCCTACAATGACGCGCCAAGCGGCAACGAGGCGCTTGAAGCTGTATAGAACAGGTCTCTTAGTTCATGGAAGGCTGGAAAGGTCTACTGTCACATACTGCGTGTAGTTTGCGTCCACAAGACTCTTATGAGAAGTACTAAACCCATATACCAGTACGGCGGCGATCAAGGCCCCAACCGACGTGAAGCCCAGAAGGATCCACAGGGCAAAAAAGATGACAGGGTATACGGCGAAAGAAAAGAGTAGTCCAAAGGCAACCTTTGTTTGCGCTTGAGTCTCCATCTCTTCCTTGACGATATTTGCGCCCATTCGAGCCATGACGTAGATTGGCAGATGGATGATCATGGGGATTAGGAAAAATGGCAAACGGACTGCGCAAGAGATCGTATCCTTGATCAAAAGCCATAACGTTGAGAATTTAGTGGGTAACGGTGTTGGCTTGGAAGGGTCTAGCGGTTGAGGAAGCGGCAAGTCGGATAATTCGTCGTTTGTTAATTTAGCGGTCACAAGCAGTCGATTATACTTGTTGAGAAGATCCTTGAGTTCCTGGAGTTGTGTAATCGAAGTCGGCGGCGAGAACATATCTACGAGGCTGTTTAGAAAGTAGGGTTTGATTAGGACCCGGCATCTCCCTCATTGATTGTGTGCTCACGTTTGTTGTACCTTGACAAACTCCTCAGGTGCCACTCTGCTGGCCCTCTCCCACAAAAGCTCTCTCGCCATTTTCGCGGCAGACAAGGACTCCCTGATGGTAGGTACCGAGGAAGTGCGGTGTTTAAGCAAGGCTGCAAAATGCAGTGGCGCAGATTGTGCTCACCAATCCGGCGCGTTCACGGTCAACTTCATCATCTCCAACTCGAGTGTTTTCGTCAACCTCTTGACGGCAAGCTTGTTTGCTCCTTCATCTTCCGAAAGGAACTGCTCCTCGAAAGCGTCCATCGTAATTGAAGCTCCATACCTGTTGCAGAGGATACCCATAGAACAGGTCAATCCAGAAGCTCTTGTCGACTGAACTTTCCACTGTACCTACTCGACAATGATTGAACTCCTGTATTTTGCCTTATCCAAATACGTGATTCCAACCGGAACGATGACAGCCTTTTTTCCTGTCTTTTTAACGCCGTCTGCAGCACCGTTGAGGTACTTCACGTATTCGAGAGCCGCCCAGGCAACGCCGTCCTTGAAAGGCAACATGTGCGGAGAAGTGTGCGAGGTTCCCTCCGGGAAGACTCCCACAGACTCGCCCAAGGACATTGCTGGGCGCAGAGAGCTCGTTGAGAAAGAGCAAAACGTATGAGAGAAATCAACATACCTTCGAAAGTCCCCTTGAACAGACTTTGATTATTCTTATTCCGTCTGTCGACAGGAATGTTTCCAGCATTCTTGAGGATAAATCCTGCTACGGGGTTTGAGAAAAGAGAATCCTTGACCTAGTGGGAGCATTCAGCTCGTGAGTAAGTGTGGTTTTCTCGTTAGTAACTTGAAGGACGTACCCAGTAATGAAGCGGAATACTATGCGGCATAGTGATACTCAGCGCCGCGGGCTAGTGGTAGCAGCACGTCAGATTGTCATGGTCTATGGACAATCCAAAGGAACTCACATCGATGGCCATATTGGCGTGGCTGCATGCCACCAGTAGCGGTCCCTCTTCAGGCACATTTTCGCTTCCCAGTACAGTGATCTCCTTGAAGAAACTCGACAAGGCCGTGTTGGCGAGGCTTCGTATCGGAAAGTGGGTAGCTCCAAACGGCATGTTGCTGAAGGTAACTTATTTACTCTGCGCAAGACTGGATCGACCCGTTCAACCGACTCAGCCATTTACCTCGCAAGATCAGACCCGAGAACAACCAGACCCGGCTGAACCGGCCAGAGGAAGCCGCCAAGACGAGATACGGAAATTTGCATCCGAACAACCTTGGACTCCGGCCGCCGTGAGTTTCGCCACCACCTGCCTGCACTATACTCGCCGACTTGCTTGCGTTGGAGGCCTGAAAGTGAGGGTTGGCCCACATCTCACGCCGTTGACTGGACAGCGGATCACCGACGAGTTTCTACTGCTCACTTTCCGCAACGGACTAGGTTGGCACTCGACAGGCGTTTGCGCTCCCGGCCACCCTACTCTTTGTCAATGCAACGGAATTGAGCAATGATTCGGTCTAGGTTGGTGCTGTGCTCATTTCAGTGCAACCTTGCTCGTGCCAATTCATAGCATCGGGGACAAGACCGTGTGCTCTCGCAAAAAGGCACTTATCAGGCAATGCAGTCCTGGGGCACATTCGTTTTTTTATTCCCGGCCTCCAGCGAGACGAGTGCTGCCCGAATATCTACAATTGACAAGATCCTTTCCCTTAATTCCTCGTCTTCCGGTATCAGGCTATCTCCAGCCCTTACATTCCAGGAACGCGACGCCGCCAAACAACACCTAGCAGACCTTCCAAAACCCCTCAACCGACGATCACCTTGCTTGCCAAGAAATGGTTCAAGGATTCGTACACCCGCAAACCTTCAGCGCTTTCAGTCTGAAAGAAGGTCAGCATTTCGAGGGTGACGTCGACGCCTTGTTGCTTCGCATGAGCAAGGTACGCCGATGCACCGTCTCCGCGGATTTGGGCGAGGATTTCTTGTGGTGTTTGAAAGTATTGTGCAGCGAATTCTTGCAAAAGCACGGTAACGAGTTGCGACCGATCTCGGGGTTGCGCTGTTACGGTGATCACATGGGTGAATAGAGCGACGTTACCAGACCCAGACACAACTGACCTCCACGTAACGTCTCTTGTGACTCCAGGATATCCATGAACGCCATGAACCGTCTTGCTTCCTCAAAGAACTGCGCAGCGGTGTCATTCAGAGTGTCCACGAGCTGCGGTAGAAGGGCCGATACCATCTCCCTGCCCGGGTAGTATGTGTCGCGTTGAAGGAGTGGCATCAAGCTAGTCGGTCATAAGGAGCATCAGATGATCGCACACCTAGGTCACGGGGAATAGCATGCTCACGATGAGGAGAAAGCAGATAAGTGGTGGGGAAGTTGAGGAGACGGAGCGTAAGCAAAAGTGGTTTGGGATAGGCTTCTAAGGCGACATCCTTCGCATGACAATCGTCCTATATGCGACAAGATATGCAGCTATCTGACCACACACCGAAAATACCGCGTGGGCCTGTTCTATGGAGCTATGTGGTGACCCTCTTTTCGGGCGATTTCAGCCCACATCGGATATACGGCAGCGGAGTCGATTCACTCTGAAACACGACAGAGCTCACTAATCAACGCAGGATTCGTCTTGGCGAGCACTGATGGAAACGCTGGAGGAACTCTTTTTCACAATAACGATCTCTTTGTGCACGGAAATACCTCGCTTAAGACGAGACGTGCGTCTAGAAGGTGAAACGCTGCATACATCCGATCGCACGTAACAGGGCCAAGCCCACATGCCGCCAATGATTGCTGAGAAGGAAAGAAGAACTGGAAGAAGCGCGATGCATCGCAAAACAGTTAGCAATGCAATCAAGTGGCATGTGCAATACATGGGCCTATTTCGTTGATGAATGACTATCTGCAACCAAGAGTACCCAAGCAACTTAGCAGCAGTTGAGACTACCGCCTTGCACATCCACCACCATCATCAAGAACGATCGTCTCAGTAGGGCAGTTCCTCCGGAACGCTCGGCGGAAAGCGTCGCCGAAAGAGTCGTACACCTTGAACTCGTGGTTGAACAAACTCTCGAGATCATCGCCGAGGCCACGGCAGGCATACAGCAAGAACTCGTCAATATGAACAATGTTTTTAGGGAAATCGAGCGAGCGAGAGACCAAAAAGGCTGTGTGTAAACCTGCGGCTTTCTAATTGCTAGTCTTCCAAACGGCTTGCTGACTTTCCTTCCCATTCACCACTGCAGTGCCAGTGGTAGAAGATCAAGTTCTGAACGATGTCCACGCAGAGATGGCGATCGCGCTTGGTATCGACATAGCAGACCTACTTTTCCGACTCCGAGGCGATGCAGCCGCTGAAGACATCATAGTCGATGAAGAGACTAAACCCGAACAGCTGCAGGATCACGCAGGGACGTTTACCGATGCCCACAGATTGTACGTGCTGGGTACTGAAGTTGCGACGAACATGCTCAGGCGTGAGCGAGGTACGCAACTTGTGTGACTGGCGGCGTGAAATCGAACCTGATGTCCCTTTGTGATATCTAGGGTTCTGAAGCCGAAACGACGCTTCATACCTCCAGTCTGCCACGGAATACATGGGAAAGAGAAGAATGCTTCTGGAGCGAGACGATGCGCGGGAATAATGGAGGATGTCCCTTTCGCGATTTCGCTTCGCCAGCAAAGCTTCGAGCAATACTTGCGTTGAGCCAAGATTGTATAGTACGAGCCGCCGCCATGCCACTCTGAATCATGATGAAACGAGCCTCATCCTCAATTCACAGTTGCTAAATAGCCCTTTGCTGCCAGGAGACATTGACAACCTTTATGCAATGAAGCGAACGATATTTCGATGTATCTCAACTGATGTCGACACCGCCCCGGAGCCACGCGTTCCGGCGTGAAATCTGAGCCAGCATCATAATGGCAGAGATGGGTCCTATGCCATGTCTTTATAAGATGATGGGCGGGAGTCCGTTTGGTCCAGTCTTAATCGGAAATGTACTTTCCGACTGTGCCAGTCCACTCGCACCTCCGGGGCAAAAGCGCTGCGGGACCTACGCATTTCTCATGGTATGAAGCCCGCTCCCTATGTCCCGAAAGCTGCATAAACACAGGTTAAGGTTTGGCCGGGGTCTCCGTAAACCAGCAAAGGTCCTCGGACGGGGTGATTACGAGCAATATGTCATCTTGCATAATGTGACAATATCGATGCCTGCGGAGCAGTCGTGATTGCATCGTAAGTAGCGTATTCTACTTACGATGCCACTACTTACGATGCAATCACGAACATGATAAAAAAGCATTCGAACAACACTCATCATTGTCTTCATCTTCGTTGTCTATCGTGCAGCAGTTTGTATGGATTGTATGAGTCGTTCCTGTTGCGTCCACCACGTCGGACAACATATTCGATGAAGTGCAACCATCATTTTTGGCCAATCCAATTTTCTGCGATGATGCAATCGTCCACCGCCTGCAAGTGAGAACGGAAGACAGGAGAGAAGGTATGAAACCTTTCTGCATGTAGAGAGGTCAGCAACTGGCGCGACACTTTCCTGTAGCCGCATAGTCTTTACCATGGTATCAGGCTCGCTCGCGGGTTTTCCGTCCGTGATTATTTTTCTCCTGCAGGGAAATGCCATGGGTTCACCACGACGGTGTTTACCGCCTCCGCATATAACACCGTTTTGGAAGGTCTGAGCGTCACGGCGCTTGGTTCTACTCCGTGGGCAGCGCAAAAGATTGACATATCGACTGCGTTCGGCGACCAATTCATCCGTGAATCGTGCCTCGGCCTGATCCCCCACTGTTCACTTTCCTGGACATGGACATCCGAGGTGTTGCATCACATGGACAGTATTCCGGTTTACACCTCGATACAGCAGTCGGATGTGCAGTCATAGCGGCGCAGATATGACCTCGAGATGTAGATTTGAAGTTGAATAAGGGTAACCTAGGATTGAGGCAAGGTGAATAGCCGAATCCTTAACTGCAGAGAATGTGTAGCAAGCAGGGGAACTGGTACTGGGGACTCACAGAGAGACGAAGATGCCCGGATAATTCGTTCAAACTGGTTGCAGGTGTGTTAGTAGCTCATTCAGTCACCCAACCGGTAGTGGAGCAACGCTCGATGAGTACGAATGACTCGTTGTAAGCTTTGATAGATTATGTTGATAATTGATCCAGTACGGCAGTGCGAAGCGTCAGTCATGCGAGCGGCGGTTCCGGACCATTGTTGAACACGAAGACTCTGCATCGACGAGGGCTGGGCGTCTTTCTTTTCGGTTGTTCTACTATACTAAAGTGGCATGCTGATAGCAAGCACGCAGCAACGGTGAGCTGTTTGCAACTGTCTCATGTTCGCTTTACGTTTCAGTTTTGCATCCGCGATTGCAATCGAACTCTAGCTAGTCGAGGACAACGAAAACAGCGCGTCTTGCCATCCATCCCGTGCCTTGATCCTCTAGAACTCGTTGAGTGTTTGCTTTCCAGCTGTCCTCACTCCGGAGCAGAAGGATTGGCTTCCTCTTCTTTCCTTCTCGCCGCAAACACCGTGGAACCGGAACGCTTGGTGGACCTCCTACCGCCAGCAATCTCGGAGAGTTCAAGTGACAAAAACAAGTCGAAGACACCTAACTTGCTTCAACTGTCATGCTCGGACACCGGTCAGGATCCAGTAGCTCGCGGCTATATATGCAGAGTGGCTTTGCAAAATGGACGATATCGAGGCTAGCGAGCCCCCTCAGGTCAGTCCATCAGCTCCTTGATTTCGACGGATAGAGCAATAGATCGGCAATCATCATGGTAAGTCTCATCCAAAGCAAATCACGCGTGCCACGCTGAACAACGGTCTCTTTGTCATAGAACGGACAATCTCCACGAACCATTACTCTGGGCAAGACGTCAAGCGACCCCACCGCCGGCATGACCTCCTTGCTAGAGCGCATTGTGGCTTCCCAGAGCCTCCTTCAGTAGCGGCTGAAGGCCCTCGAAAGCAAAATAGATGAAAAGCCTCCCACAACCGAGGATCACCAGGAAACTGGAGGGGCGTTGTTCCGAGGGTTTTCATTTGGAAGCGGACGCATTCCTGCCGCGTCGTCGGCTGGATACAACACCAACATTCGCGCTCCGTAAGTACCCTTGAATCGATGGCCGTCCGAATGCTGTCAGGCTTTGTTGACGCTTACCTCGCCGGTGACCAGCGACACCTCCGAAATGCAGCTTGTGAAAGCAATCAAGGTTCTCCAGAAACAGACCGGCCGATCCCAGCTTGCTAGAAGCATTGTCGCTCAGCACATGATCTTGGTCGGATCCACCGACAAGTTCTACAAGTTTCGAACAATCTGCAGAAACGCGGAGAGGATGGGGTTGGTTGAACTGGGCAACGGTGGGGTTGCCCCTGAGTGGATCGCGTTGAGGAAGAGTCGCTTTGAGTAGAACTCGAGCACTCTGAATGTATCGAGCCCTTTTATGTAGCTGATTCCATGTTAGGAAGACACTGTATTTGAGATGTTGGTTGTTCCACTTCCGTGGCTGGATCAATGTTGTGCTAATGACAATAGACGAATAAATTCGATTCCGGATAAGCGTTCTACCTAGCTTGTTTGACAGGCTCATTGGCTCATGGCGGCCCGGACAGGTCCTCTTGTCTAGCCTCTCGGCAGCCACTATGGCAGCATCGGTGATGCTGAGCGTTCTCCAGTGTGCGAAGGCCCGGAAATACGAGTCGACAACGCGTGTATATATAGTCCGGGGTGTCTGTCACTAGTCTGTCCCATCGCTAAAGAAAGACGATTTTGGTGGGATTTGGACACGGTCCAGTTCTCTGGTCGAATCACTGATCATGACGAAACGAAAGCTGAAACGCATTACCATTCGCTCGTCGACAGGGCGAGATGGCGGGCGAGGCCCAGGAGCGAATTGAATTCAGATTGCTCAGCCCCTGATAAAGCTAGTATCGTACAGCATACTTGGTTATAAGCGATCGACACAGACACAGGCACATGACTCATGACTCATCATATGATGCTTCAAGTACGGCTTTAACCTTGTTCTTGTATGCATCAGTCTATTCCAAACCAGTCCCACATCGCCTATCCCGCACGGATCTCATCCGACACGCTTCGAGACACGGGTCGGTAGCCTTCCTCCATATTCGAGCGGATGCCGTAACGAGACTTCACGTTTCGAGATCAGAGGAACGGAAGACTGCAGGCGGTGCGGTCTCATCATGGTTAGTCCCTACTTTGATCTTCGTCGTTAAAGCTAGCAGCTCGACTTTAACAAGCTCTCCATGCAAGCACAGGAGTCACCCAAGTCTCCTATACTGGGGAAGCCTGAGGGCAAGACCTTGATAAATATCACGACTTTGATAAACAGAATGACGGAGCTGGAAAAACGGGTCAACCGCATCCCAGGACTTGAAGCACGGATTAAAGTTCTAGAAGACGGAAGGCAACCGGTATCAGAACAGCAACAACAGCAGCATCTTCACAACGCAACCGCTCAGTCAGGGCTTCAAGATGTGGGAAGCTTATGGAGAGCAGGCCGTGCGCAGTCGACTCCCAGTCCACCCATACGGCCTCCTGTGGGATCCACTCTCGGCTCTCACAATCCAGCGTACGTACCGCTCAACCCTTGTCTATACAGAGTCACTAACATATCGCTCATTCGTTGACAGCTTGGACCGGTTCGTTTGAGCTTCTTCTAGGGGATGTAAACTCGATTACTAAAGCTATTTGCTTTGCCATAGGTATAGCCCCGAAATGAATCTCGTTCAGGCGATCAAAGACGTACAGAAACAAACGGGCCACGAGTACCTGTCGCGAAGTGTGGTGGCTCAACATATGGTCAACATGGGCACTCAAGACAAGTTTTACACCTTTCGAGCTGTATGCAGGAGCGCCGAGAGGAACGGGCTCGTCGAGTTGGGAAGCAGCGGAGTCGGATCGGAATGGATTACGGTGAAAAAGGCTACTCCAGCGTCGCCTTTGTAGCCGTTGTAGCCGTTGGGATTGCTTCATTTTAGCTTTAGATGGTATCATCGCTTCGTCGCCGTTGTTAGCGCAGCGCCGCAGAGTAGCTGTCTGTCGTAACTTGCAGCATGGTCTGCGTGATGTGATCTTACGCCAGCCGATGCTCGCCAGCGAGGAGATCATAATTGCATTCTGTTGTACGCCTGACAGCAAGAGAGTAGACGGTCTTACAAGGAATGTCATATGGGTGTCCGTTGTCGTCGAAGGCATAAATAGGTTTCGTGAATTACAGTGGGCATCTCCCATGATTATCCTCATACAGTAATGTGAACACAATCTGCTACACAAGGTACGAGGCGAGGACAGGCAGCAAGAGTGCCATCAAAGACACCACAGGCGCGCCGTCACGGAAGCCTGCAGAGGTTTTGCCACTGGAACCAGTAGTTGCGGCTATGGAGCCGCACAAGGAACCCTTCTGACTCGCAGGAATGAAGACGGCAGGCAATCCACCCTTGATGGAAGCTGTGAAAGCCCCCCTGCTGTCCGTCGTATAGCTTGTGCACGAGACAACATCGATAAGCTCGGTGGCACTGCTGATCCCGGTATTGGTGATTGACATCCCCGAAGTGCCTGCCTTCGACCCTCGGTTGGTCACCACGCTGATAATGGGGTCCTTTCGGATAACCAGATTGTGATCGTCTTGACCAATGATCGTGGCTTGATTCGTGTTGAAGCTCGACGAGGCATTAAACGCGGCACTGCGAATGGCATTCATGGTGGTCAAGAAGGTGTACATGTCCTTCTGGGTTTGGTAACCGGAGAGCCAAAGAGCCTGTAAAAGGAAACTGTCAGACCAAGATCGAATATGCCCAAACGGCCGAGCGCACCTCTCGGTTTAGGGGATCTGCGCCTCCGTTGTATCCCTGTAAAGAATCAACTGACTTTAGAGCTTGCAAAAGGCATTGCAGATGCAGAAAATGACTGACCTGTTCCTGACCGTAGTAAATGTAAGGGATACCTTCGACGCCGTAGATCATGGCGATAGCGTTCTTCCTGAGAGCCACATCAGACACATGAGATTCGAATCGAGGATTATCGTGATTGCTGATAAAGTTTCCCAGCATCGTAGTGTCCTTGAATTGCTGCCTGTTGTTCCTCAAAGCGGTCACAACGTTGGACAAGGATTCCGAGGAAGCGTTGAATGCCGTATCGATTGCGAAGAATAGAGGATAGTTGAAGAGACTGCTCATCGATTTATTTTGATATGCAGCGATGTATGCAGGGTCGCCGTCCAAAACTTCTCCAACAGCATGTACACCCGCTGCGCTGATAAAGTCGGGCCAGAAGTTCTGTCGGACGTGTTTGACGGTATCGATTCGAATGGCATCGAATCCGTAGGTGGACACGAGGTTCTGGACCCAAGTATTGAAGGTGCTGACCACGGTCGGATCTTCGGTGTTGACATCGGCAAGGGCAACGTTCTCGTCTCCGAGCCAACAGACCTCAACCTGAGTTTGATTTGTGTAGTCTTCAACCCAACAGAACGAGTGTATGTCTCGCGCAGAGACGTTCAGGGGTCCATACGACGAATCTGCCTCGAAGCTTTGACCACGAGTGGTTGCGACGTGATTCACGACCTGTTTGCATACGAGGGTTGCGTTGATGCATAAGATCTAAAGTGAGTTGATGAAACAATACTCACGACATCGACCATGATGTACATGTTCTTCTGATGCGCTGTGTCTACGAGACTCTTCAAGTCCGCTTTGCTACCGAAATGGCTGTTGAGCACGTCGATGTTCTGCGTCCAATATCCGTGGTACGCCTCGCCGAGATTGTTATTCGTGATATTGATGTTCTGGACGACCGGCGAGATCCACACCGTGTCAAAGCCCATTCCCCGGATATAGTCGAGTTTCTGCTCGGTACCCTTCCATGTTCCTCCGCAATAGAGCTTGTCCGACGTGTCACATGTCGGCGACGCAGACGAGTCGGTCAACGCGAAGCGATCCGTCACGACCTGGTAAACTGACTTTGAGCGAGCTGCATCGTCGTCGAATGCTTGGACACCGTGACGAGCAAGAGAGGCGACCGAGATGATTGCCGCCAAAAGGGCGGTTCGTGAAAGCATGATTAGGTGTATTTTACGAGAGGGATTCGCAGGACCTTGACCAGAGCGCGAAGCGTCAAGACGAGAAGGATCGCAAGAAGTCGGGACTTGTTATATTCAGATCCTGGTGTTTTTGCACCGAAGCGAACGGAACAAAGAAGAGCGGTTTGCTGGCAGGATCGACGAGATTTGCGCGAGGCGATGTCGGCAGGCGAATCTGAAACGCGGCGGTGCGGTGTGGCCTGACTGAGACGACTTTCAAAGGCGTTTCAAAGAAACAGATCAATATATCGAGGTCGATACAGTCGAAGGCAGGTCGTGAGAGGCGTTGCGAACAGAGACACCTCGCGGGAAGTTGCTAAATGAGCGGTGTTTCGCAAAGAGTGCGCGTCGGTTCCACAGGGAAGGGGAACTGCTGGTGGGAGATGTCGAGAGGAAGAACCGGAGGCGGTTTCAACGAGGGATCCGTCAGAAGCTGTCAGGTGTAGCACAACGAGTGGCAAACCTCGAATATGCAATGGCGTCCATCTGCTCATCTATCTGTTTATTTTGACACCTTTATGCTGTGCAAAGCTTCGTCCGACGAGCCGACCGCGGGCGCTGAATGAGCCGTACTACGCGACGTTTTGACCTGTCTCGCAGAAACCAAAACAAAGGACCGCCCAAAAGCCCTAAACGCGCCTCCCCCAGGATTCGCGGCTTTATATGGATCTCGGCTGGACGATGCGATCTATGTACGCGACTTATCCTGACCTGCTGAAGCTACTGGCGACGAACCAATGATGACCACAGCTCCTCGACCCGCAACCAGACATGACATGTCCTGTATATGGAACCTTATGGGATAGCTCTGTGCGGAGGGGAGCAGAAGCCTGAACGACGTCAGGATAAGGGTAGCAAGAGGCGAATAGGGAAAGGGAACGTCGCTCGACGGCTATACTACTGCTATATGCTGCTATGCTTCGAGGCTCTCCACGATCTCCACATCAAACACCAAGCTAGCGCAACTGATCTTGGCGAGTCGAAGTGTGCATACTGTGTACCAAGATACCGTGACACAGCTCGTGACACTGGCTGGGCACATAAGTAGTTTGTCCCAGCCAATAACCCAACCTTCTTCAACGGGCAAATGCATGTATAATCAGGGTCATGACAATGACATAAAAAATGGTCGTAAATGGTCGTCGATTTGTCATCCAAGATGATAGGCACCGTGCCGGGTGCAACGTGTTTCAAGTGGGCGCCTCATGCAGCACGAGCCCGTATGGCCTTGTACAATCGCTCGAATAAGGGCTTTTTCGGCTTGACGATGGCAGGAGCTGATGTCACCAGCGAGGCAATAGCGGTACCAGTCTTCTTCGCCGGCGTGCCCAGAATGATACACTCGGAGACACCCTCGATAGCATCTTCCTTGCTGTACAAGGCAGCATCGAACTAAGGAGAGGTGCAAGGAGGAAGATAAGCGAATGATAGGGATATAGGGGCGACTTCCGACATACCAGATGATCGGTTGTCTTTTCGAATGAGGCCAACATCAACGTCGAATCCCTTGATTTCTGCACACCGAACCGAGTGATACCGAGAACTTCACCCTGTCACAGTGGCCCATGCGTTGTCAGACTCTGAGTACTGGAAAGGGAATAGAGCACTTACCTTGTACGTCATCGTATCTGCTAGAATACCAATGTGACGAGGATCGATGTTCATACCGTGAGACTCCATCGTGGTGTTGATCTCGGTGAAGATGGTTCGTCGAGCAGCCTCGATACCCAAGACCTTGACTGTCTCCATGACATGATTGGTTCTCGTTTGGGTACCGACGATACCTATGAACGTCGACGATGAGCTCAGGGCTGATAGACTGACCTCAACGTTGATCTCACCTTCGATGCACATGACTTCCTTCAACCCGTAGCCTTCGACAAGCAATTGCTGTTTTAGTACTTTGTTGGCTGCATCGGTCTTTGACGCTTTGTCTTCCTCGATGCTGATCAATGCTCGTGCGATTTGCGGCAAACCCTATTCATTCTGATTAGCGGTATGCCGACGACAGACAGTCTCGACGCGACTCACATTCACAACGATACTCGGCAAGGAGCGCTTCAAGAACCGCAGTCGATGATACTTGTCACCACCATCGACATATATCCTCAACCTCCACTGCCTTGGTTTCAAAACAATATCCGCATCGGAGATCTTCAACTTTCTGTTCTCGACGATGCACCTCTTGATATCTTCCAAAGTACACTCCAGCTGAAGTCGAGACAAAGCGCGATGATCGATATGTATTCCGATGGAAGTAGCGACATCTCCCCACGCCTCTTCAATAACGGAGGCGATATCGCCCAGAAGTGTCTTTTCCACTCGACCTTTGACGATACGGGCGGATGGTTCACTTTCAGGAACCTGGAGTTTACACGTGATAATGGGGGTACTGATAATCTTGGCGGCGTTGATAATTTCCTTGATACGGGGAACACCCAATGTGACGTTCATGGCAGCGACACCGGCGAAATGGAAAGTTTTCAATGTCATCTGAGTTCCCGGTTCTCCGATCGATTGGGCGCCGACAGCTCCGACCGTTGAGCCTGTTAACGAGGCGGAACATTAGTTGTTGACTCAATACACGACGGGTCAACCTGACAGCTTACCAGGCTCAATCAAAGCTCTATAGTACTTGTCGTAGCAGATGTCCAGGAAGCATCGTAACTGGTTTTTGGTAACTCTCATGACGTTGTTGACTATTCGGAATTTCTCGGCTGCATGTATGGTTCAACTCAGTAAACGCCTTTACCATAAAGATAGTTGTTGGACTTACCGGTGGCACCCCCGTTCAATACTTCTTCATCGACGTCCGAGTCGGTACCATAGTCGTCATCGGCACGATGTATCTGCATTTTCTCACGAACATCACCAAGTACCCGGATGATAGACTCTTCGATGAAGTTTGAAGTTGCTTCTCGGAAGTATTGATGGGTGTTCTGCGTCCACTCGGGCCCGTTGATGACGGATTGAGCGAGCTCTCTGATCTTGTATGGAAGCAGACCGTCGTTTGCTTTGTCAGGCTGACTGGCCAAGACATGTGATAGTGATCGAGTGTATGCCACCGGGACAGCATCACCTTCGAGACAAGCAGGATCGAGCCCATCGTCACCGTAGGTAAACTGCACGACACCGCCGACCGAGTTTCGAACTGAAATATCGTAATGGGCTGACAGGTCCTCCAACGCTTTCATCAGTCGTCGTGACATGTATCCGGTTTCGGCGGTCTTGACGGCGGTATCGACCAAACCTTCACGCCCAGAAATAGCGTGACACAAGAACTCGGTAGGTGTTAATCCACTGAAGAAACTGTTTCGCACGAAACCCTTGGATCCGGGAGCTCGACTCTTTTTCGGGAAATGGGGCAGCGATCGATCTACGAAGCCGTTTTGTACTCGTTTACCCGCGATAATCTGCTGACCGACACACGCAACCATTTGAGCGACGTTGATCATTGAACCTATGCAAGTGTACCGGTTAGATATCGCAACGAAGACGGACCTCGGCTTTGTCAAGGAAACATACCTTTGGAACCACACGTAGCCATGATGAGCGGAGCGTTGAACCGACTGAGTTCAGCCATACAGATGTTACCAACGTCCGCTCGGACACCGGAGAGGACACCGGAAATGATATGTTCTAGCGTTTCTTCTTGATCGCAACCAGGCTGATTATGCAACTTGCCCTGTCGTGCCAAATTGATATTCTCGTCACACTTGGCATAGGCGTCCTCGACTTTGGCTTCTTTCAAGGCTCGCAAGTTGGGACCGGGCATAACGTCGTTGATACCGAGGGAGAACCCTTGATTGGCCAACCATCGGGCGGAAAGTTTCGCTAAGCGGCCCATGGCAATAGCAGCTTCATCGGGACCGTAGTCGCGGAATATGACACCGAATACTGAGTTCTTCTTGCCATCTCCGACGGTAGCTTTGTCAAAGACGCCGCACATGACTTCGCTATTGACGATGACAAGGTATCCGTCGTTCGGGGCCATATCGTCGATGAAACCTAGCCTTGACTTGACGAGCGTTTTGCACTTGGCTTCCAGATTGACAAGGATCTTGGACTCCTTGTTCGGCCTCATCAAACAGTTGTAGACTTGCTTGCCGGTCCACATTCTGACAGGTTTCCAGATAGTAGGTGGCGGTAGGTCGATTTTTAGGTTGGCATCGCCCAGGTAAGAACAGATCTGGGTGAACTGCTGACGGTCGTACATGGTATCCCGTTTGGACAGGAGATACGAGGCTGTGATGAAGTCCTGGATAGCAGCAATGATAGGCTCTCCGTTCTTCGGCGTGACCATGTTCTTCTTGACCGACATCAGTTCGAGCGCTTCGGTTCTGGCCTCCTCCGTTTGCGGGACGTCTACATCACGGAACAAAAGAGTCAGAAATTCCGGGTAAACACTCGGTAACCCATGGGTTACTCACGCATATTCATCTCGTCTCCATCGAAATCGGCATTGTAGGGGTTACAAGCACATTCATTCAGACGCAATGTTCTCCACGGCCGGACTTTGACCCTATGACACATTATCGAAAGTTTATGCAAACTAGGTTGTCGGTTAAACAATACGATACTGCAGAGGGAGTGAAGGGATTAGAAATGGCTCAGCGTGCAAGCGCTATCGTTCAACTCACTCTCCATCGATCAAGTGCCTTTCCACAGTGTCTCCAACCCGAAGATACTTTGACACTTCTTCCAACTTTGCGAACCTCAAGAACTTCTTGAATCCTCTTTGACCGTCGACTACGTAATTCGCACCAGGATGTTGAGTCGTACCATTCAAGACTGCTTTCTTCAACCTCTCGATGTTATAGTCGGTGACTCTCTCCGGATAGGTCAGTTTCTTGGCGATCCGTCGCGGCACAGCAACCTTGAGGATATGGCCTGAATTTAGCTTCAAAAGCATACGGAGGTTGAGAGACAGGGCTTACCTCGTCAATTCTCAGATTGGGATCTGGCCCAATGACAGTTCGACCAGAAAAATCGACTCGTTTACCGGACAAGTTCCCTCTAAATCGACCTTGTTTACCCTTCAGACGTTGACAGAAACCTCGAATCGGTTTATTTCCCTGCGGCGAAGTATTAGCAAAGGGCGAAAGAGTAGATCCGGTAGGCAACTCACATCTTTGGGTATACCAGGAGTATCCGCGTTGATGTAGAGTGCGATTGATAACTGCAGCCATTCCCATTGTTCCTGTTCGATCAATGTGATATTTAGTTCGATGTACTCCTGCTCCGAGTTCTGAGAAAAGCTCACCATGATCTGTTGCACCCCCTGCCCTTTTGCCAATGATGCATTGATCAACTGATTCGCGTAGATGATTTCGGAAAGCTTGACTGTAAGATCGTCTTCGTTGGTGGACCCATCTTGCTCTACACTCGGTCTGATACAAGGTGAGGGGACGGAAATGTATTGCCAAATGTAGTCCTCCGGTCGACCGATATCCGGCTTCAAGCCTAAGAGCTCACAATCCTCCGCTGACACTTTCCGGAAGAGATCCAGACATCGCAAGGGATGGATGTCTTCGTGTGCCTTGCTGAGGAGACCACCCAATTCTCTCTGCTCCTTGATGGCACCAGCAAAGCCTTTCTTAAACTCTTCCAACTCGTCTCGCGTGGACTTTTGACGGAATCGCTCGTGGGTGATTTTGAGGGGTCCGGCCTTTTTGACGACACCGTTGAGCGAAGTGCAGTAAGGACACTTGAGTACCTTTCGACAAGCAGTGTTGACTTGTTTGGCGAGACTCGCTCGCTGCAAGTTTTCGAGACCAGGTCGACGGAAGAGACGAAGGTATCTACGACGATCTTCTTCGGAAAGCAGGACCCTCGAGCAAGTCTAAGTAGACGGGAGAATGGTGAGTGAAGCGACTGCGCTGCACGGACCAGGTACCTACCTTGCAGATGTCTTGCAGCATCGTGATACAGGCACGGAAGTACCCGATATGGTAGACGGGCAGGACCAGCTTGATGTACGCATAATGCCCGACACATTCCGCCATGCTCATGTGGCAAGTCTCGCAGGTTCCGCTTTTGCTCGATGTTCCCATTCGCGGGTCAAGGACACCATTGCTCTGAGGTGCCTTGATGCCATTGCCTTTGATTTCGTAGAGTTCCTGACGATATGCTTCAAATTCCGAGATGTTGACGATTTGTTGAGGGGTCATCGGCTGGAACTGGATCTTTTTTCTGTAAGGTGTTCGGTATGGGATCATAAGCGTTCTGTGGTACAAAGGCTTCATGAGCAGACTTACATCTTCTTGGGAGCATTCGCAGACACGTAACCCTTGTTGTTCATCTCCCGCTCTCGCAAAGCAGCGGCGACAGCGGGATCGAGGTGGGCAGGTGGTGCCCTCATCGTCATCGTGCTCGCCATCCTGGGAGGATTCCGATGAGGCAACGTGAAGGGAGCGTCGTCTGCGAGGAAGATGAAGGCAAAGATTTCCGTAGAGATCAAGGTCTCACACCGAGTCAAGTCGATTACTTCTTCATCGTTGTTCACTCAGCTGGTACCAGTCACGTGCCACTAGATAATACCGCGGAAGCAAACAGGACCCAGCTGGTCGATGCGATGGTGCTGCTTGAGTTGCTTGAATTGCTGTTCGGCTAACAATTGACATGTTTTACTGTAAAGACTTGCAAAGTGTATCAAAGCCGCTATCACCAAGACTTTCCTCAAATCCCATCACTGTCGGAACCTGATATCGGGCTCCCAAAGACTAATACATCCTCAGCACACAAGGCCCTGCCTTCCGACTATCACCATGATGCGCGCATCGAATCAACGCGTAGAAGGGATGCGGAGTATGAAACCCAAGACGAAACCGGTAGAAGCAATGAGCTACGAGGAGTTGAAACAAGCCTTGCAGCGAAATCTTGCAGTACTGGCGAACACGTAAGGTCTGCCTCGCCTCCCGCACATAATTCTCGCTAATCTCTTGGCACGGAATAGGTCGTTATTCGCTTCTTCGTCCACGCAACCCTCCCGATCAGATTCTTTGGCGACAAGATTGACGCAGATGAACGACAGGATCAAAGGACGAATGAAGGAAATGGAAGACGCCACGATTGGAAACATGGCGGATGAACTCCAGGCGACTCGAATCGCGGACGATATTAGACGGGTGAGCACACCATCTGCAAAGCTCCCTTGAAAGACTTATTGATACGATCCGAGATTCTTTCACAGTCGTCATTGATAGGCGGCAGGCGCCCCTCTGCGACGTCGAATGGCATGCAATCAAGTGATGGCGCCACCTCCTATCCCCACGGCCAGACGATATCTGCCTCTGGACCGCCAGCGGATGTCAGGTCTCCTGACCATGATATATCCAATTCATTCAACTCGGGGAAAAGAAGGGCAGAAGAGATGTTGCATCTGAGGCAAGGCAAGGCGGAAGCGGGCGGACAAGCAAAGGTCTTTCATGTGTACGCAGCGCAACGAGTCTGTCACCTGGTACATCGTTCTGACGCCTCTGTCTGTACATGACGATAGATCTGCGGAAGAGTCCCTTTCTTTGCAAAAATCGCCAGGAAAGCATCTGTCGAATGGCACCTCCAATCTCGGCTCGTCTGAGGCGCAACCGAACGGCGTCAGTATTGCAGAAATGGCAGATGATGCCATGAATGGCAGAGTACGGGGCAGCAATGTGGTCATGTCGTACGGAAGAAAGGAGCCATTTGACGAATTATCAGAAATCTCAAGAGCGGCGAAGATGAAGACTTTCATGTAAGCTTTTCCTTTCGAGAACACTGTCATAACCTCGCGCTTACTGATTCGCTCACAAAATAGATCATACGTTCCTTGGGATTCAGACGACGAGTCCGATTCGGATGATGAACTCGAGAACGCGATTCTTTATGGAGATCTCGACGCCATCGCACGAGCAAGGGAAAAGGCCGAGGTGCTCGAGGAAGTCGAGACCGCATCTGAATCTGGAAGTGTTGCAGATGGTATGGAGATGAGCGGTATTATCGCGGTCGATGTGGATAAGATACGAGAAAAGGAAGCCGATGTATCGCCCGACATAAATCAGTAGCATATGGACTTCTCGCCACGCTGTACCTAGTTGTATTCGAACATCTGTATAAACTAGCACAAAACATAATCATCATCACACCACAGCCGAGGGCGACATTTCGATCTCGATGAGACGATTTGACCACATGTATTTGGAAAACGCGACGTACAGCCATCGAAACCAAACGAGCTGAGATCCATGCTCCCTCATAGCCTGGAGCGCTTGCCAGTAACCTTCCATCGGTGAAGTTATATCCCAAAACGTTGCTTGATCTGCCAGCTTGGACGTGTCCAGCACGGGGAATGTCTTCCTGCCTATATGATGGGCCAGAGTCTTGTATACCGGATAGAACATGCCGGTAAACTTGACAAGCTTGGGCACGGTCTGCAACGTCAGCAGTCGAGGTGGTCGATAATGCTTGTGAGAACGCCCAGTCTCGGTACAATGAGGCAGAATTCCAAACGCGTGCTTGACTCCGAGACTGAGCGGCGTGTGATTAGGATGTTGGGTAATCCCACCAGTATCGAACGTAATGATCTTTGCGCAAGGTTCTTCAGCGACACAAACTACCGGGGCCCAGACAGCTAGCTCACGATATCCGTTGGATTATCGTCGAGGTACGATTTCAGGATCGTAGCGATCAACGATGGGTCCCACGGGCTGTTCATGCCATCTTGTAAATCGCTGCGGTCGAGGTAAAGGGTGAGAAGGGGTTCAACCGGCCATTACACAGATACTGACCTATGGTCAAATACGCTCACGTCCGTCGCATTCACGCCCAGCACTTCGTAACTAGATATAAGCTCCCTAGAGCGGATATTCCCGATACCCGTAGCGTTTCCTAGGGTGCACATCCAAGAGAGCAATGTAAGCCTTTCGTCGGACGCCAAGAGCTATATTGAGTACATCCTTACCACTGGACAAGCATAGGCCTTTCACTTGCACATCCTGTTCCCTGAGAGAGAGGATCGTCGGCGAGAAGAACATGCATTCATCGTCGGGATGCGCTGTAAGGACTAAAGCACGAATCCCTTGCCGCTCGTCTGCGACTAAAGTCGACCATTGCGGATGCGGAGGAACCGCGCCGGGTAACAGGCATGCAGGCACCAGTAGGAGCAGCAGTGCAATGATCAGGTATCTTGCGGGAAGCGACGCCCTGGATTCGAATGAGAGCGGAGGTCGTTGCGGTCCGCGGGTCTTTGCATCTGCCATATCGCGACAAACGGACGATATTATAAGGTCATGAGTGGCGCGAGTCGGAGTGGTCGACTGCTGTTGGTCGGATTTTGATTCGGCAGCAGAGTATATTGATATCTTCTGCGGCAGACACGACTCGGACGAGCGAAACGCATTCCTAGTTGAAGAACCGAGATTTACTGCAACCCAGCAAGCCTCGCTCCCATCGAAAGCGCCGCGCCGGAATTGAATGGCCCCCGACATATAGGATCTAGGCTGCGCCGGGAGCACCTGCTGCGCTGTTGGCGCGACGTCACCTGCCATCTCGCTGCATCAATGTCTCATTCATGTTGATCTATCATCTACACCCACATTCCCCTGATACAAGCAATTCTGCGAGCAGCACTCCGCCAACCTCCCAACCGCGGATTTACAGAGATTCCGACGACTGCAATTCGATGTCAGGTGCAGCTGGGCTTCTCGCCAGGCGCTCGAACAGCACAACCTCCTTGGCACAGTTTTACCAGGAACACAATCCCAACTATGAGCGACTCCGTGCTAATGGTGAAGCTCCCGAACTGGACTTTTGCAATGCATTCTGGGGCGAGGGAGATGTCGGCTTCGAGGTTCTCATAGCTCGACTGAGAGCTTCATCGAGGACGGTAGACGATTTAAAGGTATTCATGAAAGAGAGGTGAGTTTCGGCCATGCTACCTATCGGGCCATGTGACACGCTAAAGCGAGCCTTGTAATCCAGAGCTACAATAGAGGAAGAGTATGGGAAGAGATTGGCCAAGCTAGCGAAACAGAGCCTTGGGAAAGACGAAACCGGGTTCGTGCATTCGGCTGAGTCTCATTCGGCTCGGAATTGATCTCAAGGATATTTCCCCTTTGCCTATGCAGGGAGCTCCGCTCAGCCTTGGACGCTTTACGAGATGAAACGGACAAACAATCTGGCGGAAGGCTGAAACTAGCGGGAGAAATTCGAAAGGACGTCGAGGTACTTATCGCTTTCGTTTCAGGCTTTCTCACGCGACTCACCTCGGTGCTCGTTAGTTGCCTATACAGGAAATGGCCAATAAAATGGGGGCGATTCGAAAAAACGTATGGTAGAAGACGTTGACTGTGTAGACACAGCGCTAAATACTCCAATAAATAGTATCAAGCAAACATAGAAAAGCTGCACAAGAACAAGGTGTCACAGGAAGCTCTCGTGGCCAAGGTTAGTTACCTCCATCTTCCTTTGCGGGTGGAAGACTGACCTTCTCCACTAGACCCGGGAGCGTTACGAGCAGGACTGTCTTCGCATTAACTCATATACAGCAAATACCTCCCTTGTTCAGGGCAAAGACCTCGAGAAATTGCACAGCAAGCTGGACAAGGTGCAGCAAACAGTGGGTGGCAATGAACGAGAGTACAAGACCTCTGTGAAGCTGTTGGAAGATACCACTCGGAAATGGGAGTCTGAATGGAAGACTTTCTGCGATGTGAGTTGCGAGTCGAGCCGGGTTTCCCCGTCGCGATTTCGTTGAACAACGGGTTCCTTCTAGCATGTGCAAGATCTCGAGGAAGAGAGAATAAACTTTATCAAGGATAACGCCTGGAATTTGGCAAACGCCATCTCCAGTGTTTGTGTGACGGATGATGAGGTATGTAGCAAGTCTCGTACTCGCATAACGATACTTACGGCCGTTTCGATTACTGTTTGACCAGTCCTGTGAAAGGATTCGGGTGGCATTGGAAGGCTTCGAGGATGTGACAGAGACAGAAGCCTTTGTTAGGAATTATGGCACCGGCCCCAAGATTCCGGGTACGTCTCCATGGATGCTTTGCGCGATGTCTGGTTGACGAGTACTGTTGCTTGTTCATACTCAGACCCGCCGTTGTTCATCGATTACGCCCGAGGCGAGGCGTATCACACCGATAAAACAGCTCGAGTCGCCAGTTTCCAGCGAGCGACTAATAGATCAGGCTTGTCTCTGCCGACCAGCAGCCTGATGAGCAGCGACAAACCCGTGACATTGCCGAATGGCGCGTATGAAGAAGCGGATAAACCTTCGACGACAGAGAGACCGGTATCCCGCGCTGCAACAGCGATAACTAAGCCCCCTCTGACTTCAGCCTACAACGGCAGTAATGGTCCCGCAGCGCCTCTGGCGGTTCAGCCAGGGCCGATGAAAAATGTCGTTTCATCTCCTGCTCCCGGGGCGCCTTTGGCATCTCCACTTCCCGCCCCGCGTCCACCTTCGGCTTTCGGCCGGCCACCTTCTGTTTTCGGCCACCTCCCGCCCGCTCAGACTGGCCCATCAGCCATCAAGGCTTCTGCCAGTACGGCGGAAGAGGACGATCCGCTGGCTAGGCAATTGGCTGAGCTAAGACGGGACCCTCCACCAGCCGGAAGCATTCGACGAGGCAACTCTGTTAGACGACCTGGATCTGTTACGGGCAGCATCAACAGTTCGTATCAGTACAGATCAAAGTCTCCAGGCCCTGTTCATCAGCAGCAAACCCAGTCGCAGCAAGCACCTCAAGATATGCGAGGCACATCTGAGCGACAGCAGCAAATGCCACCTCAGGCCTCGCAACACCGTCAGTCGTTCCAAAGTCATCCTCAGAACCGACCCTCTATGGACACGTCGCTCGTGCCTCCGGCGCCTGGACATACTGCCGCAGAGCTCGCCCAAAGCAAGGCAGAACACGAAAGACGAAACAGTCGGGTTTTCCCTTCTATGCAAGAGCAAGGCTACGATTATGCGGCCCAAGATGTTGCTGGGACTCAGTCCGCATCTAGGCCAGGTACTCCATCTGGGCGCCAAAGCCCTGCTCCAAGAGCCCCAACCCCCGTGTTCATGCAGCCGCCCGTCATGCCTGCAGCTCCAGTAGCTGATCAGGTCCTCAACCAGTATCATCAAGCTCTTCCGGGCGAGAGGAGCCGGTCCCGAGCTGAAGCTGCTGGCTCCCGACCTGGGTCGCGCATGGGTGGATCTTTCTCGGGTGACATTGAAGATACCTCTTTACAAACCAATGACAGAGCGCCACGACCACATTCGGTCAGAGAAGGGTTTGTGGGCATCGGTGCCGGAGGTCGAAGCCCAAGTCCGCAGCCCGGTGCTTATCAGGCCATGACCTCGCCGCTACCTGATCAAGGTCGTGCCATGACCCCCGGGGGCTCTTGGAATGCTGCTAATCGATACAGTCAGTCTCAAATGCAGCCCTCAAGCCAACCGGGAACATTGCAAAGGCCACAATCGCAGTCGACACGATATTCGATACACGGCAACCCCACTCAGACGGCCCCACAGGTGCACGACCCGCCGCACTCAATGTACGCAGCGAAGCAGGTGACGCCACAGCATCCGCAACATGGCTCGATCTTGGGCCAAGGCTCATACGGATCTGCATCTGGCAACTCGCGATACGGTTCGGTGACTTCCCCTGTCAACCTTGGCAACCAGCATGGATCAATTGGCAGCCTTACCGGTCATCCTTCTCAGAACCAATATGGAGCGCAACAGGCCACTTCCCCTATGCCATACGGACAGCCGCCACCCCAGGCCAATCCGTATGGTCAGAGTCAAACGACACAGTCACCTACTGGATTCCCTGTACCAAGTCAGCCTGGCTATCAACGGGCACCATCTACGCAGCCACTCTACCCTGGCGCAGCTCCAACAAACCCGGCAGTCAACGCGCCTTACAACGCACAGCAGGGCCATTATCGTCCCGCAAGTACCGCTCCTTCGCCCGCTCCTCTCAACATTCCGACTCAGTATCAATCACCGGTCAACGTCGCGGCTGTTAGCCCCGTACCTATGGCTCTACAATCGCCTCAGCATCGGCAACCGAATCAATACTATGCTGGAGCTCCCCCTCCACCAGAACCATCCACCTATGCGCCGCAAGGACAGTATGGAGCGCCCAATCACGGAGGGCATCCACCGCGGCAACACGCGCACGATCCACCAGCAGACATGGCTCGATCTGCGAGCCCTCAACCCCCGCCTGTCCCAGTTGATACTCCGCCAACTGGACAGTACTCTACTACGGGTCAGCCTGTATTATTCTGTAAGTCATTGCGGTCGCGCGAGTGACCACGAAAGAGAGCTGATCCACTTCTGTTCTACAGATGGTATGTCGCTAGTTCGTTCAGCGCAAACTCTAAGGTTGTATACTAACGCCTGGCTTCTCGGAAATCTCCCTATAGTGAAAGCGTTGTATGACTATCAGGCACAGAGCGGTAAGAGCCCTATTCCCAGGAGGGGGGGGGAGGGGGGGGCGTTGGAGGTGCACGATTGATTGATTCTGGTGTTGCATTCTCGTACAGATTCCGAGTTTGACTTCCAAGAGGGAGATATCATCGCCGTTACGGCAACACCTCCTGATGGCTGGTGGAGTGGTAAGCAATTACCGGCTCTCGGTCATTGTCCAAGTGCTTAATCCCGCGGAATATGTTTCAGGTGAACTGCTCGACGAAGCGCGGAGACTACCAGGTCACACCGATTTCCCGAGCAACTTGTCAGTATAGTTTCCGACTAGCTTCTGGGTCGATACTGATTCCCCATTCCCTTTGGTTTCGCAGTGTTACTCTGTTCTGATAATGGCAGGCGACTTGCAATCTGTACATGTAACGACTCGAATGACCCGATGTTTACGATTCTCACGTCCTCCAATCGTCTTGTGCCATTACCAATGTCTCTTCGTGTTAAAGTCTCTCGCTGAGGCAGCCTAGGGGTTAAGTTGTAATCTTTACGGAGGAATGGAAGCAATCACTTGCTTCATGACTGTAAAATCCATACCATTTTGCCTCTTTTCGTCCACCGTGAGAAACCCGACATCGGCCGCCGCGCTTTGACTCGCTCCACAAGCGCGCGCTGATGTTTTTCTCCGATTCCGCTGGCATTGTGCCAGCTGACGTCCTGAGTCGGGATGACGGCTCACTCCTCTCCCACCGTTGCTTATATTGACGTCGACACGAACCTCTTCACCTGAACGCCGTCTTGCCTTTTCTAACCAGCTTTTGCTAAATATTCATCCTCTACAAAACATCAATCAACATGTCTGGTGGTGCTAAGATCTACGTCGGAAACTTGTCCTGGAACACCAACGATGAGCTCCTTGGTCAAGTGAGTGGTTGAATGCGGTTGACTTGATTTCCGCTTGATCTTCTTACTGACCTAGTTCCCCTTCAGGCCTTCTCTCAATTCGGTCAGGTCACCGACGTTCGTGCCTTTTCCTGTCTCGCTGGGTATCTATACCCCTTCTCCAGTGCTTTGCGTCTCATCGTTCTTCTTGCTTCTCCTCAATCTTTCCGGTTCTCCCTCACATGTGGTTCGCAATTACCTATATGCATTCGATACATGATGCCTTTCGTCGTCTCGGTCTCGTTTGGTCCTGCCATCGGCTTCGCTCGCGCTCGTTCTGTCTTCGGTCTCGTCTTCGTCGTTCGCTTCCGATCTTCATCGCGGTGTCGTCCTTGTCGTGGTTTGTGGTTTCCTTGCTCTTGTTCCCGTACTTCTGAATACGCTGTTCTTGTCTCTTCATCCGCACATATGCTTCCGATTCGTTGCATACGCGTCTCGAACCTATAGTGCATTGTCATGAAGGACCGAGAGACTGGTCGATCGCGAGGTTTCGGTTTCGTCGTATGTGTCTTCTTCCACCCTGCGCTGTGCCTCGACACTGTGACATCACGATCTGTTCTGACGTGCCGTATTACCGTCTTCATCGACCTCGATCTACACTTGATTCTTGACTCTTCGCGTTTCAGACCTTTGGTACCGAGCAGGAGGCCAACGCTGCCATTGCCGGCATGAACGAGCAGGAACTCGACAACCGACGACTCCGAGTCAACTTGGCTAACTCCAGGCCCGCTGGTGGTGCCGGTGGCGGTTGTATGTATTGTTTTACGCGTTCTTCGACGCGAAGTGCTTACTCTGCTGCGTACAGACGGCGGATCTTCCGGCTACGGAGGTGCCAGCGGTGGGGGATACGGCGGAGGCTACAGCCAACAGGGTGCGACTTTTTCCCGTCGTTGCGCGTTTTGCCTTGTTTTTGAACTGATTTTGTCGTTTTCTCCTTAGGCCAGGGCGGGGGTTATCAAGGTGGCGGGGGATCGGGCTACCAGGGTGGAGGCCAGGGAGGATATGGTCAGCAATCTGGAGGCTACGGAGGTGGTGGTGAGTTGGCAATGCATCTCGCTTGACTCTTACGGGACTCGGTGATTTCGTTCCCAAACTAACCATTCCTCTCCTCTCTTAAAGGCCAGGGATATGGTCAGCAGCAGTCTTACGGCGGTGCTCAGGGTGGTAGGTCATTTGCGCTTGGTTCTCTCCACTCGTATGGGCGATGGAGCTCGAATCGAACTGATACCGTTCCCCTCGAATAGGTTACCAACAGGGAGGGTACTAAGCGCTTGCAAACGTTGGTGTCTTGTTCTCAGTGTTCGATCGTAGTATTGTAGAATAGACCCGCCGCACCGCCGCAAAAAGCCCCAGGCCGAAGAGTGAAGAAGAAATGCAGCCGGTTGTCTCGTGCTTAGTGGTATTCCCTGTCAACGTTGTGAATATTTATTGGCGCGAAACGATGCATGCCGCTCAGTCTTGAATTGCTCATTCACGGGATGATCGAAACCTGAGACACCCTTTGCCTGTCACTTCGAGAATGTAAAGGACCTTTTTGCGAATCTCCTGCACACCCTTCCGCCCCTTTCCTCTTCCTCCCTGTCGCGGCATGGACTTCCTCGCTTCCTACGTGGCACACATCTTCACCAGAGGCTATTACGAAGCCCGACTGCTGGCTACTCGCTCGCGCGTTCTCTACAGCACACGAACACGGCAGATCGGCGTCCTCTTCGTCAGCGCATTCATCCTTCTCATCTGGATTGACCCACGTCTCTACCACTCCCTCGCTCCCAAGGATGTCCTTCCGCTCGTCCCGGTTCCGGTACCCTCGCTCTTGCTGAACGCAAGGCTGAGCGATCTCAATGCCACACTGTCCGAACATTATCGGTCACGCGGACGTTCCCTGCCGGAACCCGTGTTCCCCTATCCAGCTCTGACAGGGACCCAGCAAACGAGGTATCGCTTGCTGTCTTCGGATTCCGAAGGGGGGATCTATCTCTTTGCGACGCTCATTCGACAAGTACAGGATCAGATCCCTGATCTCCTCGCTGCTCTAGTCGTTACAGTCGACACACTCGGCCCAAAGCGTGTCGCATTCACCTTTCTCGAGGGACCATCCGACGATCTCACGCCCTCGGTTTTCAACAACGTTCTGCAACCACTACTCCACTCATTGGGCGTACCTTCTCACCGAATCCGAATCATCACCGATTCACCGGCAATCGACTTTGGACATGCGAATCGCATCGAGGTGCTTGCCAATCTACGAAACGAGGCTCTCCAGCCGCTCTGGCAGGATCCTCTGTTTGGCACTAACATAAAATCCGTTGTATTCTTCAACGACGTCTACCTCAAGGCCGAACACATCTTGGAGCTGTTATACATGCACCAGGTGAACGGGGCTGGAGTCACTGCGGCATGGGATTGGTATAAGCGGGAACCGGCGTATTTCTACGATGTCTGGGTAGGCAAGACCGTATGTGTACTTCTGAACATTACCTGGGCCTTCCGTTAACACCCGTTCCGCCAGATCGATACCGGAGACTTGTTCTACCCGATCCCGAACCCCTGGTGGTCCCCATCGGAAGTCCTATTCCCAGACTCCCCGCGATCTCTTGCCGCATTCCAAGCACTCGAGCCGTTTCAAGTCTTTTGTAGCTGGAACGGAACGGTTGTTATGGACCCTAAACCGTTTCTCCCGCCATACAACGTCCGTTTCCGGAGATCTGATCGAGTAAAGGGAGAGTGCGCCGCGTCCGAGTGTAGCCTGATCTGTTCAGATTACTGGAAGGATGGGTTTGGGCGAGTGCAGGTGGTTCCGTCAGTTCAGGTAAGCCGGAAAAGCTTGATTAAGGGATATCTATTCATCTTTCCATGACGTCTCTTCCCTAGCTGGCTTACGAACGAGACGTCGCGATTCAGACGGAATATCTGATGCAAAACCAGCGAAGGGAGCTGGGTTGGAGGGATGGTGTACCGCCCGTCCGAGGGGGAAAACTATATAAAGGTCTGACCTGGCAAAATGAGTAAGTTGTCACCGGTGCACCGATGACAAGGCCGGATCAGAACTCATTCGTCGTATCGCAATCAGACCGCCTGAAAAGATTCGCTGCAACCCTTGGCCGGAAAAGAATGGGCTTGGCCACAACGTGTGGGAGAGAACGGAATGGGTAGCGCCGTGGTTATAGGCGTAAGGATCGCAAAGGACATTACAGCATATCGCATAGGTTAGGACATGCACGATTTGGTATCATCCACGGCCGCTCCAATCACTCCTCATCGTCGATCAAGAACTCGTTTACGGCAGCCTTCATCTCCCGCAAGCTCATCTCCCGACCGCCTGCTCTGCCCTCGTCCTGATGCTGACGATCCTCCTGTATACTGCCGACACGGTCCAGTCCTAGTCGGGCCGATACACGATCCGAGACCCAGAACGGCAGCTCGACACCCTGATCGGTCGCATTCGACGCAACTGTGCCACCGATCACGCCAGTCGACGATGGCAGCATGGCGGTAAGGCATGCGTAACAGAGCAACGGCGCCAGGTCATGCGCGTGGTTTGGTCTTTTACCAAAGACGGGGCTCGTCTCCTCAGAAGCTGCTTGCGGGGTTTTCCCAAGCGAAGTGAGGGCTGTTCGTGCCTTCCAGTCCAGCGAAGATGGCTCGGCGGGTCTAGAGAATTATAGCGTGAGATTAGCCAAATGAAACTCCAAACATTGGCAACAACGTACAGGCCGCAAAGTGGACAGACCACATTCTCCTGCGAAGATATCAGATCCCTTTGAATCCTCTGTCGGTCCTCTCTTGATTCGCGGCCCCTGAATACCAATTTCGATCCCGTCCGCGAAATGGTAGACACCGTTGATGGATGGGTAGCGCCAAGATTTGTGATGAAGTCTGGGCCGCGCAATGCGGGAAATCAGCGCACGTATCAGCCCACAAGCCAAATAAACATGCCTTCCGTCAGTTTCTCGAGACTGTTGATTCCACCTTTGCCCCTCGCCTCCCCAACGCCTTTTGATTTGCTCTTGTCACCGCTTTGCCCACCAACAGTCCCAACGGTACGATCCCACAGCCGATGGTTCATCGTCGGAATACGCTTGATGTAACAATAGTACGCAGCCTCCTTAATCATTGTTTCGCGAAGCGGCTTGATTCGAGTAATGTGAGCGACATCGGCATCCGAAGTAGGCGTCGACGTTCGCGTGACGGACAACGAGTCCTCATCTAGCGTCAACTGGGCATTCCCACCTCGAGATCCCACTTTCGGCAATACGTAGACACCTTGAAGATCAATCGGGAGACCCCAACCATTGCCGATAGCTGCGCCAGCAATGATATTTTGGGCCTGCCGCGTCGACGTTTCTCCGAGCAGGAGCTGTGAGACGTTGGGCAAGTGCGAGCTTGCGAGGTGGAAGAGCGAGGTGAGGATGTTGTTGAGGAGGTGAGGATGAGAGGCGGAAGGGAGCGTTTGAAGCAGTGTCGAGAGAGATTCCAGGGGCGATTTGTCTCCGGTCGAAGAAGATGCGATGGGAAGTTCTAACGAAGGGTAGGCAATTAGTGTGGGCCCATTGAACCGGAAGGACGACACGCCCTCACCAGGTCTCGTGAGGTCCACGTGGATCCTCCGCTCATTTGCCGATGATGCCGGCAAGTCCGAGGTTGATCCATATGCACGTAGCTTACCGACCAAACTTGGTTCATACGCCTCTTCCGCTTGAATCGATAGAAATTCGATATTGTAGTTGGAATACATCTCTCTGAGATGCGATTCAATCATGATGGACTGATCTTCGATCTATGATAAGTGAGACATGTGAGAAGGTGTTGTACTCCATCCAAGCCGATAACATACCTCTGGAATGACACCGCTGAAATTAACATGAACCGCCCAAGCTTTCCGCCATGTCGCCTTCTTCTCTCCTCTCTTAAGCAAGAAAGTACCATTCGCGGTTTCCTGACCCTCCATCTTGGTTGCGATATAACCTTTGACAACCAACATGTCTAGCAAGCTCATGCTGCCCGCTCCCCCAGACAGCCCGATCACAACATCCCCTCCCTGCCGAGGGGGTTTCCCGGAGAGCTGCTTGACAGGTGTTTGGCCATTGGGCGGGACTGTCGTGGTGGTAATAACGGTGGGTTCGGGATATAGAGGTGGATGTAGTGTTTTAGCCAGGCGTGCGTAGTATTGAAGTTGAAAGCAGGCTCTACAGGATCCCGGAATGGAATGAGCACGGTCTTTTGACGACAGATAGTGGAGGCCACAAGACCTACTTGCAGTATGCGACGCTAAGCCGAAAAATCTTTCCCTTCTCCGCCTTGCACTTGACGCACATTCCCGAGGCAGCCCGTTTCTTTCTCGGCATGAGCAGCTCCTCCTCCACAGCGGTCCCGGCTCCATCTGGTATGTTTGAGCAAGACATTGTATTTATTGCAGGACTAGAAAAGACTCGGAACACGTTGTCGCCTTAAAGCATGCTGTGAAGCAGTAAACGGAACGACATGAAGATGAATCATGTCCGATCGAAGACAAATCTTGACTTTGAAAACAAAGCAGGCGGACATGAAGCTGCTTCACCCCGGACGGAGCTATTTACGGCTGTGACGTCAACACGATCGACGAGATTTCGTGTGGGTTTCAGCGTGAAACTGCAGTTTGGATAGCTATTTGGATGCTCTCGGAATGGTCGGGAACGAGCGGATCGACAAGTAGCGAAGCCACTATGACTGATACCACCACATCTACAAAGACCGCCCACCATTCCGAGAACCAGGACTCCTCGGCCTTTGCCGCCCTCAAGAGCAATGTCTCGTATCTCGCCTATGGTTCCGTCGCCGGCGCAGCGGCCGTTCCGGCAAGCTTCAAGACCCGAACGATCCTCAAGACTACTCGCTATGTGCTCAAATACATCTTTTACCGACTGATACGGTATGCCAAGTATGCGGTGATCGTAAGTTTGGAGCTTGCGACAAACGCTGATCGGTACGGTCAAGCTGAAAGCTGAATACGGCTCGCTCTGTGGTATAGGGTGGTATCGGCGCAGCTCTTGGAGGCTCGCTGTTGGCAAGTGTAGCGTCGGGTGCAGCGTTCTTCGTGGCGCCGTCAGCCCTTATCAGTACCGGCGTTGGAATTGGATGGGCCATTCTCAAGGTGAGTCTGGTCCTGCATCTTGAATACTTGTGTACTCTTCCTCATTATGGTCGTCTCCTCTAGTTTACGTACAACCACAGACCAGCATCCCTGTCCAACATCCAAGCTCAAATATCATCCCTCCTCCACCTCTCACCCAGGGCGACGCAACCCATCGCTGCTAGCAACATCGCATCATCTCCGGTGGGTCCACGGAAATCGTTCTTCGCCTCCGCCTCGCAGCGAGCGGAACAAGGGCACGATGCTCGGATGGACGAGCGCGCCGATCAGGCGAGCATGGAAGATTATGCGGGGAAGAAGTTGGACGGTGCGGGGTCGAGATGACATTTGGCGGGATGATGCTTGTTGATGATAACATTGATGATATCGATGACATAGGGATGCATTTGATGGAGTTTGATGGAGTTTGATAGAGGCGTCTTCGGGTCCGACCGCGAAGGCGCGTCGCATCAAAGTCAGAGGCTCGTGCGCGCAATTCGAACGATCTCTACCGGCAACCTCTTTGAGACCGAGCTATCGTATTGTTCCGAAACTGTCGAAGAGAGACAGGGAACTGCTACAATATCAAAGGGAAGTCAAGGAAAGAAGGGGGAGGTCGGGCTTGAGGAACGTGCCCTTTTGCTGCTCAAAGGGGCGACGGCCGCCTTACAAGTCCCCTTAGTTTCCATCAATGCTGCATCGAAAAAGGAGGAGGTACTGACTTTGATATAAATACGTCAACAAACATACTGCGCTGCCAAACTCTGGCTTCCGGTTGCATCTCCCCAAGCGCTCGTACTTGATATTATTCTCGGTGTCTTGCGTAACTCGACTTCAGCAGGAGCGACTCCCTGCATTTGACCGCTCACTACTACACCCGCGCCAACATCAGCTATGTCAGAGATGGCATTGGGCTTCGAGTCCGCCTTTCAGTTCCACGGACGTCCAAGGGAACAGAGGACGGAAAGACAAGACACCGAAGTCGACACCGTCTGCTTCACTCCGACGCCACTTCGTGTCAACATCCCTCGCACCGGGTTCAAGGCCAGGAACGAAGAGCCCTATTCGCCCAGGCGTTACCCTGTCGTAAGGTCAGTATCTCCTGTATTGAAACCGGCGGCCAAATTGTTATGAGGCTGACTTTTACCTACTCTGCGCAGAAACCACATTCAATGGATTCTGGGGATTCTTCTAGCCATGTGCGCTTTCACGATTCTTCACATTTCGAAAGGTATGCCTTCCTTCCCCCGTGCGAAAAGTTTGCAGGTCCTCACGTCGGACAACTCCCACACAGGTCTTCTCCTCAGTTCGACATTTGACTTTGAGCAGTTGCTCGACAATTACTGGAAACTGGAACCGCTCGGAAACGCCATCCAACAATTGAGCTGGCTGTTGAGTGTCACATCGCTGTGGCTACTCTTGTCAAATCTCGAAGGTATGCTCTGCGCTCTCGTAGCCAACGGCACCTGCTTCTTTAGCATGGTCGCAGTCGAATGGATCTGTGCCTCGTCGCTCGCCGGTGTCTGGCTCGTCTCGCTTATACACCACGGTCAACAGCTTCAGTCCTTCTGGTCAGCGCCCAGCGTTGATTCTCGTGTGGAAATGCTGGTCGGATTCGCGGCCTACTTTTCCGTATGCATCACGGGCTTGCTCTTCCTCAACGCCGCATGGACATTTCAAGCTGCTTGCATGACCACGTTGAATCGCGACGTTGGGATCGCCGATGTAGTCTTCAGTAATGTCAACGAGCTCGGCGATCTCGGAGTCGGCGGTGAATTGCAAATCGTGGATATGTGGGAAGATATGGAAGAGGGACGGGTCATGCCACTACCTGAAAAGTCGTCTGCTCTACCTTAGCACGGACGGAGGTCCGGTGTTGGGCAGCACGACCTCACGGGTGTTGGTTCAAGGTGATCCGTTGTAATCATCGTAGAATGCAGATCATGTATCACTCGACGTTTTGCAAGGACCATGCAACGTACTTTTTACAATCGCTCGATAGCGCATTCGACCGGTTGCGTCAGCGCACAGTGAGCGATTCGTTTTGCTCAAGTCGCTTGCATCCTGCCTGCATGATAGCGCAGCCATCAGCATAGCTACCGACGGGGGCCATAAATGACCCACCTCTAATTCGAACAGGTAATCATCCTTGACAAAAGGGTATAGCTCCCGTACCGACTCGGCTAAGTGATATAGGTAGTCCTATGTGGGAGAAGATCGTCAGTATGGCAAATACTAACGGACAATGATAAGGCTTGTGTCACGTACTCGATTCGGTCCGGAGGGGCCTTCGCAAGACAGTATTCGGCTTGCGAGTTGGTCAAGCGGTTCATATCCCACTGGAGGAGCAAGCTTGGCTTCAGAATATTACCTTTGTTCTTTCAGGGAAAAGACGCACCAAAAGCAGGGTTGTCTAAACGGCCGATCCAGATGGTGGCCTACGTCGCATGACTCTGTTCAATGGTTTCTCGCCCAGGTTACCGCCCAGCGAGTACATACCGAAGGGACCACAAGCGTTTCCTCTCCGTCAGATGATACCCCATACACCGGTACTTCATGTGATGTATACCCATTTTGCTCCCGAATCTCTGGTGAGGAGGATAGCCTAAGTGTAGCGCCCTCATGCAAGGAAGCTTGACGTACCTAAGGAGTTTCGTACTTCGTCTTCTCTTTCAGGGTCTATACGATAGACCACTCCCCAAACATAGTCTTCGGCAGAGCCATGTGGCGTCTGCCGGATCAATGGTCAAATGCTCAGTCTCGTCTCGAAGGTCAAGACTCGTTTTTAAGAACACTCACATTCCCCGAAATCTTGTGCCAGTCGTCTGCCTCAATCACCGTCACTACGCGCCCAGGTCTCTCAGGCACTCCCCGGTGATCAATAGAAGACTGGGCAAACCTGCGGAGAACGCCTTTAACATATCCCTTCTTTCTTTCAACAGCATGAGGTCTATTGCAGGAAGGGTGAGCGGTAAGCGGTAGGCGGCAACTAGAATGACGCACGGGGGTTTCCAGATCAGTGAGCCGTAGCCAAAGACCCAGTACATAGTGAGCCGTTGTTCGGGTTAGTTGCGTAGAAGAGAGTGCTTGCAACTGTCCAGCCAGCGGATTCATAGCCTGTTTCTTCGACCAAGATCTTCCAGATGCTCGATTCTGAATGACGAACCGGATGGACTTGCCTGCTTGTTTACTTTGTGGTCAGTATGCACGTCTTTTCCCTGTTCATCAGATTATTATAGGCTACCGGAATTCGTCATCCTTGCCGTACTACCTTGTAGCACTTCGAGAGTATCGCGGGTATCGCCCGTTTCAAGGAGGATTGTGCAGTTGCCAGTCATCAGCCTCCTCGTTATTATACCACATCTAACAGTACCTTCTTCCAGAATGTTGACCAAGACCACCACCCGAACGCTCAACAACTCCATCCGAGTCGCTACATTCTCCAAGATGGCTGCTGCACGAGCTCAACACACCCTTCCTGAACTCCCTTACGCTTACGATGTGAGTCCTGCACAATATTTCCATTGATCATCGCTGACCTCCTTTGGCCAGGCGTTGGAGCCCAGCATCTCCAAGGAAATCATGACCTTGCACCACACCAAGCACCACCAGACCTATGTCAACGGCCTCAACACCGCCCAGGAATCCCTTGGCAAGCTCCAGTCTCAAGAAGCTACTCCTGAGACCGTCAAAGCCGCCATTGCTCTTCAGCCTGCGTTGAAGTTCAACGGAGGTGGTCATATTAACCACTCGCTCTTCTGGAAGAACTTGGCTCCCCACAAGTCGGAGCAGACCAAGCTTCCGGCCGGTAGCAAGTTTGCTCAGGCGGTCGAGAGGGACTTTGGAAGCTTGGAAAACTTGAAGAAGGACGTCAACGCAAAGACTGCCGCTGTTCAGGGTTCCGGTTGGGGATGGCTCGTAAGTTGGATGTGGGGTTCTACGTGTAACACCGACTGAAAACCATGTTCGCTGCTCCAAAGGGATACAACAAGACCACTCAGAAATTGGAAGTCGTTACTACCGCCAACCAAGACCCTTTGCTCTGTGAGCAATCCTTGCTTCCGCGTATCGGTACGAAGACTAACGCGGACTCGTCTCGAACAGCTCACATCCCCATCATCGGCATTGACATCTGGGTAAGTCCCGGCAACCAGAGTGCTTATTTAAACAGAATTGACTGACCGCTTTGCCTTCTTTAGGAACATGCGTAAGTAATCTGATGTGGAACAAGCTCGAGCGACTTGTCGGCGTCGCTGATGTTGCTCCTCGACCTGTCTCTTTTAGTTTTTACTTGCAGTACAAGAACGTAAGTAGTATTCATTCAGCGTGAGAGCGTGTTCAGCGCTGATGAAACGTATCATTGGCCCGTTGATATAGGTCAAGCCTGATGTAAGCCTCTGCGTTATCGACTAACGGTATTCGAGCTCATCATTCTATCATGCAGTACTTGAATGCCATCTGGGATGTTATCAACTTTGAGGAGGCCGCCAAGCGATACGAGGTAAGTCACAAAGTGCATAGACCCACGAGATGTCGGCCTAGCTCATATACAACTTGGTCGTCTTCGGTGGCAGGCTGTGCTCTAGGTTTATGGTCAGTGCGCGAAACATAGAATAAAGTGAAGACGACTATCGTCAGAAGGGACAAAGTACCTATTATCAATCGTCATTCTCCCGTTCGCGATGATTCACTTCCACTTGAGCCGAGAGGATCCTCATACTGTCCGGAATCAAAGATGATCATTTAATCCCCGCTGACCGCAACGTCACAGCGGGAGGAAGCAATTGCTTCCTCACCTCTCTTTCAGGGATTACGCGCCAATAGCTACGAGCGTAGGTTCTTTGTAGGGCTGACTTCCCTCATTGAGTTGAATCCAATGCGGTGATCTGGAAGTGAAACTCGTAGACCAGTTCCGCTTCCAGATGACTTGCAGCGCGGCGCGTACGTCCGTGTCTGAAGAATTGCATAGGACCCTGCACGTCTAGCATTTGCTGTTCGACCGACAGCTCAGTTGGGAGAGCGATTTCCTCGTCTACGTGAATTTTCGTCTGGGCATCAGCACGCTCTCTATTCGTTCCATGGCATCAGCAGGCCTAGCAGCTCATCAGAATCTAGCAAGAGTGCAGGAGTGAGGAGGAAATATACCAAGTCTAGCAGATCTAGATGCATTACTTTGATTCTGTGCCAAACGCGTTCTTCGATCACTCGAAAAAGTAAACAAGGAACAACCACCACCTATTCATACAGTTTAATCAATATCTATTCTTTCTTCTGCGTTTCATCGGTCCCTGCCACAGCTAACAAAGGAAACCCCGTGTGCAAGCTTTGAGACCGAAGATCTCAATGTCGACGGCAACAATGCATCCGTCGTCTTCCAACCTGGGCAAAACGTCTGGAGTGCCAAACCCCCTTTCCAACAACCACTCTGATGGATACGGCAGATATCGGGGACCAGGATCATCGGCTGCAGCAATTTCCTCCTCTGCTCTCAACAAGTCACAGGTAGATACAACAATAACCGACCTTCGCCGACCTCGACCGGAAAGGGAGGTTATACAGCCTACGTCGAACGCTGTCCAAGCAATGCAGCCCACTGGAATGGGTTCGAATGGCAACATGGCGGCCCCGCCTGTCGATACGAGGGAGAAGACAAAGGCGCAGATAATGCGAGAGTGGAGACAGAGCCAGGGTGAGCTGATCTTCAAGGCGATAATCCGGATGGTCGCTAATAAACTAGCTGCACAAAGGTCAAATGCCGAGGGACACGGATCTGCTGCTACGAGACATGCTCTATCTATTGCAAGGAATTGACGGCAAATACGCTCGCTTCAGCAAAAAGTCTCGATTCGAGAAACAGGAACAGCTGAATCCGTATCTCGTGGACAAGCCTATACCGAGACCTGGGATGCGAGATGACAAGGGGAAGGGAAAGGAAGTAGAGGTCTTAGCGGATGATGAGGAGATTCGCGGGATTGACTTTGTGGACCCGGAGGAGCAGGTGAGAAAATAATGCAGGGACCATCAACCAGGTGGCTTCCGATTGACATGTGCCATCTACCTTAGCCACATTACGTCTCCCCTGCGTTACAGATGATTATCGTGCAGCTAGCAGAGCTGGGGGTACTATACAGGAGAGTGTTCAACTATATCCAGAGCAAGCAAGACCCATCGGTGCAGGAACCGTTGCAAGAAGCAAGCATGACGGAACAGGCAAGCTGCATCTCTATTACTGTTGCCGCCCGTTCCATCCTTAACGTCTCCTTTACTGCAGAGTCTCTGTCACTTCCTTGAAAAGGAACTAGCGAATTATTTGCAACTGCTGGCAACACTGGAAGGGGAAATGCATAAAGACTCCGCCATCATGCCTGGCGATGAGAGCCATGACACTGTAGAAGAACCATCACGGCCGATCTCGACTTTGGTCGTTCAGCAAGTTCCGACGCAAAGTTCGGGAATGACGTTTCAGAAACTGGCGCTATGGGCGGACGAGTTCATCTTGAAGGTCCGGCTGATGAGCAGTGTCGTCGCAGAGGCAAAGAGTCAGTCCGGCCCGTCTTCCATTCCCTTGCAGTCTGGGCTAATTCGCCGATGCAGAGAGTCGCGGAGGGGCCCTGATCTCCGCCATCTATGTCTTTACATCACATGGCGATCCGTTTACTCGGGATTTTTCCAATCGTATCCTTGACGAGGTTAGTTGTCGGAAAGCGCATCCGTTGTCGATAGTATTCTCAACAGCGAACGTGGTGTCATATACCCGAATCCTCACACAGGTCTCTAAGCCATTTTTCTCGTCGCTGCATCGATGGATATCCTCTGGGGTCCTCCACGACCCTTTCAACGAATTCTTCGTGCAAGTGAATCCGGAAACGGCGGGTCAGCATTTCGGCCGGGCGGCGTTGCGCGATGATATGGGATTTGGGTACCGAGGAGACGTTACAAGCAGGAATGACATCGCTTACACGTTGTGGGAGAAGAGATATATCTTCCGGAAAGATATGTTACCAACCTTTTTGAATGAAGACTTTGGCAAGAAGGTCAGTTTGAGCTGCTGTAGTTTCGGAGTATGCGCTGACCTCTACATACGCTCAATGTCGCCCCCCGTGATCAAATGAAGATTTTCTCCACTGGCAAAAGTATTAACTTTATCCGTTATGGATGCAGGGATAGCGGCTGGGAAGCGACCGAAACGCAATTGGCTGAAGTGAGAAAAGGTAAGCTTGACACACTGGGATCCCATGGGTCCCTGCTTATGGTTTATTGTCGATTGCTTTTCAGTCTTGACCCACAACGATATCGCGGGGCTAGAATCCACAATAGACTTGACCTACAAGATTGCCAGCAAACGTCTCATAGACATTTTCTTTGACCAGTATCACCTAATGGATCACCTACAGGCCATCAAGCGGTATATCCTGTTGAGTGCAGGAGATTTCGCCGAACTGCTACACCGCAATCTAAGGTACGTCAATCTCTAAAGTTCACAACGAGGAGTAATTGATTATTGCCGTGACATAGTCCAAGGTTGGATCGTCCTGCATCAAAGCTCCTGCGCCATCACTTGACAACGGATATCGAAACAGCTATTCAAGAAAGCAATGCTCGGTTCGAGTCGCCGGAGATCTTACAGCGTCTCGATGCACGTCTGCAAACGGCAAAACCAACGGATTCCGGATGGGATTGTTTTGCTTTGGAATACAAGGTGGAAGCCCCCATCAATGCTGTACTGGACGACAAAGCTCTGGCGTCTTACGACCAGCTTTTCAATCATCTGTGGAGATTGCGACGCGTGTCGACCAAGTTGCAAAGCAATTGGCTCACGCATACTTTCGCAATTCGAAGGTTCAAGCATTTAAAAGGTAAGCGTCGAACCGAAATGGACAGCAGCGTGAACTCATAAGCGTGACTTTTGGCATTTTGTAGACTTTGTGAAAGTATGGCATCAGTGCAATTTGACTCAAGCGCAGATGGTACACTTCATGAGCGAGTTACAAGCATTCTGCCACCTAGAAGGCATCGCCGTGCCTTGGTCGGAATTCGTCAAATTCACTGAAAAAAGAAATGGGGATCTTGATGAGCTTATCGCTGCTCATCGTTCGTACCTGAAGGCTGTTAGCAGCAAGGTACTTCTGCGAAGCAAGAGTCGCGAAGAGGTAATGCCAGGATCACTAGCGCGGATGTGGCTGCCATTGACGTCGGTCTCTTTCGCATGATCTTCAGGAAGCTCTCTACGACGTAATCGAAACAGCGTTGAACAAAATTATGAGTTTTGCTGAGATGAGCGTAAGTGGAAAACGTAAGTGGTGAGAATGTTGATTGCTGAATTTGTAATGTGGCGCAGAATCAACTGTATCAGCTAACAGTGAGGGAGTCGGCAAGACTGGACAACAAGAAGATGGCGGAGCGAGTAAGCGGCATACTTTTCCTCTGCATTCGTTGTGGTACTGACACACGTAATCCAGGGCATCATACCGGCGAGCAGCAGCGACAATGCCGACCAGATAAAACAGGAACGAGAACTGCTAGAAAGAAGACTGAAAAGGTGCGGGGATGACTTCAAGTCGACATTGCAAGAGCTGGTCTATGGTTTGGGAACGCACTCGAATTCCGAGGTCAAGTTCTTAGGCCTGAGGCTGTCTTTCAACGACGTCTACAACATGCGAAAGGTGAAAACAAAACCGACGACGAAGGCGGAAGCACGAGGGCTGAATGGTCGGTAACAAGCCAAAACTAGTTGTAACAGGAACTTGTGACAGGAATACAAATCATAATATAGTACAAAAGACAAATCCACGCATGTGCTGCTCTATCAACCGCGACGGGACCCCTTCTTCTTATTCGTGAGTGATACCCTGGAATTGGGGTTTTTCTGTTTGGTTGCCTTGGACAAGGGAACGTAACTGAACGGATCGGCTTGTCCGGATCGCTTGACATCACCTCCGGCACGCTAAGAACGGAAGAGGGGTGAGCTCAACCAGATGAGTGACGGATAGGAAGACCACAACATACCTTGGAGCGGAACTCGCCACCGAGCTTCTCGACTTCCTTCTTTGCCTTCTTCTTCTTGGAAGGCTCCTCAGCCATGATGTCCTGCAACACGTCAGTATCATTCTCCTCCTCCAGGGCTCGACCCCGTTTGGTGTTCTTGTTGAACTTGAGACGTCCCTTGTCATCTCGGCGCATACCGTCTACTGAGGTCATAGCTGTCTGATACGCAGAACCAGCGACGGCATCGCCAGCCGAAGGCTTTTGCTGTTGTTCCGCTTCCGATTCCGATTCGTCGATGACCATGCGGCCTGTATCATCATCAACCTTGAACGCGGCAGCATCTTGTCCAGGTCGGCGGCGCTTCTTGGCCGAAGGGTCGGAAGCTAGGACAAGGTGGTGATTCAGCAGTAGAATTGTAGCATGTGTAACTTGGCAACTTACTGGTAATCTTCCCAGCAATCGAACGGTCCAGAAGATCCATCGGAGCATCCTCGTCTTCGCGCAAATAAGCAGTATTCTGCTTGTCTCGTCGGGCACCCTTGACATTCTTGGCATTTGCTTTCGTTTTAGCAGGTGCTTCATCGTCACTCTCCTCCTCGCTCGCGCTGCCGTACAATGCGTCTTCGAACGCTGAGCCTGTAGTCTGTTTGCGGGCCTGTTCCTGAGGCAAGAAGGAGAGAATTTAAGCGCGACGACACTGGGAATAAGCCAGGTCCAACCTACCTCGTCTCCCTCGCCATCGGCTCCAGCGGACTTTGCAGCCTTCTGCCTCTTTGCCCTATCCTTCTTCTTCTTGATGTGTTCCAGCACCTTTTTCTCGTTACCGTTCCCTGCGCATTTGTAGACATCATCGTATCCATACTTTCGGATCATACGCTCGAAGATGTGGACAGTCTTGAGCTTGAAGTGATTCTTGTGATCGTGAACCCAGTTCAACAAAGCAGGGACGAGACGCTTCAAGTGGGTACGGGTGAGGTCCGCTGGAAGCGAAACGACCGCGACCTTGACGAAGCCCAGGGCCGACTTTACGATCTCTCGGTTCTTGGCTTCCAGGAAGACCACGACCGTCTCCACGAGGTCATCCATCGTTTGGCGTGAGATATGATCTGGACCATACAAGAATTAGCTCTGTAGGTACCGGGTCGAGGTATGCGAGACTCACCCTGAAATTCAAAGATCAATCTCGACAGCGCAGTGATAGTGGCACTGATCATGTGTGGGGTCGTGCCGACCATACCAGCAGCCACAATTTTGATGTACTCTTCGATGCTAGCGGTGACTGTGGTAGATTGATCAGTCTCCTGGTTAGCTACCGCCTAGAGAAGTCAGACATACCGTCCTTGGCAGGTTGCATCTCTGCATCTTCCTCCGCTAAGCCACCAGCGGCCTTGTCGGCGTTTCCTTCGCCATTCGAGCCTGCCATGAGGCGTTGGGAGATAGTACCTCCCTCGGCCATCTTGTTGCCCAATGCAACGAGCAAGTCATAAGCCGCATTCCGGGCTTTTTCGCTGACTTCCTTGGTGCCGAGGACGGCCTCAGTAACAAGGACTAAGACTACGTGGAGACGATCCTGCGGCAACTTTGGCACAAGCGCGGTGAGGAGAAGCATTCGATCCTAGATACCTAAGAGATTAGCAAATTTGCGGGAAATCGCGCTGGCGGCCTAATGGACTTACACGTTGAGCTCCAACGCCAACATTGGCACTCAAATCGGCCAGCTTGTTAATAAATTGATCGACAGCCTCGCCCTCAAGAGCAGCCGCAGCCTTTTCGCTCTCGATCAACTTTGTCAAGATTCGATAACACTTTTTCTGGATGGCGGCATCGGTGTTCTCGATCAGGTTTCCCGTCGAGGCGGCATTGAACAAGGAGACGGCAGTGGAAGCGGGGAGATGGGGTATAAGAATAATCAAGAGGTCGAGCATGGTATGCGAAACGGGTGGCAACGAGGGATCCGGCTGCTTCGAAGGCGACGTCAAGGCCGTCGCGAGCATGCCCGTGACCTTGTTGTACGTGTCCGTGACATCCTGAAACAATGACCGGTGGACGGGTTAGGTCCTTTGTTTCCGTACAGCCTCATGCATGAAACGGGCTCACCTGTTCCGTCATGATGCTCAACCACTGACCAATCACATCACCCACCATTCCCCTCTGCTCCCGCACGACCGAGCCAAAGACGTTGAACAGAACGGCGAGCATTTCTCCGGCAAGGCCCTTGAGGTAAGTCAAGCTCTGCGCGGCATCCTGTTGGTCGACTCCGAAACTAGCCAAGAGTTCCTCGGATGTGGCGCCCGACCGGGAAAGGGTTTGCAGCGAGGTCACGACCGTGCTAAGCGCTCGAAGAATAGCGGGGCGGAGAAGTGCTTGCGTGTATAGTAATTGCGACAAGAGTCCAGCGAATTGTGCGGTAAAGCCCTAAACGAGGCGATCAGCACTGGGGGTTGTCGCGCGCTCCACCGCCCACGGGCCACCCACCTCTCGAAGATCCCGAGCGAGATCCAAAAAGCCAGGCAGGCAATCCCAAATCTGACCGATCAACACTTCCCAAACTTTCGCCTCGGCCGCACGTCCACCCTCGACCGCCTTGATCTTTCGGTCGAACAAGCGCTGGGACAAGGGGACGAGCGTGTTGACAAAGTAGGCGACGGAATCGTTGGTGATTCGTTCTCGCATGATCGGCAAGAGGTGTGCTCGACCCGGCTGAGGAGGTTTACCGGAACTAGTCGGGAAGGGTCACAAGTCGAGTCAGCATGCATGTCGCGCCAAGGCGCCACCGCACAACCTACGCATCAGGCTCAATGTTGAGCGGCAACGATTCCAAGACGGCCTCGACGCCAATAACTTCAAACGCCATGCCAATCACGTCGTCGACTTTTTCCTTGTGCTCAAAGCTCGGCTGGGACCTCAAGTCGGCAATCTCAACGATCAAGTCCTTGATGAGGACGTAGGCGGCCGAGTCACGCTTGGATCGTGTAGTAACAACGGTCGCTGCGTCCTCTGACGATGCACGGTACCGGAGTCGACTGATGAGGGCGGTGAGGAGTGGCAAGAGGTATTGCAGCAGCAAGGGCTGCGTCGTCATTGCCTTTTCGAGTTGACTGATGATCTTTGTCAGCAAGGGAGGCTTCATTTTCTGGCGTTTCGAATCAAGACTTCCTCCTTGTCGCTTGTATTCCGTCGCACGGTCAATCATGTCATCCGAGATACAGTACTTGATCAACCCTTGAGATCCGAGACCTTGAACGGCCTGTCGCCGGGCTTCAGGTGCGGTCGCGGGTGCGACCAAGATCGAGGACCAGAGCGTTGTCCATGCTTTGGCGAAAAACTCGTTGGAAGACAAGAAAGAGTCTTGCCTGGCGAGCTTGATCATTCCGGACGAGAGGGCGGTAATGTACTCAATCTGATCTTGTGGTGCCGACGAGTGGGGCGGGGACGCGATGAGTGCGTTGAGGATGACGGGAAGGTTGGGGAGTTGACTCGGGATGGTGAGGGGTGTGTCGGCGTCTTTAGCGGGAGGCGGGGAGAGCAGAAGGGCGAGGAGCGAGTAGATTTGCGGTGTGAGATGAGGCAAAGGCGGGAGGGAGAGCAGGAGGGTGCACAAGTCTGCGAGGTGCTGCGGAACGGGAGACACGATATTCGTCAGTGGGAGGTAGCGAACGAGGTAAAACCGAAACACACCTCTTCACCCCAGACATTAACCCAACCTCTCAGCCCCTGAATCACCCAAATCGCCCGTTTGCCCTCCATATCCTCGGACCCCTGCATCATGGCCCCCTTGCCAGTGACACCGGCAAATTTCACCTTTTTCCCCTGGGCCTGCGATGTCCCGCCCTTGACCTCGTCATGGAGCACGCTGGCCACCCATTCCCGCGCGCGAGAGAGGTAAGGATGGTCCCCGGCGATAAGCTTTGGCGGGACGGGGGTCGACAATGTCCGCCTGACACCCTCTTGTGCCAAATGTCGAACTTTGGGTCTTGAATCGAGGTTGAGTTCGAGCAAGTGATTCCACGCTCGTTTGAGCAAAGGGGAGCCATTGAGTCCCGCTGCTGGGGTGGCGGTGAGGACGACGGTGACGACGGAGATCAGGGATCGGAGTGCGGGTGGGTGGGCGAGTGATTTGTCAAACAGCGCTACGAGGAGGGGAACGAGCGCCGCTTGCTGGTTAACGATGACCTGACGCGGAGTCTCTGGCGCAACGGCTGCCAAGAGGTACAAGGCCGCGGGGACCAAGCCGCCATCGGAAAAGTCAGTGGCATCCTTGGCGCCTGGTGCACAGGCGCGGGCGAGACAGCCGACGAGCGACGCAAAGTACGCTGTCGGGGAGAAAGGCGGCCCTTGGTCCGTGGGCAGGGCGGTGGCGAGGGTGTCCTCTACGGCGGTGAGAAGCTGTGCGGGCTTTGCCTGGTGGGGAAGCTTGCTCGCGGTGAGGCGGCGGATGTTGGCGAGCGCGGTGGCAAAGTCGGGGGCTTCCATCGTGATCGACGGGGATGATTCCTGAAACACGGCGGTCCTGCTTCCTCCCTCCGTCCCTCTCTTGACCTCGTCTCCAAAATTCCCTCCTGAGGGCGGATGCAAGTGGTATGGGGCCAATCGGGCGGCGGCCGGGGCGCGGGTGCGGATGCAAGGGCGGCAGGTATATCTTGCCCTTATTCCCATATATCCACAGTCAGATGCCCATTAACGGTACTCCGCTCAAGGGTAAACTATATATGGGTTGACAGGACGTGGCCCCTCTTGTGGTGGTGCACAAAGTACCATCCGGATCACAGAACATGGAATCACAACAAACAGCAGATCAACAAGTACAACTCTACGTGATACATGTACAAGTCTCGACGACGATGAATACAACAGTCATAATATCGTTCCGTCAACGAGCACCCACCGCTTTCCATCTCGCAAGGCCCCACCGTCCGGTCCTTAAAACTGCCCAGGCCCACCTCGCAAAATATGCTCCGCCATCGGACTAACACTTCGCTTCGTCTTCCCCCCGACCTGCTGCGGCGCTCCCCCTGCGTCAGAGCCACGTCGGCCCCTCGCCCCGCCTCCGCTGCTACCCGTCGTTCCTCCTCCTGGTCGAAGCAACCCAGAGGACGATTTCGCCGTAGGAGGGGATGAAGAGCCGCCATTGCGAGGAGTCGTCGTCGTCGTCGTCGAGTCGGCCACAGTCGGGGCAAGTGAGACCTGCTGTACCCTGACGGAAACATGATCCCCTGTTCGCTGTTCACGACCTGTACTGCCAAGCTTGACTTTCATTCCGGCTCCTGGTTCTTCTCGCGGGATCGTAGGTACTGCCGTTTGAGGAGATCCAAGTCCGGGTGCACGACGGACGAGGATGGATGCCGATGGACCAGAGTCCCGGTCGGTGGGGAATCGTCGCGCGGCATCAGCTGGGGTCGGAAGACCACCACCACCACCACCCTGTTGCTGCTGCTGCTGCTGCTGCTGTGCCGACGGAGTCACTTCCTTCCTACTCGACATGAATCCGCTCCATCCGAAACTAATCTTGCGAGGTCGAGCGGTCCCGTCTTCTTGCGCTCCTGTAGAAGGGAGACCCGACAGGTCATCTTGGTTCCACCCGTTCCCTGTTGCGCTGCCTACGACAGCCGAACTCGCTCGCCGGGGCTGCACGCCGTCCCCTCCGCCGCCGCCGCCGCCGCCTACGCCTGCTGAAACCCTGTTCCCGAGGTTGATGGCCGACATACCCGGAACGAGATCATGTTCGTGTTCATCATGCGCTTCGAGTAGAACGGCACCGCTGAACGGATTGGCGTAGAACGAGGGAGACGGACCTGCAACTTTGCCCGGCGCAGCGCCGGATGTAAGAGCTGAAGAGGTGCCGCCCGTCGTCGCCTGGGACGGAGCGAGGGTGTTGAAGTAGTTGGCCGACGAGGTGATATCCATCTGCGAATGATCGACCGAGTTGTCTGTTGCGGGAGGCATGGCCACGGGAGATGTCGCAGCCGGAGATTTCCCAAAGTTTGGCTATCCAGAGGGGAGCCATCAGGAAAGGAGGTTTTTACGCATCAAAGCACGCGGCATCGACTCACTCTTGACCCAGCTCCCAAACTCAACCTTCGGAGAATACCTTGACCCCTCGCATCCTTATCACCAACACCCATCGCTCCCCCCGTCGTCGGACTCATCAACGGTGGCGCCCCTTGACCGACCTTGATCTGTTTCCCATTGGAAATACTCCTTGCCAACCCGGAACCCACCAAGAAACCCGACCCGAACCCGGCTGTGCTTCCGGACGCATTCAAGTTCATGCTCGTGGCTGTTGGAGGAGACGTGCCGAGTGCTGCGGCGGCGGCGATGGTTGTTCCTCCCGTCGGGGGAGGAGAAAACGGACTGAACAAGGACGACGACGAGAGGGACTGAGAGCCGCGACGGCCGTTGTTGTTGTGGTTGGTGGTGTTGTTGGTGTTACTGCTGCTGACGGGCAGATTGCCGGGGACGGTGATGGGGGAGACCATCACGATGCGACGTCCAAGGGGGAGTAAGGATATAGCTCGACAGCACCAAGGAAGGAACACGTGGTGATGAGCTCCCTATTGTCTACCTCCCTCCCTCCCCAGACTGGACGGGACGCTAGTGCGGGGTACGGTTATAGCTGGTAGCGCATGCGCGGTTTGCTTCCGTTGATGAGCATCACCCGTCCTTTCTTCGACTTGCTTGATCCAGCTATCGTCGTATCTACACCGCGTGTCCGGTACTCGGATAGCGCCATCCGACGCCCTCAACTTGCGACGGATCGACGATGTATCCCCCACAGTCACCACGGGCCGCTATATCTTAACATGCAACAAGTCCCGGCTCAGTACGCCCAAGTCTTGGAAAGCCTATTCAAAGAACTAGAGGATGTCGCCAAAAGGTCATCAAAGTCAGGTCAGTCGGTATGTATACACGCAGCTTGTCCAACCGCTGATGGCTGCCCGTGCGCAAAGATGCCGATACTGTCCTCCTGAAGCTACACCACGTTTTTGGCACCATGCTCGTTTCCGCGCTTCAACTCGTAGATAAAGGTTCAGGTGGGCATTCCTCTCGGGTAAGGAGCGCGATAAACGAAATTATGAAACTAATCATTGTCGGACGATCTAGTCGTCAAGATTGCTTTACCCGGCGAAAGGCTCATCTACCAAGCAAGTCCCAGAGTCGACGCTCGACAACTACCCTCCTAGCTGATCCGCCACATGCAGGTGTCGAGTACCACCGGGTTACCTTATACCGTCCATCCTGAAGTTCTGTCAGCAGGCACGCCCTATTGCCCCTGCATCGCGTTCTCCCAATCAGTTCTCGTGGCCTCCGAGCAACTAATGGTAACGTCACCTCCAAAGGGAATACCCTGTTGCGATACCTGCTGAGCGGGTTTCCCTGTCAAAAGTGCAAGCATATTCTGGCGGCTCGGCTTGCGATCGCTTTGGGCAAGACGAGAAACACACGAGTGACCGCTGATGCTGTGGCGTAGCTGTTGCGGTGACGCGGCGGGGTTTCTCGAACTGAAGACTGGTGGACAAAAGACAGTGTATTGGCTCGGGGATCTATCACGGACGGGCAGATGGTATAGATTGCCGGCGACGGATGTTATCATAGCTCCACGCAAGTCACGCCCACTCGCGCTTTTATATACGGCAATCATGAACTTGTTGGAAGACGAGATCTCTCACCTATCACTTTGCACAAGCGCGAAAAGTCGCGCCCCAACCCGAGCGATCAGTCTGCGAGCGTTTCGTCCGAGTCATGGATGAGCTTCCAGTCCGGTTTCGTGGCCACCAATCTTCATGCCCTGGTGATCAGACAGATCGAGCAGTCCACTCCCGTCCCACGCTTATCCCCTCTCCCGACCGCTGTATGCTTGCTCGCGCGTCTCCATTATCATCCGTCCGAGCTCGCTTTCAACCCTGGAAACACCAACCCACTACACTCGCTCCTGCTGCTGCTGCTGTTGCAAAACTTTTATCCTTCCGTCGTACAATGGTCGTCAACGTTCCCAGCACGCCTCCCCATCGCTTCCCCGCGCCCGAGGATTGGCCGGCGGCAAAGGTTAGGCAGACGTTTATCGAGTACTTTACGAAACAGCAAGGTCTCGAACACACTTTTTGGCCGTCGAGCAGCGTCATTCCTTACGATGATCCCACATTGCTCTTCGCCAATGCTGTCTGTATTCCTCGCTCAGAAGTGGACGACTTTCACCTGCTGACTCCTTGGCCGCTCACCAGGGTATGAACCAGTACAAGCCGTTGTTCTTGGGAACTGCCGATCCCAATACCTCGTTGAGTAAGCTCAAGCGAGCCGTGAATTCCCAGAAATGTATCCGTGCAGGTGGAAAGCACAACGATCTCGATGATGTCGGAAAGGACAGCTACCACCACACCTTTTTCGAAATGCTGGGTAACTGGTCATTCGGGGACTATTTCAAGCGGGAGGCTATTACCATGTCGTGGGATCTCTTGACCCGAGTGTATGGACTGCCGAAAGACAGGCTGTACGTGACGTACTTTGAAGGTGATGCCGCACAGGGACTCGAGCCTGATTTGGAGGCCAAGTAAGTCCCTTGTCTGTTCCTGTGTCTCTCGGCTTCTCTGACGTCTGAGAATTATCGCAGGGAAATCTGGAAGTCGGTCGGTGTTGCCGAGGATCACATCTTGCCCGGAAACGCAAAGGATAACTTTTGGGGTAGGTCCCTTGGGGTCTTTGATTCTCGTACGGTACTGACATCTGGATCCTCTCCAGAAATGGGAGCTGTCGGCCCTTGTGGCCCCTGCAGTGAAGTCCACTACGACAGAATAGGTGGGCGAAACGCTGCGCATCTCGTCAACATGGACGACCCCAATGTCCTTGAAATCTGGAACAATGTCTTTATGGCTTACAACAGAGAACAGGATTCATCCTTGCGCACTTTGCCTGCCCAGCACATTGACACGGGAATGGGCTTTGAACGATTGGTGTCTTGTCTTCAGGACAAGTCCAGTAACTACGATACCGATGTCTTCACCCCCTTGTTTGACAAGATCCAGGAGATGACGGGGGGTCGGCCTTATGGCGGCAAGCTTGGTGCTGAGGATGTCGATGGGATCGATACCGCCTACCGAGTTTTGGCAGATCACGTAAGTCTGCTCGCAGCAATCAGCGGGATGTCGCCTAACCCCCTCCTTGTCACACAGGTCCGAACGCTCACTTTTGCAATCTCCGACGGCGGTGTTCCGTCGAACAATGGTCGAGGCTACGTCTTGCGACGCATCCTGCGTCGAGGCGCGCGATACGCCAGCAGCAAGTTTGGCGTGAAGATTGGTAGCTTTTTCTCGACTTTGGCACCTACCTTGATCAAGGAACTGGTGAGTCACGCCTTCCAGCTTCTTCATTTGCACCGCTGATTATTTCCTCTGCGTAGGGTCCCTTCTTCCCCGAACTCCACAGCCGAACCGCCGATCTCAAGGAGATCTTGGACGAAGAGGAAGAGTCATTCGCACGGACCTTGTACCGAGGTGAAGCACTATTCGACAAATACGCAGCCAAGGCTCAAGCAGAGGGCAAGAAGACATTGAACGGTATCGATGTCTGGCGGTTGTACGACACCTTTGGTTTCCCCGGCGATCTTACTCGAATCATGGCCGAGGAACGAGGACTTGGCGTCGATGAGGAGGCCTTTGAAAAGGCCAAGCAGGAGAGTTATGAAATCAGCAAGGCCGGTGGAAAGAACAAGGGCAAGGAAACGGTCAAGCTTGATGTTCATGACTTGGGTGCCTTGGAGCAGAACGCCGACGTGCCAAAGACCAATGATGATGCCAAGTTCCGTAAGTCTGCGTCCACCGCGATCCCTCGTCGTTGTCCTTGCTGAAAGCGTCAACCGCATGACAGTGCTCGGCAATACCACCAGCAACGTCAAGGCCATCTATCAAAAATCCAAGTTTGTCGAAAACTCGTCGGAACTGGAAGTTGGAAGCGCGTTTGGTCTCCTGCTCGACCAAACCAACTTTTATGCCGAATCCGGTGGCCAGGAGAACGACACTGGGTCCATCGCCATAGATGGCGAAGCAGACTTTGAGGTTACTGATGTGCAGGTATACAACGGCTACGTGCTGCATATTGGCCAGTTAAGGGAAGGTCAGCTCAAGGTCGGTGACGAAGTCACATGTACCTACGACGAAGTGCGTACTTTCCCTTTATCCGCGTCACCCATTATTTATGGGATTGCTTCCTCAGGACCGACGACGACCTCTGCGAAACAACCACACGGCGACGCACATCCTCAACTTTGCCCTCCGAGAAGTTCTCGGTGATCATATTGATCAAAAGGGTTCCCTCGTCGCCCCCACAAAGTTGCGATTCGACTTTACTCACAAATCGGGCATCAGCATACCAGAGATGCAAAAGATTGAGGACATTTCGAACGAATGGGTCAAGAAGGGCGTCAAGGTGTACTCCAAGGAGGTTGATCTAGAGACTGCCAAGAAGATCCCCGGGTTGAGAGCTGTGTAAGTTAGAGCCGGCACCCTTTTTTGTTTCCACTTTGTCTCACGCCCGATGTCATATTAGTTTCGGAGAGACCTACCCCAATCCTGTGAGATGCGTTACCCTCGAATTCAGCATGGACGAAATCCTCTCCGACATCGAGAGCCCGAAATGGCGTTCGACAAGCGTCGAGTTCTGTGGTGGAACGTGAGTGCCTCCGCACCGTGCGGTCACCCGAGAATTGAAATTGATTTGAAACGTCTTTGTATATAGGCACGTTGCAAAGACTGATGAAATCAAGGACTTTGTCGTAATTGAAGAGGGTTCGATTGCCAAGGGAATTCGACGAATCGTGGCTGTCACCAGCACCGAGGCACACGAGGTCTCTCGAATTGCGACGGAATTCACAAAGCGATTGGACTGGATTGAGACACTTGAGGGCAAAGACAAGGAGACTGCGCTCAAACAGTATTTGACCGTGAGTACTGGGAACAGCCTGGAGAGCCAGATTGTGAAAAGCTCATCTCGAATACTTTGTGGGCATGGGTAGGAAGTGGTCCAGCGGGAGATGTCGGTCGTCAAAAAGGCCGCTCTCAAAGACCGAGCCAGTGCTCTGCAGGCGGCTTATGTCGCTGAAGTCAAGGCAGCAGCAGCAGCAGAAGGCAAAAAGGTATGCTCATCTTAGAATTTCACAACTTAGAATTTCACAACGATGGCACGCTTATATCCCTCTATCCAGGTGACCGAACAAATCGCCAAATACTTTGCCGAGAACCCGAACGCAACCGTGTTTGCAGGCAACTTTGACGTGCAAGGCGACCGTACCATCATGAAGGCCGCGATTGACTATGGAAACAAGAACTCCAAAGCCATCTATATTTTCAGCGTCGACACCGCCAAGGGCCAGGTCGCCCATCAGAATTACGTGCCCAAGGAGCTCGTGAAGAGCAAGAAGTTGGACGCCAAGACTTGGTTGGGAGAGGTCTCAAAGCTCGTTGGCGGCAAGGTAAGATGGATATCCGAAGTCGCCCTGGACAGATGCTCACAATGTCCTGTCTCTGGTATCGCAGGGAGGTGGCAAGGACGACAGCGCAATGGGATCTGGTAACAATGTTGACAAGGTCGACGAAGCTATCCAGCGGGCGCTCGACTTTTACAGTGAAAAGGTCGGGGATGATGGTGTGGCAGCTATCAGCCAGGGCGTCGAAAAGTTGTAGGGTTTGGTTACATCTTGACTGCAAGTCGTAGCTCCGCCGGGTGCGAGGACCGAGACTGCGATCACAATGCATGGCATGTATACCAACACAGCTTGGCCCTGCCGTTCTTCGTCTGGCTCGAGATTCGTCTTGCAGCATCTGGGCCGCCGTCATTCTTGTGAGGTCTGGAAACAGGCTAGGATTCGATCTTCCGATGTCTTTCAGCCACAGCATTGCCACATTCTGGCCAACTCCGTTTCATCCATATATATACAACGTCCTCACACATATGCTTGCCGGTCACTGGACGTAATTCCGTGAATTCGACCTAAGACTTGTGCTCGGGGATTAGAACAGCTCGGAACCTCACGTCGCCGGAGATCATGCTGTGCAGGAAAAAGTGGATGAGTAAAAGGCCATGTCCAGAAAGGAAGGCCCACTTACTGCTCGTACGCCTTGTCGGCGTCCATCAAGCTAAATGTTTCGACTTGACATTCAACGCCTTGCTCCTGCGCAAACGCGACAGTCTCTTCGCTGTCCTTGGCAGTTCCACTAGGCCAACCTCGAATCGAAAGCCGCTTCTGGATCATGGCGACCGAATTCGCGATCGTCAACGGACCTTCCGGAACTGTGAACCAGACGTTGAATCGACAAGGAGGTGAGCTCGCGAACATGCGCAACGCGACTGTAAGACATACCGGCCAACAGGAGAAGAATACCATTCACGGCGAGGCCGTCGATCAGGCTGGACGACGGATCAGATCAGTCAGATTAGCTGATCGCTCTTCTGCACAGCTGATTCAGGCACTTACGAGGTAATGACGTCCGGGTTGGGCGCGGTACAGATGATCAACTCAGCACCTCCAAACTTCTCTTGGAGTTGTCCAGTCTGGCAAAGCCGCACAAACGGGTAAGCATGTCGCCCTATATCTCGCGATAATGAAAACGCACAACATCCTTTCCAGAGAGATAGTGATGTGCTCCCAACTTCATCGCAAGATCCTTCTTCGAGTCGCTCTGGGAAAGAGCGACGACGTTGTATCCCGACTTGGCGGCGAACTGGATCGCGAGATGTCCCAAGCCACCGATACCTGAGCGCAAAGACGAGTAAAAGGTCAGATGGGCTGAATTTCCACTATACGAGTGATCAGGACGTACCGCTAACAGCGACTGTGCTTCCGGGCTTGACTACTCCGACGAGGCATCATGAGCTTGGCCGAGATCAGCGCACCTGAGACTGATACTTACTGCCCATGTTTCTCATGCCGTTGAAGACAGTCACACCGGCACAGAGAAGCGGTGCCGTCTTGGCGACATCGGCCTCGACCGGGATATGAGCGAGCGCAGTAGCGTCTAGAGTGGCATACTCTGCGTAACCGCCATCGGTCAAGATACCTATTCCGAGCGCCGCGACTTGTAAGTTCCCTAGCTGTTCACTAAGGAAAGTTTTTCGCGCAACTTGCCGTTGATGCCTTCATTGGCACAAGTGACAAAGTCTCCAGATCGACAAGAGTTGCAAGATCCGTCGTGACCTCCGTGCCATCCACCTTTTACCCAAGAACAGACCGAATATTCAGTATCTGGGCGAATGACCCTGGTTCTCCCGGGAGCTGAAGCGGGTATGATACTGACTACCAACTGAGGGGGTGTGGCCTATTAGCATTGCTCGCTTGCGATCAAAGCAAGCGCAAAGTACTCACCTCGGTCGCCGACCTTGAACTCGGACACACCTGCGATTCATGAGCAGTTAGCGTCGCTTCCCCCTTCATTTCCACCCAGCAGTACCTTCTCCAACTGCCGAAATTTCAGCCACAATCTCATGTCCTGGCACACGTCCCGAGTCGCCCAAAACCGGCATGATCTCGTTCTTGACGATGCTGTCAGAGTGACAAACACCACATGCCAGCACCTTGACGAGAACCTTGCCGGCTCCGGGCTCCTTCATCTCGACATCTCGGAACTCGAAAGGCTTTCCGGCCGTGGTCTGGAATGCGGCCTTGTATGTTTTGGGAAGGTTGGCGATGGAAGACATGTCGGTGGGAGCGATAGTGGTAGAGCGACGGGCGGACAGACTCAGCCCGTTCAGCCCACTCCAAGTATATTAATCAGATAAGCTTCGTGAATGCTGACTTACAGCCAGAATGACGTACTGTACAGCTCACGTGGACACACAAGTGGAGGCTTGCTAATGCTCCCGTTGACCTATTTATCGACATTGAATGTCACTACCAGCATGAAGCGAGCGCTCTCAAGTTGGGCAGACCGTTTTTACCGGGTCGGGATGAGACTCAATCGTATCGCCGCGCGACTCCCGCAACCGGTCTCACCTCATCTCGCTAGATTGATCGGTGTATTGGGTAAGTCTGCGCGAACAAGCTCTGAGCTTTACCTCTGTCGAGTAATCGACGGTCTACTCACTTCCTATTCTTGTGCGCAGAAAAGAGCGGAGTCGTCAAGGGCACTGATCAGATTATTTTCACCCCAAGAGCGGATCTCCTGCATCTCGCATCGGAAGTGGTCAACGATAACTCAGCCTCTGATCCATCATTCACTTCGTGGGATCTCAATACCGCCTATGACGACTTGTACGAATACTGCCTCCTTGTTGAATCCGCGCCTGGCGTAAGGGGAGACGAGCTTCTCCATTTCGAGGAAGACAAAGCTCGAGATCTACATTGGGATGGAACGGGTCTGGAAGGGTTAGATGAGGTGTTGCATGGGTTTGATGGAAGGGGGATCGTCGAGATGACGGGCAAGACGGGAGTGGGGAAAACGGTAAGCCTCCCACCGATGTTGCATGTATCAGGCGAGACGGCACAAAGCTGATGTTTCCCGAGTAGCTCCTGTCGCTAAATATAGTACTTCGTCACCTCTCGCTCGATCCTTCGGCGACTTGCACCTGGATCGACACGCAAGCTAGCTTCTCCCCCGTCCGCGCCCAACAAGTTCTCCGAGCGCTATCTGTTAGCGTAGGTAGTGGTCGGATGCCATCGTCATCTTTCTTGAAGAGCTGATAACGAAATTTGCAAATGGAAAGGATACGGATAGCGTTCTGGATCGACTGAGTATCGTTGATTGCTTTGATGTCGATGTCTTGCGCTCGGTTCTGCGAGACGTTGATGCCTCTCTTTCCTATGCAAGTGATCCCATCGTCGCTTCCATAGTGATACTTGGAGCTGATCCTGAGCTTCTGCGCGTTCAGGCATCTCTAGTAAACCGATCAATCGATACGGCGGAAGGCGGAGGAATGATGGTTGCCGATGACGGGACAGTACCTCTGGGACGAGTCGGAATCATCGTCATCGACTCGTTGACAAACATTCTGGCGCCGATGCTGACGGGAGCTCAGGGTACGTTACTCTTGCTTTTAGGGTCCCGTTCATGTCTGACGTTCCCCGAATATACCAGGTCAAGCAGAGATCCACGCGCTGATGGAAGGGATGCAGGACATGGTCCGGAAATACGATCTTTTGACTCTTGTGCGAGCATTCTTTTTCTCGAAGTGACTCACGTCGGCACATCTCCTGACCGGGAAACGGGCTTTTATTCTCGAAGATCACCCAAACTCCTGTGTCATCCCTTCCCACCTTTCTGTCCTCTGCATTCTCCACGACGACCATCAAGCCACCACTCGGCACCTCGTTCACCTACCTTGCGGATATTAGCCTTCTCATCCAGAAAAGCACTGACGTGTTTGTCATGGATGCCTACGAGCGGAAGATGATGACGACGGATACGCGCGTAAAGCGGTCTCATGAGACGATGCAACGCGGTGTAGAGGATGGCTTAGAGCAGGAAAGTAGAGTGGTTGTTGAGGTTATCAAGAATCGTACAGGAGTGAGTACGGCGGGGGAAATGGCGACTACAGAATTGGAACTTGACCGCTCTTGTTGATGTCAGCCATCAGCCACGTGGGTCATGTTCCATACGGTATGTTGGAGTCGAGCACTCTTCCTGTATTGCGGCTTTGATAGTTTGACTCCTCGATTCCAGGACGGGATCCGACTCCATGACGTGAAAGCGACGTAGGGATTCTAGATATCGGTCGGTATCTGCTGCAGTGACCGATATTCAGAATTGAAGGCAAGTGTCGGCGTCTTCGGGGCGCATCTCCATACGCCTTGTTCTTTGTTCACGGCTTGACGGCAGGCCTCGGCGGGATGTATAAGAATACAAGACGGGGAAGGTTCTGGTTACATATGGTCTAATTGCTTGTCGGGACGGACGATGGTCGATGAGTCATGTGAGACATCAGCAGCGCTTCGGTTTGGATCTATCGCTTTTGTGGGTTCGATTTTCCTGTATCTTGCCAACTGGTCCCTTCTCACAGCTGAAGGAGGATCTTCGGTTTATGAGCACCCACGACCAGTAATCGCGAGGGCTTTCCCCAACCCACCGCTAAGCCACACGATCCCAGCATGCAGACGACAAGCTGATATTTCGAAATGCATCCGCCTCGGGATAGCGCAAACCATCAGCGATATTGAAGCTGATAGCACAGAAGCGTGATCGGCTGACCCCGGGGGATGCTCTGCTATCGCAAACCTAGTCAAAGGAGCCTTTGGTCATTCACTTTTATGGCCTTTTCGAAGCAACGTCTTCGCCCAAGTTTCTTGGCTTTTACAGTAGCTCAGCAGCTGCTCATATCGTCGAGATCCCTGGTCTACATCGTCAGCAGTCTGCCATCGGTTTGCTTTGACCAGTAAGCCTTCACAGGTTCTGATTACCGTGTCAATTACGTGTTCAATCCGGCCTGGATGCCTTGATTGTCACAGGTGAATCCTGCATACCAGTCCACGGTCGCGGAAATCATGACGGATAAACATAGCCATTCAGCATTCGATTCCGTCGATGGAGCACACCGCGAGGGAGAAGCCACCACACCGCAAGGATCCGATGTCGGTCTTGGTGAAATCTTGAACGTCAAGACCCCTTTAGAAGTCGAGACAGAGTACGAAACCTCATCGCTCGCCTGCTCCGAGTTTCTCGAAGGCTCATGGGCGACTGTCAGTTCGGAAGACGTCGCTGCGGGTCGAGTTGACGATCTAGTTTCTTCCGAGGACGAAGCCGAAAGGGACAGTTTGAGTGAATTTTCGCCTCGTCATACCGCTTCCGCCATACACAGCGAGTCGGAGCTTGATGCGTTCTCGGATTCACCGTACGACAGTGACGATGCTCGACCTATGAACAACAGGACATACGAGTACGTTACCGACCAGTCTTGGACAGATCCCGACAAGAGTACGCCTTCGAATAGCACGCTCAGTACCGTTCAGGGAAGCTTTTCCCTAGGTTTAGCGACTGCTAGGACTCCTGCTCACAGTCGATCGTCAACGTTGACCAAAGCGCGCCTCACCCAGCATTCACGACACCAGCTGAACGAAGCTCAAGCTCAATCCATGGTCCCGAGAGACCTCGGAGATTCTCAAGTGGAGCTGGTGTTCCCTCGTATTCCGGGAGATTTCGGAACCTCTTCTGTTGACACCATCACTTCGGCTACTCCCTTGTTGGCTTTCGACGAGGGGAAGTCTGACACGTTGCCTAATGCAGATTCGAAACAGCATAATTTTCGTGCCTCCGCCAGTCAGCAACTACCGGAAGACGACTATATCTTTCTTGCCAATTCATCTACCGGATTCGGTTCGCGATCCCGTACCGATAGCCTTGAAACCTCCGGAACAGCAGCCACAACTCATCATGCCTTTCCTGCCCACTCTGCCGACGGTCGACGAAGTGAGAAGCGGCAAAGGATCAACCTCGTCAGCGACGGATTCCATCAGTGGAGAAAGCTTGCACTCGATCCCCAGCACCAAGGTTTCACAAACGACGAGGACGTCAACGAGTACGGAAAGGAGCAGAACGCCCAGCAGGAACAGTTCACTCAGCGCCTCATCGGACAGATCCCTAAGCGCCTCGTCGATATTGACTCGGACGGATACGAGCGACTAAGTCTTGCTGGATCCTCTATGGATTCGCCGTCAGCTCCTCTTGACACAGTGCAGATGGAATCAACTGAAACTTCGTCTACCTTGGAACCGAGGTCAGTCGGCGCTCGTACGAAATGCCCCGTCAACCAATCTTGGCTGGACGCACTTTCAAAGGCTCGCTCTGATGGACTCATCATGATCGAAGACCCACAAGCAAACTCGACCGAACATGCGCTTTCCGTCAGCATGGTATCTTTGCGGAGCCGCCGGAACTTGCGTTTCGACGCGATGCCGTCAGGGCAAAGAAGTCAGGACAATGACTCCCTGGAAACTGCTCTCCCGAACATCTTGGCAGTGTCCTCAGTAATGCCCAGGAGCACTTCACGTTCGACTGATTCCCGTCGGGTCGGTCACGTCAGGAGAATGTCTGTAATTACTCTTATTCCTTCATGTGACGATGGCGCTGATTCCGTCGTCGCATCTATAACAGTGTCACCATGGTCGCTCTGCCGCTGCTCGTTATGTTTGCAATCTCGCGACTCTCACCAGTGTCTCGGAACACACTTCTCTCCTCGGACAACGATGACCACAATTCCGAAGCCGCTGCTAGTAATACCCGACCGATGAATGCCTATGCTGGATACGACGCATATGCCGGTGAACCCCCACACGGATGCCTACCATTGTGCAATGCAGATATATCCGTCGATTCGCCTTTGTCAGAGACGTCGTCCTTACAGTCTTTGGACGGCTTCGCTGAAGCATTGACAACGGCGGTTACTCCTGCGGTACATTTGGAATATTCAACAAAGAATTGCCTCGCCTCGAGTATTGGAGCATCGTGCGAACAAACCGTGACCCCGTCTACTACGAGCGCTGTGACTTCCGAAACATCAACACTGGTCTTCGATCTCTCTTCTCGGACCAGCACCGACAATCAGGAGGAAGAAGGCGCTGTGACAGCAGGCTGCAAATCTGAACCAGCCTATTCCGAAGTCGTTTCCGGGGAACCGCTTAGCCTCCCCGCCTGGAACCGGATTGAAAGTCAAATAGCCTTCTCAATTCTTCCTGCTGCCGATGCCTCTTGGATTCAACGCTTCTTTGAATACAGCTTGGCGTCGACGACTGCGATGGATCGTTATTTTCGAACAACGTACGAGAATCTGCTGAAGTCAGTCGCGAGATTCCGAAGCCCAGGATCGAAGTCGTCACCCATTCGCAACAGTGGTCGACGAATCTTCACGGGACAAGCGGCGAGCCTCTTCGAAGAAACGGATGCTCTGAAGAAGCGAATCAGATTGGAAATGTCCGATTTGATGGACACTGCGGATCATCACCTCCACGACTTGGCGCTCGAAATCGACAAAGCGATAAAGGTCAGCCGAAAGAAACTGACCCTCGCGCTCAAAGAGACGGCAGTTGCTGTCGAAAAGCATATACGCGTCGATCTACCCCTTCCCGCCTTTGTCGCCAGAGATCCGGACCGAAATCGCACCCAGTCTACCGTCTCCACCTGGGCAGAGAAGTTCTGGCAGACGCTTCATCATGTGAGTTTTCCCTTCCTTGAATGAGTTGCAGGAGATGCGATTATTGACGTATATACGGTCCCAGGCCACTGTGACGCTCGTTATTTAGCTGCAAGCCAGTATTCTTTCCGCCTGTCTCTGCAACCTCATCCTCGTCGGCGGACGGGTACTTCGAAAGGTTGAATTCCCCCGTACTTTGGGTTTCTGTATCTCAGTATGTCTTCCTCGCCTGTATCGGTTGTCGTGTGTTTCGCTTCTTCTGTATTACGGTCATTGTTCTCAGTTTTCCCGTTGTACTTCTCTACGTGTGGCCAAGAGTCGCCCACAGCTTTTCGTTGTATGTCCGTTGTATCGAGATTTCACCCCCTTCCCACTTCTTCCGTTCGTTTCTTTTCTTCCTATCGTTCGTTCGAACATTAATTCATGGTGTTCCTGTAAAGTATTTGCCAAGGTAAGCGGATAATGCTAGCAGGAAGCGCCATATCCATACAAGACTTACCGCCCATGAACCTCTGGCCCTATTCACGTAGGGAAAAGATGAATAGATCCCATAGAGTGATTTCAAGACTTCAGAAAGACATACCGCTTCCCTCTGCTCTCGCCAATCCCTCTTGAAGGCAGCCAAGCCGATCAGAATGCCAGCCACGAAGACTATAATCATAACGGGCAGGAAGTTAAGTGACATGGCCTCGGAGCCACAGAGAAATGAAAAACGCACACATCGCAGAATTGAAAAGCCATATGAAGCCTGCCCACGCAACGCAGGTCCAGTTAATTCCGCAATCCCTCGAAGCAGCCAGACAATCCTTACCCCATACGCGTGAACCAAAAAAGCCAATCATCTCCCCAAACTCTGAAGCATCGCTACTATTCAGTTTCCGGGCGATGGTGTCTGTCAAAATGCAGGAGATGCGGCAGCTCAGTAGCAATCAAAGTGGCAGGACTGATATTCGAAGTTGAGTCACCATCGATAATATCCCACATCGCATAGAAGCAGCTCATGACCCCGATGAACAGGACGAGGAACCGCAGTGGCACAGAGTCGCCGACAAGCCAGCAGATCTAGCAACCAAGGAGTTTAGGGACTCTCCGAGGGAAGACAAGTCGGTGACCTTTCAGGAGATTTGCACCCACCACCAGTAACGCTACGAAGAAGGCGATTGTAAGGTATGCGATCCACGATCTATTCCGTATTGAAAGTCAGTTGTCAGTCAACCTTCAGCGTCGTGATACGGTACAGGCTGACTTACTTTCTAGCCCACCAGAGGGTGATGAGAAAGCCAAATGCCAGACCGCATGTGGCGCTTTAGCACCGTCGGGGAAAACACAGAGTCAGCTGGAGAAGCCCAGTCCAGATTGCGCTCCAGGCTTACACTTTACTCGCATTGATGTCAAACCCCTTTCAGATCCGTACCAAAAGACCGGCCCCGCGCGTTCAGACCAGATTGTTCTAGATATTCTAATCCAACTTACACAGGCGATCAAGACTGAACCGATGAGACTACTTCCCAAGTATCCCGCTGGTAGGGTGATCTATCGCAGAAAGAGAAGCACAAACATGACGCTTCCTGATACTGCGTGCGAAACAACACCGAGGTGGTGGAGGACAACGTACGGCCGGTACCCCGCCTCTCATTCGTGTGGCACCACCTTCATCGGGATCGAGTTGGATAGATTCCACCACAGCGCAAGTAAGTACCTGCCAGAGCGACATCATGATCAGCGGCAGAGAAATTGCTTGGTTCGAAAGCGAGACGTACTCCGGCAATGGCGTGTGACCTGTTCCCCCGTATGGATGGGTATCAGGACACGTCAGACAGGAAGATGTGCGCGATAGAGCCCATTTAACGGCGTACGATTCGTGCATTCCAACAACCTTATGGAGGGTACAGACCTGGAGTTAGCACCTTCAGAGATCATGGGGCTACATCACCATAGTCCCGATGTTCGGCATGCTTACAAGGAGCTTGAAAGGGTAAATGATACGGTTCAGATAGGGCGCTAGATAAGGGAAAAGAATCGACTCGTCAGCCTAGTTTTGAAAAGGTGCAGGAGTGAACGTTTTCGGGAATTACGTACCATGCCTTTCGGAGCCAAGGGCATACGAATCAATGAATGCAAGCGAGGTGCCATACTGTTAGTCAATCCGGCAGCTTCTGCAGTCCCGAACTGGAGGTGTCTGACGCACCACTGGGATTCACGCAGGACGTAAGAGTGCGAGGAATTTCGCATTGAGATAAGAGCACAGCACAGTTCCGGAAAGAGCGCTTACAACTATGTTGCAGCGAAAGCAGGGGGTATGGCAAAGGGATCAACGTTAAGCCACTGAGTACGACGCGGACATTTGGGATGTCAAGCACGTACGAATCGCAATAACCACGATATAGACACTGCGTGGAGGCCATCTTGCCGCGTTAGTTTTCAGAGATCCATGATAGGTCGGATGGAACGTACGCTGCCACGATAAGTGTGACTCTAGCGGGCGAAGGCGCAATCATTCAGCCTCCTGCATGTCGATCCTAGGATGACAGTTCCCTCAGCATGAACATCCACTCACCGCTGCGTCCCGTTAGGCCTCAAAACATCCGCAGCATCTTGAGTAACCAGCGTTTGTAGGATTGACTGATGGCTTGTGATGTTGTTATGGACCGAAGGCATCGTCCATTAGCGGGAAGGCGCAGGGCCGGAGTAGTTAGAAAGTTTTTTGCTTGACGGTCTTATTCTCGCACTGACTATGCAACAAATGTAATAAGCAGGCGAGATCAGTTGATGTCTATATAGGAAGCATCGAAGCTGGCATCAACGAGAAAGTGCCTGAACAAATATTCGAAAAACATGGGGCCTTGCAGGCTTCCATCAAGCGATCAAAGGTGACTCCTATATACCATCTTATTCTCCCTCGGCAATAAAGCCTGAAACGCACCGCTCGCTTTGGGCGACGGCGTTGGCATATATTTACACTGTTGGTCAGTCTGAAAATGACACGTAATATGCCTAGTTAGTTGATCGACGCCGGCAGTGCCTCTCAAGTGCAACTGCAACTAACTGCAGCCTTCTGGACCTCGTTTCCTCATCTGATTTCGGTAATCTCACTCCTTCGCAACCTGTGCACAATAGCATAGTCTTAATCGCACGGCCCAGCTTCACTCAAAATGGGAAAACGTGGAGCGGAAGATCAGTTGACCAAGGACGATATCGAGGGCGGTCGTGGAGGACGAGATGATGGTTCGGATGATGTGAGCTCTTGCAACCTAACCTAAGCTCCTCTTCATTGCGCTTACTGATGTGCTCTCGTGGTCCAGGAAGGCAACATGGCCAGAGATGCACCTAAGGAGGTCCTTGAGACGAGAGTGTAAGCGGAATCGGCTTTGCGATTCGTTATGCAGAGTACTGACGGTCGGGCGATGTATATCTTCAGGATTCGCGGGATGCCAAAAAAGAAAGCGGCTGTACGTTTTCTCAATACGCTCGCAACTGAGGAAGAAGCTGATTACCTTTCCGCAGTCCGGAATTCCTGCAGCTACTCCGAAACCCTCTTTCGGATTCGGACAGCAAAGCTCATCAAAACCCGCATCAAGCTTCGGCGCACCAGCTTCTGCTGCTGCCTTTTCTTTCGGTGTTCCTCGGGCAACACAGTCAGATATCGTGCCTGTACCCTCACCAGCGTTCGGTGGCTTTGGATCTTCGGCTCCAGTGACGAAGACGACGGAACCCTCAGCCGGAACATCGAACAAACCTTTCTCTATTTTCAGCTTCGGAGGCGACGCTGCACCTCCCGCGCTTGCGCCTTCTATCAGTACAACAGCACCTGTGACCTCCGATCTCTCCACCTCTACTAGCAAGACCTTGAGCAGCGGTCCGGCGAGTGCCAGCAAGGGGCCGTTTGGTGGATTCAGCTTTGCCAAGGTAGATCCTCCGGCCTCAACTTCGATATTAGCTCCTGCTATGGCAGGGTCAGCATTTGGAGGGTTTGGTAGCTCTTCCGCTTCTCTTTCCGCGTTCGGTGCACCATTAAAAGCCAATGAATCGCACACATCCAGTCTTGTCAATGGCGCCGTCACCAAGACGAAAGAACCGGCATCCAGTCAGCCCGAGCAGCCAAAGGCGGACGAAAAAGAGATCGACTATTTGACCTCGCTTCGGGGATTGAATGAATCCGTCGTTCGAGCCTTGTCAGTCAAGGTACGCGATGAGCCATTCATCGACTTGGCGTCGGCACTGGAGAGCCTCAAGGCAGAGTATAACACCTATCTTGCCGAAATTACAAAAAAGGCGGGGAAGAGCATGGGCGTCGCCGTAACGTCGGGCAAGACAAAGAAACGGGACGCGTCGGCCTTAAACGATTCTGCGAGTGAGGCACCGCCGGCCAAGAAACTCGAGACCGCTGCGAAACCCTCGTTCGCGATGCCTGCCCCGCCATCCGTGCCCAGTACAGGAGGCTTCAAGCTTCCGGCTCCAACGAACTCAACGGCATCTTCGACCTCGAGTGGTTTCAAGCCGTTGCTGCCTGCGTCAGATTCTGCAACAGCTGCGTCAACCATCCCAGCAGTCGGTGGTTTCAAGCTTCCCGCAGCTGCTTCTAGCGATACGCAGAGCACCGGTAACAGCGCCGGCGGGTTCAAGCCGACGTTGCCAGCTTCGGGAAGCGCTGCTGCAAAGCCATCTCCTTTTGCTGGGTTCAGCTTTGGAGCGAGTACCGCTAAGAAGGATGTGGGACCTGCGTCGGCGTCCGCGCCCGTGAAAGCCGTCTCATCGATACCTTCCCCGACTATTGGTCCTGCATCATCCGCTCTATCGGCCACCGCCACAGAAAACAGCACCGGCAAACAGACATCGAGTCGTGCGAGCCAATTCGCACAGGCTGTGATCGATGAGCAGGAAAAAGAAAAGGCGACGGAAAAGGAGGCATCATCCTTATCATTATCATCAACTCCGACGTCGTCTCAGAAACAGTCGAGTATCTTTGCCATCAAGCCGACGGTGAAGGCCGCGATTGGGGAGACGATGGTCGTTCCTTCCCCTCCGTCGAACAGTCGCACTAGTTCCTTCCTTTTCAAAGCCCCGTCGACTCCCTCCTCGGTGGCTTCGTCCACTCCTAGCAAGCTACCAACATTTTCGTTCAGCATGGGAGCAACGGGTTCAACAGCAGCTCCTGCTACACCCGGCACTCCCGGCGGTACACCAGGCGGATTTTCGTTCGCTCCTAAACCTCGAACGACATCTGCAGCATTTGGTTTTGGTTTTGGAAAGACGGAGTCTGCCGACAAGGACGCCGACGGCAAGACTGACGCTCCTTCGACCACTCCTTCAAAGCCTATCGCATCCGGTTTCAGCTTCGGCGCAGACGCACCGCGTGCGCCGACTAGGGAACCCTTCTTTCCGGCTCCTCCAGCAGGAACAACTGCCGTTAAACCCATCTTCAGTTTCGGTCCGACCTCGACATTTGCGCTTCCGAAACCTGCCGATGCAACAGCAGCGAGTTCGGCTGCGAACACGGACAGCGAGGAAGCGCCTGCAGACGCAGGGCCGCAAGCCGATCTCACTGTTGGCGTTGGTGAAGAAGACGAAGAAACGCTATGGCAGGGCAAAGTTTCCGTCGGCAGTTTTGGAAAATTCGGTGCAGATGGTGCAGCACCAACATGGGGTGATTGGAAGGTGTGTATCTTGAGGCTAAACAAGGAAAAGAATCCGGCAAATGGATCACAGCCGATGCGAAGAATTCTTGCTCGAATCGATCCATCGGGCACGATTGTCCAGGTGAGCTTGTCCGAACTCCTTTCGCGAGGAACAAGACTGCTGATCATTGTCCGAATGATCGTGTGTAGAACTTTTCGCTGAGATCACTATCCGACATGTCGCCACTGACAGCGAGTGCATACAGGATGACCGTGGCAGGAGCGGATGGTATCAAGCAGATAGCAATCCGATTTGGCAAAAAGAGAGAAGGCTTCGACCCGGCACCGTTGATGGAGGAGCTCAAGTCCTCGATACAGGCAGAGAGGGACGAGATGGGTTTGCCCGCATTGCCGTCTCTCAAGTAGGGCGCGATCGTACAATGGCTTGAGATATAGCGACAGTTGATCCCAGCTGGATCACCTTGTGTCTTCATTACCTTGCGGCATAGGACAAGCTTATGCATATAATTGTCAGGTCACCGTGGCCACGTTCTCATCGACGAAATCAGAAACGTTCCATCCGTTGGAAGGCTGCTTGACTACTCCTGCTTTCTCGAGTATCCTGTGAAGCACGTTTGATTTTAGTTTCGTCGCTTGGGTAACGAGTAAACCGTCAACGTACTCCAGAGTTTCCAATATGACCTTACTTTCGACCTTGGCAAGGTCATGATACCAAGCCACAGTTGTCAACCATTCCTTGACATCGCTTTCCTGTTGCCCAAATGTTTTGGCCACATAGCCAACATTCTCCGTCTCTCGCTTGTCCTTGGAGTCGAACTCGGTAGTGTATTCACCCAGAGCGGACAAAAAGTCTTTGACTTGCGGTTCGTCGGCGGACGGTGAAGCGGCTAGCATCCAGCACGGCCACGGTGCTGTGGGATATGCGATTAGTTCTTCCCCTTGGTTGGAGCAAAAGGTCTATTTACGTACTGTAGACGGAGCCAATGAATCTGACTTCTCCACTGTCGGTGTAGGGTTTGGTTGTGAACCATTCCCAGAGGAAGACGCTCGCTTGATGGTCAGACTAGAAGGTCAGCATCCTAAAAGCAAGCATTACATGAACCAGGACTAACTTTCTCCGCTGTTCACGGAATCCCTCAGAGGCTTGAAGCTTCCCTTGACTGGAGATTGAAATTGAATTAACACTCATGTGGCGCTTGAGTGCGGCATGGACATTCACCTTCAAAAGACGGTTGATCTTCCTGTTCCCACCCTTGTTGCAGAGACATAACAGATGCCATTACCTGCGATCCACTGGCAATGGTGGATGGAATCAGACTATCCGTTATGAGGCACGATAAACGACTGAGATTCACAACGCACCTTCCCAAACGAGAAATCCCTAGTTTCGTGCCCTTCAGATCGTCAATCTTCTCGTATTTGCTGTCTTTGCCGGTGATTACAGCCCTGAAGTCAAGCGGACATGTGGAATCAGCACATGGTGCGCGGAGCTTGTTGAAATGCCTACCATCTCAGAGGCGTAGAAATATAGCGTCCAACGAGCTTGTAGCTTGTTTGTCCATTTGCCAAGCCAGCGATCAAGCTGTCGGTCAAAGCTGAACCCTTCCCCTCGCCTTAGTGACTGTTCCCCAGAGCAGCAGATGGAGGTTGCATACCGATGCATATGTCGATCTCCCCAGCCTTCAGCTTTGCCTGCATATCACCTGTTCCACCTGGACATTCCACGAGCTGATGTATCATAGTCTGTCAGTGTCGTTCGGCGTTTTGTCAAAATCTTTCGGAACTCACGTCAAAGCCGCCCTTGGCGGCATGAAGCTGCAACAAGGGAGAAAGAAAGTGTTCACGGTGCCAGCCGACTCGAAGGACCATTTTGGTACGTTGCGGTGAGAGGGCTGAAGGTATCGAGAGTCAGTGTTGGATGTAGTCTGACGTGAGGGCGATCTGCACGAAAGAGGATGCTGTTATGCACAGGTCGATCCGCTATTCTGGGTTCTGGCCGGGTCGAGGAACGCGATTCGTCATCGTGACCGGATTCTCGGATTTCGAGGATGGGGACGGTGGATAGGGGTTGGATTTTCACTCAACAAGCTGTTGTACTTCTGCTGTTGCTGCTCTCATCTGCCTAAACAACTGCCTAAGCCAGGTGGTGCTTGTGTGACAGAATTGCCCCAAATCTTTTGGAAGTCAAAACATTCCCTGGCAAACCGTTGAAGTGATCCTTTGCCAGCAACGCCAATCCTCGGGCGACCGCGATGATGTCGTGGAAGTTACAGTGATTCTTGATGGATAGAGCGCTGGCTACTGAGAAGCCGTGTTTGCCTCAACCAGCAAGCGCTAGAGCAAGTCATTAGCCAGATGAATATCGTTGTACCTCGTATCGCGAAAATTCTAAAGCTAACCGTGTACAACCGGAAAATGTTCAGCATAACCTGGCGGATTATCTTTTCGGTCATGCGTACTTTCTCAACACACGATTAGTCGTCTATCTGCAGCTTCCTGAGAAAGAGCATCGCAGCTGGGCCTGTATTTCTCTCCGACAAATACCATTCATAGAGCCGCCGCTTGCATGAACGGGGCATACTCGACTGTCGGCGTTACCGGCAACGACAGTAAACCATCCTGACCATCCCCATTCCGCGTGATCCGCATCTCTGGTCGATTGCGTATCTCCTCTGGCAAGCTCTTTTCCTCCGCAATGGCTACCTTCACAGCTTCGAAGAACGGTGTTTGACCCTTTGCATACCGATCTACGACTGTTTTCCGACCAAACGCCATCTCCGCTACGGTAAGGGTAATATCGCAAGTCAACCCCTCCTGCTCGGCACAACGTGGATCAGGCGGCTTCCGTGTTCACTGATCTCTGTTGATCACGTACCAGTGAAGTGTGCGTTGTACGAAACCGATTCATTCGGTATTCCGAAGTTTTCAACCACAAGGTATCCGAATTGTTCTGGATTGGATCTTATCAGTGATGGCGACGATCATTCGTGAACGAAGAGACACTTACGTAGTACTCGTCCTCATACGGCCAGTCTGGACCACCTTTTTCGGATAGCACGCCATACTCTTCCTTCCACTGCGCTGTCAGGCAGTACTCCAGTGGCAACGACCAAATCGAGCCCACTTCATCCGGACTGGGTGTCAGGGACTCGACGAGTTCCATGTTCGATATCAGATATATCACGGCTTTGTAAAACCAGCGCATCAGCTTTCGCTCGCCTTGGGCCCAACTCGACTTACGGAATACGACAATCTTGTACTTGGACAGGAACGGCTCCAGCTGAGTCACGAAATGCAGGTCTCGGTGATAGCCCATCGGTAAGCCAACTTCTTCGAAGGCCTCTCGGCGCTGAGAAAGGTTCCGTAGATCAGTCCCCCGCCTTGCGCAGACACGTCGTCACAAAGAAGATACTCACCGCTGCAAATTCAGGAGACACATCCGTCGGGTCAACTTTTCCACCAGGAAAGGCCTGTTTCGAGTGAAAATTAACCGACAGCTGTCCGCGGGCACTCATATTTTAAGCCGAGCCGACGAACGGTTTGATTGGGATGAGATCTAGAACAACAGCAACGTAAGAGAACCGTTACCTCGGCGCAAAATACGATAACTGACCTCAACGTCTTGGCCCTAGTTGTGAGCACAACTTGCAATCCTTCCAGCCCGGGCCTCTCAAAGAGTCCTACAAACACCGCTGCCGAACGACTCTTTCCTATGCTGCGGACAACAGGCGTTCATTGTATATTCAGTCAAGCTTGCCGGAATTCGCGTTGTTTCCGTGAGCTTACTCTATATCGACCTCTGCCTGGTGTCGGCGCAGCCTACGGATACACTGTTGACTCTGAGCACTCAGACCCTGGATAACTTCTTCTGTCACTGGATTTCTAAAGTCCATCATCGTTGCTCGAATACCAAATGGTATGCCGTCGAGGTTGTGGTCGTGACGTTTCTTGAGTGGGCGTTATTATACGGGGCAACGCTCGGAAAAAGTCGGACTAGGACACGATATAGGCGATTCCCTTTGGCAGATACGGTACGGCGGCGCTGAGAATGAACGTCTTCCTTTGTCCTGGTATCGCGTGTTCAGGGGTGCGCAGACCGATATCTAGCTTTCCACCCGAGATGTAGGAGTTTATCTTGGCCGAGGTGGGAGTCGTTGTCTCAAAGAGGCGTGACGGAGCGTCGTCGATGTTACATGATAGCGACGAAGATGCCGGACTGCTAGAGCGATAATGAGACAGAATGATTCGGATGCCCTCCACCCGTTCGGCTATCGCTCATTTCCGTGCGCGTCCTGTTGTCGTTCTTCTCATTTTGACACGACATTAGTTTGCCACCTACAGCTACCCCTCAGGTATCTTCAGAACAGGGTTGAATAATCCTCGCAGCGATTCACCCTTGTCATGCTCTAATGCTACAACATCGACAGTCCATGCATGATCCCGGACCGATCGGCGACTCATCCCCGTTATTTCCTAGCTCAACAACTGCTCCACCTGACTCCACACACTCCCCGCATCAATCTGTCCCTCGCTTTGCCCTGCCGCTGACGCCTGCGCTTCTCCGCCCAAAGCCTCCCGAATCTCCTCTTTCGTCATCCACGCGTACTCGGAGTAGGGCGAGGTGTCCGTCAGTGCCGGTGAGCCGGTCAAGATGCGGGATTTGAAGATGAATGTCTTTTTTCCAAGCGCGAGATAGCGGTCAGCGTTTGAGCGTGACAATGTATGAAGGGGAAGGGTATCAGACGTACATGCTCTGACGGTGTCTGGCCTTCTATCAGTCCCACGGGTTTCCTCGTCACTAGCCATGTATCCATTCCTTTCCCAAGCCCATCAGCGAGCGATCTCAAGGCGGCCTGTCGCGGATGAGAGTTTACAAAAAATGAGCATTGCGACCGAAACGAAAAATGGTGGCATCGACGCAAAGACTGACCTCGTGCAACGCTTCCTTTCCCTGTAACCCGCCCATCGGTAATCCCCAGATGCCCGTCTTCTTCTCCTTGACGAGCAAATACAGATCGCCCGCACCGACTCTCTCGATCCTCGTCCTATCATCACCCTCCTGCTCCTCCTCGACGACGGCAGCGGCAGCACGACCATTCAACTCGACCGTCTCCTCAGCTGGTATATCCCCCACATCCACTTTTTTCCCCGCCAGCCGTTCCCCAAAGACACTGCGTTCCCGTTCCCATTGCGCACGCAAGAACCTCCGTTCCGTCAGTGATCCCTTTTTATAGTAGAAATCCACGGGTGCGGGGTTGGAAAGCGCGAGACGGAGACGGGTGGTGTATTCGTAGTAGGCTTTTTCAAAGGGTGTGGGCGTCGGGGTGAGTAGAGGTGCGCGGTGGAGGAGGATGGCGGCGCGGAGTGAGGGAAGGGAGGTAGTGGTTGATGACGAAGGTGATGATTCGGCGGTGGTGGATGCTTGGCGGATGGAATGACGATTCGCGCCTTTACAAGAGGAAAATGTCATGTCAACGCTCCTGACACGGGTAAACAGCGGACGAAGAATTCGGGGTACTCACTGGCATACCTGCCGATTCGTTGTACAGTGTGGCGCTGCATGATTGTATGAAAGGCAGTCGATGTAGTCTACGGTGATAGGCCAACGTTCCCCTAGTCTGACGAGCACAGAACTAGATCAGACGTCTATCCCGGCTCGATCGCTCCTGAGCCAACTTTTACGTGAGACATCGCTCGTCATCGGAATGACGTGGTTTGGCATGGGCAAGGTAAACAGAGTAGTCATTCAATTCATGTTCAGGTACTTTCTTTGACTCTTTTCATTCTGTTTCCTATACTAGCAGCCGTGGGTTCTCGCCTACCACCTCTCTGCCTGCCGCCCGTAGCCATCATGTCCGACATCGAAGGTTTCTTCGAAGATTCCCTGTTCTCGCTGTTTCAACACCGACCAATCGCCTTCTCTACACCAGGTCCCCTGGAGCCGTACATCTACAAGTCCTCCAAGATCCGTTACCTCGACGGCAAAGACGTCCCCTTCCCGGCCTCTTCCCATCAAGACCCTGCACCTATCTCCGAGCGTCAGACAGAAAATCTCGAGATCCCCGTGCATCTTCCCATCGCTCCATCGGCTCTCCATACAATTCTCCAGCTAACACACATCTGGCTCTCGTCGGTATTGATGGCCGACTTGATCGTCTCTGGTGGAATTCAGGTCCACGGAGAACGAACATGCGAGCTCGGAGCGGGAGCAGGCTTGCCGGGGATCGTGAGTGCACGGTCGGGCGCTCAAGCCGTTGTAGGGACGGATTATGCGGTGCCAAGTCGTCGAGAGATGATGGGAGATGCAATAAAGGGGGCGAATATCGTGCAAGATGGGGAAGACGTGCTTGCCGTTCTGAACGGGAATTATCGTCGTTCTTTGCCAGACGAGAAAGCGCAAGGCGCGACATGGCAGGTATTAGGTCATACATGGGGTGAACCTGTCGATTCCATCCTCGCCGCCTGCCCGTCTCACCGCTCACCGAGGGAACAAGGCCCAACCCTTACGGGAGAGGGTAAATTCTCCCTCCTCCTTCTCGCCGACCTATTATGGACCACCTCGGCCCACGCGGCGCTCATCACCTCGATCCTCGACCTGCTCAGCCCCGATCGTGGAAGAGCGCACGTCATCGCGGGCCTACATCAAGGTCGCGGAGCGGTGGAGCGTTTCAAGCGCTCATGGCTGGATCGAACAGCGAAGCGTCGGGGTTGGGTAAAGGAGATGATGGAGGTTCAATGGGGAGATGATGGCTGGGAAGTGTTGCGTGATTTGAGGGGGGATAGGGTGAGAGAGTATGACGAGGCCGAGGATGAGCATGGGACTGTTGTATGGTTTACTATCGGACTAGGAAATGATCGATGACTTGATGAGCCGTAGCGGGGATAATGAGGTAACGGTTGGCGAATCCCGATTCCGGCAACTTCGATTCTCCACCAGGCTTTCAACATGTCCTCGTTGCAGGTGGGTTTGGTATCCGGATGTTCGAGAAATTCCGGGATATCCTTTGCACAAGCAAGAGCACTCAACACTTATGCCATCAACTACCCCTCCCACTCGACCTAGCAGTGACCCAGCCTCATTCACAACTCAATTCGCCACCCATTGCGACCAAAAAGAAGCGCGCATCCCGCCAGCGTGCGAAGGAAGCCGTCTCTACATTAGCGCAGAGAGGGGGTTCGGGCCCTGACGGAATGAATGCTGATCGACTTGTCCGCACAGGACGTCTTGAACATCCTCCCAGGCCTCGGACATACTTTAAAGGTGTGGAACAACACACCAGATACCTGAAACGAGTAGCACCAGGAACAATGGCTGAAAAATCTGAAAAGTGAGTCATGTCAGCATTACGGAAGGAATCCTTGAACCGCCTTGTTCTTGACCGCCGACAACTCGGGATCCTCGAATGCCTGTGATTTACCCATCGAAGACAATACCCGACTTCGAAGATTCTATGGAACGCCAATTCTTGCAGAAGCGGACCAGGAAAGGGGAAAGGCTGGACAGGTTCTGCTCAGCTGCAGAACTTGAGAGACGAAGAAGAGGTTTTGCCAGGAGAAAACGGGATTTGTAGGATGCGAGTGACCGACTCGTGAGATGGCCCAGGGGGAGCTCATCTGGCTGGATGAAGCTCAGTGGGGGAATGCTAGAATAGAGGAAGGTCCGGCAACAGTCGAATCCGTTATTGCGTTACGCCAGTGCCGGCTTCGACAACACCGACAACACAAGTGTCGGAACGACGGAATGCTTGGAACTTTATTGAAAAGATGCACATGACTGACGCTGTTTTCTGCTCTATTCTAGCACCTACGTCGTAAGCATTTGTCCCCCGCCGCGGATAACACCCTCAGACCCAATCCATGAACGCTCATACCGCCCGTTTACCTCTTCTCTATCTACAGCTCCAGACTGCCGGTTTCGACGCTCGATTCCCCGAGTGCAACCAGACCAAGCACTGGTACGCTTCACAACTTTGCCCCGTCTGCCCCCCGAACGTAATGCTAATTCCCACGCCTAATTCACAGCTTCGTTAGTATTTTCCTCCCGCGAGAGCCTGACCGCCGTTCTCGATAATAACCCCTGTTTCTTCTTTTCTGTTCAGCAAAACTACGTCGATTACCACAAGTGCATCAACGCCAAGGGAGAGGACTTTGCCCCTTGCAAGCAGTTCAAGCGAGCTTACCAGAGCTTGTGCCCCAGTAAGTCCATGTTGCTAGTCAAGAGCTGTTATCAGCGGTCATGTAGGCTATGGATCATGGATCATGGAGACTATGGAGGCGATGGGGAAAATGGGAAATGGCATAGGAGAAGAACGTAATCGCTTTGCGACTCGGGTCGTGTGTGGTGCGCATACGAGCGGATCGAAAAGACCTGGTGAAGCGGAAACGAATCAAAGCCTAATGCTAATCTCTTTCATTCTCCGCTGCACGTCTTGTCATTTGCAGACGAATGGGTAAGTCCCCTCTCTTTACTTACACGAAGCATATCTAACCTTTGATCCTCGTCACAGGCCGCCGCTTGGGACGAACAACGAGAAGAGGGCAAGTTCCCCACCTCGCTCAAGCCGTAGACAGTTTGAGAAAGGTCATGGACCATCGGTGTATAACAAGCGTAGCAAATGCGTTCTGAATAATAGCATTGGTACGGATCAGTCTTGGCGAGATTCCCGTTATCTGGTACTTTTGACGAGATTTTCGCGCGGACTATCATTACAAGCCACGCAGAGACAGCAGATGCCAAAATCTATGGAGGATCAGGCCAAACCAAGCACGGCCTGAAGAGACCTTTCACCGTTCTGGCGGCGATTTGGTGGCTGGTTGACGGATGAACATGAGAGAATACCAGGCCGAAATTGGAGAAAAGTATAAAGGACAACTGATCTGTGTTGTTCACTCATTGGTGTCAACTACGTTGTCTTCCGATCGTACCCAAAGGATCTAGGTCCGGTTCGGAACTGTAGCGCGAGGTCGATAGCCAGGGATCCGCTCCATGATCAAGTCGTTGAGGTAAGTCGGCTTGACAAACGTGACCTTTATGTCGAGGCGTGAAAAGAGCGCGACAAGGTCCGGATGAGAATGGAAGTACTTTTTCCATTCCCGATAGCCCTGAGAGGATTCGCCAAGAACGAGATCCTCTTCTCCTTCCGTTCGTGGTTGACTGGCATTGGCGCGATTAGAAGAAGGAGCCGGCGAAGGCGACAAGTTGTCCGGGTCCATGCCGAGAGCTTCAGCGACTTGTCGACGAATCCAGTGATTATTGTCGTGATCTGCAACGTTCGTGTCCTCTTCTTCCACTTGTTCCTCTGGACTCGGGGTGGTGATGGTCAAGATGTGATCCCAAGTGTGAGCCAAAGGCCCTGGCGGTGGAATCCTCGGGATCGGTCCTTCGAGGGGCCATTCGGACGCGATTCGCAAAGCAACGTACATGGAAATCCAAATCTGCTCGATGGTCTCCATATCCGGTTTATCTTCCTCGTCGTAGTTGGCCAAATCCCACGCAAAACGTTCATACAATTGCCCCTCTCGCAACAAATCTGTAAACGAAACCGTAGTGAAAGCCTCTTCAAAGTTGACCGTCTCGATCACGACATGATCCTTTCGCAAAGCGAGTACACGCCACCATCGAGTATAGCAGCTCGCCGAGGCGAGGAAAGTACCGCAAGCTTCGTACGCGGAAAGGACCTGCAAGACGGCTGAAGCGAGAGCGCGAACGGCGACGGCCTCGTCGACTTGTCCTTCGGTTTCAGCCGCATGAATGTAGGCAATGTTCGAAAACCTCTCGACCGCCGGAACGGGGTCCTTTCGCTTGCGTTTGGTTCCTGTTTTTCCCGGCGAAGGAAGAGCATCGGAACGAGACGATGGAGCAGCTGTGTAAGGCCTGTTGGAGGGACTCGGAATATCCGCGACCTGACGAGACGATGAGGCGATTCCATAGGGCCTGCTGGAGGGACCCGGATCTTGCAGATACGTGGGAGCCGTATTGTAAGGCCAATATGGGGGTCCGGGAGGCGCTCTCTTGGGCTTTGGAGGCTTGGCTTGAGACTTTTGGGATTTCCTCTTGGCTCTTCCATTCTCGGAATCATCGTTGACGGAGCCGTTCAGCACCCTTTCGTTGGTAGCGACGATCGCCATACTGGGACGGACAAGGTTCTCGACGAGAGCGCGGCAAGTGACGGGAGAAGGGGAAACGCGGTGCCTTGCAAGTGTCATGGAGGAAGTGTCATACTGTTCCGATTGCGCATTACGGGGGTAGCCTTCCAGTCCTAAAGCTGATACCAACTGCGCAGACGGGGTCAGTGTCACAGTCCTGGACGGGCTCTTGAGTGCACGAAGCCAACCTTTACTCACATCTGACGGGTTCCTCTCATCCATTCGCCATAATCGAGCAGTTCTCGTCACTTGCGTCTGAAACATCGTAACACATCCCTCTGCACAGCAAGCAGAAATATCACTTTCCACCAACGTATCCGGCAGTCTCGTCGCGGGGAAATCCGACGGCCACAAAAGACCACGCAGCTTCTAGTAGCGGATCATGGAGAACAAGGCCAACATGTCGCACAAGAGTTGTTTCCTGGTCTTACTCTCCCATCGTTGATGCATATGATCGAACGCGCCTTGCCATCGGGCGACCCATTTGGCAGACATGTAAGGTGATGCCCAGAGATCGTGAAAGCCGTAACCGTATGTGCCGGGTCGAGGAAGGAAGATGGGGATGTTGGTGAGGTCGAGCTGGGCGGTCGACAGGGCTGCTGCATCGGCGTGGTCGATGGGCAAACGACTTGCTGCTGTTGCTGGTGGAGCCGACATGCTGCAAGACGCACGGAGCGGAAAGGGGATGGCAGCCGACTGTTTGATGCAAGAAGAAGGATGGGGAATGAGTGGCGCGTGTGGTTTCTCCTATTCAGCGCGGGCGCGTCTTTTCAGCGTGGTATTGTTCGTGTTTGCGCTAATGTGTCTTCACGTAAACCGAGAGGTGTCTGAGAGGTTCAAATCATGCATCAAGTGCAAACATCATCTACAGTGCCATACACTAAATGCCCATACTCGACACACCTGACAAGCGAGTCCTCCCACCACTCTTTCTTAATTCTTCTTGCCCCTTCCCTTGCCCTTTGCGGTCTTCTTCTTCTCCCCCTCACCGCCACTGGTCACCTCTCCCCCACTCGTAACGACCTCAACCTGTGGCGTCGCTGCCACCCCAATCTTCTTTCCACCACGCTTCCTCACATCCCCACTCTTCTTCAAGTGCTCAGGAATCCATTCCTCTTCGTATGGTTGCGCGCTGGCAGGGTACCCGCCTTGGCCCTTGCCATCGGTCGCGACGACTACTTTCTCCCCAGTGCCCTGAACGGTTCGCGTGCCTCGGGTGGAAGTTTTGGTGACTGGTTTAGGGAAGTATCGGGCGGAAAGGTTTTGGTAGGCGGTGTATGCGAGACCGGCGAGCGCGGCGGCGAGAATCAGGTACATGAAGAGACTGAGGGAGGCGCAAAAGGGCGTGAGTGACTTGTCCGTAAGGAGAAGAGAGACGCTTGTCCTACAGCTTGATGTCAAAGAGGCTGCTCTGGGGCTCGACGACGGTGACCGTCGAGTTGTAAGCCACCAATCGGTGCATATCGCCCGCAGTATCCTTCAAGTTGGCCCAGATGGTCAATCCAACTTCCTGAGGTCGGAATCTATCGAGACGAGCGGGTGAGTCAAAGGGTCAATCACCTACGGTACTGAGAGCTCTAATCGAGCTGTGATCGACGTACTCGCTGTATACCTGGAAGGGAAGGGTAAAGTTGGACCCAGCCATCAGGGGAACATTATACTTTGCAGCCGTCGTATTCGCAAGCTAAGCACAGCATGATGCAAGTCAGCCGCAAAGTCCAATCACCATCACCGGTGCTAATAAACGCTCACCAAAGCCCAACTCTGTGCCGGATCATGATACGAAGCGGCAGCATTGATGAGGGTAAAGTTGCGGGTACCACCGTTGGCAAGACTGAGCAAGAGCTTGTTTCGTTCTCCATTCACCACTTGGGCTAACGGGTTCTCCGCGGGGAAAGTGACTTGCGCGCCGACATCTGCGAGGGCGTTGTGGTGGAAAATATTGTTCATGATGGGGTCGTTGGATGTGGGGAGTGCTTCAGGAGGCTTTCATGTTCGAGATGAGAGCTTTGGGCTGAATTAGCTGTAGGTGACTCTCGTTCATTGGGCGCACGAGCACATCGCGAGGTTGCCTAGCTAGCGCAACGCGTGGAAGAAGCCGGCCGCCGGTCCGTAGATGCATGCGCATGAGCTGCGGGGCACCAGTTTGCGAACAGACTACTTTTCGATAGTAACAGTAAGGCGTCCAGCTTCCCGCTACCTCCCTCTACCTGCCTCAACCATCAGACTTGGGAACATATCGACATCAGCAGGTCAGTTGGTCGCCGTAAGGAGCCAACGATGGGTTTCCGGAAAGAGAATTCCACCTTCCATAACACCCGTATCGCTTGCAATAGCCAGGGATCCAGAGTGACGATTGCGAATCTCACAGTTGGTCCGGAAGACAAGAAGCGGAGGAGCGGCGTAACGGCAGGCTGCTGTATTGATCTTCGCTCAGTGGCCTATCATCCGGCCACTCGCTGCCATTCCAGAATCTTGATGAGCTCAGGAGGCAGCCTTCCATATATGGTTGTTTCGGAAACCTCAAATCCCATTCGCAGCTCGCCATCGCACTCGTTATCGGCGGCCGAAGCGCGCGGGCCTCCTTTGACCGCACGGGTGGACGTCTGATCTCCGACGAATTGAACAATTGGACGAGCGTGAAATCCCCGGTTCACAACGATATCGATATCGTCTCCAACCGCTCCCTCTCGACATTGACAGTTTCACTCTTCCTGCAGACTACAAACATGGCCGATGCGTCCACCCTCGCCATCCTTCAGACGTTCGTGCTTGGGCCTCTCGCCTACCTGATCGACCTGGCGTCGGCTCCGGTATCCAACTTGTACCCTTTCCCTCTGGCGACGACGCTTCATGCCGCTCGAGTCGGTCTGGCTTATAAAGGACGCGTCAAGGCTTTAGGATTCGATGGGGCAATGAACGCGAGGGGTAGAGGAGTCGAATGGGCAGGTTTCCTCGTCATGGTTTGTCCCCCTCCCGGCCATCTTGAAATATTTGCGGACTGACAAGGCATTTTAAAAGTGCTGGGGCGGATCCTTTATCACCTCGTTTCTGCAACAAACACCTCCTCCGCAACTCCTCTCTCCGCTACCATGGCTCAACTACCTCTCTACCTACCTCTTCATCACCAACCCAGGCATCATCGCCCTCCTTCCGAGTCCCCCGATCCTTGACACCATTCTTCCCATAATCGACGGCCTTACCCGTTCATTCCCAATCTCAGGCGCGGTCCTGTCCACCTCGAACCACGCCAACCCGGCTGTTCGATCGTCACTCATGTTTCAGCTCTTACTTGGAGGACTTTCCGCTTCCGGGGGAGGACTCGCTGCCACGACCCTCAACGTCTTCAACCCAGAATGGCGGATCACCACTCCTCCCATCTTGTTCAGCGGGATCCTCGGCAGTCTCGATTTCTTAGCCGGGTGCGCCGCAGCCGGTATCTTTGGATTCCTGACGGCCTCGCATTCGGCATATGTTCCGTACATCCAGGCCGCTCGGTCACTCGTCGCTGGCAACGAAGCACAGGAGAAACCGACCGCCAGCAGTGCTCTGATGACCGTCCTCGGAGCGCGAAGCGTTGTCGTGCTATTCTTGTCGGTCGTATATGCTTCCAGGGCGTTCGTCTTGCACTGGTACCCGATCATGACGAGGCCGCAGCAGTCGCACGCCGCGGTACAGGAGAAAAATGCGCAAGATGCGAGTAGAATTATTGTACAGGAGAAGAAGAGGGCTTAGGTGGTACGGTCGGGACATGGGTACCGAGGGCCAGGGTCAAGCATGCGACCCCCAGTAGAAAGATAAGATATACATATATAGTAACAATGATACAACGATACAAATCAGTCGGCAACGCTTCTACAGGCATATTCGGGCTTGAAGGTTGAAGGCCATTACAACGGCTGCAGTGGAGGAGCAGGAAGGCGGTGCCCAACCCTTACTGTCCTATTGTTTTTCTCCAGACGACTTGTGATAGCGAGAGACCAGTCTCAAAAAGCCGAGTGTGTTCTCCAAGAGCGCCGCCTATGCCGGTAAGCGCGTTCAAACTGGGATCCCCGTTTGACGTGGTGGGTGCAAAGTAGAAGCCGGCAGCGAGAACGAGGTATGAGAGAACGAGGATACTGCCTCGATGATAATTGCTACGTGCTTCGATATACGTGTAGGTGAGCAGAAAGATGGACAGGATGATTGATATCACGTCCCATCGGGGGAAAATCAAGCTATATCGACGAGTCAGTGTCCGTGAATGGTGCGACCCTGGACGAACATACGTAAAAGTGTCTACCATCTCTCCCATCTTTCCGGGATCGTAGAACGCCGAAAAGGCGACCATGGCTGGGATTTGGAGCAAGCAGACTTGAAGCGCGTATGCAGAACCGATTTCCATACTTTTCGGATTGTGAAAACATAAGCCTCTACCCATGTGCAACGTCGTGCCAACTCACCTTAGGGCAATGTTGCCGCTCAGAGCAAAAGACATTGCGTTCATAAACTCTGTCGTATTGGGGACAAGCGCGAACAAGCTGACGCCGAGGAACTTTTCGTCAATGCCGGATCCTTGCAAGACAACATCTACGACGTCGACCAAAATTTCTGCCAGTGAAAGCAGAGATGTGTGTCAGTAGGTGACTTTTTTCCCATCAGCTGCAACGACCTACCTGCGATGATAGCGTACAGTACGGTACATCCAAGGAGGACGCCGGAACTGACGAATCTGCTCCAGCTCGGACCCTCGTGGCCCCCATGCTCGTCGCTGTTATCGGCAGGACCGACCGCCGCCTGTACAGGCATTCCATCCGGAAGGGTCTGGCCCACCCTTGCTTGTTTCCATTCTCTAGCTATCGCGTTTTCGTGATTTTTGAGTGCATTCACCGTAGCAACAGCGACCGCTCGAGTAAACTCTTCAGTGTTGAATGCTTGCCCGTCTACGCCCGTAGGCAACTGGAGACTTGAAAGGTCATTCAGTTTATCGTGGGATGTTTGAGTTGGCATCCGAGGCGTGCGGTTGAGTGGTGTATGAGACGTGGACAACAGCGATGTGTTCCGCCTGTGTATCGACTGGCCAAGCTCTCTCGGGTGACCAACACGGGATGACTGGCGACTCGGCCGCGCAGGCGACCTGTTCTGTCGATCGCCCCATCCGGTCGTGGCGCGGCGATCGATAGCAGGAGCTGAAGCGGGTACCTGGCCCTGCGGTTTGGCGGAAGTTGGAAGTAGTTGTTGCATAATGGCCTGAGGGGTCAGGCGTTGATACACCGTCGCCCGATGAGCAGGATGCATTCCCCCGGCGGGGACTTCGTCTAGCTTCATCAAAGGTTGAGGGTTCTGCCAAATTTGCGATGCGTGTGTGCGAAGCGAGAACCATAGGCCAATCAAATACGCCTGGGAAGTGGAATCCAGGCTGTCAGCTGAATACGTGAATGTGCACCGAAGTATGCTCACCAAGACGAGGATAATCGCGCACATGTACATCAGCACTTTGACTTGATCCTGGTAAAACGGGTCCTGCGCAGGATTCGGGTGTACATAAAAACAGCGCGCGCAATTCCATGATGAATGATGCCCGTCGACAACCAGGTTGTCATGCACTTCTATCGGTGGAGATTCAGGGCAACCTTCGCATTTCAGCTCAAACTGAAAAGTGCACGATATCAGAGTTGCGACCATTAGTCCTCGAATCAAGCCCAACTTACGGATCCGTATGTTTGATAGAACAAGGTAGGGGTGAGCGTTCCAATGATGGCCATGATCAACATTGTACTTGTCACACCAGCACTCTTGGCATTGAACTTTTGCTCTTTGCGCTTGAACGCCCCCGAGATCATACTCGCGCCTGGCATGAGAAGCACGCCAGCCAAGATACTGCCTACGATGGAACCTTCCACCAGCTTGCCCTTGCCCTGCGTCAGTGCTATTCCGTAGAGCACAATCTCGATAATCGACCCGAATGTTGCGTTGATCACGGCGCCCATCCCAATAGACGATTGTGCCGAGATACTGGCGACTGCCATGCCGATAAAGTAAGATAGCGGAATAACGCTGGCCAATGAAAGGATAAAGATTAAAGCTTGGGAAGCGATAATGGCAAGCACGGGATTGATATGTTCACCCCGATGTTCCGCTCGTTCCACCGCGGGTAACAAGACCAGTCCGTCAAAGATGGTGAAGAAAACGAGAGGAAGCAGGTTCACAAAAATGATGTTGACGCCGCCAACGGTATACTTGTAATATTGAAACCCAATGGCGCGATACGTGCAAAGCAGGACGGTCGAATCCGGCCCGGCTGTAGGAGCGAGTTGGCCGGGCTTCAGTCGTGCTCGCCGAACGACAGGTTGACCTTGCAAGCCTTCTTCCTCCTCTGCATCTGTATCACTATTGCTAGCTTCCCCATTGGTAGCGGCAGCCGACGGTCCAGAGTTGATGACGGCAACCGATAGAGGAGCTGAGCGGAACTTGATTTCCAGCGGCCGAAATGCGAGATACTTGAGCAGGTTCCACATCAATTTAGCCATTGGAATGGTGACGACCATACCCCAGCAAATCAGGCATATGGCGCCGAGCGTAGGAGCGATAAATCCAAGGAATGACACCCAGAAAGCCGCGCCACCCATGAGACGAGAAAGCCATGTCCCTCGCTTGTGTCGGAACGATCCTCCATAAGCTAGATTCCCTCCTGTACCGATAGCACCGTATAGACTTCTTCTCGCCTGCCCGTCGCTAACGCCTCCAAAGGTTACGCCCTGTGCTTGCTCGCGTGCCGACCGGTTTCCTTTGGGTAACAAGGCATCTTGTTCATTGTTACCTGCACGACTTTGAATCGAGGCCGCGGTGCCATTTGCTATGGCATGTTTCTTGACTGTTCTGGACGAATCCATGGACGTGCCAGAGTCCCGTTCGCCGTTGGCCCGGCTTGTCTCTTGATTCCGCGCTTCTTCGTCTTCCAGATCCGTATCCTCATCAGAAGCACTGTCACCTTCTTCTTCTTCGTCGTCGCTGGGCGGTTCTACACCTTTGCCCTCCACGTACTTGCCAAACGGCCACCCAAGATACCAGCCTAAACCGGCAATCGTCCTCGCGTAAGCCACTTCGCCCTTGACACCGATTCTGACTCTGCCTGCCGAAGTGACAAACTCGACGACAAAGACGAGAAAGGCGAGCACAAAGCACAAGAGCGCGAGCCACCAACCAAAGATTATCGTCCAGAGAATGTTTCCGGGAAGTAAGTGTCGTTCGGCGGCAGCGGATGGGATGGCGTGCAGTGCCTTTTCAGCGTTGCGAGTGATGGATCGAGACTTTCTATATAGCGCCGGTTTCCAGATGGGTAGACCGAATGGATGTTCTATGTTGATTGCCTGGGGCGAAGGAAATGCTCAGCGCTCAAGGTTTGCGAATCTGCGCGGTTACTCACATCTTGCCTATCTCTCATGGTCAGTCCCTCATCGTCTTGGTCATCGTCATCATCGCCCCTTTCATCGTCGTCATCATCCTCCTCTTGGTCATCTTCTCCATCGTCGTTCCCTTCATGCTCATCCTCGTCGCCCTCGTCGTTTTCACTCATACGCCGGCTACCTCCTCCCGACCTCTCCTCGGTCCCACGAACAACATCACTGATGACGTCGCTCACGATTGATTCGGCGCGACTTTGGTTCCTGCTTCCATATTGAGACGGATATTGTTGCGTTTGCTGCTGCTGTCGAGGGACCCGAGCATTCTCCGGACGATCCAGATACGCCCAATCCACGGCCGCGATCGATGTAGACGACGAAATGTTGGGACCCGCAGACGTCTCGAGTGCCGTAGGCGTGGTGACATGCTCTGCTGCTTCCGCTTCTGTTTCCGTTTCGCCTTCATCTTCTTCCAAAGGAATGGCTTGATCCGTTGATTGAGCACTGATATATCCCTTGCCGACACTAAAAGGCGGGAAATACTCGTATGCTGCTTCAATCGACTCGAGTCCCGCACCGGGGGTCGAGGCTGTTGCTCGTGTGGCGGCTGTCTGCCCTCGAGACCTACTCGTACTCTTTCCCCGACCGAGACTGCTCTGCCGTTCATTGCGGTTGATGCTCGGGGTAGGTGGAACTGAGGAAACACTGCTGCCGATTCCGCCGCCAAAGAATTGTCGTTGTTGTGACTGAAACGAGGAATCGTATTGCCCCTCGGGACCAATTGCACCTGAAATCGTCGAGGGTCCTATAACGTCTCGCATTCGGCCTTCTCTTGCGGCAGCATTTGCACTGGCACTGACGAGCCGCTTAGCCTTTTTCCTCTCCCGCATTCGTTTTCGGATAAGATCTTCTCCACGATCACGCACGAGAACCTCATCATCTTGACCCAGAGGCTGATCGTCATCGTCATCGTCGTTTCTTTCATTCCTTCGCTCCCGATCACGACGTAGCGGACCAGCCGTCGTTACAGATTTCGCAAACATCGGTCGGAGCGGCGTGTATGCTTGCTGCTGGACGGTCCTCCTTTGCTGCGCGTAATCCTCATCATCGGAATACTCTTCGTCTCCACGCTCGGACGCGACGCCTTCGATTCGCCTGATTCTCGACACCGACCTTGACGTTTTCATCCCACCGCCGCCGCCTGTTCCAGCATAAGAAGCCTGCCTAGAGGTGAATCCGGGTGTAAAGGGTGGTACGGGTTGAGTGCGTGATGATGAACGTGAGATTCGAGCACTGTTCCCACTTGGTGGAGCGGCAAGGTACCGCTGTTGCTGCTGTTGTTGACTCGTAGAACTTGACGGGGTCATTGGTGGAAGCGGACTGGTATTCGTGCCGGACCCAGAGGAAACTGGTGTCGTACCCGCTTTGACTACATGGCTGTAAGATGGCTTCTCCCCTTCATCCCCTCCCTGATCGCGTTCGCCTTGGCCCATCTCTGGAAACGTAGATGGCGTACTTCGCAGTGATGAACCAAACGTCTCGGCGGAAGGGACACGGCGGATTGTTCCGGTCGGAGACTTGCTATCGTCTTCGGTGACTGGATCTCGAACAGACACCGTTCGCGACGGCTGCGAGACAAAAGGTCAGCAAGAGGGCAAGCTAGGGCGATGAAAGGGAAGGTGGTATTACCGTCTGCCCAGAGTCACGATCTTCCGGTTGCGACATGGTTTACAGACAAGTAGCGAGGGCGAGCATGTGTTATTGACGGAAAGAATAGCTGAAATGGTATTTGATTCCTTCACCAACAAGGAATGTAAAGCATCGTCAACCGGTGCCGTAACGGCCATCAACGTTCGACGCGGTCAACGCCGATGAGCGCCCGCCCGCAAGGAATGTTGTCTCTTTTAGGTTTCCTGCTATAGTACTTATATAGGTGCGACTCGTTTCATCTTGAAGCTTGTCGAAGCTCTCGATAAGCCTAGACAGATACAACCCAGTCCTGGCTTGGTGACCATCTACGTCCCCATTCTGAAAGCTGCTCCCCTGCCCATCAACATCGGTGCACCCCTTTCGAAGCAAGCCGCATGCAAGTCAGCGCGTCATTCTTGCACCAAGATTTCGCCATGATTTCGCCACAGCAGAGAGTACTCACACCCCATTATACCCCTGCGGCATCCCTTGCCAATCACGATCCTGATTCGCCGTCTCTGGATTCTTCTCCTTCTCTTCCTTTTTCGCGAGGTACTCTGCGTACGCGGCCTAACGTCGTCGTAAAGGAGGAACGAGAGTCGGAAGGCTGCACAGGGTTTCAACTCTACTGCAGCGGCAAAGACGTACCTTGTCCCGAGCCTCCTGCGCCTGCTTCTCCTCCTTCTTTCTCTCCACCTTGTCTTTCAACTGTTGTCCGAGGCCCATAAGTGATCAGTCTGCGTGAAAATGTTGTATCTGGGACTTTAAGGGGGTCTTGAGATTGATAGTCCACAGTAGCAAACAAGCAGCTCCGATATGTACCGTCTGCAGCTCAACGTATACAACCTGCAGTCCACCTCGACAGCGGTATCGCCCTCCGTCCGCTCCTCCCCCGACACATCCCCCTACGCCAAGCCGACTTCACGAGATCACTTGAACACGCCAGTAGCCCGTCGTCATTAGCGCTAGATAACTCTCGCATTAGTACGGAATAGCCATCCAGGCGAAATACCGGACTCGGCGCCTTTGGATCTGAATTCGCGACGAACGGTATTGCTGGGACCCTTTCTCCCTACGCAGGAAGCATCGGCCGAGAACAGCTCCGACAATGCTCAGATCGTTATACTGCTAGCTGCTCTTTGACCCGTCCCGAGCAGCGGGCTCGCGGGCTGGCATGTCGCATGCTGAATCCAAAGCTTTGCAGAGTCACTTGCAACTTGCGACTTTCTCGCCGGGGGGGTCATTTTAGAAATGTTGAGAAGCGGGATTCTCGTTGATGCATTCATATTCAGTTTCGTCACCCTGTGCAACGCTTGGACGGAATGAATGCGCTTCTGAGATAAACGGCACCCCCAGAGCCGCACTCGATAGATTATTCATACTTTGGTACCATTCACTTGCATTACGCCACAATTTGATTTCTGTACGTCGGTTTCTTGCTCTACTAGCTTCATTCCCGACTTCATCCGTTTACGCCACAACGAACACCCTGCGGACGAGGCTTAGAACATCGCAGCGCCCTTTCAAGAGTAAAGCGAAGCTACGTCAGCTGGCGAGACTCTCTAGGAACGAACTATCCAACCAATATCACTTACTAACATCGAGCCCCCCAATAAGCCCATTCCGAGCCCCTGTAAAAGAGAGGAGGTTAGCTGCTGTGTCTGCGCCAGAAGAAAAGACGCCTGGGAATCCTGGGAAGCGATAAGCACTGGCCGTGCGAGTCAAGGCTCTACCACAACATCATTTTCGCTTTTGAGCGAATCATTGCCAGGATTTTCACGAATTGCCAAATGTTCACCGCGCAGCGAAGGCCATCGTTCCCGGGAGTGGCAGGCGTCCTCGAAAGAGTGAGAGGACTTACCATTCCACCCATTCCCATGCCCATTCCACCACCATAGCCATAACCATTGCCCATTCCGTAACCATAACCAGTCCTACATAATCTGGTGAGCAAATGACCCCTAGTCATGCGGATCTCAACCCAGACTCACCTGTAGCCGTATCGCGGACCATAAACGTTACCGCCAAGTCCGCCGTACCTCGAATAAGGGGCAGAAGGTGCTGCATAGGTATAAGGATTCGAGTAGTATCCCTCTGTTTGCGTGAGTGAGTAATGGAAAGGTGAGACACGGCAACATCGCAGCAACAGGCGGAATACGTACGGAGTCGAGGATCATTGGCTCGTTGCTCCATCAGCGCCTTTCGTCGAGCCAAGTACAGCTCTGTCGCTTTCTGTTCCCATCAGCAAGGCAGGTGTCAGCCACCTGGACCCGCATGATAGTCATAGCGAAAATACTAACCCGATCCTGCTCCCTCTGCATCTCTTTAGCCCGCCTCCTCTCTTCCTTGCTACTGCCCAACAACTTGTCCTTCAACTTTCCCCCAGCACTCCTCTCCTCCACGGGCCTCGAGTGACCACCGGCCATGGCAGCCTGAGCAGCGGCGTGAACATCCTGCCTTCCGCTCGAGGTCCTGCTAGACGATGCGCCACCGGAAGAAGAGGAAGGCCTCGCTGCCTGTTTCTGTTGTGCGACCTTGTTGATTTCTTCGTGCTTTGCTCGTGCGGTACGTGCGGCTTCCGAGTTTGGGTTTGCCGGATGCGAGTCGGGTAGGGACCGGAGGTAGACGGGGTCGTCGTACGGGTGCAACCAAGTCGATCGTTCCGTCTTGGTGTCTACGTAAAAGTGGTGGTTGGTGCTACGACGCGAGGAGTATGCTGTCAGCAACGTGTCCACATCCCGCGAACCTCGGGACTACCTACCTTTTGTCAAAACATCGGACCCATCCTTCGGGCAACTCTCGATACTCGTCATCCATCGACTTTCGTCCCTCGACGTCATTCTTCAATGGATGCAACATTCCATCGGAATCCATTTCGTCCTCGGAAGAGTCGTCTTCAAACTCGTTGTGATGCGGACCATGGGTGTGAGTGTGGCTGTTGTGGGATCCCGACGAGGCGTGCTGTGCGGACGAGGGCTGTGCGGGTGCGGAAGTAACGTTGATAGAAGGAGCGAGACCTCCAGTCGCGGCTTCGTAGGGTGGGGGTAGACCTGACATTGTGTGTCGTATGAATGGGAATAAAGATTGTATGAGTGGCAACGAGCAGCCGTCATTATGAACAACCTCGCTCAGCCGGGTTATATATGGCGCTCCCGGAACCCATGACGTCATTATACGGTCATCAATCGCAAACTCTATATTTCCATACATAGCTATATATTCCCATCTATCCCACAGTCCCGCCATTCACTTCTTCTTCCCCGCATCCCACCGCTGATACAACTCCAACACGCGCACCTTCTCCGCCTGAGCACGCACCAGTCGATCGAGCCATCCTTGCTCCGGGATCGACCGCGTCCACTGATTATGCAGGTGCAGGGAAAACACACTGCCTATCCTCTCCTCGAGTTCCTCACGTGCACCGCCATCGTCGGCTGTCCACCGTTTCCCACGCCACGCAGGAGGATCCGGTGTGAAGGGGGATGGAATGGCAATATCCTTGCGGCAGTTCTGAGGATCGGTAAAACACCATGGGAGGATAGCAAACGGTGTTTGTCCGCCGTGCAAAAGTCGTCGATGCAAGTGGTGGTACAGATGCGCGCCCCAGTTGAGCGAGTTGGGTCGTGGTAATGAAAGGGAAGACATGATGTGGAATGCTTCGCAGAGGTAGGGCGAGTGGCGGCGGAAATGCATCAAGGCGCCGTTGAACCGGAGATAGGGTTTGTCTGTCCATACGACAGTATGAGCGCCAGGCTACAAGGGGAGTGCCTACGGCGACTCACCTTCGCAATCCCACTGACTGAGAAACTCGTGCTCGACCAAGGGCCGGAGATCCCTCGTCAACACCTGATCCATATCAACCCACACCCCTCCATAGTTGTACAGCACCAGCAACCTCACCGCATCCCCATCAATCCACCCTTTCCCATCGTACAACCCGCCTCCTTGCTGATTCAAAAACTCATGGCCCTGCAGCGCGGTCCCACGGGTCAACAAGGGGAAATCCACCTGCCGGATCTGTATATTCTCGGGGAAAGCCTTGACGAGCCGCGCAAGAGCTTCTGCGCGGGCGAGTGTCGCGGCCGAATTCGACCAGACGACGAGTCGAGATCGGGAGAGCGGTTGAGTGGCGAGAAACGCGCGGAGGATGGATGCTTGGCGGTCGGAAAACAGGAGGAGGTCGGTTCGCCAGTAAGTGTGGTAGGTGAGCACGCGGAGTTGAGGTGGAACGTGGCGGTCGTCGTAGGCTAGGTCTTTGGATAGTAGATCTGCCGCGTCATATGTGGTATAGTCCTGAGGGATCCATCCCGGAGTGGGGTACGCATATCCCACGGCGTGCTCGATCGGTTGAACGAGCTTGGCAGCTTCATAGCATCCCATGTCCATATTCATCCCAGTTCCGGCATTTACCATCCGTCTCCTCGGCAAGACCTGGGCTTCCGTCCAGTTGTACATTGTCTCGCGCGCGATTCGGTCCGGGTTGAAGCACTGCGAGACGTGCAGCGGCGGCGGGGGCGTCAAGTGCGGGAAATTCACGTTGACCCAGCGACGTTTATCGAATTTCAGGGAGAATTGGGGGATAAAGTATACCCCGAGGAGGTAGTACCCGATTCCGAGGAGCGAGAGTGAGGTGATCGCGAAGAACTGAACGAGACGAGAGCGCCATCTCGGTCCGTATCTCCCGTTCTTCCGCACCGCCGTCGACCGACTCGTCCTCCCACGAGGTAATAAGACCTGCTTCCTCTCCCCACGAACGACACGCGCTCTGTCCTCCCTCGCCGAGTACCCATAATGCTTGGCCCGCTGATCCTCATACGTGCGACCCAACGTAGCATCTTGATTCCCTCCGCGCCACATCCAAAGCCGCTCCAGTAACCCTGTTTCGCTCCTCGAACTGGAACTGGAACTGGAACTGGTAGTGTCGGTTGTAGGTAAGGGGAGCCCGTCATCGTAGTCGTCGTTTTCGTCGCTGCGAAATGCCTCTAATTGATGATACTCGTCTTCACGGTCGCCGTGACCCGCTGTTCCCCCTGGATGACCGACGCTTTTCCGTCGTTTACGCCACATGGATGACATGAGACAGGGTGGAGAAGCCAGAGTATTACTGTAATATTAGTTTAGGGGAACTTTGTTTCTTTTGAAGATTGACGAGTGTTTCAGCTGCGTGCAATAAACACAGAAGCGCATTTTGCTTCCGATTCGGCCGCCGTGTTTCGGAGGATATTCGGTCCAGGCTGGGGTGATGATGAATACGCACTCTTCCTCTTTACATAAGGATTCACGCTCTGTTCATACAAAGTCCAACATCCTGCTCATCGTGGTTACCACGGAATGACAGACCCCATCGACGAATCAGCCCGTACGCCCCGGCCACCCTATCTCTCCACATCCTCCGCTGACGTTCGCCTCCCTCAGTGCTCAAGCTCTACGGCCTCTCCACCCTCGATCCACAAGAATGGCAGGATCCCTCGACGGACCCACAAGGCGAAGATGATGCGCTTGGTTTAGCGATTAGTATCACGCACACGCCAGTGATCGGGGGCGATGATAATGGTGATGGTGGTGCAGCAGGGGATGGATCGGTGAGGAGGGAGATGGATGATCCGTTGGGGTTGAAGAGAAAGTTGGCGATGTGAGTTGTCTTTATCTGCAGAGGAGAAGAGATGATAGGGTCCCACTAACCAACCTGTTCAAATAGCCCACGAACCGCAGATCTTAAAACCCGCAAGTCGATCCAACTCACAAACCCCTGATTTACACCTAAACCCTACCCTCACTCTTCCCCCACACAGTCGCTCCCACCCTCCTCTCCTCGAAACAATTCTCTCCACCAGCCTTCCTCTCGGCCTACCACCCCGACGCAACATTCCGAGACCTCCAATGCGGCGCGGAACACTTGAAGCGAAACGTCGAGGTGCGCGGAGAGGAAGTTAGGATCCTGGTGGAACGCGAGTTCGGAAGGTTTGTCGCTGTCAAGGGGAGTACGGATGGTGAGTGTCCGGGGCAAGGGGGCGGCTGGGGCGTGTACTGTGTGGTTTACTGTGTGTGTCGGGTAGCTACTTATAGGGATATGAAGATGGATCTTCTTGCCGAGGGATCCGACAATGGCACTCGGGAAATCCGGGAAACCATCAAAGGTGAGCGCCGGCAGTTCCGCCAAATGAACCTCCCTACTGACGGACTATTCCAAAACACTCGCCAGTCACCTCGCATAAAGCCGAGACCTTGTTCCTCCCCTTGTTATCCAACGCGCTCAAGGCTCAAAAGCTGAAATCCACGTTGGGCGTGTTTGAGCGAAGCAAGTTTCTCTTTGGCTTGCCCAGAACACTGAGGATGAACGTGAGAGCTGTCAGTGGATTGCAGTCTCTCTTGTGTCCCCAATTTCAAGGGTTGCTAATTTCAGTCTTGGCGTAGGGAAAATACGAGGCAGCGCTGAGGGAGTACCACAAGGGTCTCTACCTATACAATAACCGCCCGAATCAACTACTCCCCGTTTCAATCCCGCTGACCGCAGCAGCAGCAGCAGCAGGAAATACCCTTGCGGCTCCCTCTGCATACCCCTTTTCACCAATCGACTCCTCGGGATCAGGCATCCTCGCGAGCCCACTCACACCCTCCGGGAGCGCTGCTATCCCACCTTCCTCGGCAACTCTGACCGACGCACAGATTGAGGCACGGAGGGCACAGCAGAAACGGTTATTGGGGAAGATTTGGGGAGAGGTGGAGAGAGTGATGCAGGAGATGAGGATGCGGCTCGAGGATGGGTTGAGGGGGACTTTGGTAGTGGCAGAGGAGGAAGGGGATGGTGTAGATGATGCCGGGGACCACGGTGGACAGACAGTCGAGTTGGGGATTGAAGAGGTGGAGAAGAGTATCGAGTGAGTAGCGTTATTCGGGAATGCTTAATCGGTGACCTTGGCTCTCAACGTTTTCACTCTCGGTTCTTGCTTAGAATCTTGCTGGAACTTGATCCAAAGGAAGATCCCGTGTGGCTGTACCTCGATTCACAACACCGCTATATTCTCTCCAAGATGAAGACAGTCTACCAGAAACGCATGAAGCAGTTGGAAGGTAAGACTTGTTCTCGCATGTGGTTTACAGCCCCCGGTTACTGAGACTCTGGTTTCGCGTCAGTGGTCAGGGCGAACGAGGCGATGAACGAGATGGACGATAAGAGTCGTGCGGTGAATCTCAAGAGATGTATCGACAAACTGATGGCGGAAGACGCGGATCCCGGGTTCGATATCGGTGCGTGTGCAGGAGTGTCTGCCTGTTCAGTCCATTCAATCTGAACCTTTGGCCCGTCTGGCTTCCGGAACAGCCAAATCCGCCGGAAGCGCTGTGTGGAGCGCCACCCAAGACGTGGTGCATGCCGTCTCGAGCGTCCTAATCCAGACGGTTCCGGAGTTTTGGAAAATCTGCCGAGGCTATAAAGAAGGGAAATATCGGAGAGTGAGTTGCTCGTGCGCTTCTCAGGGAAACTAAGAAAAGGGAAAACTGACGTGCCCCGTTGGCAGAAAAATACCACCGTCAAAAGCGACGAGCTTGCAACAGGCTTCATTCGATGTCGGAAGATGGCACTCGACATCATCAAGCTCTACATTTCGCTCCTAGGGCAATTCTTCACATTGTCCGATATCTCGATAGCTTCAGCTCGTAAACCCGGACAATCCGCATCTCAGTCTTCCAACCTCGGCAACACAACCGACGGCCCGGATCGAGCGGTTCCCGATTTCGTTCCGCGAAATACCAACAGCCTCGTCACTGGTCACTATGCAAGCAAGATTCTAGCAGAGATTGTCGAGAGCGCAGGGGAGATTGATGCATTGGCAGACGCGAGTTTGGGTGGCGCGTCCGTGTCGTCGCCAGTGACATCGTCGGATTTGGGTCAAGAGGCGAAAAAGGCAATGAGGGAGTTTGTGGAGAGTTGTCGTTGGCGGCTGGAAGAGGCTATATGCGGGACCTGGTCTCGAAGTAAATGTGCTCTAGCGTCGCGCATCTCCATGTATGCTGACCGTTACCACACGTCGTGTTTGTTAGACGCAAAAGACTTTTTCCGGTTGGAAGACTGGACCATCAACCCTTCTCAGATCGGGACGACGATTTACCTGCGCAATATTGGAACGTTACAAAAACACAATGCGACGGTCGCATGGCAAGTCGCTGGAGGCTCGACCGAATATGGAGCGGACAAGGTATGGGTTTTCCACGTATCGTCACGACGGCCATCATTGACATTTGGTCTCTTGCTCGAACAGTCCGTGGTTCCCGTCGTTTTTGTGAACAAGATCAAAGAGTGTTTTCTCGATTCTCTGTACTTCTTCTTGGATGGCATGGTCCATCTTGCCTTTTCCGGCGAAGAGCCGCTGTTCCCGGAGTCATTCGGTCAAAACCATGGTATCGACTGGCGCGATAGGGTAAATAGACTTGCACAGCAGTTCTCTACGAACAACGGGCTGACGCAGATGCGTCACTTCCAACCAGGACACTCGAATCATTCTCACCATGAGCAATATACACCACCTCCAGACAAAGCTCCTGCCGACCATGCTGAGCAAATTCCAAACCCTGTACGGCCTACGGTCGGTCGACGACAAGGATATGTTACAGCAGATCATCGGACAAGTAGACGATGTCTTGTTCCAGGACTACTTGAAGCGGAAGCGAGAAATCCTTCAGAACATCACCGACGTGGGACTGCTAGGACCGGGCGTAGATCCGCTCACCGAGGTCCGACCAAGCGGTGAGTCTAAACTTTACATTCGTTGTGATCTCGGATCTCGGAGTTATTGACTCGCGAGAGATCTACAGATGTCCGTCCGTATATGCTAAAGGATCTGCTATGTCTCGTCGACGCACACGCACATGTCACAACGCTTGCGTCCGCCTTGACGCAGCGCGTTATCGAAACCCTTGCAAAGGAACTAGCACACAGCCTGTTGCGCGCCTTCAGCCGAATCCATCAAATGGGTCTTGGGGCCATGTTGAGCGTGAGTTGATTGTCTTGAGACACTTTGGCGGTGGAAGCGAGGCTGAGTTTGACTGCGCACGACAGGCAACACTCGAGGTGGAATTCCTCGACCGCTCACTACTTCCATACGTAAACCAAGATGCGATGGACGTTCTCAACGAGATATACGCCTCGATATCGCAGGCGTATTCAGCCTACAAAACGGGTCCCGATGGTACAGCACGTGGCACGGACAATTTGAACGAGGAGCTGGAGAACCTGAAGCTGGTTTTGCTTGATGCGAGGCGGGCGACGGGCGTGCAGTTTATCTGTTTCCGCAAGCAGTAGATTTAAAAGCTTGGCAAGGTAGGCGAGTGGATTATAGCACTGTAGCAATTGCGTTGTAAAGCGGTCTGTCCGCCTGGATCCCTATTGTAGCCAGTGATCGTCGATCGGCCAGGAGCGTATCAGCCTGCGTTCCGGAGCATTTCCCTGTAGCACAAAAGTCTCAGCTACCGTCTCGATCTCCGGAAAAGATGTCCTTGCGATGATCCTTTTTGATAACAACGCCTTGGATGATTCCGCTCCTTGCCACATGGGATCTTCAACCATGTGAATAGATCGGAACAACAGCTTGAAGTAACACTTCTCCGCAGCGGTCATCGTCATGACGTTGTTTAACGCTCTGCGGCACGTTGCGATTAAGGGGTATCTGGGGATGTTGAGCTTCGGCCGCGATCGTTCGTCGGTGGGGCATGTATATCGAAACTGAGCCTACGAGTGAGACTCTTGCACTCGGGCCATTTGATGGCATGCGCACATTTCTTGATGTAGAGGAGAGCTACAACTATCGTGACAAGGTCCACCGCTGCTATATTACATTTAGTGCAACCAGTTGTCGCCAAGACAGCTCATTCCCATGCTATCCCCGCAAGCACCTTCGACGCGTCCACTTGTCCCCACTTGTTGCGATATTTCCCCTGTAGACAGCAGATCTTGGGGCTATACCGTCTCCTATGTACCAGATATAGTGTATATAGGGACGATCGCCCTCCTCGGCTTATAACTACGAGTTTCAGGGTGAAACATAATTTCGACTTTTCGAACGTTATGATACCGCCCGCTCGTGCCGAGTTCCAACTTCTCTATCCTTCACCGTGGACCGACGGCCGATTGCCCAGGCCTTGAAATTGATGTAGCTATCGGCAAATGCTGCAGCTCTGATGTGGCTGCAAGGCCAACTGAACAAAGGCGTTCCAGCGCGCTCGACTGCAATAGTTTGCAGCTCGAAATGCGAAGCAATCTCTCTGTGCCTGTCGCATCAAGTTGACACACGTAGGTCACATACTCATTCTATTGCTCTATATCAGTGGACACCTCTGGGCTTCTAGTATTCACATCATTCGCCTCGTGCGAGCAGCAACACTCGCTATCACTCCGTTTCGTGAAGCGTTATTTTGTCTGTGTGCCTTGTCATTCAGTTCACCTTCTCACTGCCCTTTCTTCTTGGCTTCGGTAGCCTGGTCATTGTCCACCCAACCACCTTGCGCATCCTTGTGCCGAACGGTAAAGCACGCCAGTCCGGTAAAGTCGGTACTGTAGTAAACCGAGCGTCAGGCAAAGAAACGCTTTCGCAAGAATAGAACAGTTGCGGAACTCACATTTGCCAGATGACACTCTTTGCGTATCGGAGGTAGTTGAAGATGGCAGCGACCATTGAGAAGAGGATAAAGTAGGTAGCTCGCTGCTCGGTGTTTTGGATAAATGGCTCTCTGCGCAATGGAAACCCGCACGCATCAGCTTAGTTCGAACAGGGATGTAGAACCTGTAGACTTACCGTCCAAACAACAATGGTGCGTTAGCATCAATCGCTCCGAGCGCGGTCCAGACCATCATGCCGTTCCAGTATGGGAACGGACTCTTTGTCACATGCGCCAGGATCAACTTGCTAACCTGGTAGGAAAAGCTGCGGCACGAAGGACTGAGCGTGCATTCATCACCCGAGAATGCAAAGAAACGCACCAAGCTCCCCAGTACAAGATGAACGGCAGCATTCGCGCCGAATTGACGATGTTCACTCCCGGGCCAGCGAGCCAGGCGACTTGAAGGGCGACGTGAACGAGGAACGGGATCAAGCCGAGCAAGGGCGGGAGGAGGGGAAGACCCTGCTTTCGTTTCGCAGCGATGACGTTTGCGTATCTGTGGGTGTCGGGGGAAAGTTGTCAGCCGAGCAGGCAAAAGCTGGGAAACATACTCACGAATTCGCGATGTTTCCCAACAAACTGATACCGCCGAACCACATGAACGCCTCTCTGACAGACAAGTCCCTCAGCCATCCGACGGATGCCATAGCGTTGTACAGCTTTTCCCCTAATTGACCCATCGTCAACACAGGCACGATACCCTTTCCGGCCTCGGTCAAGTCCATCAACTTGCTCTGGACACCAAATCGGGCGAGACGGCTGTCAACCAAGTTGCAGGCGTATGGGATTGCCTTGATGATCGGTGTCGCCCAAATTGCGGGTCCCTTGATCGCAGTAATAGCATACATGACGCAAATCAACAAGATTCCCTCGACAGGTCCTGAAAATGCAGAAAGGTAGAGCGTTCCCGTGTGGTACTCTTCCCATGTCGAGAGGTAAAAGTTGGAGATGGCAGCAGCTTGGGAAACTACGGTCCACCAGGACCTCGAGTACCCAAACGCCGCTTGCGCGAGAATCACTTCGAGTGTGACATTGACCGCATCGATTCCGTGATCAAACATTTCCCCGAGAGGTCCAGCCATGCCCGTTCGTCGAGCTTGTTTCCCGTCAATGGCATCCATGGATTGGTAAATGAACAGCCCAATCGAAAACGACCAGTAAACCCAACTTGGCAAGGCGTGGCCCTCGTACGTCGGATCGAACCAGAGCAAGGTGGCAATGTTGATGAAGACCATGGTGAGACCCATGAGGGTGATGGTGTTCGGCGCAATATACCGAGGGAAGAGCTTGACGAGGTTGTTCCAGTACGGGGTGAGGACCGTCTTGGACAAGATGGACTTGTCCACGCCCGAGTACTTGTAGAGCTTGAGCCCTTGGAGCTGCTTATCGGACAGCTTCATGGTGATGGGTGTCGACGAGGGTATCCAGAAAAGAAGGGTGGATGCATTTCTCCAAGATGGCCGACATAACAACGTACGTAGCGACATCTTTCCATCGTGAGCCGGTATTCGTCAGACGCGCAAGGTATACCACGTCATTACTCCTCGTATGTGCAAGACACGGTTCGAGAGTAGGAAACGCGTCTAGTTGCTCATTCTTCCTCTCTTCATTCGTGTTCACCTCTTGTATACGCCACTTCCACTAGTCCCTCCCTGACTCCTGCCTCATCCACTCCGTAAAATCCCTCCGAAATGTCCGACACCGAACAGCAAGGCTCCGCCCCTCCCCCCGAGGTCAAGCCCGAACAGAGTGGGTCTCAGTCCAGCGTGATTTGGATTTATAGGGGAATATTTAAATAATGTGTCTGTTGTTTTCAGCTTCCATGAACATCAAGGTGAGAATCACGGAAGGAGACCGGAGGTTGATAGTAGGAACGTGGAGCGTGGGAGCGATATGGGGCTAGGGAGGAGGAAGAAGAGGAAGATTGCATGCGCATTCCGCGTCTGGCAAAACAAGGTGGACAGAATCGCATTGATACCTCTTGGTCGATACGTCGGGCCGTCGAAATTCGAACTCCGGACACGGCATCACAAGCCAAAGATTCATCGAAGACTGACCCATTTTCATCCTGATTTTGTGTTTACGCCTCCTATCGACAATTCGACCGCTTCGACCGCTTCTGCCTTGCAAACCTTACGATATCGCATGAATTTGTTGTTCCCAGGTCACGTCGACTGGTACGTCTCTGCCATGCAGTTCCACTATTGACCTGAATGCTCGCTGACTCTGACCCGAACTTCATCCACAGATGGCAACGAGGCAAGTTCCGTCACTTCTTCACGGATCCCAAATACATCAAGCTAATAATTCATTACGCCACGCAACAGGTCTTTTTCAAAATCAAGCGAACTACCAAGCTCAACAAGCTCAAGAACGCTTACGCCGAACGAGTCGGAAAGCAAGTGAATTCCATCCGGTATGAGAGCAGTCGTTTTCATTCGGATATATGCCCACTGTTCTAATGCTACTGTTCGTTGGGGTGTGTGTTTAGGTTCTTCTACGAAGGTCGTAGGGTCGCAGACGAGGACACGCCTGAATCTCTCGAACTCGAGGACGGTGAGCTTGTTGTATAACACTCGAGTTTACGCCTAATGCTGATAGTCGTGTCGTTGTCAGGTGATGCAATTGAAGTCCAGCTGGAACGTACGTCTTGCTACGCTGTCATGCTACTCGCGATCCCCACTCACGTCTCGATTGCTAACAGAGGTCGGTGGTTCTCAATAAAGCGGAAACAACGGATCGCACGGTGTGCAGGGACTGAATGTATTCGCATGAACGGGTTGTATGGCTTGGTATCGATTATTCGAGTCCCACGGTGTCGTTACTTGTCTTGCACGGAGTGGGCAATGGATTTGGAGTCGCCCGAGGGTTCTCCCCCAGGGAGGGGGAGACAATGGTTTGAATCTTGACCGTTATGGAGATTGGAGGAAGCCCTTCAAAGCTGTTTTATATCGGCGGAATGGCCAACAATGTCGACTACGGCGGGAAACGATCAACGATCGGATGCCGCGAATATCCCGACGTCACCTGGTACTCCGCTAAAGACGACCCCAACTGTAGTGCGCGATTACTCTCGTGGACATCAATGAGCAATTGCGCACAAAGGAGCATTCCTGTGCGATAAAAAGTTGCCTGCACGGCTATGAACGCGTCAAGATGTTTCTGTGGCATCAAGCGGCATGTGGTGTCATTCAGTGGCAGGCATCGCTCTTGATGCAGTCTGGGATATCCAAGAGTTTGCTTGAGAGTCACAAAGCAAAATGTGCCCGGTGAGGATTGCATTTCATCTTAATCTCGGCCGAATCGGAGACAAGTCTCGACAGGACCTTGTCACTAACAGCGTACCATTAAGCTATCACCTGCACCAAAACTTACTACATTGCAACCATGGATGATCCCCGTCAGTCCAGGCCCAGTGAAAGCCAGTGAAAGCTGAGAAGGAGGACGTAGGAAGTGGTGGCGAATCCTCGGGCCCCGAGCCCAGCTCGGCTGGGGGGCGTTATCCCGCTCGAAATTGCTTGCGCTTCTGCTTGGCACGCCCGCGCGACTCGCCCGTTTTTCGCTCTAGCTAGCCCTTGGCCGGGAGACAGCAGCTCTCTGCCTTTGGTGTCGTTTTGATAGTCACAGAAACTGGTTGCCGTCGCAAGGGCCTCGTATATTTCCTCACCAAGCACTGCAAACAGGTACGTTGTACCATTTAGCCCTCATCAAATCTTTTCTCATCTTTTGCCCTCGCAGTCACCGCTGTAAAGACCCCCTTCCTGTCAATCACTTTACAAGTCGCTAGCCTCTGCAAAAATGGCCACCAAGGACGATTTCGAAAAGACCGGCGCTGCCGCCCAGTTGCACAAGATCCGAATCACCTTGACTTCGAGGAACGTCGCCAACTTGGAGAAGTGTGAGTGCAGTCGCCGCGTTTATGGAGCCGGGACTTGGGCTGAAGAGCTGTGACCGTAGTCTGCGGTGACTTGATCACCCGAGCCAAGGACCGAGACATCCGTGTTAAGGGTCCCGTTCGAATGCCCACCAAGGTCTTGAAGATCACCACCCGAAAGTCGTAAGTATGAGCGTGTCCCGAACGGTTTCGCAATACAACGCTCACGCTCGATCCCTCCTCCAGCCCCTGTGGTGAAGGTTCCAAGACCTGGGACCGATACGAGATGCGAATCCACAAGCGATTGATCGACTTGCACTCGAGCTCCGAAGTCGTCAAGCAGATCGTGGGTTGATTATGACTTATTACAGGAGAGACTACCTGCTCACATTGTTTCCGTTCAGACCTCGATCTCCTTGGAACCCGGAGTTGAAGTCGAAGTCACCCTTGCTGCCTAAACGTGTTCGACCTTTGGTCATGCACGAGCAGGTTAGGATGATTCGGTATCTTCAACTAGGCATGTTGATTTAGGTGTTACGTCGTGCTTGCAGGCTGCCATCGTTGTACGGCCGCTCAGAGTTCTATGTTATCTTGTCTCCGCCGAAACCGTTGAGCCATGAGCGTTTCATTCTTCTCTGTGTTGACCAAGGCTGGTGGGCAGAAGCCAGATTTCCCATGTCGGAGGGATGGGATGGGAAACTAGGACGGACGTCACTTGGCTCTGATCGAAGACAAACTCTGCCACATCTAATTCCATTGTGAGGTAGATCTTAGACGTCTGATGAACGGTATCAACCTGATAAACTCAGCGATAACGGAAGAATATCTGGTGTCTGAAGGTTAATGATGCAACTTCCCCGGATGTCATCAAAACATGAAAGAAAGGAAACTACAAGCATGACAACCAAGGAAACTGACATCGTCTAGACAACGAAGTGACCTCCAGCAACGACTGTGCGGAACCGACAGAGCGCTTTTTCCAAACGCCAGACCAATCCCACACACCCGCTGACCCGATTGATTCGCTTATTCGTCGTCCTCCTCGTCGAGTCGACCGGCCTTGTAGGCGGCGATCTTCTCCTGGACCCGCTCGGCTCGCTGGGCGTGGCTGAGCTTTCCGGACCTCTGCTTGGTAGATTCGGCCTTCCACTTGGCAGCGTCCTTTTCGGTGGGCGTGAAACTGGGGTCCTCTCGAATGGCGGCGTAGGCGTTGCTGTAGATCTCCTCGATATCGTCAGATCCGACACCGTCCTCTAGGTAGGTAGCGAACTGCTTCTTGAATCGCTCCTCATCTTCCTCTTCGAGAGACTCCATGTATTCGGCAACGTGACCACCGTGGATGTACTTCTCCAAAACTTCAGCGTCGAGCTCCTTGGCTTCAATGTCGAAACCGGGGAATCGCTTCTCGTTGTGGGGAACGTAGATACCACCGTCGGAAGCACCCTTGACGGCACCGAAGATTCGGTTACCGGTGGTGGTTCGCTTCAAACCGACATCCAAGAATGCCTTGAAAGGTCGGGGCTCGCCGTCTCCGAGGGCCTCGGTCAAGGACATGGTTCCGTCGGGCTCAGTAACACCCTCGTACTTGTCGGCCAAACCGAGCTTGGTCAAAGCTCGTCGAGCGCACAAGAGACCGGTAGCGTAAGCGGCGGTCCAGTTGGTCAAACCGTGGTTGATACCGTAACGGGGGAGCTCCTTGGAGGTGGCGGCGCAAAGAACGAAGTCACCCTGAAAGAAAGAAAAGCAGTCAGCGTTTATCCACTGATTTTCTTTTCTCCGGGCCATGGTCCCTCGTTCTTTCCCGCATCCCCTGCTACGCAAACTCCCCTCCCTCGACAGATAAATCCCTAGACACCCACCTGCATCTTGGCGTAGACGATCTGGACGATGATCTGCTTGTTGGTGAACCGGACGACAAGCCTGTACTTGGGCGAGTTGTACTTGTTCTTGGCCTGGGCGATCAACCTCTTTCGGGCATAGTCTGGGAACAGCGAGACTTCAGCATCCACGCTCCGGCGTGATTTTGAAAAAGACTACTCACAGTCAGTCTTGCCTTCTCTCCTTCGCCTAGGCTTGACCTGGAACCTAGAGAAGTAGGCGGAGTTCTTCTGAACCTTGACGAAAGGCATTTTGGTATGCTCGGGGTCGGACTACTTTAAATCTCCTTGAGGGACTTGACGGTACGGCGCGGGGAAAGCCACAAACGCTGAGAGGGTCCTTCTGACGACGTTGTTGACGACTTCAACGTCGGAATGGCCATACCGCCCGGCCAGAGTGTGACTCTGTCCCGAAAGTTCTGACTAGTGCGCTTGTCTCCAGCGCGAATGTAAGAAAAAGCGCGAAAGTTGGATCGAGATCAGTGTTGGGGCAATCATTTTGATGCAGCTGTTGACTTTTTGTACAGCGCAGCGCTAGCGCGTGGGACGAGATTCGGAGTTGCGGGAGTCGCAACGTCGTTGCTTGATCATAACTTTGCAATACGTTGTCGTTACTTTGCACTTTCTGCCTTTTCTCCCATCCACCGGCCAGACGACGACGTGATGCATTAGCTATCGGCTACACAACAGATGCTCGCTGTCTCTCGCCTCTCTCTTCCAGCTTTCTCTTTACGGGGTAAAACACGGGGGGATGAGGTCAAGGTCCTGGGAGAAGACGAGTCCCCGCGAGGGTGACGACCGGATCTTGAGTTCGTCGGTTTCTGCAACAATTTAACTTGTTTCCTTCGGTGGGATCTGCGAAATTAGATCAACGGTACATGCTTGCAAAGTGGTTTATGCGTGGAGGTGTAATAGTGTTCGGGCAATGCAATATGAATGGCCCTGTCGTTCCCTGATCCATGTTGTTCTTAGGTTTCCCGGGACGCGTTCCAGTTCGAACATTCTCGAACTCGCACGAGTATGCCAGTGCTGGCGACGTCACTGGAGCAAGCCCGAAGATTGTGCATCATGCTGTTGGATGAGACGACGCACACCGGTATTCCCTATCACTGGATACAGCGATCGGCACGGATTCGTCATCGCTGCTGAAACTTGATTCGCGACGTCATCTCCCTCAACTTGCAGGTTACAGAAACCCTTACCAATTGGTTTCGACACCTCATCAGTCATCACCTCCGCAAAGTACTTCGCTATCAATCTGCCATGCCATTACACACGATCTTCCCGCCCTTCCACTCCGACTCATCGTGGCGTGCAGTCGACGATCGCATCCGGGGCGGCAGCTCCATCTCCCACCTCGATCCTCACGGTTCCGATGCTGTCCGGTTTTGGGGAACGCTGGACACCAAGACCCTCGGTGGAGCCGGCTTTGCCTCGCAGTGTCACACTTTCAACCCAGCACTTCGTTTGCCCGAAAATGAATATGAGGGGTTGGCGGTCGTCGTGGATGTTGATGCAGGAAACAAATTGGAGTTGGAGAAGGGGCAGGACCATCGACCGAAGCGTTTCACGTTGGTATTGAAGACTAGTATTCCTCCCCTCCGACCAGATGGGCGAAAGGAATCTACCCTCTCGTACGAGTACACCTTTACCTCACACACCACCCCGACACACGGCACGGAAAGAAGAATCACGATTCCCTGGTCAGCTTTTGCCCCAACATACCGCGGACGGCCGATTGGACCCTCGGACCCACAATATGAGCCGCTAGATCCTGGAAGCACCGATAAGAAGGGCGAGGCGAAAGGAGGCATTCATGAGATGAGCTTGATGTGTCGTAGTGGATTCGGGCAGCAGGAGGGCGAGTTCTCGCTCGTCCTGAGGAAGATCGAGGCGCTGCAGGTGGGAAGTGTTGAAGCGGCGGAGATGGGAGCCAAGGAGGATCTCGAGAAACAGGGTTGGGACCGCTCGCTGAAAAGGAGAACACAGACTCGGTTTCCTGGTAAGCTCGCAATCCGTCGCATCACTTAGCTGAAGCGTTGTTGATCATCGCTTGCGGCTTTTCCAGCGTTCTCGTGGACGACTCTAGGACTGGTTGCTGTGGTATGCGTAGGGTTGACGTATGCGGCGGTGCAATGGTCATCGCGAAAGCTATGAAGAATCAGAGGGAGATAATGATGGAGGTAGATATCACGCGTTTAGCAGTATATGAACTTTGCTGATGCTGCTCCCCACGCTGCGCACGTTTCAACAGCATGTCAAGTCGCGCGGTGCGAAAGTACGCCATGCCAGTGAAGTGTCGCCATATCCTTTCCGCCTATCGCTTGTCGCAACGATGACCAAAACATCGATTCCATACACCTGGAGCCGTCCGTTCCCGTTCGGGCTAGAGACTCGTCATACGTCTGGTTCAACCTGACTCTTTATCGACGTCTTTCCGTACGGTCACTGTGTATAAGTCTGGTCGAGCTATGGCGACAGTATACTTGAAGATGTGGTATCCATCCATATTACATTATCGCTGCCAAAGAATGCGCGAGGCGCTCCAGGGTAGGACACATTCGCGGTTGTCATGTTGAATACTCCGGATTATGGCCGACAAATAATCGACATTCACATCACGGATGAGCTCTCATATGCGACCCCTGCAGACGAAACTGGGTTGTCCTTGTGGATTCCTAAACGTCATACTAGGCAACCTATAAGATGTGCAGAGCCCAGCGTTCGATCAATCAGGAGTCGATGCTTCCGATGTCGTCGACGTCCGCTGGACAGTGTATCAAAAACCCATCACTATTCCTTCGTTTGCGAGGTCAGTGATTTCTAGGGCGTCGCAAAAAGCGTGAGGGTAGAAAACGAGAACAGTGCAGGCAGGAGCAGGTTTGCCAAAAGACGGATGAACATTTCCATGACGCTTCAGACACCCTTGTCTATCCTCTCACCTACGTTGACTATCATCCCCGACTGACTGGTGATTGGAGTCAACCAACACGCAACCCGGCAAGCAGCGATGATACAGGAGTACAGTTGTCAGGGAGGGTGGCGAGATGGTGGCGAGTTCTACGAGCGGCAACGCAGCACAGTCGCAGCATTGAATGGATTGCATTTGGATCGCAACCTGCGGGTCGCGTGACATTGGTCAAAGCGCAGCATGAAACAAAAGCGGGATCAAAACGGATAACGCGGAATCAAAGCAGGTGGCGCGGGGAAAGATAAGGGGCGATCACTTTAACGATTTTTTCCTATCCGCGGGCCAGATAGGACGAACTTCGACGAATCCCGCACATGTCGGAGCTGGTAGATCTGGTCCGGTGAGAGCTCCGGTAAGTATATCGATATCCATGTCTCATACTGGATAGTGATCCTCAATCTCACTTGCCATCATCCACGCTGACCACAACAGTCGCCGGTACTTATACCTGCCTTCACGACCGCCGGCCTTGGTAACAGTGGTGCAGTTGGCTTCTTGGATCTGGTTCAGCTTCGCCTTCGAACGTCAACACCTCCTTAAAAGATGGGATTCTCAATTGCGGTGTTCAACGACAAGGTCGCCGCCAGCGCTGTTGGAAGTTGGTTCAGGTTGGCGGGATCTGACCATTCACTTGCTCGGTATGTATCATGTTGTACTTCCAAGTGGTTGAAGCAAAGTCTAATCGCGTTTTCATCAAAAGACCTGGGAGTCGCTTCACTACTGAACTGAGAGCGGGGACAGTCACGGCAGCGGCGATGCTCTATATCATTGTGAGTCAGCTTCCCCCAGATGTCCTCCGATACCCGGAACTAACATGGCTGTTGAGACAGGCAGTAAACGCGTCAATTTTGTCGGATTCGGGCGGACCTTGTGTCTGCAACGACCCCGTTGATTTCAGTTGCTCAACAAATGACGAGTACTCACTTTGCAAGGCGGAACTGAAGCGGGATTATGTTATCGCCACCGCTTGCATCTCCCTGATATCCACCTTTTTAATGGGACTTTTCGGCAACTTGCCATTGGGTCTCGCTCCCGGTCTCGGCGTCAACGCTTATTTTGCGTACAGTCAAGTCGGTTTTAACGGCACTGGTCCCATTACGTATGGAGAAGCCCTGGCCGCGGTTTTCCTAGAAGGTATCCTCTTCTTCCTGTTGACATTACTCGGTCTTCGACAGTGGCTCGCGCGACTAATTCCGCGGTCAATCACACTCGCCATCGGTGCTGGTATCGGTTTATTCCTAACGTTGATCGGTCTATCAAGTTCCGGTCTGGGTGTCATCAGTGGAGGTACTGCAACTCCTCTGCAACTCGGTGGTTGTCTGCCCCAGTACCAGGACGACAACGGATTCTGTACCGGCCATGTCCTGCAAGATCCTCGACTTTGGCTCGGTGTGTTTTTGGGAGGTGTGACGACGGCGGTGCTTTTCCTGTACCGAGTCAAGGGTGCGCTGCTATGGCCCATCTTCTTGGTCGCCATCGTCTCGTGGCCGCGTTCGACTGGCGTCACCGCTTTCCCGCATACCTTGATTGGCGATGATAATTTCGACTACTTCAAGAAGGTCGTAACTGCTCGAGGCTTCAAATACCTTGGACCGCACAACGTCGATTGGAAGGGTTACGGAAACGGTAAAACTTGGATCGCATTGGTATGTCGTATGCTTACGGACAGAAATGAATAGTGATTGACCTCGCCTCCACAATGTTTTCAGATTTCTTTCCTCTACGTTGATCTTTTGGATACCACCGGTACCATGGTCGCCATGAGCAAACAGGCAGGACTGTATGATTCACGAGATGGAGACTTTGAAGGCAGTTCCGCTGCATTCATGGTTGATTCGGCCTGCATTTCCGCTTCTGGCCTCTTCTTCGGTACCTCGCCTTGTACCCCCTTTGTCGGTAAGCTGTTGCGCAAATCAGGAATGATCCCTGCGCCCACACTAAATTTGTCCGTTATAGAATCCGCATCTGGTATCTCTGAAGGAGGAAAGACTGGTCTTACTGCGATCGCCACATCCTTCTGGTTCTTCATCGCTATCTTCTTCTCGCCTATCCTTAGTAACTTGCCATCGTGGTCAACTGGATCAGTGTTGATCCTTGTTGGCAGTTTGATGATGCGAAACGCCGTCAGCATCAACTGGGATTACATCGGTGATGCAGTTCCAGCCTTTGTGGCAATGGCTTTGATTCCCTTCACATGTAAGTATTTCTCCGACGTTTCATCACTCTTTGGTCATACCGACCGATCTCCTCCTTTCTAGATAACATCGCCTACGGTATCATTGCCGGTCTCATTCTGTTCATTATCCTACATAACGTTCCTCTCCTACTCGGAAAGATCTCTCCACGACTCTTGCCGCCTGGATGGCACGATCTGAAGGAGCCATACGACATTTCAGGAATGATCAAGAATCAATCTCACAACGGCAAATCCAGCTGGATGGCTTTGTTCCCACCTTGGCTGCGAAAACTGCTCTCCGGCAACAAGCGGTTCTGGCAGTACACTCCGGAAGAGATTGAACGTCATCTTGAAGGTCGAACCATGGCAAATGATGCCGATAACGCTGCCGCTGAACTCAGACAAAAGGAACGTGACGACATGCGAAAGGGTTTGGGACAAACGATCATCAGAAATCGCGAGATCCCTATGGATCATTTGAGTTATGACCCGGAAGGAATCCAACCAACGCCAGCATCTTCGACCAGGTTCGATGACAAGGACACGCCAACTCCCTCGCAGCCAATGTTCAGCTCCAAGATACATCGAGGCGATCTTAGGGAAGAATGAGGACCAGGGGTTTTAGGGTTTCGATTTCGTGTAAATTAGGCACTATAGTTTTGTTTCGCTGCGGGCCACCGACCGTGATATCCATTGATATCATCTATGATGCATGCCGCCGACTAGGATTTTTTTGCAGCGATATATTGAAATTGTGGCGCGACCCGAGCTGGTGTTGATCACAAAGTACCAGCGCCGCTCCGCTCGTACGACCATCAGCATCGAAGTCGAGACCTGTATCCACCATTCCATCCAGCACACATGGCAGCTCGGTTTCAGAACGATGTAGCCTGCATAAGACAGTCCTGAGAGCTGTCGTGGGAGAGCGCGAATTCTGCGGAGGATTATCTCCTGGGATGCTATTACGCGTCACGCTACGACGAGCGAACGCACGCCACGCCAGCGGATCGTAGCGAACATCGAAGCCCCGCCTCGATCGCCTCTGGGGCTGCTGTCGTATCGTATTTCAGATCCTCCTGCTGGTCGCCTCTCTTCCATAACCTCTCTGTTTCTCAAGAGCATACCATACCTTGCTGTTTGATTCATAGTATTCGCGCGGGTTTCGAAGAGAGATCAGTATCGCGGACCGGAGTACCAGTGCATCGACATCGGCATCGATCAACGGTCTTGATTCTCCTATTCTTCTTTCGTCATTCTCTCTTAGGTTAACGTCAAGGAGGATTTCGAGCAGGCGACTTATAATCCCTGTCAACATCTGCATCTGTATCTGCAACACCAACACACGACAAGACTTGACTGTCAAGCGCAAATCTAGACACATTTCACGATGGGTATCCCTAAGGTCAGTCCATCCCATCATCGATGAGCTTTCTTTTGACGTTGACTGATGTTAACATGAACGCTTGTAGTTTTTCCGATGGGTTTCCGAAAGGTATCCCCTTACATCCCAGTTGATTACTCCAAATTCCATCCCAACATTCGATAACCTTTAGTGAGCATTCTACCCATCCGCATGTTTTAGGCGCACTGCTTACTCCAACTTAACAGTCTGGACATGAACGGTATTATTCACAATTGCTCGCATCCACCTTCCACGGAGGGCGATGTCCACTATCGAATTTCGGAAGAGCAGATGATTCTCGCAATCTTTGCATATATCGATCATCTCTTTACGAAGATCAAGCCCAAGAAGGTCTTTTTCATGGCTATCGACGGTGTGGCACCTCGAGCAAAAATGAATCAACAACGATCACGACGATTTAGAACGGCACGAGAGGCCAAACAGCAACAAGAGCAAGCTGAACGAAAGGGAATTGTCTTGCCAGAGGAGAAGGCATTCGATTCGAATTGTATCACACCCGGTACTCCCTTCATGGCTCGTTTGTCGAGGCATCTGAAGTACTTTGTCAACAAGAAGATCTCGGAAGATGCGGAGTGGCAAGGTGTGCAGGTTGTTCTCAGTGGGCATGAGGTACCTGGAGAAGGAGAGCACAAAATTCAAGAATATATCAGGTTGAATAAGGCGCAACCCGATTAGTGAGTGGCAATGCGACACCGGCGTGATGCATAGAGCACTGATTGCCCCTCTTCTGCAACATAGCAATCCCAACACAAGACATTGTCTTTACGGTCTTGATGCTGATTTGATCATGCTGGGCATGTTGAGTCACGATCCCCATTTCTGTCTGTTGCGTGAAGAAGTCACTTTTGGAAGGCAGCGAAAGAAGAGCGCTGGGTACGTATCGTATTTGACTGTTTTTGCCGGGACCTCTAGCTAAGTCTTGCGCTATTACATTGCTGTATAGACTGCAACATCAAAATTTCTTCCTACTACACTTGTCGTTACTTCGAGAATATCTGGATCTCGAATTTTCCAGCATAGCGGAGGATCTCTCCTTCGAATACGATCTTGAAAGGATCATCGACGACTTTATCTTGCTAAGTGTCTTTGTCGGAAACGATTTTTTGCCGCATTTGCCGAATTTGCATATTAACGAAGGAGCGATGGAAGAAATCTGGGGTATCTACAAGAGGATACTGCCGAGCGCTGGAGGTTACTTGAATGAAGCCGGTACAATCAATTTACCTCGACTGCAGCTTGTTCTGAACGAACTCGGTCAAACCGAATTTGAAATCTTTGAAAAGGAGTACGCGGATATTAACTGGCTGAAGGGCAAACAAGACAAGGAAATCGCTGCCATGGACGCAGCTCGCAAGAAGGGCAAGCTCGTATTGACTAGCGACCAGAAGAAAATCTTCCAGGATGTGAAGGCATTCATCACCGATAAGGCAAGATTGTCAGCGGATGACGCCTGTCTTACGCTTGTAAACCATTACAATGCACGAGATCGTCGATTCATTCAAGAACTCGCCGATGCTCTCAACCTCGATACTGCATGGGACGAGACCGACGAATATGGTCAAAATCTCATCGTGGTTCGGCCTGCGAAAACATCGCCATCGAAAGCACCTTCCGATGAGGGAGATGTAGCTAGTGATGAGGATCTCTCCGACGAAGTCGATGCACCAGAATCCGACGATGATGTTGAATCGCTAGAAGCCATTCAACGAGTCATCTCTAAATACGAAAAGGCCAAGGTCGTCGAGATCGAAGGCGATCCCGACGAACACCGTGAAATTACTCTACGAAACAAGATGGAGGAATGGAAGCAAGGTTACTACAAGGAAAAACTCGAGTGCAAAGATGACGCAGACCGCAAGATGGTCGTGTTCAAGTACGTCGAGGGTATCCAGTGGGTCATGAACTACTACTACAAGGGAGTGGCGAGCTGGGGATGGTTCTACCCTTACCACTACGCCCCGCGAATTTCGGACCTTAAGGGTTTACCGGACATGAAATTCGACTTTGAGATCGGCGAGCCATTCAAGCCTTTCCAGCAATTGATGGGTGTCTTGCCCGCTGCCAGCGGTGAACATATCCCCGCTGCGTATCGAGACCTCATGATCGATCCCAACTCTCCGATTATCGACTTTTACCCCGAAGATTTCACGCAGGACATGAACGGTAAAAAGCAGGAATGGGAGGCCGTCGTCAAAATTCCCTTCATTGACGAACAGCGACTCTTGAAAGCCATGGCCGCTCGAGAGCACAGACTCACTCCGGAAGAGCAAGAGCGGAACAGGATGGGTCAAGCTAGCACTCTCTTTGTCTACAACGAGGAGCAGGCTAAACCCTACGCATCATCGATGCCTGGTGTCTTCCCCGATCTGATTGGAAACAAGTGTGAAATGCAGCCTTTTACAATGCCTGCTCTAGGGGACGGGATCGACCTCATCAATGGTCTGCTCGAGGGCGTCCATCTTGGTGCTGCCGCTCTTGCAGGATTTCCGTCTATGAAAACTCTACCTCATCACGCCCAACTCGGCTTCCATGGCGTCAACGTTCACGGGACCGACAGTCGAAACCCCTCAATGGTCATCTTCATCGACAGCCCTTACGAAGGCACCAAGGCCGCCGACATCGCAAAGCAAATGATCGGGAACAGGACTTTCTTCAAGTGGCCATTCTTGCATGAGGCAATGGTGGTGGCTGTGTCCGATGATACTTTTAAATACGAAAAGCAAGGTAACAGTATCATTCAGACGCCTCACGATCCTAACGATCTCGGCAAATGGAGAAGGACCGCTCAAGGGATCGAGCATCGATACTCGAAGCGCTTCGGTGTAGTGACTGGCCATGTTGACTTTTTGCTGCACGTCAGGCCTCTCAGAGGTGAGTGCTAGGATCTGCGCTTCGTCTGTAGGCTGCTGATCCGCCCGCTTCTAGGCTTGAAGAGAATGGACACGGGCGCATTGATCAAAGACTACGAAACAGTTGAGAATGAAGATTTCGCGCCTGTTCAACTGGTCGTTCGAGAAGTAACATTCGAGGATGAGCGGTATCTCGAGCAAGATGCTCCGCCGCTCGAGCAAGAATACCCAGTGGGCAGTAGGGCTATCTTCCTTGGAGCGAACGCTTACGGGGTAGCCGCTCAAGTTACCGAAGTCAAGGACAAAAACATGACCGTGGATCTCGCTGTGGGTGGCAACGGGGTCTCTAGCATCTTGCGCCGTTGCTGATCCTGTCTCCTGCTAGTTCTGCCCTGACGAACAAAGAGAAAACCACGTCTTCTCACAAATCGTGCACACGCGGCCCGGAGAACGATATCTGCCATCGCCCACCGTAGGACGAGGACTCGGTATTTCGGGCCTCGCCTTGTCGAAGATCGCATCATCCCTTTTGGTCGAATGCATGGATGGGTCAAAGGCCAATATTGGCCTGAGCATCAAGTATGAAGCGAAAGGGCAGAAGGTGATGGGATACTCCAGAAAGAATGAGCGAGGTTGGGAATACAGCCAGAAAGCATATACGCTTTTACAGGAATACTTGGTACGTTTGATATCTCTCGTGCATTATCTATCGTACAGACTAATGACAGTGGTCGTTACTTGTTTAGACCGAATACCCGGAAATATTCGCGTTACTCAATGACAACAATAGGGGTAAGCAGCTTTCCGTAGCATCGAAGCAATCTCTGACGAGGTATTCTGTAATCAGGGTTGCTCAAGTCGGAAGAGATCTTCCCCAATGAGAATAAGCCAGACCAGAAGATCAAAGGAATTCGAGGATGGCTGAGAGACAAAGGAGTGCTCGACTTGGAACCGGTTACTCTATTCGCTGAGCAGCTCGAAAAGGTGCGTTTCATTCTACCCTGAGCGTTCGACAACGATGCTCACACCTTCGAGTTGACCAGTCTACCGTGGAAGTGCTAGAACGAACTGCAGATGAATTCAATCAAAGTCATACTCGAGACAAGATCAAACGTGCCAGGGTCAAGGGAATCCCTCGACAAGCCGTTCTCAAACCTGCTCATGCATCCTTCAGGTTGCAAGGCCAGATCTTTAGCCTTGGTGACCGTGTCATTATGGTGCAGGACTCTGCGGTTGGTGGCGTCCATCTGTCCATGAAAGGTGTGGTTATCGGCTTGAATGCGAATTCGATCGATGTCGTGTGGGACAGCCCCTTTATTGGCGGTCTGACGCTCGGCGGCAGGTAAGCACGAGGGTGATTCATCGGAGTGTACTTTTAGGCTAATCTCCAATGTCGGGATAGGTGTTCGGAACATCGCGGGTTTACTGTCCCGTTTTCCTCTTGTCTCAACCTTACGCGCAAGCAATTTGCGGTCGCGACGGGCTCCGCCCCACAGGTTGCCGGCCAAGCACCCGCGTTTAGACCGCGCATGGGTCCTGCACCAGTCGTTCCTGGTCAACACTTCCGGCCTGCTAACAACCGTCCACAGCTTCGTCCTGCTGGGCCCAATGAATTCGCTCGTCCCCCTCGTCCTCAGCAAGGCGGTCCACTTCACTTTGGCAATGCTGCAAAGGGTATTCGACCTCCTCCTACTCAAGGATCTCGACCTCCCGCCAACGATCCACAAGCCAAGGTCCACATCCTTCGCAACGTTCTCGCCGATAATGGCACTGCATCACAAGCAAAGGGCGATTTCGTCGGCGGCGATTTCCAGTCTCAAGCGCCTTCGAAAGTGCCGAAGCCTGCTACTTCACATTTAATTCCCGGACAGATTCCTCAAGTTCGACCTATGCCTTTCCCTCGGCCAATATATGCTCCTCAAGGCGCCCCTGGGCTTTCGAACGGTCATGATACTTCGAATGGCCATGCAGGACATGGAGAGGAAGCGAACGGTGCAAGGGGAGGCCGCCCCAGAGGCAGGGGCAGAGGCACTCCCGGGTTCAGAGGCAGAGGTGCACCTCGCGGTCGTGGAGGTCATGCTGCTCAAGATGGTTCCGAAGGCAAAGCATAAGAGACTTGCTTAGTTGATTCCTTGACTTGTAGATACAGTTGTCGCTGTCATCGTCGTCGCATGTACTTTTCCATAGGGTGCAGTATGTGAATACTGGACTTCATGTCGTTCTTATGATCATGAAGCGATGGGACCATGTTGTTTAGCCCTTAACATCAGTACAGGGCAGCAAAAGATGATAAGATATGTATAATGTCACCATAGGGCTACCGCGATCGGGAAAGTTGATGCAGCTGATGCAGCAGAGCCGACAGGTGGCGAGCTAGTCTGAGCTTGGACTTGATCTCTGGAGCGGTGATGTTGTCCAAGGACTCACACAAAAGAATGTTCCACATATACATTGACGGCCAGATAGGAAAGTGGTCTAATCCGGTGGTTTCAAGTCGCACAACTTGCTCAGTTTCTGAGTCCTCCACTCCTTCGGGGCCGGCGTTCGAATCGCCGTCTGGTCATTCTTTTTGCCCTCTTTTCTCAAGTGCAGAACTGGTTGAGGACTGCTTGTCTCCATGCGATCTGCCATATCTCACCGAGGATCTCGTCATTTGCTAGCTTATTTGAGTGGAAACAGTCTCCACTCAGTTGCAGACTGAGATGTGGCTGGATCCTCACTGGTACAATACAACCGTTGGGCGGGACCTCCGACTCATGCCGCTCCTTTTGTCACATCGAAATCGCGCCTGAGCTGATTCGGATGTTTTTGCTTCTGAAAGGCACTCCCTAGCACGCCACAACGCCATGTTAGAAGATCAATAGTAAAGAAGGTAGCCTTCTGGAGAGGCTAGGTATCGGTCACTTTGTAACGACGCGCGTCCCGTACATCCTGACAGTCCCTCACCACAATCAGAGTCGAATGCCTCGTTCCTTGTGGACACGCGAAACGCATCAATGGCTCTTTCTGTTGTCCTCATATCTGAGTTCCCTTTCCTCAGCCACCCGGAGAAAAGGCCTGCAGCGGTGGAGCGTCGGATCGTGTGCGCGATGGGATGAAGCTCGACTGGGCGCGCACATGTGAGATTCGATGCTGTGCATATAATGATATCCAAGTCTCATATCGGATAGTGATGCTCAGTCTGACTCGCAATCATCGTTGCTAACCTTCACAGTCGTGGGTGCCGGCTCATGACTCATGACCACCAGCCCTGGTGAAAACGGCGTACCTCGATGTTTTCTTGGGCGGTTCGACTTGGTCCGCCTTCGCTTTTGAAGCACGACACCTTCAAGGTGAGGCGCTCCATTCAGGCGTTGAACGACAATGTCGCCCCAGGTCCGTCGAGAGGTGGCTCCCTTGAATCTTGATGGAGCAAAACTTGCCCGGTATAGATGCTGCTGCCTTTTGGGTGTTTGAAGCAAAGTCTGAGCAGTCAGTCTGAGCAGTCTCCTCATTACCGAAAAAAGAGCGGAGACCGTCACGACTTGGCTGGTGGCAAATCTGCTGCGCCTCTTCACGTCCCCGGTAACTTCAATGAGTAGACAGGTCCCTGAACTAACGTGATTGTCTCCGTACCAAACCGAGGAGACGGCATGCAGGGGCCAGTGACCTTATGGTGTGAAACGATCGTCTTGAGGGGAAACAAAACAACACCTTAGGCTGTACTCACTGCGCTCCGGCACTCGTAAGCACGCAACGCAAGTGTTTACGAGCGGCCGTTGAGTAGACCGATCTTCGGCGCCTCGTGACTCTCTTCTTGCCACAAATAGTCGATCAGGCAGGTCCTTGTACGCATCAAGAGCAACAAGGTCAGCATGAACTGAGGTACCATCGTCCCTCAGGAAAGCATAAATAAAGGGAAGGCCAAAAATATATCTGCAGGCCTACGGGCGGTATTCTGCCACACGTTTTCGAAAGCTCTGATCGAGGGCAATCCTAATGCACAATCGGACATTCATAGCTACATGGATGTCAACTTCAATCCCGGTCGCAAGAATCGGTATATGAAGAGCTCGACAACGTTACTGCACTCTAATGAAAGACACGAAAGAGAACAGCAGCACTTTATTCAACATAAAGAGCCAGGAAACCACAGATTGTTTCCATTCCCCGCCCGGGAGTCAACACAACAAAGACAGTCTTTTGTGGGCGTGTGGGCGAACCCTCAATGCCGACTGGCTATCCCAGTGGTATACTCGCTAGCACGCGTGAGGGCGAGCTGAGGTGTACTACTACTTGATGTAATTTATCCAATAAGAGTATTAACGGTCAGCTTGGTTTAGTGGCAAAGCACCAAACGTTAAGCACACAAACGGCCCGAGTTCCTACTCCGGTCAGCTCAACTGATATTACGGAGCCCTACCTTCCTAGCGAGGTATAGACCGGTCCTCAGCGCCTTGGCGCAGACGAGCACAGTCCTGTATCTCGTGAGGCGCGAGGGACCCAGTCTACGAAGTTGACTTTTTGACCTTTTGATGCGGTCTGTGCATGAGAAACTCACCAGGTAGGATTGAAGTACCAGGTCGGCATGGATGCGCCTGATTATTCGCCTAGCCCGGCGTGGCTTAGCCGGAACCCTTCCTGGTCGAATTGGCGGTCATGACACCTTATTATCCCCACTCTCAGATTGGCGCCGCATAGTTGAGCCCGTTCTCTCATCGATGTAGCGCCGCAACCACGGATATTGCGTAGAATACGGGACGGCTTGAGATCCAGCTATCAATTCAATCCAGCTATCAATTCATATCGCTATAACTCGATCGAACGTCTACTAGATGTAAGGTGGGGTGGCGCATTCGTTCTTGGTCTAGAGTGGAGCCTGCCGAGAAGACATTCGGTTGACAGTCTTGAATCCGCTTGACAACCTCGCTCGAAACGTGGAGGCATCAACACGGGTAGCTCACGTTTGCCTGCACTCGACTGGTAGCCGTAGTTTGAGGTAACTTCATCGGTGTAGTTCGCCAAGACTTCTCCCACTCTCGATGCATACTTGTCAAATGAAACATTGTTTAATGGAATACAAAATGGGTGCAAGAAGACAAAGCTAAATCTAGACTGATGTCAGAGGGATGCAAGCTAATAGGATACAATTGACGTCAAAAGGTGAAGGCGCGGTCGCGAATGGGTCCACGTTGGCCCTTTAGGGGTACGAAAACAAGAGAACATGCCAGATGTTCTTCATAGCAGTCGTCCCGACCTGCTCCTACCCAAGCTTGCATTATGCCCTTCGTTGCCCTTCTGGTACTCGTTACCCGTCATCTGCAGCATCTCGGGCTCATCGATTTCAAATGCGCCCGTTCCACCGAGTGGTTTGTGGTTGTCATCCGAGAACGAATAACCACTGCTCGACTTGTTACGACCAAGAGTAACGCCGTCGCCGCCCGCAGTAGTTGTCATGCCGTAACCATCATCCATATAGCCCATTGTCGGCAGGTGTGGAACGTCGTTTGCATATCCGTAATGATCCTTGGCGGAGTTGGCATACGAGACAGGTGCCGAGTATGCATCATAGTCATCCATTCCATCGTCGTCCATGTCCATGCGCGAGCGTTCCTGCAATACAGCGTCTGGTAAGCGTCAAGTACGTTCTACACAAGATCAATGCTTACCAAAGCGTTGGTCTCAAAGCCGTGTCCACCCGTAGGTTTAGCTGGCAACGGCAGATTCATCGTTGATGACTGGCCATGCCTGTTGAGTTCGGGCCACTTGATACCATCGACTAGAGACCCGCAAATCCGGTCAGCTCTCGTGCTTTCCAGGATGAGGCCACCAGCTGGCTGGCGCAGACTTACCGTCATCGTCGTATCCAGTGAATCTTTTTTGCTTGAGCTTCCACAAGATGAACAGCCCAATGGCGAGGACGACAACACCTCCGGCAACGCTGATACCGATGATCACACCCGTGCTTAGACCCTTGGAATCTTCCGAGTCGGGTTTATTGGACACCGCTGCGGCCGATGAGTTACCCGTCGCGGATGCAGTCGCAAAGACGGTTTCCAAGGACGTGATATCCTCGGCAAGCGTTGAGGTTTGTGACGAGCTGATGCGGATGGTTTCGATGGCGGTTACGTAGCTGACCGACCCTTGTGCATCCGTGGTTGCAGAACTCATCATACTGTGCGAAACAAAAACAGACTATTAGCGTTTGCCATTATATGACAAAGAAAGGTCGATGGAGAGAGGAGGTAGATTCGGAGCGAACCTTGACGAAGCATGGGGCAAATTACTCCGAAGAGTAGACGGGATTGGGAAAGACCAGGCGAAAACCGACGGTAAAGATACTCGAGTGAGGGTAGAGTGTATGGGACTGATGTAGTCGAGACAGGAACAGCAGAATGACAGGAGATGGGATTCAGGAAAGAAGGGGAGAAGGGAAAGGCGAGACAGAATGATGCACTGCGAACACGTACCTCGAAGCGGAAGATGAAGGAACAGTGGCAGTGGAAGTGACGGTGGTGGGTGCCGATGATATAACTGTGTTTCTGTCAGCAGAGTCCCACAAAGGTCTTTCCGACAAGACACTCACTTTGGCTAGAGCTCGATGCTAAAGAAACCGTCGAGGAAGTCGCACTGGTCGTCGTGCTGACCCCTGTCTCCTCTACGACATTGCTCTCCGTATCCGTGGCCGTTTCCACCAGGGACGAGGCAGATGTCGTAGCGCTTGCTGAAGTGGCGGACGTGATCGAGGAAGGAATCGCCCGATTTGTGGTGCTGGTCGTGGCTGGGGTCTGCGTGACTCTGAGCGTGCTCACTGCCACAGAGGGAACGCTACTGGTGATGCGTGATGGGACGACGACTGCTGCGGATGAGACCGCGACCGCCCCTGACGACACTGCAATCTGCCGTTTTTCCTCTTGCCTCGCTAGGATATCCGCATGGTGGTTGTGCCCCGCAGTTGACCGTCTGTTTCTCCTCGCATGACTGACATCGTGCATCGATCCGTGAGAAAAGGCGGGTTGAGCGGTTGCTCCTAGGATGAGCGACGTTCCGCCGTTTAGGGATGTCGGTACGAGCGAGGTCGAGAGTAGGGCCAAAGAAAGAACAGTAGAGAGATGCATGATGGAGGGTATTATGTCGAGAGAAAAACGAGCGTGATAGAGTCGTGGTCGTCGAGAGAAGCCTAGGAAGGCCTGACGTCCGAAGTGGAAAGTTCTGTTGCAAGATGCTGGTCGGCAAATAGGCCAGGCGTTGCTATCAGCGTCGAATAGTCCAGCTAGAGGATGCTGTTTTTCTAGATGGCGGATTTCAGGCGATTGCTTTGCCGATAGAGGTCGCCTGGCTGGAGGAGGGCCCGTCGAGGGGGGACGGGAGTCGATCACAAAGGAAAGGAGTGACTAGCGGTCTCGTCGGTGGAGTGCGAAAGGAGTGTGTCGGGAGCGTTTCAAGCGGACAGTGCCATGTAATGCCCAGCAGGATCTTACCAAAGGAGGATGAATAAAGATCTATCCAACTATGGTAGTGCTCCACATCTACGAATCCTCGCTCATGTTTGTTGATCACCATTGTTTTCCGCTCAGGGTGCGCACAATGTGTTTCAGGTCCCGCCCGCTTCCGGCAAACCGACCTGTCGCGCTTAGCGTGTTTCCGCGGGGAACCCCAGGAAAAAGAGGGTAGATCATGAATGAACTAGGGTGGCAGTGTCGTCTTCGAGTCTCTGATCTGCCAGGCCGTTTTAGTCGCTGCTCAACAGCTTTGTGCAGATGTATCATGGCCCAACGACCACAACATGGCCCACGAGTACCATCTTTATTATATTCATGGACTGGAGATGACAACTAGCGAAATATTATATCTGCCCGCCGGCCACAATCTTTCGATGTCGCGTGGGATGCCCTTACTTGGCCTCTGCCAGTTCGTACAAGTATGTACCCAACAACTTGGAACCCTATAAGACCGATTCCATCGTCAGCGCCGTGACCAAACTACCCGAAGGTGAGGGAGGAACTCACTCGGATGAAGTTGTCCGTATCCAACTTTTCGTTAGTACTGCAGGGCAAATTGTGGAGAAGTCAGTATACTGAAGGTTCAGACTACGGGAACAGCACTGATACGTACGAGTGGGCGCCTGGTGGCAGCAGAAAGTCGACGCAGACACGGCGAAACCATGAGAAGAGGAAGATATAGATGATACGTGGAAACTTACCGTCATCACCACGACCCATGGGCAACAGCAACACGTTGCAGTTTAATGCGTCAGCGAACGACAAAGTGACCGGAATGGAACCTAGGAGAGCGAACACGAATGATGACTGGAGTCAGCAAATACAAGGGCAAGGGCGGTTGTGAGTGGACTAACCTCCTTCTCGGGTGTAGTCCGGCGCGCAGCCGTAGACGGCTTCAGTGGCCTTGTGTGCGGCTCGGTAGCTGTAGTGCTGTTTGGAAGCAGAAAGCAACGCTTAGAGTCTGACGGGGACAAGATCACTTGTGGGGCGACTCGACTCACGTTGGGATCGGCCTGAGATCAGAGATTGCGCAACGAGCAGACGTTCAACCTCTGTATACCCATATTTTATGCGTGTCGATACTCACCACCCAAGGCTCGCCACCATGAACCATCTCAACGGTCATCTTGCTCTTGGTGTTGATTTTCGCAAATTCAGCGTTGACGTAATCACAGACGAGTTTCGTCACCTCGGCGAGGGTGAGGTTAGGAACAAGTCGAATAGAGAACTTGCCTATTACAAAATGGAGATAAAGACGGCAAAGCGAACGCTGTGAGTACGCCAGTCGAAAGCCACAAAAGGTGAAGACTTACCGTGAACTGCAGCAGGAATGACGGTTTTGCACCCGGCGCCGTCTGTTTGCACGCAACGATGGCACAACGTGAGCTCAATCCAGAAGCCCTATTGAAACCAAGAAACTTACAGAAGGCCCCTTCGATACCGTGCAGCGACAGCGAGGGGTATCCTATGTACATCGGAGCCCATAATCAGCTAATCGTCCCCAGATATGCAGCAGGGACCCACGCATTCGACTCATGAGCTAGGAGGTAGAATTCAGAGTGAGCCTTTGATATAGATTGTCAGCATTATATCCGTTGAACTCACAGTCTGGACCTTGTCATCTGAGAATGTGATGGCTGCGCCGACTGCCTCGTCAAAGTCCTATGGAAGGCCGACACGTGTAAGAGCGACGTAGCGCCATAACAGAACCAACGGGGTCTAACCTTGATGCTAGCATTGATGACCTCGTATCGCTTCCTCTCTTCCTCGGTCAGGGGTGCTACGAGATCCATTAATCCGGGAATAAGGATCTCGCCGTCGGTGGTGACCAGTTTTGACACTAATGGAAAGCGGTTATCAACGATTCATTACCGAGGACAGGTATGAGATTTCACCTACTGAGGTGAATCAAATCGGTCATTGGTTCGTGCACCGTGGCACCGAAGACTATATGTCACAATAATTAGACATCCAGACTCTCACGAGTAGCGACAATGCATAAAGATAGCAACTGACCACCGGAGTGAAGGTCTCGAGCGGGGCCGGAGACCGAGATTTTGAAATAGGCGATACCTCGAAGACCGTAAGTCAAACAAGGGGTGGTGGTGTTGAGCCCTAGAGGTGCAATCTGCGTAAATTTCTGAACCGAGACGACCTGTTCGGCAAATACGTACAGTAGTTGTCTAATATGAGGGTGATCATCGAGTTCAATAAGTCTTTTGGCCCGCTGATATTGAAATAGGACTTACCAGAAATACAGACACAGTCGACACCCTTGAAGAACTTGTCCTTCTCCTCGGAAATGAGCTCATCGAGACCTTCGGATCCAGACTCTTCCATTCCCTCGAAGCACATCTTCAAGTTGACCTGAATGATGCGATTTTCATCAGTACAGCTGCAAGGCTTGCAGTGGGCGGAACTGACAGGTAATTCCATTCCCTGCTTGACATGGGCTTCAATGACGTTCAGCCATCCGAGAATGGGACCCTTGTCATCGGATGATCCTCGACCAAAGAGTTTGCCAGAACCTTCCGGATCGACTGTCAACTCGAAAGGAGGGTACTTCCAGCCATCGGACGTGCTGGCGGGTTGAACATCAAAGTGACCATAGATGAGCAGCGTTTTCTGTCGGGGAAGTGAGTAACGCAAAGGGATGAATGTATAGAGACATCGCATACCTTCCTGGGGTCATTGCCCAATTCAGCAAGCAGCGCAGCCGGGAGATCCAACTCCTGTCCTTCGAGGATTTGCTTTCCCAAAGGTCGTTTCTCGACCTTGACGCCAAAGCTTTCAAGCTTTGCCGCTAGCCAGTCACCCATTCGATGAACATCAGGTCGGAAACTACGAGAGGACAGGAATTCGTCAGCGTTTGAGTTTGAGGACTCGACCATGGTTGCTCGAACTGACGCCGGATCTCCGGAAACTCTACAAGTGCGACAGGAGCCGTAAGCTAGTCGGCTAGAATATAGCTACATCTTATCGAAACTCACGACGGAATGGCTACTGCTTCGGCCAAACGCTGGATAAACGCATCTTGATTTGCGTCGATAAACTTGAGGAATGGTGGGTTCGCAGCGAACATTTTGTACACGGAGTCAACGCTGTGGGTGAGCTTGTGATCCGTATTTGGGTGTTGAAAGACGCTTTCCCAATAAATATACCAAGAATATCAAAAGCCAGTCCTTCTCAGAATGGCCTCAAGCTGCCTCAAAGCTCAAAGGAAAGGAAGAAAATCGATCAACGCCCATCTGGGCGTATCGGACATGAGCGAATCCACGCGTTGCGAATTCGTCACCCTTTGTCCGCTCTATTACCTCTATTACCAGAGCTCTCCCCCCTTCCCCCTGGACTATCGAATCGAAAGCAGACTACCCCAGGACGGTCTCTCGAAAATAGTCCGCACCTCTGCGTGGTGGAAGTGTCCAGCGATCAGATGCGCGCTCACGGTAGCTTGAAGCAGATGTGCTTATTGAGCCTTGGTATCAAGAGTAGAATCCGAATGGGCAGCGAGCAGAAGAATCAGATCTAGAATATAGTGCATTTCTTGGGCTTTTGCTCGCTGATAATATCGCTGATAGTAATGCTACATGTGGTGATGTTGGGTCTTGTGACGTATTCACTTGTTCGGCACGGTGCGCGAGAATCCGAGATCTTGAAAGTTCTCAAATGATGGAGGCATCCCAGTCCGATTCGTCGTGGTATCTGTGTCGATTCAGGTGGCGGGAGGGGAAACGCGTGACAAGCAGATAGTGAAATGAGCACACGTGACGAAGGAAGAATATCAACGATAGAGGTGTCTGCAGTGTCTCTACAGATTCCGGCTTCAGGCCGTGCTCTTTATTGTATATTGAGCCAGGCCTGAATCTGGCTGTCTTCATCTCCGAAATCCGGATCAAGTTGTACCCACACTTTTCTGAAGCTCTCCCGCTGAATCCACAGTGCCCAGAACTGTTTCATCTTTTCGCCGATGTGATGCCCGTTACCCATCATACCCTCCACCTTGAGGATGGCGTCGGCGGAGACATCACCTCCTGCTATTTGCACAAGTCGCGCAAGCCAGGAAATGATGTGAAGGTCCGCAAGTGACTATGATGGAGCACAGGATAAGTATCCCATATTCCGAGAAGTTGAGTCCGACACCCACGACTTGATCTCCGAGTGCGTAAGGACCCTTGATTTCCTGCTCCAAACGGTTCAAGACATCCGGCAAGCTCTGCGTCCAAGCTTTCTGACTAGCTTCAAAGAAACCTTGTTCCCGTTCCTTTCCGGCTTGTCGTGTGTAGATGGCGTGCAGAGTATCGTTCGCTTCCTTCTTCTCCTTCAAGAATTGCACAGTACGGGCTTCAAATGAGCTTGCGCCGTTGCCATTCGTTCCGTCTTGAGCATGATCGTGGCTTGCGAAGTTGCTATTTTTCTGCTTTAGCTGTTGCTCGGCTTCGGCAATGTACCTTTTCAAAGCCTCTGCCCTGTTCGATATGAAAGTTCCTGCTGCAGAGTTGGCTTTTTCGTTGAGTTCCTTGGCATCTCGGGCAGAAAGGTACAAGAAGTTGGGGTCGACAGTTGGCAAGTGCACCAGGGAAGTCAAAGTATCCGAAGTGGTTTTACCTATCAAGGAGGCGTTTCATAGGCGTGTCAGGAGCCGAACAGCAAAATGGACGAAAACGCATACCCTCTATTGTTGCGGGACCGAGGGCGGGGGCTGGGAGCTTGCTAACAGTATGCGCGGTGTTGGCACCTCTCGCTTGGTCAAGGAACTGAGCAATAGTCTGTGAAGGGGGAATGATTTAGGATAGGTGATACTTGATAATAGTAACATTACGGCTTACCATCGTGTCTCTTAAAGACCTGTATCGGCTAACTGTTTCCGGTCCGACGGTCTCGATGGTAGGGACGACCAAGGTGGGTACGGTACCTAGAGGAAGGTAATCTCGTCTCAGAGCTATGAATGCAACGCTCGACGCAACGACCTGACAAACCGTTGGCATTGATCCTGGACAGAGGAAACGGTCAGCTGCTGATTGCTGCGTATCGATCAGTACGGCAAGACTCACTTGAGGTAGGAAGGAGAAAAGTTCTCGCCCTTGGCTGCAAAGAAGCAGATGTCTGATGAGCAACCAACGAAGATCACAGATAACTCCTACATACTGATATCGACCTGCTTTACTATGTACTCATCCTCAGAGTACCCCTTCTCGTGCAAGCAAAGCAGAGGCACCGACGCCTGACAGGGTGTTTCAAGGGTTAGCTTTCGCCCGGAGTCACACGAAATGGGATGACAACGAACCCAAACTGACGTCTTCCACGAGTAAAGGATGGCCTTCGGGACCTCCTGAGGCGTTTCTTCAGCAGACGACATTGTGTGAATGATTGTGAAATGGGTTGGTATTTGGTGGAGTATTGTCAACAAGGTGATATGAGCCTGTTCGCAGGAGACAGAGTTATCCATCTTGTATGCAACCACCATTACTGAACGACTAGCCGCTGCGAGTCAGTCGACCTGTCCGGGCATGACGTGAGGGCTTGTGCGGGGCGGAAACAAGTGCCCCTCAGTGCGCCCCAACGATATTGATAAACGGAAGCAGTTTGGATCACCTCGCCACTTCAACCAATCATATTTATCATATCAACTCTCCCCCAAGGCGCTCTCCAGACAAAAAACCATAGTGGCTGACCCAAGCTCCTGGCCATATCGCAGGTGCAACTTTTTTGAACAGGACACGATGCGAATTGTATTTGACTGGTACAATATCATACATAACGATATAAAATGCCGTACAGCAGCGAATGGCGCGAATGGTTTAAGCTGCCTCGGGCCACATACATGCAGACATGGTGAAAAAGGAGCGAAAAATCAAAAGTTGAAGCGAGTCCAGATCAAAGATCTCCGACGTAGAAAGTTCGAATCGTGCTGCAAAAGCAGAGAAAGATGTCAATCACGCTGTGGCTGCGCGTAGGCCGGCGTACTGACCTGTCTTCGGCAGCAACGGCGATCTGCTGACCGTCGTACCGCCAACATGCATCGTTCTGAATAACATGAAAGTTGAGTCAGTCTTTAGATACGAAAGACGGCAAGGTCGGGGGCTGACCCACCAGCTGCGTGTCTGTCTCGTACCGACGAAGAGCTTCTCCGGTCTGAAGAAAGGGGTGAATGGAGTTCAGCTATGTCGTGGAAAAGCCTACTATCGCACGACTTACCAAGGTGTCCCAAATGACCATGGTATGATCATCACTGACAGAGGCAAACTTGTTGCCATCGGGCGAGAATGCTAGGGCGTTGATGGTGGACTCGTGGTCGCGCAGTGTATACATGCATCGAGAGGTGCTAGACTTGGCGTTGATATCGTACAGTTTGATCGCGTGTCCGGTTTTGTAGGTGTCCTCGTTTACTTCAGGATCGTTGCATTGACAAGCGCTGGAGGGGATAGGCATCAGCACGGCTGGACCACGATGTGACATATAGCCTACGCATACCTTAATAGTAACCGTTTCCCGTCCTTTCTAACGCCTTGCGGGTCCCACTGGACGATTGCCACATCCCAATCATGGCCTTCTAGCTTCATGATCTGGCTAGGAATATCGGATGGCTCGCCAGAAGAGGGGTCGTCTCGCGTCGGGAACGGTTTGCTACCCGCACTACTCGGCCGAGAGGAGGCTGAATCGATCCCCTTGGCAGCAGCCAGTCTTTCATTATAGCTGCCCCCCATAGAGGCAAACAATTCCGCCCCTTTCGCGACCAAGCCCTCAACATCCCAAATACGGATCGTCTTGTCCTCGGAGGCCGAAGCCAGCAAGCGACGACTCTTGTCGTTGTCGTTTCGCGGGGCAGGTGAGAATCGGACCATCAAGACGCGATCGGAATGCCCTCGGAGGATCATCAGCGGATTGCCCGACCTCGTGCTACATAGGCCAATCGTGGTGTCTTCCGAGCAAGTGGCGAATATTTGGCCATCCATAAAGTCAACAAAGTACGCTTGATTCGGCATATGGTAATTGAGCTGCCACTTGACGTTGCCGTTGTCGAGATTCCAAGTACAAACTAAACCATCGGATCCGGCGGTGACGAGGATGCCTTCATCGCGGTTCACCCCTACGTTGAATGCGAGATGGCGGATGGGGCCCGCGTGTCGGGTTAATATACTGTTCAAAGAGCCATCGGGGGTGAAAGTCCTCGCCACTCCATCGTCGCATACTGAAGGCAAGGTAAAAATCAACAGGGCTTCTTTTTCGATGGCGTTACCACTCACTTGTTCCTAATAGGGTACCTTCCGGGTTCCAATTGACATCGGTAACAGGCTTCAGGGACTCGATACCCCGATGGCTACACTTGTATGGCAACTTTGTGAGGGCTTTCAGCTTGCCTGTCGGTTCGTCTGCAGACGATATGGTTTCCTCGAAATCAAAGATACCGCAATGCCCGTCGAATGAGCAAGCCGCCAATTTATTCAAGTTGGGGCTCCAGGCCACTTTCAAGACCTATGCGGATCGTAATGAGCAAATCGTACTGCTGTGGCCGCACCGACACTTACCCGCTTATGTACCCCTTTCCATTTCCACATTAATCCACCTTCTTTTGCGAGCGGCAGCAGTGGATTGATTTCCGATTTACCGGCCTTGGCTTTCCCGTCCACAGTCTTCTTCTTCTTTTCAGGTCTCACGGGAGTCTCGACATCTTCCGTTCCATCATTTCCAGCTCGGGTAGATGTCGACGTGTGGCTGTTCTTGCGGGGTGGACCGTTGGTCGATTTGCGTTCACGCTCGGGAGATTTATCTCTAGACGGCGCCGCGATATCCGGCTTTGGCCGTTTCTCTTTGATCGTCATGGACGTGGACCTGCTTTTATCGCTGATGGGAGTGCCCTGTCGACTGCGATGGTCATCGAGCGCCGATTTCTGTTTCTTGTCGACGACTTTGGCAATATATCTGCCCTCGTCCGTCCTTTCCTTTTCCGCTGCTTTCTTTGATTTTGGCCCTGTTTCTGCAGCGTGAGAGTCCACTAGACGAATCCCATTCATTATTTTCCTCCTCTTGATGACGGGTCCTTCTTCCTCATCGGAATCCGAGAAGAAGCCTGTCCCTTTATTCTTGGTCGATTCTTTCTTGCGCGGACGTTCAACACTGTCTTTCGCCTTGCCCTTTCCTTTCTCCTGTGCGGTGAGCCCTGTTGGCTTGGACGCTACCTCTTCATGATGCTTGTTCTTGCGCGGAGACGAATCCGAGTTTGAGGCTCTTCGTTCATTACCGGATTTGTAAGCAGATACTGCGTCCTTCGATGGCTTGCTCGAGTTCTGGTCCTGTTTCTGGGGCAGTCGCGCGTCCTCCTTCTCGTCATCCTGAGCGGAAGACTTTGGCTTTCCGTTTAGCATTGAGTGGGACTCCTGCCGCAGGTCCTTGTCTTTCGGCCGGGCACTCTCGCTCGGAGCATCCGCTGTCGAGCTGGTCGCTGATAATAGGTTCTTCGCTTTTGAGGCAAAAGTCGATCTTTCTGCTTCAGACACAAAGGGCATTTTTACGTCTTGATCGACGACAGAAACTTTGGGTACCCTGTCCCGCGACTTCTCCTTTTCCTTTGGCATGGCAGACGACAACGCTGTAGGAGGCGGTAAAGGTCTGGGTGGCGGCCTCTCTGGAGTCTGTTCCTGCATATGCATGTCCCGAAGAGCGGAAAAGACAGGCAGACTCTTCATGGCGTTCTGGGATTGGGACTGCAACGCGTGGTCGATGGCACTCTCTGAAACTTGATTTGTGCGAGATGCCGAAAACGGTAAGGTCCGCAGCATCTGGCGTGATGGTAGTGGCGTACAGGTATGCGGCTTCAAAAGTCGAAATTCTGCCATGCAATTATCTAACAGCTGCAGTAAAACAGCAAGAAACTCGTTTAGCCGTTCGTTGTGGGGATCTCGCTAAAATCCGGAAGTGGGCAACGTACACTGTCATTGGCATGCTGTACAGCCTCCTGCCATAACAAACCTCTTTGGAGATATGCAATAAGCTCATCCCTCGGCAACAGCAGTTGTCGCGTGTCCGCATCTGCGCATCCCATCTGTGCATCTTTTGACACTGCCTGGGCGTCGGTAGTACGTCGAGGGGATGACTCCGGATTATTCTCCATGGACGCCTTGGCTGCCGCGCGAACTTCTTGCATATCCTTGCCACTTGTTGTCCGTCTTCGTCCGGTACCAGAAGCTCCTTCATCTGAACCGCTCGCTTTCTCGCCATTGAGGGGGATATTCTCCCCCATCTCGCCATTGGTATCCACCAGGTCGGGCCGTAGGATGTCAAAATGAGCGGAGGAATCGAGGCGACTCTCATTGCGGAATGCAGTGGCGGAGGCGAAGTGACCGCTTTCGACGAGATACTGTGGAATCAAAGCATGAATACTGTATCAGGCCCCTACGAGGTATCCCGGATCACTCACAGCATATACCAACACATTCACTTCAGCACTTTCAACCAAAATCCTGTTCCTCGCGGTTCGCAATCGCCTAGCCGGCTGCGTCGGAAGCAGGGAGACCGCCATGTTGCCAGATTTCGTGTCGATCAATCGTATAGTGCCGGATGGCGCTCTCCTATGGGTCGCGTGTCATCATTGGTCCTCGACAGGGAGGGGTCGGTATAGCAACGGCTGTGCTACGGGGTCAGCGCGGTTCACTCTGCCCAATCAAGGGACCCCTGCTCAAAGGATTGCATGGTGATGGTAGATTGATTACCCAAAGCAGGAAACGCCGGCGCGAAACGATCGAGGTCTTAGCGCGCTCGTACAGCTGCTGTATGGTCACCGCGCTTTTGTTGACCTTGTTCACAGTCTTCCCAGCGGTAGACTCGCCAAAGACAAAACAACTATTCCATGGCTATAGCAACATAGGAATTAGGACCTACCGGTACTCTCCCCGCTTGCGACACCTGCTTGAAACCGAGGCTATTATCCAGTCAGGAGGTGTCGGTCGCCTGAAGCTCCCAGTTCGTTGTCACTATGCTGTTGCCGTGCAGGGCGACCGGTTTCTGTCCGAGTCGATGCAGGAGGGAGTGTGTATCGCCCTGTCTGTCCGCAGTGTTGATCTCAAAGGTGTGGTGATGACTGAATCCGAAGAGTCCGACTGAAGTGGGCAGTCCCATGGGCAGTCCAATGACATGCACACGACCGCCACGAACGTGCTAAACAGCGGGCGTTTCAAAACTTACCTAAGCCCTTCGGGGTCAAAACCCAAGCTCCTAATTACATACCAGGTCTTACACACATGAAGGAGTCATGGAGGGAAGAAAGCGTCGGGTCCCGATAGCGGATGTAGAAAAAGCTAGGACAAAGTCGACGAGTAGGCCCGAACGACGCGCACCTCGCTGCTGTACATGGCACCGCTACTGAACCCTAACAAATTGTGAAATCAGGCGAGCCAGAACAAAGAATTGCTCGTCAGACCTGTTTTTCCCTCTGTCTGGTATTCAAGGTTCATTGTATACTGTCGTATCCGTGCCCCTTGCGTCTTTACACCATGCATTTTGGTCGGTCTGAGATATCTCTAACAAATACCGTCTGATCCTGCGGCATCGCAATATAAGGACCGCGAGCTCCACCACACAGCATCATCATCCGTTCGACGGTAATAGCGCGCCCCGCAACATCACCTCAGCTTGATCCGACACCCGTCTTTCAGTCTCGTTGGCTATACAAGCGTCTCGAACAGAGATTTGTTCAGCCAACGAAACGGACCAGCTGTCACAAAGGACGTCACCAAGGAGCTGAAACGACCGGTCTAGGCACCAAATCCAGGTTTGTAGCCGTTAGCACAATGTCTACAGCTTCAGACACAACACCGGCGGTCGCCATTCTCTCTACACCATCCACCATCGCTACCGCAACATCGAGTTCTTCCTCACCGCCTCAATTGTCCGAAATCACAGTGCTGGGCTATCCCCTCCGAACGGACATGAATCAGAATGGCGAGATGCTTGAGGGTCACGCGAGCGGCGTGTCATCAACCGACGCTTCTTCACCGACATTGTCCTCGAGTCTGACGACTTCGGGAGACAACGTGCACACTCTGGAATCTGGCCAAATCTCGGAAGCTTCGTCGCAGGGCAGATACGATAATACGGTCAACGAGTACGACTTGATCAAGGAGGCGTCCAGGAAAGGGCTGAAGTCGAGGACGGTTTGCGTCGCTATACCGGTGAACAGGAAAGACGGGACAGTTTTGATGGTCACCTCGAGGAAACACGATACCAAATGGATATGTAAGTGAAGCGGGCTGATACAGTAGGTGTCTAGGCTGACGGTATGTGAAATTCATTACAGTCCCAAAAGGAGGTCACGAGGAGGGCGAGACATATGCCGAAGCGGCAGTCAGGGAGGCCTGGGAAGAAGGTACTTGCTACTCCTTGGCTTGCTCGCAAGCAGAAGCTCCCGGTCCAGAAATTGACGCCGTCGTGATTCCTGTCTCCTTGTGATAGCTGGGACTCCGCCTGATCTAGTGTTGATCGAGCCCGAGGTTTACAAAGCTTCGAGTGTGTCGGGCGATGGAGCGCGCACGATACATTACCACATCTTTGAGATGGACGTAACACCAGAGGATCTGTGCCAAGAGTGGTTAGTTTAATCGCGTTTGGAACAAAGTTGTCACTAATACTAACGATCAATTTGATCCTAAGGCCCGAATCTTCCCAGCGGCATAGGGAATTCGTCACCATCCCGAAAGCACTTGAGCGGTGCGCCGCTTGGGCAAACGAAAAGAACACCAAGCTGGAACTCGTCATTGGATTCCGAAAGACCCGAGTCTTTCAGGATTGGTATGCGACAAGTCAGCAACAAGCCGCACTCTCGACCGAGAACGGACCCACGCGCACGGCGACCAAGCAAACCATCTTGTCCACCCCTCCCGAATGTAAAACCGCGACAAATCGCCCGCAGGATGCCGACAAGGGCGATCTAATAGAGGCCAAGAAACGGCGGGGCGTCGGTACCGATGGAGACGGTGTAAAGGAAACGCAAAAACCTGGTTTGCTGGAAAAGGTTTTGGGTTTTGTGCAGCCCACCAAAAGCCAGTAGAGTGCCGCAAGGTTATTACCGAGTCACCCTTAAGATCGACTCGGATACATTTTGAATATCGGTCATTAGCAGTGAGACCGACGGCTCCCGTTCCTCAGCTTCCTATTGGATCTTCCTATACAAGCACGAACACGCAACATATAGTCGACATCACCAACCCAAGATTTCGCATGTACCCCATTTCAGCATCTGTACCAATATCTACACCTATCATAGCTTCCTTGACCTATGTACATATAGGTTCACAAACATTATATGCCATTGTCGGACAGTGATATCGGTCGTCCGAGTAATAAGCTGCAATCTCACAGTTCTCCGCTGCGGTTGCCATTCGCCAGCTTTTTCTTCGCCTTCTTCTTCAGGCTCTTCTTTGACGGACTGCCGATATCCAACTTTTCGTTTAACAGCACTGCAAATGACGAAACGTCATGAGCTGTCATTCGATACGGCGTGTAGCGGGCAGACGTACGTTGTTGCAGATTCCGTGACGGCAGCGTGGCTACGGAAGTCAACCCTAGATCCCCGCCAAAATTGTACAATGCCCGTAGGGCGAAAAGCACGGTCAAGATAATCGCACAGATCGCTCGAGCCTCCAGCGGATCCCACGCCTTGAGCTGAGAAGGAAACATCGACTTGAACGTATCGAAGCCCACCATGCGGATAAAGATCGGTCGTCGCAGAAGTGCCAGTCGAAGCGTCTGGTAGGGTATATCGAAGGCAGGATGTGCGCGCACCAGGGTGGCGTAGATGGTTGCAATGACCGGTGGTGCCCAAGCATCCACCATCATCCATCCTCCAGGCTGAAGTTCTCCTGGCGTACCAAAGCTCCACTCTTTATCGAACATATGGCAGGCGAAAGTGAGACTGGCAAACGGCACGGTGTTAATAAATGCGGTGAGTACCATGAGCCACGGGTTATTGCGGATATGTATTGGAAGGATGGGCGTGTTGCGGATAAAGTCAACCGAGAATGAAGTGAGGATGATAGCTCGTCCAAGGGCGTCGAAGAGGCTCAAGGGGAATTCGAACGATAGACTTGGTTTTCGCGGGATGAATCGATGCACTGGTGTTCGAGATATCACGTAGTCTAGAAACGGCCCGGCGTGAACAGCAGCTCAACACGGCGAGAAGGGATAGGGTACTCACGAATGCCGCAGAAAAGCAGTACAATGTTGGGAGACTGCATCCACGAAGGGGTAAGTCCGAGGCAAGCGCCTTTGGGGACCATCATTAGTCAGTTTCGCTTTTACGTTCAGGTAGGATATCAAACTCACAGAGAAGGGTCTCCCCTCCAAACATCAACAGCAAGAGGCCACAGCATTCTTGCAACCAAGTACCCCTTTTGGCAAGACCTTTTTCATTCCATTTGACGCCATTTCGCTGCCTTGAGAACTGGTCAACAAAGACGGACAGGCGGATAGCACCGAGAACATCCAGCCAAGCGAATGGAAAGTATGTCGGGTGTACCGGAATGGTAGAAAGCGAATGTTGGGTTTGCAAGACCCACTGGACGAGCGAGGACATTCTTTCGCTTACTGATTGTCTCAATGCAGAAGCTGAGCGATAGAACAAGAGCCGAATGCACGGACGTGTATGACACTACCGCTGGTGAGATCGTATTAACAGGCGGGTTGACGCATGAATGCTATTCGATCATAGGAACGTACAAGGAATTGTGTACAAAGGTTGGAACCAAGAAGTCTGGTATAATTACTACAGACTGATATGAATTATGATCGGATCGATATCGCTCTGAATGTGGGGTATTAGCTTCCGCGGAATGGACAAGGTTGGTTAGCAAGTTCTCAAGCAAGAGCTTCAGACACAAAGCTACAACAGCCCAGACAGGTTCCCAGGACAGGCTTACAGAGCCTTACAAGAACCAGCTCCGTACGCCTCCAGCCTGCCAGAGCGACATCCCGGAAGTATCGACACACAGCGGTTCAAGCAACAGCGGCGCGTTCAGCTCGAACTCATGGGTCAACAATGGACACGGTAACTGGCGAAGATGAAGACCGCCTCCACCAGCAAGATGATTATGATAGCAGGATCTCCGTTCCCTGTCAATCCACAGTCCCTTCCCTGGCACCGGCTTTAGATATCACGGCTGGTCCCAACTTCAAGGCTCCCCATGGAGAAGACCGCGTGAAGGATAAGGATTCGCTCCGGGTCGGGCGTTTTCCAAGTCCGCAGCAAGACAGTCCGGACACGGTGATGTATGAAAGGACGGTGAACTCGATTTACGACTCGTACGCTACAAGAAGAGGAAGCATCGGGAATTTGGAAGGTTTGCGGCGGGACAATGGTACGCACCTCTCCTATCAGTACGAGAAACGTAAAGGTTTATGCATATCCGATCTCACAGGTACCGCGTCGCCTCCGCGACTGCCTGCCGTCCCAAGTCCATCGAGGTTCACTTCATCGCTCCCGTTCGATTATTCCTCGACGAATCTACCGGTCTCGCCGGATCGTACCCGTTTGCTTATGGTCGCAGCTACAACTTCCCCGTCTTCGATTACGCCGCAACGTACCCTGTCGAAACAATCCTTCGCTTCGGACGCAGACCTCCTGCCACATGATCATGTCGGATCTATCGCACACGGAGATCCTGACGAGCCGATACCGAGTTGCCTACGCGCAGTCAACACAACTTCCGGGATCCCTCTGGACGACTTCGATAACCGCTTACGAAGCAGCCCGATACAGCAGAGGGCAACGCTTCGAAGGCAAGCGACGGATGATGGCGCTGCATCAGTCATAACATATTGTCAACAGCCTTACCCAACCTCATCGCTTGGCAGAGATGACTCGGCTGATTCAGGTCGGGGTCGGTGCCTCAGCCGAAAGGACAGTGGTGAGACGGACGAAAGCAAGAGGTTGGAGGGTGGGAGCTATCTACCGAGCAATGGCGGCGCTCACCTGGATGCCCGTCTCAAAGCCAAGGGGTGGCGACATGTGAGTGGCGGTGGGGTGTTGCTGTCACTCTTACTGAATGCTTGGTCGATTGGCCTTTCCCAGTACCTGCCTGGTCCCAAATGGGGATTTCTCGTCCTAGTCATTGCGGAGACTGTGATCAATATCAGTATCGAGGTGGGTGTAGGTGGATATGGATAGATTAACGCCCCTGGACTAATGCGGGCATCCTTGATGATAGGGCAACCTATTATTTCGCTTCAACCACGCAATCGACTCTGAGGCTGCCACATCCGTCGTCACGGAAAACAAAGTCCGATTGCCCGTCTACTTGTCCATCTTTGCCATGGCACAGTAAGTCTTTGCCTTGAACCAGAGATCTGAGTAGCAATTTGATTTCGTGTCTCCCCGCGTGCAAAGTTGCTTTCAGCTGATACTCGCGATAGACGCTACCATATTTCGGAACACGATACAGATCATCGGTTTGTCCATCTTCAACGGTTTGTTCTTGGTGTACGCAGTGATTCAGGTAAGATGTACCGTACTTCCCTAGTACGTCTATCAAAGCAACTGAACCTTGACGAATCGCACACAGATGGACGAGATCACAGAGATTTTGGGAACGGCGCAAGATGGCTCACAGATCACGGGCGAAACAGCTTACTCGGTACTCCATGTCCCCGTGACCGTTCAGACTGCAATCATACTTGCAGTAATTGCTGCTGCCGAGGTCGGATTCCTCATTTTGAGCTGGTTCCTGTACAAGGTAAGCCTGATGAATTGTGAATGTTTACACGTAGGGTCTCATGGCTTTCTGCTTGAAGGACTTTGGCTGGGAAATCTACAAGGGTGGCGTCAGCTCCTCGCGCTTGACGTTAAACCGTTGACTTATCCTTCTCCCTTCAGATTTGGGTGCCGATCTAAGCATCAAACGATACTACCTGCACCACCAAATCTTTGTCTGCGTTATCCGCTTTGCATCTTTCTTCTTTGTCGGATTCGGCGTCCAGTTCATCTTTCTGGTTCTGCCGCAGACCGATCCTGAATACTATATCACGATCGCAGCTTTGCCGGTCTCGATCTTGTTGCTTGCGATGGGTGCGCTCGGCGCACATTTCGAGAATATATGGGCCATGGTAAGCGAGCCTGTGTCGGGTGCTACTCCGAGTCCTTTGATCCGCGGGCTGATTTCTCTCTTCACGACAAAGTTTGGGTTCTTAATCGGCATGGTTGGCGGGCTGGGGTATTTCGTGTTCAAGACCTACAGAATTTATGATCAACGCACAGTGTATCATCGAGTATACAAAGTAAGCCAGATCAGCGACGCAGATTGCATCACCGCGACTGAGCGTTTCTTCCCTTTCTCCAGTCTCTTACGACCTTCTCGGGCTTGTCAATGTTGATTCTGACAGTCTCGCTAGTGTGGGCATGTATCGTCATGCGCAACTTTGGTAGAGGTTTGCGTGAACAGCGATTGCGCGCTAAGGTGCGGAAAGAAAAGCAAAGGGGGAAAAGAGAAAAGACGACGAGAGGTTTAAAGAACGTGCATAAGCTGGATGTTGTGCGTAAACGAATGACTCTGGAGTAAGTCGTCGGAGTTTCGCTACAGCTGATAGGGCCATGAGCTCTGCGAGATAGAGCGTTGTACAGGGTTGTATGATAACATACGGTTTGGACCGAGACTTTGGTATTGGCAACATATGGTTTGATACGAGATCAGCAACCAGGAGCGTTGCGGACCGACCAGCGCAGGAGACGCTGCAAAAACTGTCGATAGATTTCCAGGTATCGCTCAATCCTCTCGATCTCGAATATCAGGAGGCCGGACGTCCAGGACTATACGCCGTGATGTTACAGCAGCGCTACTTCATCAGCTGCCTCCTCAAGGCCATGAGCTAAAGAACACTGGACTCACCCGGAGAGGATTGCTTCAAATGACACGGGCCGGGTAGGCCGAGATAGGAGGTGTGGAAGCCATGTGCGAGACTGCCGTAACGACTCCCGAGTTTATGTCACCGTCAATCCCGGCGGAAGCAGATTATTTCGGGTCGAGCGCCACCGCGATCATTATAGATTGCAGTGAATGGAACTCCAACTTTTCCGTGTCTGAAGAGCTCTTTGACTTATCTACGTGTCACACAGCGCTTTTAGGGTCTACGGCGTACTGTCGCAAGTTTGCGACCCCTGCCTGGAAGGCATCTCTGACCTCTCGGCGGTATACCCCGTTCAGCTCGACGCCATGCCTGTCCCTATTCCAGGTGCCGACTTGCATGCAACGGATTCACGCTCGAACCATTATCAAAGACATCAGCGCCTACGAGACGAAGAAGATGAAGCTGGTCTCGCGCCGGGCCTTGCGAATGATATTGCGTATGTAGGAAAGGGAGACGATGTGCGTGAGGGAGGCAAGTATGGAGACGGTGAAGGGTTGGATGAGGATCGCTTTTCCGTCAAAATCGACGGGCAATACCACTCTTCAATATCAACACAAGGTTCAGGGCTGAAGGGGAAGGGACGGCGACTGATAAGGGTACTGGTCAAGCACGGAGTCGAGGCGCGAGCTACCGAACCTGTTCCGGAAGAGGTACGTATGCCACACTTTCAGCATTTACCTCACTTATACTTATCTGTCCATGGGCGTTCTTCAGGAACGGATCCAGCTGAAATGGTGGTCTCTGATTCCTCAATTCACTCTTTGGGCCGCGGCAAATACCAATATCCTCAGTTTCTCCGCTGGCGTTTTGGGACCAAACCTCTTTGGTCTTGACCTCAACTCGTCTGTCTGGGTCATTGTCGTCTTCAATATATTTTCTGCCATCCCCGTTGCGTACTTTGCAACTTTTGGCCCACTACTCGGTATGAGGCAGATGGTACAGACACGGTACTCTTTTGGGTAAGTCATGGTACCCGACAGACGGTCGCGACATTTCCCTTACCAGACCATTCACACAGGTTCTATCCAGCATTGCTACCAGCATTGTGCAACTGCCTAACGATGCTGGGCTTCTTGGCCGTCAATGCCATTCTCGGCGGACAGACACTCAGTCTCGCGTCTGGTTCAAACATGTCATACGATGTCGGGATCGTCGTAGTCGGCATCATCAGCTTGATCGTGAGTAGGCCAACTTTGCGCACTACTTTTTAGCCATGGCCAGGATAGTAACATTTTGCCCAATCAAAGCTCTCGTTCCTCGGTTTGAAGGCCCTGCATTACTACTCCATGACTCTCTTCCCAACAATTCTCATCCTGTACTTTGTCCTTATCGGAGTCACCAGCGGCAAATTGCACCTGGCCAAGGAAGTGTCAAAGGAGATTGAGGTATCGGCAGGGCAGATTCTCGGGTAGTGAGTATCGAATATATTACAGCACGCTGCTATGAGCTCAACCAACCCTGATCGTAGCGGAACAACCATTATCGGCTTTACGATTCCGTATGCATCGCTTGCATCCGATTTCGTGAGTAGATATGGGTGAATCCGCTGGCGTTGGCCTCAGACTGATCGGCCTTTACACAGTCTACGTATCTTCCCACACGCACGCCCAAGGTCCCACTGTTCTTCATGGTATATTTTGGGCTGTTGATCCCCCTGATCTGTATCCCCATATTTGGGGCTGCATCATTCGTGAGTACTCCGTGATGTTGGTTTGCCAGGATTACTGATCGCTTCTGTCATCCACGTCGACAGTTGGCTGCTCAAGCTGTGCCGGAATGGACAGAAGGCGCCAAAGGCGGCGTGGCCACCTTGCTCTACGCTATGTGCGGATCTCGTCGTGCCGCTCGCTTTGTCATGGTATGTTGCGCTTTACTGTGAACCCGGTCGAGTCAACTGATGATGAGTTTGATACACCTAGGTCTTGTTTGCTATCAGTGTTACAGCAAATACCGCTCCAACCATCTACTCTTGTGGCCTAAGCTCTTTTGTTGTATTCCCTTTCCTCGCTAAAGGTGAGTCTTACGAAAAGCTTGCCTCGAACACGAACTCAACCGGGTTATCCCCTCAGTTCCTCGGTACTTCATGGCCTTTGCCGTAACTGCCATCTATATTCCTGTAGCGGTAAGTTCCGCCAAACGTTGAGGGACGAAAGTCGCTGACTGCTTTGCTTTGCTGTCTTACTAGATCGTTGCCGCCGATCATTGTATGTCGTTTGACAGAATGCCTTGTTTGACTCGTGGCTTACCGCTCCCTCCTCACTACGACGCTTCAGTCTTTGTCGCTTTAGAAAACTTCCTCGTCATCCTCGCCTATTGGACAGCGATGTATATACCTCCCAATCTCATCGAGCCGCTGCTCATTCGAAGGCCAGCTTCTGCTATCACCTATCCTGTGACGATCTGGAACGATAGATCTAGACTGCCGGTCGGTTATGCCGCCCTTGCAGGGATGTGCTGCGTGAGTTGGCTCTCTGCGATTCTATATAGGAGCGAGACGTTGACCTACTTGTCCTCTATAGGCTGTTCCTGTCATCACGGCTGGGATGTCTCAAGCTTGGTGGGTTGGGTGGATTGCCAGAAAAATTCCAGTGGGAGGTGGAGATGTTGGCTTTGAACTGGGCTTTGTCGTCATGGCCATCGTTTACCTGCCTTGTCGACTGCTCGAGAAGAAGTTGACTGGCAGATGACATGTGGAAGGGCGGTCGCGCGTTTATCGTAATATCATAGAATAGGACCTACTGCAGCGTCGTGGTCACAGCATCTTGTATTCGGCAATACAGCATAGCATATCATTTGCATCAGACTCACACTTACCCTGATGGAGATCTCTATGGCCAAGGCCAAAGCATGACGCGGTCGTTGACAAGCCTTTTGATGAGCTGGACACATCTCCAAATGGCAGACCCTGGTATCTATCACCTCGAGATGAATTGCAGGTCAAAGCACCGAGGCAAACTCACTCGCATTCCATGAGAGACAATCTGACACTTGGCACACATATATGAAATCGATCATGGAAACAAGGCGCAAATAGCCCGCGACATGCCGTCAGAAATCAAAAACGGGAGGCGTACCGAGCCTTTTTGCGATGATAGTCCCTTGGACTCTGTCTCCGCTTACACCTTCATCAATCCGCTGTCCAGCCCGGCCGAGAACGCGGCCGACTCGAAAGCCAGCGAGCGCCAGATGCGTACCACTAGTGGCTCAGCTTCTTCATCGAGGACCTGCGTGCACACAGGACCCAAGCATGTGAAAATAATTGATCAGTGTTCGGGTTTCGCGGCAACGCGTGAGGACATACCGGTTCAAGTCCTTCCACGATAGTCTGAGGGCTAGCATGTTGCTGCACATGCTCGACCACAAAGTTGAACAGCTCATCGATTTCGAGATCCCCCAGAATACTGATGAGCTTCTCTCGGACCGCAGGGAACACCTTCTTCTCGAGAATAGGCTTAAAGAAAAAGGTCGTCGCATGAGAAGGACGATCCAGGCTCAGTGTACGTCACGGTACTCACCTGAGTCAGACCTTCCCACTTGAGCTTGAAGCTCCATAGCTCAGCCGGGGAAGCCGGTATGCCGTTGCGAATTTCGATCAACTTAGCTTTTGTCTTTGCTTCGATAGCAGCGCCGCCTTCGTCCAACCTGACCAGCGTCCTCTTCTTCTTGACATCGTCGTCCTCGTCGTCCGCTCCGAAGGCAGACGCAGCTCCACCTCGCGCAGGACCCGGCTTGGGCTTGGCCTCGGCTTTAACAGTGGCAGCAGAGGACGACGGGGTAACATTGTTCTGATGAGATGGCTGTCCTGTCGTACTCGCTCCAATGGCGACCTTGATAGGCTTTGCGTCCTCGAACAACAGTCCCGCTTTCCGACCCTTGGCCTCGATGTCCGCCATTTCGTCCATTTGTCGCTTGAGCAAGTCGTCGGTTTCCCTTTCCAGCGCTGCCTGCTCATCAGCCTCTCGCTGGCGATCTCTGACGTCGTCCTGATATTCAAGTCTACGCGGTCTAGCTCTTTCCGAGCGCCATTTTGAGCTGAGAAGAGGGGTATAATTGTCAATCCCGTGCAGAAGAATTACATCAAGGGGAAACCGTCCAGGTTAGCCAAGCCATGTGACAATGTGCGAAGGGCGATGAACCCTGACTGCGGATGATCCAACACCACAGGAGCAGAAACTCACCGGTCGGCGTAGAAAGCGTCTCTCCCCGTCTCTGCAAAGTAGTCGTCATCGTAGCGGGCGAGTTCCTTCCTCATCGCTTCCCTGTCCGCCCTTTCCATCTCCGCATCTTGCTGCAAACTTGCCGACTCCTGAGCTAAACGCTGAATCTGCTGCCGTTCCCTGGCTTCGATCCTGCGTTCCCTCTACCAAAGCGATGGCAAAGTCCCCCTGTCAGTCCTGGCTGAGCGGGGAAACGATCCACGGAACGACACACTCACATCACGCAACATGACCGCCTTTTGTCTCTGCTGTTCCTCAACCCTGATCCGCTCGGCCTCCTCGTCCGTTCGCTCAGTATCCGCCTTGGCTTCCGCCGTCTGTGCCTTGACGAACCCTACCGGCTGATGATACGACTGCGGTCCATCCCCAATCGGTCTCGTCTGCTGCTGCTGCTGCTGCGGCGGCATCTGCTTCGCGCCTCCTGATCCCCATTGTCGTGCTGGCGGTGCATTGTACGGTGTCCGACCATAAGGTACACTAGCGCCCATCATTGCTTGTTTCCTGACATCGAGGTTCTCATCATGCCGTCTCTTTTCCGCTTCACGTTTGGCCGACGCTTCACGGAACGACGCAATCTGACCCATCACGACGGACCGCTGGTCCTCTGGCAACTCGCTCTCATCCAAATCCTTCAAATGATCGGGGACGACAAAGAGATCTTTGTGCTTGTCCTCGTCCTTGACGTCCGGGGCAGCGGATTCACCGATGATGGCAGCGAGATCGGCGGAAGGGTCGTGTAGCGCCCGGACAATGTTGCCTATACGCGTCTTGGCAGAGGCATCCAATTCGTCGTCGTGCTACAAGAGACCGCACGCAATATGAGCGTCAACGGGGTGCACGCAAGGATCAGGAAAGATGACTTACATCCGTTCGGATATTCAACTCTTCAAACTCGTCCAAGAACGCTCTCGTCTTTTCATCAGCCTTTACCTACACAGCCAATCTGTATGAGCCCTGCATTCCTTGCACAACGATTCAAGGAGAGACATACCACCAACGACTTTTTCAATCCCTGTTCCCTCCCCTTTGGCGTAATATCGGGCAACTCGGTCCCATGGAGACACTTTAAACACCTCAACACGACCTCTGGATCCTCGAACTCTGCAAACCCGAACCCTGCCTGTTTGCCATTGGCGCTCATTACCCTGTTGAGCTTGTGCAGCGGACCGCAGGTCTTGAGAAATGCGGGGGTTAGGTTATACTCCGTTGCGATGCGTCAACTCAATCTTATGAAGAGCTCACCTGTATCAAACCCGTCAAGATGGAATCGGTAATACCATCCGGAATACCACCGATATACACCGCCGTCGTCTTGACCGCCGGTTTCACGAAATTCGGGTTATTATCCATCCCTCCCATTCCGCCCGGCGGCATCATCATCATCATATGCGGGGGACGAGGAAGTCCCGGATCAAACCCAGGCGGGAATCCACCACCGCCGCCGCCACCCATCATCATCATTGGCTGCTGTTGCTGTTGACCATTGAATCCCAACCCGGGAGCAGGTCTCATCCCGTACCCCTGAGGCGGGGGACGCATCTGCTGTCCTCCTCCTCCAATGATGGGATTACTAAACCCCATTGGCGTCGCCGCACCGACAGGCGACTGTCCGACAGGCGACGCCGTATTGGGAATCGGCACCATTCCATTCCCATTCGGCGGCGACATTCCCATCCCTCCTCCTGCTTGATCCATGGACATCCCTTGTTGTTGACCGTAAGGAGACGGTGCAAACGGTGGCATTCCCGGACGGAACCCTGGAGGGAACCCTGCGCTCTGTGGTGGAAGCGTTGGCATCGGCATCCCAGGCATAGGTGGTCTGAAGCCTTGTTGTTGTGGGGTACCGCCAGGGGCTGCGTTGGGAGGCATGTAAGGCGGGTAGCCTCCCTGGGGCATGTATCCCTGTGGTGCTGGGAAAGGGAGGGGGTAAGTCTGGGGCGACAGAGAGAGGGAGGGGGGGGACGTACGATAGCCGTTGTACATGGTGCAAGGTCGGGATAGGGGTTGCCGCGGAGTGAGCAACGGTCACAAAGAACGAAGAACAAGAAGAACAAGAAGAAGAAGAACACCTGAAACGCTCCGTTGTGCCGTCGATCAATCCCTGATGACACGTCATTCCCCGTCTTGTTGCTGGCAGCGCCCTAATTGGCCCGTCAATCCCCGATCGCGGGGATCCCTGGGTGGCCATGCATTTCACCACGAGTCTGCGTCTGTCGTCCCCGAGGAGCGGATCACCTCGAACAGCGTTACTTTGTCTCCTCCCTCTGTGAGTACATCCGCATCCCCTTCTGCCCTCGCTCACCTGCGACCGCTCGCTTTTTCCTCTCTACCGCACCGCCACCGATCCCCAACGTTTGGTTGACCACTCCCAGTAACGACTCCTTGAACTGTCGCTCTTTACCGAGATGTCCGTCATCAAGCTCATTTCCCAGCCTGTAAGTAGCTCAGCCAACTCCAGCCCGGGCAGTGCAGTGCAGTGCAGTGCAGTACGGTGCGGGGCAACAAGGAGGAAGGGTAGCAGGGACATGCTTGAAAAGTGGAACAGCGGATCCTGGGATCGGGGATCAGGATGCAGGAAGAGGCCTCAAGTCCGCACGGAATGATGAGAGGTACCCTTGAAGGCGAAAGAGAGACAGTACACATCCGCCAAGCCGTTCTAGATTCGAGAACCGAACTCGTCGGCTTTATCCTCCTTCACGACTGAAATGTCCCTCGATACGACGGGTTATCCCCGTTCATCCGTCACTCTCCCACACAACGGCTGACCTACTTTCACCTCCCCCCCCCCGCGTCCCCCTTCCAGCGATTCCGAGCCATCACTCCCGAGTAAGCACCTCCCCCTCAGCCATCCCCACCACGACCAACCACCTAACTCCCCCTCCTCCTCCTCTGATAGACGGGTAAAGGCATACCAACCCTCGATCATGCTCTGGGGAGGCGGTATCGCCGCCGGTGTCGCCTTGTTCGCACAGGCTATTCCTATCTTCAAGGTATGCCCGCCCGCCCGCCCGCCCCCTCTCTCACGAGTCACGGGAGAGGAGTCGCTGATGTGGTTGATGTTGCGTTTGATTAGAAGGATATCTTGAAGCGGGTGCCTTTGGTCAACTTGTACTACGAAGGTGAGTACCCTTACAAGGGGAACGTGGCCTGTGCTTGGCGGCTGATTCCTGGGGCGTTTCATTTTTCAATGAATGGCAGACAAGACCCCCGACTGCGACAAGCCTTTCTAAACTCGTCAACGCGATAAACGTGGTTGTATTGCAAGGCAGTGCTGGGGGGCGGGGGCGGGGGGGAGTTGTTCGGTCGAGTATAAGAGATTAATTCCGGATCGGACGGGGGTGTGATGTCTACTTGCCCAGGCTGGGTTTGCGCTGTCACCCATGTCCACCGTTTGAGCCGTTCGCAGCCTTCTTCCCACTTCCACATCAGATCGCCGCACGGGCGCGAATCCGACTCCTCCCATGTCAAGTTTTAAAAATCTAGCGCCGTAATCGGGTCATTCCTATTCGCGTTTCTTCCGAATCCAGCTGGGATGTGGATCGATTCCGTTACATCGACAGTCGGCGCCATATCGACACATCCAGCCGTATAGACAGTTATGGCTATTCGGTATGGGATAATAGCTCGGCGAGGTATCACCACAGCACGGCGAATCTGACTGACCCATATATACATGTATCCCCATCTTTGCATGGCTGGCTACTGACCCAGCGCGGACAGGGCAGCATTTTTGCAGAGGTCCTGAAGGCGTTGCATTCTTCATGAGTAAAAACTTGGGAAATCCAAGGTCAGCGATCAAGGGTCGCTTCGCACCTGCGGCGTCATATCCTACCGGATTGATGGTTGACAGCGCAGTTATTCTTGTAACAACCGTTTGCGTCTACCGGGCAGGAGCATGCAGTTAGTCTGTGTGACTGTCTATGATGGCGGATCATCATATGCTCACCCAGGTAGAATCTGCTTGGATTCCGACGACATGCAATCAAGCTCAGGCATGGTATTCTTTCGCCTGTCATTTCGTTACCGTCACACACTTATAACACGGCTTAGGTGGAACAAAAGAGCTAAGAGAGGGGGCAGCATTTTCAGAACCAGGTTCCAACGCTTCGTTTCCTTGCGATCCAAGTTGTCCCTCGTCATGGGCGACTTGGCTACCCTCGTAATTGGAGATGGAATCGTCGCATTCGGAGCGCGTATCCTCCTCACTGGATACAACGGAAGAGTCAAAGAGCGATTCCATAAAGATATGACGGTCCAGTCTGGGAGTCGTCTCACAAGCTTCCTCCTCTCGTCGAAAGGTCGCGTCTCTTGGGGTGACGATGATTGACAGTGAGGGTGACGACACTCGTTCGGACGCTTGACTGATTGCCGAGACCTGTCCGATTTTGCCTTCGATTCGATTCAATTGTTCACCAATGGGTTCCAAGGCCTTTCTCAACAGAGACTCCATCGCAGACGAGGTGACGTGTTCGCCATTGAGAAAGTCGTTCAATCCGCAACCAGCCTAGCCGCAATCGGGTATGTAAGTTCGAAGCGGACAGGTCAACATCACATGCTTCGAGAACTCTCACAATCAACTTCCTGATGAACACCTCCTCCACAGATCGAGTCTCGACATCGGGTTGGTTCAAGAACATCGTGATTCCTGTGTACTTGAATTCGCGTCAGTGAATACTGATTGCAGTACTTTTGGGGAATAAGATCTTGATTGACTAGCGAAGCAAAGTTTGAGAAGGCGTTGGAGGCAGATCCAAACGCCTCCCCCTAAAACCATCGGCTTATGTATCGAATGGCCACGCACCTCGATTCCTCAAACCAGCATTGCGACAAAAGCAGTCCGACGAGATGGCCAGCGAAAAGGAGGCCATATCCTCCAGCCTCTTTGTTCACTATCTGATCGATAGCAGACGAACAGTAGCAGGAATACAATGGGGACTCGGTTTCAGCCTTCAGCTTATTATTCTGGAGTCGCCTGATGAATGAGAGGCCATAGAAAGATCAAGAATCTACGCAAGTGGCTCCCGTGCACACCCGCCCGTCAATATCCTTGTAGCCGACCGCAGCCAATCCTTGGTAGAGAGAGAGTAGTGAGGGCGGGGATATCCTTGGAGGGAAATGCTAAGTGTCACTCGCAACACGAATTGGACGGCAGGAAATGTCTTGGAAGCTGATATCGGGATTCGTCAGAGTCGTGCGCCCGGGTGAATTCACCGGGTAAACGACCCTCCTGCATGATTCATCTTGTTCTTGACCTATTTATTTATTTATTCATTTATTTATTTATTATACATCCTATCCACCTCGCCTTTCCCACCCAAGTATGGACCCGCCACCCACATCATTCTTCGTACAGGCAGAGTACGCATTCACCTCTCCCGACGGATCCGCTCTCTCCTTTGACCGCGGGGACGTTATTGAAGTCCTCACACAGCTCGATTCAGGCTGGTGGGACGGTATCCTCGTTTCCGGTGAACGCGGGTGGTTCCCGAGCAACTATGTGGCCAAGATCAGCGACCAAGAGGCCGAGGACTGGTTCCTGAGGTATGAGGCGAGTCACGAGGAGGCAGGGGAGCAATTGTTTTACGATCCGTTGCGTGATGGTGCGTATGGCGGAGTTGAGCGGAGAGCATCGTCGACGGTGCCTGCGCCCAATGGACGTCCGATCAGTCATCATAGCGTCGTATCGAGGACTCGGGAACAGCATGTCGCCGACGGATCGTCGCCGTTGCAGGAGAACATTGACGTGGCGGATTTCTGGATCCCCTCGATGACAGAGGATGGACAGGTACGTTAGCTCTCCCCCCAGAGGTCCTTTGGGTTGTCGACCTTACTCTTCGCTGGTGTAGATATATTATCACAACACGAAAACGGGACAGGACGCATGGGAAATGCCAACGCTCGCCATGGAACCAGACGACGCTGTCTTCCCGACCACCTACGACCCCACAGAGCATTTGCAGGACGAACCATCACCCTCCACTATCTCGGTCTCATCCTTTCCCCACGTCCCGCCGACGGGACTCCGCATTCTACCGAGGGGATCAAGCTCTATCCCACAAACCGTAGCGGCAGGGTTCCACGCAAAGACGATGGACTCGGACTATAATCTCGCAGGGATCGCTTCTTCGGCTTCCCCCGCCCCGGGCGGTACGATCCCTGCGCTCGACCCGCCCTGGGAGCTACGATGGCGGAGCAATGGTGCCGGTTGGTACTACTTCAACACGGTCACGGGGGATGTCAAGACCGATCGAGCGTTGATGGTGATGGCCCGTACTACTACGGGAGAAACATCTTCTTCGTCTGGGATGACACGGACGGTCTCCGAGCCCAGGGGTCTGACGGTTCGTCAGGACCAACAAGGGGACATCATGCGTTCGGCGACGCCCACCATCAAGGCCTCTCGACGGCCTTCCACGGCCGGTTCATTGTCCCGCGGCGGCAGCGGAGGAGGACGCGGAGTCCGGGATATGGCGGAAGACGCGCTACGCGTGTTTGGGATCAAAAACAAGACGATCCGACGGGCGAGTCAGGCTTCCCTCGTCGAGAGTGGTCACGAAGCGTCTGCCTCCGGCTCAGGGGAGTCGTATTTGATCAAGCATATGAATGTGTCGATTGCTGAAGGAGGAGCAGGGCAGGGGCAGAGTAAGCGTAGCTCGGCGGGCAGTATTCCGACGAGGAGTTCGAGTCGGTTGTCATCGTCGGCGCTACCGCTGCAGGTACCTATGTCGCAAGGTGAATTGGGTGACAAGAGTACGGCCGGGTTGTTCTGGAGGGAGCGGGAAGACGGGCTTGCGGAACGGGATGCACAACGCAAAAGGGATCGACAAGCCGTGGCACGACTCGTGGAGGGTGTTCAGGGACAGTTGGACGATGCGGTTGATGCGGCGGAACAACATTTGTTGGTACTGCAAATACCAGAAGAGACCTTGACATCGCTTTCCCTGTCCGACGTTCAGCCACCGCAAATCAGTGTTCCCGTTTCCCAAACGGCGAGCGCCAGACTCTTGCGCGAAAAAGTAGCCGCGCTCGTTCCACTGGTGAGGGAGTTGGTATACGCGACACGACATGCCGTCCTAGGACTCGAACATGTCATTCGCGAAACCTTGCCCTCGCCACAAAACTTGCGAACCCACCACGACGCGCTCGCCTATGTTTCGGCAGAGGAACTTCATCATACCCAACGCCGGCTCGTCGCTGCACTCAGCAAGATCATCTTTTTCACCCATTCGGCTGCAGGGACAGACTGGCCGTTGAACGGGACGGCAGAGCGTCTGGCGCTCGATACGAGGGATTTAGGCGGAGCCGTAGCGGAGTATGTGGTAGAGGTGGAGAGGCGCGGGTGTTTAAGTGACAACGGAAGGGGTTTGAAACGCGAGCCTGTTTTGGTTGCGGTGGGTGGTGCCTGCGAGCCAGAGGGGCGGGTACAGGTGCAAGTGGAACCGGAAGGGGACTGGAGGGGGTGCGATGATTCGGCGGTACAGGCTTTGCGTGTGCTCTTTGCAGAGGTGGAATCAGCGATCGTCGGAGTGACTCTGGAATCGGGTCAGGCCCTCGTCGAGCACGTCGATAAAGTGTTTCGTTTCCTGCGTGATCTGGACATCCTCGCTTCGCTGGATATCAATCAAGAGTACCCGGTGGACGCTGAACACGTCGAGGGTTGGAAAGCATACGCCGAAACGATCGCAGATGCCAGACGATGGTTCGCGGATTATTCGGCGGCAGTGCGTCGGGCCCAGGCAATCGCGGGCGATGTGCTGCTTCATCTGGTGGACCAAGACGAAACGGCCTTCACGGAATCCGTGGGTGACCTCGGCTCAGGTTTGGATCACGTATTGACTGTCGTATCGAGTCTGTTCGACATCACCAGGCGACAGGCGGATCTCGTTCTGCCAAAGTTTTCCCTGCGGATTGGCGCTCAGTCGAGCGCAAAGGCCGAGAAGGAAACAACTCAGAAGATGCGTCCTTCTTCAACCGGCAGCTCCCTAACCTCTGCAACTTCACTACGAGGCCGTCCAGCGACTCGCTACTATCCCTCGGAACAAAACGGCATCGCTCAAGGTTTCCCCCTCTCACGCTCCCAAATCTCCTTACCAGCGCATAGCCTATCGCGGAACGGTTCCATCACGGCTGGCTCAAGGATGTCGGCGTCATCCTCGCTAACATCGCTGTCCCAAACAGACGACTATAGCTATAATTACTCCCGAAACAGCGTGGGAGCCTACGGCAAGTCAGGTTCGTTCGCAGACACCAGTAAGTTCCCTATCGCATCTACGGTTGCCCATGTTGACTCCGGCCTCCGCAGAACGATCGACTTCGCTCAACCGGAAAAAACTAGCAAAGATGCTCGGCGAAGATGAATTCGGGGACAACCTTTTCACGCAAGTCAGTCGCCCGCCACCAGACGAAAAGCCATTCTATCTCAAGGTAGATTATGCCGAGGACGACATCATTATCAATCCTGATGGATCTATTAAAGCTGGTACTTTGCCGGCACTCGTGGAGAGACTGACCCTCCACGAGTCAATGGGTGAGTCTTGCCGCTTTTCTTGATTGCGACAGACTGCTCACCTCGTAAGGCTTCCAGACCCAACCTTCAACTCGACATTCCTCATGACATATAGATCTTTCGCTACGGCTGAAGAAGTGCTGAGACTGCTGATCAGGCGGTATCAGCTACAGCCAACGCTAGACCTTACACCCGAACAGCTCAAGGATTGGGCAGAACGGAAACAAAAGCCCGTAAAACTACGGTACGTATCGCTTATTGCTATTCAACCTCGCCTTTAGCTTACCTCCCGCTATGCAGCGTTTTCAATATTCTGAAAACGTGGCTGGACCAGCATTACAACGAGAATATGGACGCGGATATTCTGGACGGAATTCAAGAATTTGCGACCGACATCATGGCAAAGGACACACAGGTCCGCATGCCTAGTCAACAGCTACTAAAAGCTGTACAGAGACGTGTAAGCAGTTCTTTTACAGCGTCCCACGCGGCCACCAACCCTTTGCTACAGCAGAGTGACGGTGACATCCTCCTACGGCGCATGACCACGACACTATCCAATGCGCCCCTGGCTATTATTCCGAAAGTCAGTGTTGGCAAAGCAATGCAACTTGCAGACATCAATCCGATCGAGTTGGCCCGACAAATGACGTTGATGGAGTTTCAGCTGTATAATCGCATACGTCCGGTTGATTGCCTCAACAAGGCGTGGTCTCAGATAGATCGACCTGAGGCTGGCGCCAATATAAAGGCCATGATCCTCACCAGCAACAGGGTGCGTCTTTTCCGAGACCATTGGAGGCATGTTCTGAATCTTGCTTTCACTAGATCGCAGGGTGGGTGGCAGCGGCGATATTGATTCACTCGGATGCCAAGAAGCGTGCCAGCGTTATGAAACACTTTGTCTCGACAGCCGAGGTAGGTCAAGCTTACGGCTGAGTACTCGCAGGGATTCTTACCTTGTGTTCCCAGCACTGTCGAATAATCAACAATTTCTCCACCATGGCTGCCATTATGGCGGGCTTAAATTCTACGCCCATTCGGCGTCTGGCGAGAACGCGGGCACTGCTCAGCGCGAAAACCATGGCGCTCTTTGACGACTTGGAAATGACGCTAGATTCCGGCAAGAACTTTGCCGGATATCGGGAACGGCTAAAACGGGTGGACCCTCCGTGTATACCTTTTCTGGGTAGGCTGCGCAGCGTTGGTTATCGGGATGTCTGCTGACGAGCGATTCTTTACAGGTGTTTACCTGACGTTCCTTACCTTTATCGAAGATGGGAACGCCAATCATTTGCCTGCGCTATCGTCTGCCATGCTGGCCACGACGCCATCCACCTCGGCTTCCAACCTGTCCCTCCAGCAACAAGCACAGGAATACTCCCCGCGCAAGTCGTCGGCCACTGACGAAACGGCGAACAGCGACCGCCGTCTGCTTATCCATTTCTCTAAACGGCAAAAGGCAGCCGACGTTATCCGCGAGATACAGCAATATCAAGCGATTCCCTATGCGCTCACCGCCCAGCCTTCGGTGCAAAGCTTTGTCGCTGAACGGTTGCAGAGTGTCGAGGATGGGCCGGACTTGTACGAGATCAGTCTACGACTGGAACCGAGAGAGCGGGAAGATGAGAAGATGTAAGTCGGGAATGGTTCGTTCCTGCCCGAGGCAACGCTGACAAGGGTTCGTTCTGGAAGCAGTGCGAGAATGCTTAGAGAATCCGGAATGATATAGGCAACAACTTGAATATCGACTCGGCTGTACCGGGTCGCCGAGTGGTCTGCGACGAAAGTATCTTACCCCGACGTTATAATGGACTTTTTTATGAACTCGTTGTGTAGCGACCGATCCGATTCTCGTGTCACATGCCGCTTTTCAGAGGGTTCCTCGATGTGTGAAGTGAGGGTGACGATGAGTGGGATGTGCGAATAGAAATCGAGGAATATAGCAAGAGCGTCCGACTCGGTTGGTTGGCTTACCTAATACAAAACATGTATGAGCAATCGGACGGTAGCAGTAGTGGTATGGTTAGTGGCGGGCTGCTCTCATCATGAAGCACGAACTTTGATCATGGATGATTTCCTTTTGGGGCTGGTCGGTTCCACTCCGCGTGCCCACCTCTCAGTCCTGGAATGCCAAAGACGTGCCCAGACCCGGAACAACTGCAGCTCTGGCATCTCTGTCCTTCACCAATCCCCGCCGCGCGACCTTTCATTCTTTCAAGACATTCGTAACCCAAAAGTTGCAATTCACCAGGATACAGGATCATCAGTAAACAAAACGCATGGCGCCTTTTGACCTCGATCAATGCATAGAGCAAGTCTACAATAAGCAGCTACTTGGAGAAGCATTGTTGAGGGAGATATGTGAAAAGACCAAGGAGGTGTTGATGCGGGAGAGCAATGTCGTGCATGTGTCTGCACCTGTGACGGTCGTGGGCGATATACATGGGTAAGCACTGCGCTGTGATGTCCACTTTGCTATTGTATGACCTTGAGTATCTGATCAACAAACGATGGCAGCCAGTTTCACGACCTGATAGAAGCGTTCCGCGTAGGCGGGCAGGCGCCGAATACCAACTACCTCTTTCTAGGTATGTTCTGCCAGGTCTTCCTCTCCCGGGAATCGGCACTGATGAGACGGCGCGTATACAGGAGACTACGTGGACCGAGGACTGCATTCGGTCGAAACAATATCGTTGTTGACGTGCCTGAAGCTGCGGTATCCAGAAAGAGTGCAGCTGATTAGGGGGAATCATGAAACGCGAGCCGTGACGCAGGTGAGCAGTGCCTTTCCATTTCTTATACCCTTCCTGGCGAAGCCAAAAATGTACAGAATACAGGAGCAAAAAGGGCAACGGGGATGACAGCAATTGAAGGATGAAAGACATACATTTTGGGATTAAAAAATGACTATTCGTCTCGGGCCTCTGGTGTCATCTTCCTGTGTCGCCGTCCGTTGCAATGCAAACGGGATCTACAAACCGCCTACTCAGGCTGCGTCTGTCAACTTGGATTGTCATTCAGACAGGCGGAGACCAGGGAGACAGGATCTAGAACAGCCCGGACGAAGAATGGATAACTGAAGGAAATTGCGGGAGCGTTACGTTTCCTGTTCACTGCAAGAGATGACACTGTTGCTATGGACCGCTGATATCCCTGCTTTGGGCCAGACATATGGATTCTACACGGAATGTGTGAGGAAATACGGATCGCCGGTCGTCTGGCAGTACTTTACAGATATGTTTGACTTTCTCACATTGAGCGTTGTCATTGATGACCGGATATTCTGCGTACATGGGGGTGAGATGTCGTTGCTTGCTTTTCGTCGCTGTAACGGTATCTCATATGCGATCCTCGTCTTTGCTTATTCCAGGACTATCACCTTCGATACACTGCATCGATCAAATAAAAGTTCTTGATCGTTTTAGAGGTTAGTTCGGGCGGCAATGTTGGCTAGGCTGACATTCTTGCTAACTCTCACCTGCTGCTCCCATAGAAATCCCACATGAGGGCCCATTAGCAGACTTAGTTTGGTCGGATCCGGATCCGGACAAGGAGGAATTCGCAATCAGTCCACGGTGAGAGGCAGCCTCTCCGCACATACATCTCGGCGCTGCTGAAGCTCTACCAACAGGGGCGCTGGCTATACATTTGGGTCTTCGATCGTCAAGAAGTTTTTGGAGATCAACGGCATGGAACATATTCTACGGGCACATCAACTATGCATGGAGGGTTATTCGGTGATGTACGATAATAGGCTGAGCACAGTGTGGAGTGCACCGAATTACTGTTATAGGTGAGTTGTCTAGGGGTTCCATTTAGCTTCGCGTGTATTGACTTGAATCAAACCAAGATGCGGCAACATGGCTAGCATATTAGAAGTTTCACCAGGGGGCGGCAGGTTTTTCAATGTTGGTAGAAGTGGAAAAGGTCGCAAGAGGAACACAGCTGATTCGCGCGGGTTTTTTTTGCCAGGTATTCGAAGCTGCGCCCGAAAATGATGTAGGTCTCGCCATGGATTTTCAACGTCCGGCGATAGCTGACCATGCCTGTTTTGTTCAGCGCGACGGACCAAATCAAGTGGAAGCACAAGCAAGCAAAGTAGGTCTTTTATAATAGCAAGAAGAGTTGAGATTGATCTGGCAAACCCGACATTCAGGCTGTATCATATTTCCTATAGCATAGCAATGAAAGACTTGCACACTCCTGAGACGGCTTAATAGGAATATGGACCGATGCTTGCGAGTCTGGCTACGCGGAACAGTCGACTTCTGGAACCCGGAGAGCAATGCGCATATCAACAAGAAGGGAATCAACATTGTGGGAGCCGTGGTCACGTATCCGTTCGCAAGCTTCGACCTATCGCCAACCCTCGCTTCGCCGTTTGTTTCTCCTCTCTGGCACGAAAGACGACCCGGCGAACCGGCGCGCTCGCAGTCAATGACCATCTCATGCCTGCTTCCTCCAAGTGTGAAGACAGATAACATATAAAAGTAAGGAAGGACGACGTCCGGGAATTGTGCAGGCAGCGCAGTCTATATGCGTGTCGCTGCAACGCGTCCACCAATCAGCCAGCCACTGTTCGCCTCTACTACGCTTGTCTTCCTTGACGATGGCAATCTGACTGATAGATGAGAGAATATCAGCTAGAGCTTCATGAACTCGTCGCTCGCCTAGCCTAAGATATAGAATGGGATTGACGCTGTTCCCCCACGACTCGCGCGCTCGGTATACTGATGCGGCTCGGGAGGGTCAGGTCACTTATGTGTGACCGGAATTCATCGATGGAACATCACATGGTCATGGATCAGCACCGAGAAGCACCACCAAGACAGGGCAAGAAAGAAGCAAAGGTAGAAGCTTGAACTGTGAAAGGCGTAAAGAGCAATGAGCTACCTGATATACTGATATATTCCTATGCTTTGGAAGACTATTAGGGGGATATCAGTGCACGTGACGTGCAGCTGTCGCTGCAGTATACCTGCACAGCTGCAGAACCAGGACATGCGAAAAACCTCCGCCTTTGCAGTTGTACCATACCGTTACGGTGTGGGCCTGTGGGGTATTTCCGAAGATCAACAGCAGATTATGACCGTCTGGTCAAGACGGTCATATTCTCCATCTCGTCAGCATCAGCGTTACTAGAGTAGTTGTCTGCCAGCGAACCGCTCTCAGGGATATCTTGGACGCGTGTTCAGTTTCAACAGCTGTGTCGAGTTCTTCCGCGCAGCAACCCTGAGTGGATGGTGGCCAGCACCACGTCTTTGTCCACTGAACAGCTCGCTGAACTCCAATGATCAGATGAATCGAAGTAGAGAATACCTTGAACCTAAAGCACTTGTGGCGCGCTATTCGCGTCTCCGATATATGAACTCACGTTGTTATTCCGTGAAACGACAGAGCCTCCCATGCAGCTTCCTTGCGCTATAGCAAGCTCGCTCTTGGAAGCTGAAGCGCTTTCATTCTCGATGCGAAAGCTGCACTGAAACCCGGTGAAACAGCTGATGAAGCGGAAGGGTAGTGGCGAATCAGAGTCAGCAGCAACTGAAATGGCTTGTCTACGGTAGTCACCGCGCTGAAAGCCGGAGCGCCACACCCGCGGGCAGCGCTAATTCGCAGGGTCGTATCGTTAGCGTGAGACATGAGATGCCAGCATGATTGTCCAACTTGGGTGTCCTCGTCATAGATCAGCTACAGTTATTCACAGAGTGTCGAACGTTCGACTTGAAGGGTACCTCAGGGAGCTCCTCAGGGCAGTTCTCAACGTTGCTGCTAGCAGACCTCCCTGGAGGCTTCCGCATGGAAAAGATGCTCCCTAGATCTAAAACAAGCTGATTCATGTGTTTGGTCCAGCTTCTTGGCTGCTTGGCTGCGAACTGCGGGACGTTGCCAGCAGGCAGCGGCATCTTTACATTCGTCATCATCATATGGATATGTTATTTACTGCCGGGTCGATTGATTGATTGATCGGTTCGTTCGCCGTTCCCGACACTCGAGTCCCTGTGTTCACTCGCTTGGAGCCAATCTCCATCAATCGTCACATCCCCTGATTTCCCCTGTCGCCAGTTGTGAGGCAACTCCTGTGATCCTTTCCGCCATCCTTTCGTACGTCCCTCGCTAGTGGGGAACGAAAGGAAGCAAAGACATCAACGCCGAGCATCCTTTGCAACAAGCGTTCTGGGACTGTTCTGGGTTTAAGACACTAGCGCTCTTTCAATGACCTCTATTTTCGCATCACAGTCAATATGTTTCGAAGGCACAACGTCCGATCCTCCGATTGTATCTCCGTGCTCGCAGCAGATCCCTCTTCTTCTCCCCCATTCCCTGCGGCACTCCCTGTATCCTCTTTCCGCACCTGTAGCTATTCTTTCACTTCCTGCATTATTGGACAACGCTGGCGCGAGTGTATCCTGGTAAGCACCTGATCTTGAGGTGTGCGAATCGGCTTGTACATGTCTGACCATAGCGTCTCTTCGTGCGTGAACGTGACCGGGTAACCTTCAGTAGCTCCGTCAGTGCCCAGTACGCGTCGTATCACCTGTCGCCGACTCTCAGTCCCTCCGCACAGTAGGTATATTATGCTTGGGTGACGGCATTCCGCTTTCGTCTATCGTTGACAGCCTCTTCCTCAGGACACGAACACCTAACTTAATACACAGCTTCAACCCATTCATACATTCAGTCTCTGATCATCGTTGCAAGGATGTTCACCTCTAGGATACTGTCACTCGCCTCGGTGCTTGTGGCCACTGCAGTATCTGCACTCGCTGCGCCCACACTCAAGCCCGGAACGAACGTAATCGAACGGCAATTCAATGGAACTCTCGCTAAGCGGGACACCGGTTTCGACTATGGAGGAACGGACATTCGAGGAGTCAACCTTGGTGGATGGTTGCTCTTAGGTGCGTTGCAATGCATGTCCTGCCCACCGCCAGTTACGCTCCGACTGATACAATTTGCCATGAACAGAACCGTTCATCACGCCTTGGATGTTCGAAAACCTGGACGGCAGCATTGTCGACGAATACACCTTTTGCCAGAATCAGGATCGAGGAGCTGCTGCCAATGCCCTGCAAAATCACTGGTAGGGCTCACATTCTGGCTGTCAAACCCAAGGAGACGAGCTAAACCGAGCTTGCATTCACTTTCAGGGATACTTGGATAACGGAGGATGATTTCCGTCAAATCAGAGATGCTGGCCTCAGTGAGTTTAAGCAACCCAAGCGAGCCCAGGAATGGGAGGTCTGATCAGCTACACAATCATCCTAGACCATGTCCGAGTTCCCATCGGATACTGGGCTTTCGATGTCAGTGGCGACGAGCCTTACATCCAGGGCGCGAAGGATTACCTGTATCGTGCCATCAACTGGGCAAGGCAATACGGAATCAAAGTCATTGTATGTCATCATCGGTCGTCGACGAATACTCAAACGGCTAACCTGACGATTTCTCATTGCCTTTCTAGATTGACTTGCATGGCGCTCCCGGTAGTCAGAATGTAAGTAGAGACCCGCCATTGGAGTTAATAAGGTCGACCCTGACAGTTTCTCTCACTTATGTAGGGATTCGACAACTCTGGTCGTCGAGGATCCGCAAACTGGGCAGACGATCAGCGCAATATCGACAGAACACGAGGCGTCGTGCGGAGTCTTGCCGGGGAATTCTCCGATGGACAGTACTACGGGGTCGTTACTGCCATCGTTAGTAGTCAACCCTTCGTGCTCTGGCGGATGTGAAGCTCACGTGTGTCTCCCCCGGTAGGCTGTCCTTAACGAACCTGCTGGCTTTATCAGCCCCAACCTCTTGAATGCTGCCAGGCAGTTCAACAGTAAGCAGAGCACAATGCCGTTCTTGGAACAATCTCGACGCTGAGATATACGACATTACAGTCGATGCTTATTATGATGTTAGAGAGAGTGGGGGGTTGCTCGTAAGTTAAGAAACCTGATCGCAGCGGGAACCAAGACTGACAATTTACCGCTACTTAGGTTGTTTACCACGATGCATTCCAGGAGCCCTCATTCTGGAATGGCGCCTTCGACTATCCCCAAACTTCTGATGTCATGCTTGACCAGTAAGCCACTTAACTGGGCTTCGGTCTGCCTTTGGCGACTAAACACCCTTTGTCCCACAGCCACTATTACTCCGTCTTCAGTGACGCCGAAGTCCGACGAAGCTGGGGTGACCATTTGAACGCCGCCTGCAGCTACGGCAACACCTTGGCGACAGCCCCGAACTGGGCTGTCATTGGAGAGTGGAGTACGTGTTCCTTTTGTTCCTTTCGAGGAGGCTCCAGGACAACTTCGCTGATAATGGTGGCCCTTACAGCTCTTGCTGCATATGATTGTGCCCGCTGGCTGAATGGCAGAGGCATCGGTGCCCGGTATGACGGTGAGTCCTAAGTTGCCGCTGAATCGAGACAATTTCTGAGACGCGGTACATCGACAGGCACATACCCAGGGTCCTCTCAAGTCGGCGTCTGTTACCCCTTCACTGGCGATGGGTCTGCCTTTTCCGAGTAGGTAGTCTTCGGCCTGGCCTGCCCTGGCACCCAGGCTCAACGAGATCTTTACCCGAATAACAGTGAATACAAGACTTTCTTGCGGGACTTCTGGGACACTCAAACCCAGACTTACGAGAATCGAGGACATGTGCGTTCGATTTTTTCAAGACTCTTCGGCCAGAATCTGATAAATCTTCTTTCTCAGGGCTGGATCTTCTGGACATGGAAAGCCGCGCCTGCCGAATGGTCTTACCAAGCCGGACTTAATGGTGGCTGGATTCCTCGAAACCCAAGTGAACACCGTGGATACAAGTGCTCATAATCGCTTGACCTCCTACATCGACTGCATCGAATAGAGTGAGAGATAATGAAGAGTAACGTTTTCTTGCATAAAGCAATGTCAGTAAAGAAGAAAGAATACAGCAATGTAGCAAACGAAGTATAATCGAAGACCAAATACGTGAACAGAAACCCTTGTAGCCCGAAGAGTAATGACACGAAATGAAATATACGCATTCACGACCTTACATCACGATGCTATTTCGTGTTGTATCTCCTTCAAAAACAAGACCATCTGCTCGACAAGGAGGCAGGCAAACTCAACAAAAGCAATCACAACCTTGGAAAACCGAGCACCCACAGTTTCATGTCTTCTCTGTGCTTCTTGCTTTCCAAGCGGAGTCTAGCATGACGAGAGAATCAAATGAAGCACTACTCTCCGTTGTCATCCAACCATTGTCAAGGAGATACGTACCTTCATCCTGTCTTTGATATGGAGTAGCTTATCATGAAAGTGTTGGATTGCGGACGAATTTACCAGAGCTTGACGTGTTTCGTCGTTTCCACCAGACTCAGACGTTTCTTCTGGGGCATAAAGAGGGCGGTTCGTTGCCGATGAATAGGCAGCACACCGCATAATCTATTCAAGAGGGACAATTCCGCTTATTAGGCATCTGGGGAAGATGCAGGCAAATCCACCTTGGTATGGACTTACGCCAAAGGCACCAATCGCATCCAACCTATCTGCATCCTGCACTACCGCAAGCTCACTCCATCCGCCCTCGCTTTGCATCTCGGCTACCAGGTCATCCCATCGTCCCGCTGCGCGAAGTTTCTTCTCTGTCGACCATGAGATTCGCGGAATAATGGTTAACAAAAGGGAGATTTGTTGGCGGGTGAGCAGTGACGTGGCGGGTGCTGAAGTGAAAAAGGGGGCAAGAGTCGACTCCAAGGACGAGGTCTCTGCATACTTTGCTACGAAGCGCAGGATCAGCGAGATATAAGCGTTGATTTCTAAGCTCACCGCAGAAGCTGGATAACAATGTTAACTCACCATCCGCCATGTCATGAAACAAGGCCACAAGCTCAACGAGCAGCATGTCCGGCACGCTGAAGCCTAGCTCCTGAGAGCTTGTATCGTCCCGAAGGGACCTCGCAAGTTTCAGCGAAGTACGTCTCACACGGTCCACTGTGCATTCATCCAGAATGTTGGTGTCAGCCGATACCGCCCGATAATTCTGCACTGAATATTCGAGGCGCACCATGATACCAATCGTGACTTGGATCGTACCTGGCCGCGAAGAGTGAGCACGGAGTAGTCGCGTTGAACACGTATTCAAGGGGAAACGCAGGAGTTCTCACTTTGCCATGTGGTCTTTGACGAGGCCTTCCGCCTGATCGAGCAGGGCTCTCACGTCGGGTCTAGTTTGCATGGCAGACATGTATCTGAACGATGGGTCTTGTGATAACTCGAGCTGCTACTTTGAATTGCAAGCAGAACATGAGCTGTTAAGCTTTTCATTGCTTTCATCGTCTGGATCAATCCAGCTGCAGAAAATCAGATTGATATCGGACCGACCGACGCGACGTGAAGATGCGAAGGTGTTCCCAACTCTGGACACGTTCACTCCCCGCGATGGTGACACACAATCATGAGCCTCCATCCATGAGACTTCCATGAGCCGGACTGCTCTGAATCGCAAAGTGTGGAGTCCAGGAGGGCCGTGCATTCGAACAGCAGGCCGAGTGGATATCGAATCCTTCCCCAGGCTTATCTGAACCGAGCGGGATGGTGAGTCACTACGTCACGCGCTATTGCAAAGCTCGAATCTGACTGCGTTCCATCGACCTGCCATAGCATGGAGTCAAGCGTACGAAACTTTCCAAAGAGGACGAAGAGCGGAAACGTGGAGAAGATGCCGAGCAAATCAAACAGTATAGGCGACTAGTAGACGAGTGCTTGATCAGGGTAAGCACTGCTTCTGCCCTTGCACATGGCTCCCGGTGCACCAGCTTGGAAATAACTCATCCACAATACCTGTGCTTTACAAGTAGAAGGCAAACAAAGACTATTCTCAGGATGCGTTCACGCTCACGAACCAAATCCTCGATTTCAATCCAGAGTTTTATTCGATTTGGAATTACCGGCGTACCATCATGCTGGAGGGTCTGTTTCCAAAGGCGTAAGTTCCCCCGGAACGACCTCGAGCTCAGCAGGCCTTGATCTTCTCTTCTGTTCGCCTGGGTGTATAGATCATTGGAAGAGCGCTATCAAATCCTGAGCTCGGACCTTCGGCTGACCACGTCGTATCTCAAATCACACCCCAAAGTGTACTGGATCTGGACACACAGAAAATGGTGTCTAGAACACATTCCAGATGGTCCCGGGAGAAGGTCCGCTGACGAGGCGACACACGATGTGGATACAGCGATACCGGACTCGATGCAGGCCAACGATCAGCATGTCGTGGAACCGCGGGAGAATGGTTCACGAGAAGACAGCACTCCGCCACAGCCTGTCCCGTCTGCAAAACAGGAAAACGAGGATGACAATATCGAAGGATGGAAGAAGGAATCTTGGGCACGGGAGCTGATGCTGGTGGAGAAAATGCTCGATGCAGATTCTCGAAATTGTAAGTTTGCAGGAGATGGGCCCGCGCGACACGAATACGCTTACACGTCAAGGTCCTCGCAGTCCACGCATGGGACTACCGGCGATACGTTCTCTCCTCCCTACCACGGACATTCCATCCGCCAAGGACACCGGAAACAGAGGTCAAGTATACGACCAAGAAGATTGGATCCAACTTTTCCAACTTTTCGGCATGGCATCAGCGCACGAAAGAGCTGGGAAAGATCTGGGATGCAATACGGCGCGGAGAGGAGGATACTGCAGGGGGCGCGGAGATTGAGATTCAGAGGATGAGACAGAAAGGTGGACTGAGAACCCGCTGTAAAATGAAGTCCATTTGCTGATCATAGTTTGCTTTGTACAGAATTCGAGTTGGTCACGCAGGCGCTGTGGACGGATCCGGCTGATCAGTCGGGCTGGCTATATCATCGGTGGCTGATAGGAAGTGGTAAGTGGACCACTGGATATTGGTGTGACGGCTTATCTGAGACGCCCGTGGAACTGGTTAGGCGACGACGTATCAACACTACAGCGAGAAATTGCCCAGATCAAGACATTGCTTGAAGCCGAGCCCGACTCGAAGTGTACGTTTTCTAGGAATTATCGAAAAAGTTCTTCATCTCATTTCTGTTGGTTGTTTACAGGGCCATTGGATTCGTTGGTGCACTACACCCAGCTACTGCTCAGGACAGGCACTCTTCAACCCGAAGAGGTCTCGCAGGCTCAAGACGATATGCGGCGGTGGCTGCGCGATCTGGAGAGGATCGATCCTTTCCGAAAGGAGCGGTATCGAGAGCTGGGTAGGTCGTCAGTCTTATAGTCAGCAGGTAGTGCAGGTACTCATTCGCTTGCCGATTTGCAGGAGTGGAGCTGCAAAAGGGAAAGAGATGATTATTCCTATCGTTTCGCTACTCGCGCTGCGGCTAGATCATTTGGCCCCTTCAACCCCACTGTATTGAATGGAGGGAAAGCTCGTCCTGCATGCAAGTTAACCTCTTGGTACACATGCAGCGGAGTATACTTCGAGCAAGACCTCATCTCTTGTGCTGTGAGACCTTAATCACAAACACCTGTCCCCGTTGCCATCAGGCAGTGATTGTTATGCTACTCCAGGGATATTGCGCTATAGCAGATCAAGAAGATGCAATCCTCATAGCCATTGCCCTGCATTGCGTCACTGGCTTTATATAATTTCGCTATTCCGCCAGTATATATCGCCCGAGCCCGATAAGATAACGGGTAACGGGTGATCGACAGTGCGACGCGAGCGACCCAGTGCGAAGTGACAGCACGAATACCTCAAAGGACCCCGTTGCCCATCCGGTCCTCCGTTTATCCCTGCACACTACAGCAGCTGTAAACTCTTTACCCGCTGCAATCCCACCCGTCAACATGAAACGACCCGCGTTGATCGCCGCGGCTGTTTTGGGTTTCTGCCTTCCTCTCGCATTGGCACGGAATCACACCATCTTTGTACGCTGCTCGATCATCATTCCTGTGTATCGCTCGTTGTTGACCGTCTCTCCACTCACCTCCACGCTTCTCCATCCACAAGGAGAGCGAACTTTCGGACCTTCCTCTAATCAGAACGCTTTCCAAGATCAAGCATGAGGCAGAGTCTCATTCCAGCCAGCATTCTGGATTTCAGACATGGGCATTCGCCAAACTGTTTCCTTTCAACGCCAGATGGAACTCTAGTAAGTCCTGTTATGACATATCGCCCAACTATATCTCTAGCGGTGCTGATGTTTCCTCTCGTCGTAATCCGATCTTGTAGTCTTGGCCACATTCTACATATCCTCGTAAGCAAAGGTCATCATTATCATCTCCAAGACAGCCCCTCATGGCCTTCCTGCTGCGTTGCTCTTGTAGATTCCCAAACTTTATCTTGGCTTTCGTGCCTGCGAATGTACGTGTTCTTCTGATTCGGGCTGCATAGTTCGATCCGACTAGCTCACAACTCCACTGAGCCCTTTTAGCTAGACCTCTCCTCTCTGCACAGCTTCATCGCCTTTGCAGTAGGCGGTCTCTTGGGCGATGTATGCTTCCACCTGATACCTCACTCCTTTATGGGTGGACCGTCTGAAGATCCCGCAGCAGCAGCATCGGGGATGTTCGATCCTGCAGGTGTGCGAGTAGTCATGGTGGAAGAGAAGAGGAACGTCATTATCGGGGCAAGTCTGGGCTCCAGTCTGTCGACATTGGGTCCCCTGCTGATCTTCCAGGTCGTATCTCGCCTGTGTACAGGCCGCCATTTTTGCGGGGTTCTTTGCATTCTTCTTCCTCGATAAAACGATGCGAGTGCTGGCTGCAGCTTCGAGTGATGGGTCATCGCAAGGCCATTCGCATCATCATCATTCCCATGCTTCTCAAGAGGCCAGCACGGAGGAAGCCACGTCGATGTCAACAGCTGTCGAGCCGGTAATTTCTACCGAGGGTCTACGATCTCGAGCAGGGACGGAAAAGGCAGCTGAGCCGGCAAAAGTAGGGGTGAAACAAGAAGCCAAGGATGCGAACGCCAGTCTGAAGTTGTCTGCGTATCTGAATCTGTTCGGCGACTTCAGTGAGTTCCTCTTTCTGCGTGTGGTAGGGTGGGATGCCTGACACAAAACTTGATTCCTCGGTGCATAGCGCACAATATCACAGATGGCCTTGTGAGAAGCGACTGCTATCAGTCTGCGTTGAAAATGCTAACCATCGCTTTGCAGGCCATGGCGGCATCTTTCTATGCTAGCCCTCAACTCGGCGCTGTGTCTACCTTTGCAACTTTTTGCCATGAGATACCTCACGAGGTAGGCGCAGGATTTGGGCATCTACAATGACTTCCAGCACTTACCTTATTCCTTTACACCCTCCATTCTTCACAACAAGATCGCCGACTATTCAATTTTGATCAAATCTGGTCTTACAAAGCGACAAGCGATGGCTTCGCAATTCCTTACTGCCGTCGGTGCATTCGTCGGAACGTTTCTGGGTATCTGGATCGCCGAAAGCGCCGGCGCAGGAAGCTCCACTATCGATAAAGGCGCAGACCTCGCTGCCATTGTTGCAGGCAAGGGTGCGGGATTCTTTGGCACGTCGGTATTGCCCTCTGATCTTGTAATTCCCGCTACAGCTGGAGGTAAGGTTACTCCATGCCGCCAGATTACAGACGACTAATTTTGTTTGTGAATCCTTCTAGGGTTCTTATACATCGCCTCCGTATCCGTCATCCCAGAATTGCTGGATGAAAGCCGGAGTATGCAACAAGCACTCAAGGAGGTACGCGGCTTTGAAGCAGCTGATGATGCCGTTTGGCTGACCGGGTTCCTTCTTCTAGTATGCTTGTATGCTCTTCGGGGTGCTAGTTATGGGATTCCTCGCATGGAACGAGTGAGAAGAGGTCGTATAGGGTTGAAGGGGTTGCCCGCATCGCCTATGAGATATCGAAGGTCCAAATTTCAACGAATGCGCCATTGTCGGTGATCGGCCAGTGGTAAACAGACGTAGGATAGCATATAGTCGGAGCGATAGCATGTAGGGCAACGGTTGTTGGATCAGTCATCAGTGCTGGACAGGGAAGAGGATATGGAGCGCCGAAGTGGATTCTGATGAGTAATATAGAAAGTGCACATTGTAAACACAAGGTCAACCCTGCAATGGCAAGCCACCTTAACTCCTCCGTTCAAGTACCCGTACCTGCCTGGTTGCTCGTCTTGTCCAATGCGGCGTGCTTGTGATTTCTTCCATTCCCCTAATATCTCGGCTTGGAGGAAGCAACCTCCTGGGCCGTCCGCACGATATCTTGGATTCAGACGAGCAAGATGCATCGCCGACAGCCCCAAAGTCTTCCCTCCGAAGCTGCGGTACCATCATCTCCGACGTCCACCCAAACCCGCAACCTTGGCGAACGTGACAATCAAGACTTGCCTAGTCGCCCTTACAGCTCACCAAAGCTCAAAAGTGTCCTCCTACTATGCATCGCTTTCCGCGCAGTTCTAGCCTTGATAGGACAAAAGACCTTCTTCCAGCCGGATGAATTCTACCAGTCTTTGGAACCAGCACATCGGATGGTATGGGGGACTGGGTACGAGACATGGGAGTGGAGAGACACCTTGCTGGAGGGTAGTGGAGTTGTCGAGGCGAAGCACGACCATCCAGGAGCTGACTTATACCGCGGTATTTCGGGAGACTCTATCAATCCGAATGAGCTCACAGAGGACTGGAGAGCGAAACTTCAGACACGGATACTTAAATCCTCCACCTGGAGACAGATTCTCCTAGGGAAACGGAGCACGATCTCTGCACCCTTCAAGTCACATACAACGACCTCGCCGCCCCTGAGTGGTCTTCTACGGTCTTGGGTATGGCCGCTGCTTTTCGCACTGCCGTATTGGGTGCTCAAGGTGACTGGTTTGGATCAGGTCGGAACTTTCCTGGTATGTTCATCAACATCCAATCAATACAAGATATGCGGCTTAGACTGACGCCGTAGTCTACAAGATTCTGGCTCCTAGGCTTCCCATGGTGATTTTGGCGGCATTGACCGACTTTTACACATACCAACTAGCTGGAAGAATCCTGGGCAGTGGCTACAGAGAGGCAGCAGTGAGCAGACTTCCGCACTACTTGCCATACTTGTTCCCACTAATCGTCTCGGTTAAATGGCCAGCTGTTTCTATCTCTATCAAACCTCTTCAACGCACACGCTCTGACGAGGACCCTTACAACTTCCGCCGAAACTTGTCTGACCGTTGTCGCCCTGTACTACTGGCCATTACCGCTGATCGACGAATCCTCGCGGTGGAATCTACTTCGATCGGGGCCAGATGCGGCATCTCAAGGTCGTCCCGAAAAGATCGGCAAGCCTCACATCAGTGCAGCTAATGCAAGCCTCCCCGACGATCTGGAGGAAGACAATTTAGCTCTTTCGCTTACGCTATCGGCCATCGCATTCGTCTTGCGCCCAACAAATATCGTCCTATGGTCATTTCTGGGCATGGAGCTGTGTACACGCTGCTGGAGATCCACACGGAGCCTCGGCAGTGTTCTGAAACTCGTTGGGAAGGCGGTCTTTATCGGGTAAGAGGCTCTCCAACAGCTACAGTCCCCAGATGTCCTCACGCATCTTTCTTTTGAAGCACTACTATTATACTCGCATCGGTAGCGATCGACTTCTGCATCACCCGGAAGTGGTACTTCCCTTTCCTCACCTTCCTCACTTACAACGTTATCTTTGGTATCTCGGACTTTTACGGTAGCTCACCATGGCATTACCACCTTATTCAGTCGATACCGATCCTTCTTTCGACTGCGCTGCCTTTCTTCCTGGTTTCCATCGTTTCCGCATGCCAAAGGGCCTTCGAGAATGACCGCCAAGAACTTGCTGCGAGATCAACGATGTCCCGCCATACCCGTATCCAGCTCCTCTCCCGGGCGGCAATCTTTACGGTATTGGTCTGGTCGTGTATCAAGCACAAGGAATGGCGATTCCTTCATCCGCTGCTGCCGATTCTGCTACTGTATCCGACACAATACCTGGTAGATCGCTATCGACCTCTAGGGGGAGGGCTTTGGGAATCGCCCATCACATGCGCCCATTCATTTTTACGGATCAATCGTAGATCTTATCTCTACCTTTGCCTGTCGCCGCTTCTGCCATATATCTATCTATCGGCCTTCCATGGCCGAGCGCAGGTGGACGTGACGAGTTGGCTAAGGAAGGAAGCTATAAGGCAACCAGGTATGAGTGTCTTGTTTGTGATGCCTTGTCACTCGACCCCGTGGATGAGCCACATACACCTGACCAAGTACAAGCAAGAAACGCAATGGCATTTCTTGGCGTGTGAACCGTCTCTGAAGTATGTATTTCCGTCAGTGCGACTACCGTGATATATGTTGACGACGATATTCCGTTTAGCACCGCGGCGCTTGTCAACAAGACGGAGGTCGATACTTTTTACAATGACTACTCCGCTGATTTGGACCTTTTGCTGGAGGGAAACGCCATGAAGCACACCCATATCGTATTGTTCAATACGTTGCATCAAGTACAACCGCTAGACAGCGATACAAGGAGGTTGTTTGGTGTTGTCTATTTCAATAGGTGGAATGGGTTTGACCTCTTACAAGATGACGTCAGGCGAAGAGGCGGCATCTTGGTTCTGGAGCAAGGGAGACAAAGGTAGCACTTGTATAAGAACAATCTGTATATGCGATGCATGCATGTTCACCATCTAGCCTTGGTTACACAAGAGTCGTAAACCAGAACCCAATCTAAGAGCATCTATCTATCGTGCGCGACCTTTCGTTTCAGGAGAACCCGGACTTGTACAAAGAATTTCATTATGACCAAAACACCAAAGAGCAGGGAGACAACACAAAAAGTGATTCAAAACACTGAAGGTGGAACTGATTAGATTACGTCAAACTTTGGGTTGAGACGAACATACCCACTCATAGATATTTACTGCTGCGTCACGGCAAAAGCAACAACGGTCGAGTCGGAATGAGAGATCGAGACTTTGACCGATTTACCGCCTGCCGCCGCTTGCGCATCCCCTGAGAACTTCACCACCGGTCCTGATTCCGAATTCAAGATCTCGATATCCTTCATGCTGGCTGCAGCGCCTTTGCTAGGAACTGACAGGGCTTTGAAGACCGCTTCTTTTGCTGCCCATCGTCCAGCGAAGGAGGCATCGGAGTCCGGAGCGTTCGAGCAGTATTCAATCTCCGCAGGTGTAAAATTTCGTTCGCGGAATGTCTGTGATGTCGGTACGCTTGAGATGAGTTCCGTGTCAACGCTAGGATAGAAAAAACATGTCAGGAAGCTGCGCTTTGTTACTAATGGAGGCCTACTTACCCAACCCCATGTACGCCTGGCGCCTGACTCAAAACATCCTTCATAACGTCAACGTTGCCAACATTGAGCGAGGGCGCAGAAGGCATCTTGTTGGTGAAGGCGAAAGAGCCCTTGACAGCCGACGCTCGGGCCAACGGGTTGAGGAGAACCTGACGTTCCAATTCTGGAGTATACGGAGGAGCTTCCTTGATCTGGACCAAGTTATTGTGCACCAAAGCGGAAGTCATGCGCGAGTACGCTGCCAATTGACGTTCACCCCGCAGTTTGGAGTATCGATCGTACTGAGCCGACTGAAGCGACGCGAGCAAGTATCGAGGATGAAGCACTGCAACCTGACCGCCGACCTGGCCGAAACCAAAGGAGGTCATGAGACCGGCCTCCAGCTGCACATGCTGGATTGGCTTGGATGGGTAAAACAAGTGCGGGAACGCACGAAGTTCGTCGGCGATGTTGTCAGCGTTCCTGTTACCAGGAATCAACGCGGTCTGCAAGACTTGCATGATACCGTTGAACATCCAAGCAGCAGCTCCACCCTTGGGATGACCGGTCAAGTACTTCTGGGTAATAACCGGAACAGCATTACCGGGTGACCGGCCGAGCTGCTCGAATTGCAAGTTGTAGACGCCGGATTCGTTCTTGTCGTTGGCCTTCGTAGAAGTACCGTGACAGCTGATTACGCCGATACTGTCGGCATTCAAACCCCAAACAGCCAATGCTCGTCGCAAGGGGGAGATTCGGGAATCCGATCCTTCAAGCATACCAAAGGAGGCCAAAGCTTCCTTCTCTTGTCGCTGTGCCTCTTCCTCGATGAAGGAAATCCTCGTAGCCATAAAGGATGGCTCATCGGATAGGCCACTTCGCTTTCGGGCCTCGAGTTCCTCTCGCAACAAGTCCTGCTCATTTTCAAACCACTGCGAGATCTGCTTCCTACGGAACGCCAACTGTCGAGATCGGTATTTGACATCGAGCAAGGGCAAGGCTTCCTTAGGCGTGACTTCTCTAGCGGTGGAAAGCACACCTCGGCCTGGCGCGGGAATCGATCGGCCAGCCTTGTCAGTGTGTGTTGAAACGTACGCAACAACACCTTGAATGGTAGCACCCATCTCGATGGCAGTTTTGGCGCTCATCAAAACGTGGACGCCACAACCCTGAGACTCCATGAAACCGGATCGAGTTGTCGTCATCGGTCGAGAGAACTCGTTGGGCTCTCGGCCCATGGCAAATTCTGTTTCCGCGTTACTGGTGGCCTTCATGTTTGCGAATTCATACGAGCCTTCTTCACTGAAGTCATCGAAACCACCAGCAATCATCACCTTGGCCTTGCCAGACAAAATCGTATCGCAGGCGATCTCCACCGATTGGAGTGCCGTTGCACACGCACCGACGGGAATCTTGACGGGTCCGCTTGACGACATAAGCAACAAGTTGACCCAACCAGCAACGGTGTTGATGAAGGTTTCCTGTAGAATATCTTTTTGAACGTCCTTCTCTTCTCGTCGTTCCTTGAACATAGCGCTCAAAGATCGCATGCCGCCCATACCACTACCCAAAGCCGTTCCGACTTCCGCGGGATGGATGTGCTTGTATAGCTCGTATGGATCTGTCACACCTGAAGCAATGAGGGCCTCCATAGTGCAGACAAGTGCCCAAAGAGCGGTACGATCTGTCTGAGCGATGATATCCTCGGGAATGCCGTATCGTCGAGCGTCCCATCCGGTGGGAAGTTGACCAGCGACGACTCGATCGAACTTGATAGCCTTCGGGATAAGGACACGGGCGCCCTTCTTGAACTTGACAAACCATTCGCCTGATTGTTGTGCCCATACATCGCACTTTTCGCCTTGTTCTCGCTTGAACCGTTGAGCATCTTCTTGCGAGATCTCCAAAGCTTCGAGATCGTGAGTAAGTTCGACTTCCTGGTAGAAGACCTTCTTTTCCGGGTTATAGCCGAAGAAGAGATCAGGTTCTGAAGACGAAAGAATAAATGATGAGCATCTGCATCCAATGCAACTGCAAGCTAGCTCGACTCACCAATGATACGAATACCAGTGTGCTCCATGATCTCCTTTTCGTATTTTGCCCGAATATCTCTGTCGTCAACGGGCTCGCCGGACTTCGCATCGACCCATCCAACATAGGTCTTTCCGTCCTTAAGCTTTCCGTCGAAGTGCTTGATGTAACCCATCATCCAAGCCATTTCGATGCATCCTTCGATGGTGAATTGGCCGCGGGCCTCCATCTCCCATCGAGTTCGCGAGCTGCCCCATGGACCAACCTCGGCGAAACCGGTGACAACCACAACCTTTTCAAGGTCAATCAAGCCTTGCAGGTGCGAGAGCTCCTGCAAGGTATCCTTGGTGTCCAGAGCAGGGAAGTCGAACTGGAAGTTGGCTCTAGGGGCAATTGTAACCTTTTGGTGGAGTCTTTCAGCATCGACACCGTTGACGACCTTGAAGTCGGCTGAGTTCTCCATGGTGATGGCTCGTCGCAAAGCGGCTGTGGAATTCAAGTCGCTTCGAACCTTTGTCGTTACGTCAGCCAAATCAGGCAGTCGATCCATACCACCACCCAAGTCCGCCCAGATAGGCTCGATTTGAGTAATGTTAAACAACAGGGGGTGCATCAGACCCAGGATGTTGAATGCCATTTCCTTGGCGGAGAATGTTCGGACACCCATTTTCTCGATGCCTTCAGCAACGATGTTTGTTGCGCTCATCAACCCGGTACCTCGAGTCCAACCAATGACTGCACCAGCGATACACAAGTATTCTCCCCAACTTTCGGCGGACCATCGATTGAACAGAGTCTCGAGACCGATCTTGGATTCCGAGTAGAGACCGTCGTTACCGAAGAGACCGTGGTTTGGCGACAACGGTAGTACAACTTGTGTAGGACGAGTGTTGAAGTTTCGACTAGCCTTCTTCGTCTTTACAGCTCCCATCAAACGCAAGACGTTGACCAACATCAATCGATGTGCCAATTCGGATCGGTCGTCGATACCATCGATTTCTCGACCGTTTTCGGGCAATGCAGCGAAAGGAATAATGTAGTCGAGATCGATGGTCAAAGTTGAGTAGATATACTCGACCAAGGCTTCGACGTCCTGCTTCGAGGCACCGTTGAAAGGCACAACAACAAGCTTGGAACCTCTTGAACCGAATTGATGGAATACGTCCTTGTAATAGTCGACGGCTTCTCGACTGTATCGGGAAGTGGTGACAACAACCGTCGCACCGCCAGCCAACAGACCCTTCAAGACTTCGACGCCGATACTGCCCTTGCCTACACCGGTCATCAACGCGGCTTTCTTGGCGAAAGTCGTACCGGCTGTCGCAATTTCGGTCAAAACGTCGAAGTAGATGTTCGTAAGCTTTTGGCTGTACGCCCAAGACTGTCCAGACTTTCGCTTCAAGTGCAAGAAGGGCAACTTGCTTTCTTGAACGGACGTAGGCTCCGGGACATTGGGTCGCAGGAACTGGGAAGAAGATCGTCGAGATCGAGTCGCGGACCGAGGACTGGGTTCCGCAGATCGACCCAAAGATCGAACGACTTCACCGTACAAGGATTTGATGGCTGCTTTCTGGTTCTTGGAGATGGATGGCTGGTTGTTAACCAATCGCCAGAGTTTAGCGACATCGGTTTGAACCTTGTCGAGGTTGACAGCGTTGGTGATCTTGCCACCATCAGCCATTTCTAACAGAAATACAAGGTAATCAATAATGAAACTCTCGCTTATGCACAGCTTTAAGCTAGAGCTTACCCTTAACGTATGCCTCCAGCTTCCTAACGTTTTCCCGAACAACTTCAGAGTACACGATGTCGCCCTTGCCGCTGACGACGGTAGACGGAGCTGTCGGGAACGTAACTATACGCAAAGCAATTTAATTGGTTCCCTAGGACACACGAGCGGCAACACTGCACATACCATCCTTGTAAACTGGATTTTCCTTTAATGCTTCCTTGCAGTTGTCAATCAACTGTTGACCGAACTCCTTGGCCAACTTGTAGCTTTCGCCCTTTTCGGGCAGGCACTTGTCAATGTGGTACTGCATGTATCTGTGAATGAGGATCGGATTAGTTTCGGTCTATCGGTCTCTCCGGAGATCGAGTCAGGTCACATACTCGATCAACGTTGGGTCAGCACGGTTCATAATGGCGATGCATCGAGAGGTAATTTCTCGATCCACGGTTGCCAGTCTGCCAAAAATGATGTCGTAAAACATGATGAGCGCATCCTGCCGGACCCAATTCCAAGACGAGTCGAAGTGTCGAGCCTTCAACGGCTCAAAGGCGGGTTGAATCCCATTGATGTAGGTTTCGCCGTGCTCTCGGTTGATGGAGTCCAGCTTGTCTTGAAGAGCAGCAACATTAACCTTCTCCTCGTCGGCCAATCGTTCTCCGGCTCGAGGATCGCGTCCGATGTGTCGCATTAGAAGCTCGATTTGACGGGAGGTGAATTCAGATTGATCAGCCTGGAATTTAACGAATTCTTCGCTGTTGATCACGGCGCCACCACTAGCAGAGCCACCAGCACCGCCGGATCCACCTGTAGAAAGGGTAATGCCGGCTTGCTGGGCGTAAGCAGCGGCAACAGTGTCCAACCAAGCTTTCGCCTCGGCTTCAGATCCCAGTCGCTTTGCAGGTTCCATGGTGATACCGTGCAGCAATGCCGCGTCCGCTCGAAGAGGTCCGAGACCCCATGTCTTGGATAGATGACCTCGAGCTGCTGTGATGTTGAAGCCTCCAGGCATCTTTCCGCTAATCATCCTCGACACAAGGCCACTTGTGTGCTTGCCAAGTGTTCCGGATGAACCCACATTCAGAGCGGCACCGAGCTCATCCAAGGGCAACTCTTCTCCCTTTTCAGGAGCGGAGCTGAATTCAAGCTGCAAATCGCCCAAAATTTCGTTTTGCAGAGTCGATTTTCCGCCAACCAAGTCTTTGATGGTTTTGGTAAGGGGAATTTCGGGAACGCCCTTTTTGAGTTTTTGAGCGATAATGATGCGCAAAGTGTCGACTGCCTTGAGAGGGACGTCCGGAATCTCTGTAGCCGGACCAGCTGATGGAGAAGGAGCAGCAACTGTCACCGGAGCAGGTGCAGCGGCGACAGGTGCAGTCGACGTTAAGGTGGCGCCGGCAGCAGCAGCAGCAGGTGCTTCCGCAGCCTCGTCTTCGAACAAGTAATATACCTCTTTGGTGTTCTTGCTGTGACAGAGAATGGTTCGCCGGATGGAAGACGAGATGTCCTCTGCCTCGTATTTTGCCTTGAGGGTTCGCGTGGCCATGCCAACCAAAGTGGGGGAAGGACCAAGTTCAATCAAGCGTTCAAACTTGAATTCAGCGAAGAGGCGGTCTTGTGTTTCGATCCATCGAACGGGCGATGCGAACTGGTAGGCCAGCAATTCGACAAGGATATTGTAAGCCAATCGCTGACGGTTGGCGGGGCCCTCCCAATCGTCGGCTTCCCATGCCTTGAATATTTTCTCCAGTCGTGGAGACTGTGTTTGATCGTAGATCTTTTGCGCGTACTCCCGACTGACGTCGAAGGGTTCCGCAATCAAGTTGGGAATGTACTTGCCAATCAGTCGGTCGGGGTTGAGGTCACCGACGTTGATCTTTTTGGACAAGTAGTTTCGGAAAGACAATACGCCGGGCCACAAGTATCGTGAATGGAAAGGTACGTCGATACCGGGAAGAGGGATAGTGGCAAATCCACGTTCCAGGACGATGGACCCAGTTTCCTTCTCCTTTTCCAGCATCATGTCCCAACAGCCTTCGATGATCTCGGCGAGCTTCTCCCGGACGTCTTCCAGAGTCATGATCTCGGCAAGCTTTACCAGATCGATCTTCTGAACCTTGAGGAGATTGAGAACGTTTGTTAAGGCCATGAGTGCTCGGAGTTCACCAGCACAAACGTATTGTTGGTTGGCAACGTTCAAGTTGACGATTTGCACGAGGCACTCCTTCTGCTTGCTAATCGCATCGACAATTTCTCGAAGGGCGCTCTCGTTGAAGGTTTTGGAGACTCGAGAGGGGTTGACGGCCATCATGGCGTATTGGGACTTGCCTTCAGCATCTCGCTGAACAGCACGTTGCATGGTAATACCTCGGAAGAAGACGACATCTGCCAAACTGGAAATAGGCAGGACGTCCGCGATAGAAGCGAGAGCCGAGTATTCTCCCAAAGAGTGACCGGCAAACGCAGCTTCCGGCTCGACCAATCCCTTCGCTTTCATGTCATCGAATGCAGCCTTTTCGGTTACCACCAAAGCGATTTGGGTGTACTGGGTTGCGAACAAGAGACCTTGATGATGAGAGAATGTGTAGCTCGTGGTGTAAAGGTCGATGTCACCGAAAAGAGGAAGGGTTTTGATCTGGCCATCCTTGTCAACGGTGTCGTAAGTGAGATCCATATATCGCTGCCGGATTGCCTGACCCTTGACACCACCGAAATGGATGGTGAGTTCCTTGGGGTTGTTTTTCACGATGTCGACGATCGAGAATCCGTACGTTTTGCCCAAGTGGGCATCGGCGGCGTCCCAGACAGCTCGAGCCACAGGCGATGTAGCGTAGAGCTCCATACCCATACCGACTTCCTGCGAGCCTTGACCGGTGAATACGTAAGCGGTAGGGGGTTGACGGACTTCGGCAACTCCGTCGATGACCTTCTCGCCTCGCTGGTTGATGGTTTCGACCTTGATGACCTTTCGACCATCTCGCATGGCAGTGTGAGTCAACTTGACAGTCAGCTCATCACCGGGGAGAACCATTCCGACAAAGTTGACTTCGTACCTGTGAAATGGAAACAAGTTAGGGGACTGGATTTCAGGGCCAAATTGCCACGGACACTCACGAGAGCACTCGTTCCGGGTGATTCTCCGCAGCAACCATCTCGACAAATCGTCGAGTAGCCGCACTTGACCAAAGACCGTGAGTGATGGTACCTGGAAGGACAGCGAGATCCGAGAAGTAAGGGTTGATGTGGATCCTGTGGACGAAAATGACATCTGTCAGCCTCACACGCATCCTGAGCGGAAAAAACGTCAGAACTCACGGATTGAAATCACCAGAAACCTTTGAGTATGGCTCATTGGTCTTAGGTGTAGTGAAGGTGGAGACAGCAAGATCGGTAATCAGAGAGTAGCCACCGGTCTCCAAGGGCACTGGTTGGCCAGAGGGCTGGCCATGCCTCTTCAGGTAGTCGATGACGGGGTTACCCAAGGCATTGGCACCGTTGTAATCGATAGTGGCAACTTGGACTAGCTGTTTCGTTTGACTTCGCACAAAGGCGGCACCAGTAACATTGATGGTGCTCAAAGTGGTCTTGTCCTTGTACTGCAGCTCGGACTTGGTCTTGAAGGTCAGGGTGGTGCCGCTTTGCAGAGAGTGGCTTTCGTCGTCCCACTGGAACCAGTCCTTGGACTGTAGGACACCGACATCAGTCTCCGCCTTCAAATCGATGGTGTAGTCGATCTCGTCGACAGTCTCGAAGGTGTTTTCGTAATCGGTAAATCGACCGCGGTACAAGAATGCGGAGGTGACTTCGATGACAGGTTCGCCATCTCGCAAAACGAAACCCTTAACCTTGACGGTTTTGCCGCTGTCGCTGTTGACAACAGAGACAACCTTGGCTTCCGCACTGCACACATCGCCAACAGCCAAAGGCGAAACCCCATCAACCATTCGGAAGCCGTTTGAGAGGTGCACAAGCTTGAACAAGTCACCATCGATAGCATCAGGGAAGATACCCTTCATGATGGATTGCCACCCCGTGACGATAGCAAAGTCCATAGGTGCTTGAACCTTCTCGTTTCGGCGCTCCTTGAAGCTCTCGCCAGAGTTGCCAACGATCGAACAGAATCGCTCGACAGTTTCGGCATCGATGGTGGTGGGCTCGCAGGTAAAGGTCGATCGAAGACCCAAAGCGGGCAGCGTCTCGTTGTCACCGAACCACAGACGCCAGTAAAAGTCCTTGATCGACTTGCTACGGCCATCCATGACTTCGTGGACGGGAGCGAAGCCTTGGTCGGGTCGATAGGTGAAGTTGAAAGTGATAGGCAAGCTAGTTCCCTTGCGTTCTTCGTAGAGGGTGAGCTTGACGGCTCGAGAAGCATTTTCGTAGCTCAGTTCAAGAGCCTTGAAATCGGCAGGATGAGGGCCGAAGGATCGCGCAGCACCAAACACTTCGATAGACGTAGTTTTCCCAGCATTCTCGTGGATGACGACCTTTTGACCAGATCGAGGCGCAAAGAGTCGCTTGAATGGATTGCTGATATACTGAGTGCCCTGGATGACGTTGGTGCAAGTGAGAACAGCTCGCAACCAGCTGACATCCTTGCCAGCAAGAGTCTCCAACCAGTCTTCGGTTCTTGGGAGAGTAGATCCGAGCAAGTAGGTCCGCACGTTGTTTTCGGTGGAGACCTTGATGCCGGGCAGAGATGTGGGGCCGGTGAAGGGCTTGGCGCCGATGTAATCAACGGTCGGGACGTTGGCTTCGGAACCGCTGTAGTATCGTTCAAGCAAGTACTGAGCGAGCTTGTTTTCAACATTGCCGAGGATCTCCTTTACGGGTTCGTCCACCTTGGTTGAGTACTTGACCGCGACGGGGCCTTGCAAGATGCAGACTCGCTGGGGATCTTGATCGAAAACGGCATCAATGTCCTCGGCCGCCCATAAAGAGTCCTTCTTGAACCAGACTTCGAAGCTGTTGTCGAGGACCGGAATGAAAGGAACAGGCTTCTGACCAGGTCGTTGCGAGATAGCCAAGAAGTAGGCCTTGTCGTCAGCAGCGACAAGCTGTGTCCGAGCTCGGGTGTAAGTCTGGAAGAACGAGTCAACAACCTCGTACGGCTGCTCGAGGGTAGAGAAAGACTGAATGAGGGATTCCTTGAGTTTGGTGCCGTCAACGCCGGCAAACCTCTCTTCAACTCGTCGAAGCCAGTCGCCCAACAGGTTTCGAAGAGTGACGTCGATCCATCGCTTTTGCTTCTCGACGTACATCAATCGGATCATGCGCCTTGTGATTTCTTCGTAAGTCATCTGACCAATGTCATTGACGACAGTGCCGTCAGCCTTCTCGCCGAACCAGGGTTTGTTGAAGTCCTTGTTCAATCGACTGATGACGTAGTCCTTTTTGCCTTCCAACCAAGCAGCTCGCTTGTCCCGAGGCAAGTTGAAAACAGTGTCATCGAATTCGCGCCACAGCTTGACGGCTCGGTTGGCGATCTTGTGGATGGGTTCACCGAGTTCCGATCGGACGGTCAAGATTCCACCCGTGGGTTTGTCGTAAGTTCCTTCCCAGTTGTCATCATCGACACCTGGCGCATCCACAATCAGCTGCTTGACAGATGGAGAGGTGTGTGCTTCCTTGGCTACCATGACTCGAGAAGCGAACAAGGCTCCATCGAACGGCATGGGCTGAGCGTTGAACTTGTTGACGGACCAGTCACCAGAGAGGTATGGCCAAACGTCGTCGGCCCCACCGAAACCGGAGCCGGCAACGAGCGAGATGTTGGAGTGTTGTCGGATCGAAGCATAAGTCGAAAGGATGGGCTGGTGTACATCTTCGCAGCTGTGATGACCTCCAGCTCGACCGCCAGTCCATTGAAGGATGATGGGGAAGTCGGGGTTGGCGGCGGCAATGTTGACAACCTGTCGAATACCTTCAACTGATCCGGGCTTGAAGGAAATGTGCTTGATTCCAGCGGCCTTCAATGCGGAGATGATCTCCGTAGCCTTCTCCGAAGATGGGATACCGGCCGCAACACAGAACCCTTCGATCGGCAAACCTTCTCGTCGCATCTCCTGCCAAAGGGGGAACTGAAAGGTGAATTGACGCTGGTTGATGTACAAGGCGTTCAAGGTGATACCGACACCAGGTTCGATCCTGGACTGAATATCAGCGACCTTTGCTCGAAGAGCCTTGGCGTTGTAGTGAGCGCCTCCGGCCAATTCGACGTGATAACCGGCGTTGAGCACGGCAGCGACGAATCCTGCGGGAACGGTGCACGGGGTCATACCGGCGACCATAATCGGAGCCTTTCCGAGCAATCGGGAAAAGGGCGTATCGATGTGGACCTTGCCGTCAAGCGTCTTAACCAATTTCGGCGCAAACTTTTCAGACCACCGTTGCTCGTACTTGACGGGACCGGTGCTGTAGAACTCGGCTCCGTTCTTGCCCTTGTCGCCGATGACAAGGAACTTGATGCCTCGACCTTCCATGTTTCGTGCAGTCAAAGGTCCGATACCGCTGGCACGACCAGGTCCAAAGTCGACGGCGTGAGTTGCGATCTTGGGGAAGTCCGTCGCCTTGGTCCAGTAGATGGCCTGGCACAAGACTTGGTCTGCAAGCGATCGAGTCACGGAACCCGAAATCTTTTGCATGTTCTCGCCTGAAAAGATTACAGAGTCAGCTGAGATAGTGCACAAGCGAGACAAGCGAGACACTCACCATCGGAGGTGGCATAGGACGGAATTTTTATGTCCGAGGCAGAGAACAACTCTTGGCCGTTCAAGTCTTCGGTGAACAGCTTGTCCGTCGCACCTTGCAAGTAAGGGCTGTGGAATGGGATGTTGATGGGCATGAATCTGACCGAGAAGACCTGCTTCCTCTTGGAGAATGGGACCTTGGACTGGTCGAGGCCTGCGGGGGCTTTGACGGCTCGGAGAGCACAGGCAAGACCGTAAAGTGCCTTGGCGGGACCGGTAACCACAAAGGCTCGGGGGCCATTGTGCAGCGAGACGTAAAGCTGCGAGTTGGATGGCAAGTACGAGTTGGTCTTGCTGATATGCTTCTCGAGGTCTTTGAGCTGAAGACCGTTAATGCCCAACATAGTCGTAGGGACACCTTCGTTGTTTTCGACGGCATCTTCGATGGCCTTTGGTTCCAGTGCGAGGAGAGGGAAGAATTCTTGGCCTCGGAGACCGATGTAGAATAATAGTTGAAGAGCCTTGAGCGCGTTTCGGTCAAACGATTCGTAAGAGTCGGAAGCGGCGACGGCGACCGCGGAAACAACACCTTGAGAGTGACCGCTGGCACCTTGAAACCGATCTCGCATCTCTCCAGGATGGAGATCAGAGACTTTGCAAGCGACGAGGTATTGTGCGAGCTGGGTCAAACCGATCAAGGGAAGCGAGAGCGGCACCGAGGCGAGGTAGTCGACGGAAGGTCGAGGCGATGTTCCATTCAACCAACTGAGTACATCGAGACCATTGTTGTAGAATGGCGATCCTTGGCCATTGGCCTTTTCGCCGAGGGAGACGAGGAAGGCGGATGCTGTCGTCAAGAATGCCGCCAGGAAGGGCCTGTAGATGTCGTAGAGTGCGGAAAGTTCGTCAAAGTAGACCTGAGAACAAGACGCAGTTGAGTCATGTTAGCTACGCTTCTGGATATACAGAAATCAGAACGAATCTACTCACCTCATTGCATCCTTGACCAGAGAAGATGGCATATACGTTTGCCTTGCCCTCCCGAGCTTCCTCCAACAGCGCACTCGTCTGCACCGCTGGGACCTTGTTCTTTCCGTAAACTTCTCGAAGCGTACTGAAAGCCTTGTAGTAGGAGGACAAAACCTTGGCACGATCTTCAACGTCGTATGCCTGAGTGAGGGTGTGAACGCTCTGCAATGCAAGAAAAGTGCCGTTGAACTTGTCGAAAGAAGACAGCAAAAGCTGAGATGCATCAGAGGCGGATGTTGAGCCGGAGAAGGTGACCTTGGCGTTGACGTAGGCGAGGAACTTGGATAGGAGCTCGACCTGCGCTTCTTGCTGTTGCTCGGCGATGGCTGCGGCGTCAACAACCGCGTCTTCATCGACAGCTTGGATAGCTGCGATGTCCTCGTCTGCGGCAATGGAGTGGTAGAACTCCTCTCGGATGACTTCGGCGGCGACCCATGTTTCTGTCGAGGCAGGGATGTTGACCGAGAGTCGAGTGGTAGCCTGTTGCAAGACCAATGGCCTCGTTTGGGCAGAAGACGACCCGAAGAGGGAAGCCATGTTGGAGTTGATGGTTCTGTCTTTCAGAGACCGGTGGGTGTCTTCAAGTGGTACAGAGCTGATCCACGGGAGAAGGATTGAGATCACTTCTGGCAACGAACGAAACGGCACGGGACTCACTCGTGCGGGAACGCAATCCTTCTCTTGATTCGCGTTCAAAATTTGACGTGGACGACGCGACCACGGAAGATGGAATGAAAGCTAGTGTCGGAGGACTAGTAGTCTCCTTCAGATGAACGGTCCTTCTTTGACCAAGGATATGCGAACCGCCTCACCTGCCCACCGATATAGCCTGCTGCTTCGACATTCGAGCGCATCCCTGTCGCGCGTCCCCAACAGAGTTCTCTCTTTGCATCCGCACCCTTACTTAATCCCCATTCGGCCAGCCAAAGCCCAACTCGGCCGTCGCGGTGACTGGCGCCTGGTAAGTCGACGCGTAAGGACTAGATTCGTCAGTCAACCATTGGGCCTGGCCTTTATTCGGGCCTCCGACCGGCGCGGCGCAAGGTGAGCCGGTAAGTCTCCGCGTCTCCGGGATGACATCTGTAACAATGAATGCGATCATACATATGTTGACGGCGAACTATATTATGAGTACACGGTCACTCCAACGAACCACGACAGATACAAATTACCAAGTGACGAAGGGAAGCGCGGAAGGAGCAAAACGAAAGCGAAAAGGCGGAAAAGTGTATTGGAGTGCGCAGCGCGGATTCGTGTAAATCCAGTGATGTGGAGCGGGAGTCGATAGCAGCCGTATATTGCTGATAGACGGTTCTGCTGAGAAGACCATTTGACTGGCGAGTTCCGAGGACGAGTGAGAGCCACCATGGGGCTGTAAGATTAAAGCCGCGCCGAAGTGGAGTCGGAAAGTACTGAAAATGTTCGCGCGCCGATGTGTGGGTCATCTGACATTAAAGCGCAAGATACATTGAAGTCGGTGTCGATGGGATTAATCGGTGTCATTACTCTTGAGAAACGCTTTCGAAGTCGTAATCGTATTCTATAGCTGACCATCGAGAACGCCCCGAACGTCATCCACCGTGGCGAGGTCGGTTAGGAAAGGACATAAATCGGTCAGTTCGGTGTCGTGCGGATCATTAAACCAGGTGGAAACAGGAACGGCGTTGTTCGGATGGAAGATGTATGAAGCTGGCGAGTTATCTATGATGATGCTGGTGTGTATCTCTCGTCCCAGTTGAGAGAGGTCCTGAATGATTTGCAGGGTCAGAGCGGATCTCCAAAGCCACTGCCAAGCTGGCGACCAACCTTGACATAGTTCCCCTTGTGATTGTAACAGCTTTCTCTGAAAAGTCTATGTTTGACTACCTTGTGGATATCCAGCATGTCAAGAACAGGATCCGCGTACTATTTGTGCAGAGACTCAACAGTTAGAGTCTCGGCTTACCTCGGAAGTCACAACACGGCACATACCTTGCTCAAACTGGCTGTAAACACCACGACCTCGTAAATCTCACCCATCGCCTTCAAGAACATGTCCACCCCAGGTCGCTTGATAACGTAGACGTTATGCGTTTGCGATTCAATCTCGACGGGCACGATAAAGTCGGCGGATGGCATGGTCTAGGGAACAGATCGATATGTCGGCATCCCGCAACAGGTGAAAGCTTGGCGGCTCGTACTCACCTTGAAACTACTATGAAGCAGGGTCTCATCCAAATCCAGAACGAGACATTTGCGTCCAGCATGCTCCACAGCTATCGGAGGTAGAAGCGGCGCCGGTTTACCATCCTACGGGTAACGAAGCGCTAATCAGACTGGGTAGCAACGATTCTGCTACATCACAAGGACTTACGGGCCCTAGCGGAATGCCTATTCCACCCTGTCTTATCAATCTGTCCTCCTCATCCATAAATTCGTTATCCGCTTCCAAGCCATTAGCATAAATGTTCGAATCATCCTGTGTTCCATCCTCTTCGTTATCGTCCTCGGAGACTGCAACAACGTGCACGTCGTTTGTTATGGGAACATCAAGGGTGTCGGCGCGAAGACCCAAACCAATTCCACCTTTCGGGTGACCGGCATCCGGCAACGCAGAGCGACCGTCGTTACTCGTAGATTCAGATAGGAGAGACTTGTTCAACTTCTCACTGCTGACCCCATCCCCGGTGTGCTGACTGTTTGCCGCCTGAGAATGCGGTCTGGATGGAGTGTGCGCGATCGGCGTGGCGGAGGGTGTGACATGAGGCGTCAGGTGGTGATGATGAGCATGCGGCCCCATAGCAGGCACAAAGGTCGGGCCTGATCCAGGAGGCTGAACAGCGGCAGATGTCATGCCTTCCGTCTGAACATAACATCAGTATGACATGGAGAAAACGATGAACCTGGAAGGCTTACCTCCTCTAACGGCAGAGGGTGACCTGTTGATATATGTATATCACTGGGGATGACCATCTCATCCAATTTCTGTGTGACGGAATCTACGCCTTGCCCCTGATGCAAATCACCCGAGTCACCATTTCCGGATCGGGGATGGTCTGGCCCAGGATTTGACGTCGAGGCAAGAATGGCAGTGGCGCTACCGATTGTCGCAGCCCCAAGAGCGACTGGTGCAAGGTTGAAGCTTGAAGAGCTGGTATCTACATGTCCGTTCGATTCTTTCTTCGGTGCCGGATCAGTGTGTCCGTGAAGAGACGCTCTCTCTGGTATAGATGACATCCCGCTCCCATTGATAGGGATAATTCGCTCTGGCAGTGAGGTCGTGGCTCCGGTTATTGCCGCGTCCTGAACCGAGGCATCCCTAATCATGTTGCTGCCTTCCGTCCTCGTCGTGGTTCCCGGCTCGCTGGTGTTGAGTCGTTTTGTGGTCGTCACTTCCACGTCTGGAGCCACTTGTTTCGTCGTGACTGGAGCGGCAGGCAGTGCCTTTGTACTGGATGGCCGTCGTACTGCTGTAGCCGGTTTGACAGGGGCAGTAGTGCCGGACGATCCTGGTTCATCAAACGCCCTTTTCGCCTTTGATCCGCCACACAAGCTCGCGAATAATCCTGCAAGGCCACCGCTCCCTCCGTCTTGATGATCACCTCCCCCTCCCCCTTTCTTTTTCTTCGACGTCGGGGTATTTGTCGACGAGTTTGACCCGGTCCCTGATGAACGTCCTGTTGGCGTACTGTTCTTGCTATTCCGACCTCCAGCAGTGGCTGATGACGTTGGAGTTCCTGCCATGTTGAAAGGATCCTCAGCAAAGAGATTTTAATTGCCGAATCCTTTGATGCGAATGGCTGTGTTGACCTCGACCTGTAAATGGCGTTCAAGCGCGTGCCCTGTGATACCGTTCTAATGACTACTGATCGCTTCGTGAGATGGTCGGAATGATCTCCTCTAGATTGTCGGGTTGATATATGCCGTATGCTGGATGATGAACTATCGCTCTTTTGAACAGATCGCTCAGTCGATGGGTTCGTCTTCGGGTTACCCCTTTTGAGAGGTTGTTATTGTGTTGCGTCGGGAACGGATGTATGACGTTTCAGGTCGCAATCACGCGCGTTCTCGAACTCGAGTATGAAATCACTCGCTGTTATCACTACGCAGGGTCGAAAGTCAAGAGAAGAGACAATCGAACAGTTCGTGCTGTCCAAAAGAGATGGATCGAATTGAGCTGATCCGCTGGAGAATTACTGTCGGGATCTCCGGTGCGTAAAGGACGGCTGAGCGGATGCGCTATAGATCCGGTCTGATGTTGAGCCTGCGCTTCTGAAAGTGCTCCCAACTTCTTGGATAGTTGTGTCGATGAATAATTGATAACGTCCTGGTTCAACTTTGCCCTCTTCGCAACGTGAATGGTCTTGACGCTTGATGCTACCCGTGGACGACTGGTGCGGAACCAGAATACTATCCACGCACAAGCTCACGGTCGGAGACTATTTGCGCTTGGCCCGCCGGGTTACAACAACCAAGGAGCCTCGCCTCACAGCGCATCCGGGAATCGCTTGCGCGATGTCCGCGTCCTTCATGTGTTTTTATATCGGAGAGAAAGTTGTACAATGTCGTACATCTACCCATCGGGAACTTGATATGATAGTTGTCCACGCTCCTTGAAGTCTTTCTGGGATATAATCGCCCAGGTATATAGACTTAAGTCTGAGATAGCCAACATGGCACTGACCAGCCTGTAGATGTAGCCAATAATGCGAAAGGGTTGAGGCGGCATGCTGATCTTCATCTGCATCTGTCGTTTAGCTACTACGAAGTCCACCTTCACCGCTATTGCGCATCTCCCCTATCATATATTCAGGTGCAGCCAATTACTGCCAGGATGGTCGAGAACATGTCCTCAACTTACACTACTAGTTACCCTGCGCTACTTCTAAGGCTCGTCCTGTCGCTATGCTGTGATCCCCAGGAGTGTTTCAACTAGGTGTCGCAATTTCACGGCGCTGCTATTCCCTCCATCAGGCACAGGTCATCCACCATCGCCTCAAAGATGTCTTATTCCACGCCGTTACTCTGACTCTGGGCGCATCGCCCGTTCAAAAAAGACAAGTGAACCAATACATCGACCGTGCCTATCACCCCGAATTCGGTTGCCTCCGGTCAGCGGTAACAATGCGCAGATTCTGTTACAACCCAAGACGTGTCCAACCTCTTGTTTACCCGCAGGTTTATGTCGACGCCGTGATTGATGTCGTCTTGTGCGACCGTCGTCCGTCGTCGTCCTCTTCTGTTGGCTGCAATACCTGCTTCTGTGCGTCCTGTCCAGCATTTATGTCCTGCTGCGTGGAGGCCTCCTGTCCCTCGGTATTACTGTCTGTGATACTAGGAATCGCTGTGCCGTCGGTCTGTGCCGTGGCGTCTTTGCTATTGACTGCTGCACTCATGACGTCGTCTCCTAAGCCATCCCTGGATGACGCGTCTTCGGCTGAGTGTTTTGCGAGTGGCTGCCCGACAGGAATGCTCGCAGTTAGCGCATCCTCGTCATCTCCGATCTGCGTGTCGTCATTGTCAGGAACGGATTGCGTCGGCGTCGTAGCATCATTAAGACTGGTTGTGCTAGAGCTGGCCGCATCGTTCTTCCTCCTCAGCAGGCCGTTCAATGCATTTGACATTTGGGCCGTTCGCCGTGGAGTGGGTTTGGCTTTAACAGCTTCCTCCAAACGTGCCACGGGGAAGGGAAGTGTGGGATCGGTGGTAGACTTTGTACGATCCACAATGTACGCGACGTCTTGCATCATCCTACATGACGTTTAAATAAGCCGAATCCAGCTGAGAAGGTGGAAGCCTGTCTTACCTCTTCTTTGCATCCTCGCTCTTAAACTCCACTTTGCTGTACTCTTCTCCTAGCCTTTCGCTAGTCGCATCCAGAACTCTGCCCATGATGTTATGTACCGTTGTCAGAGCAAGATACTTGTTTAGCACCTTGTGCAGGGTGGTAATTTCCTTTACTAGCTGCTCCATGTAGCTGTTGACGGGACCAGAAGGCTTGGCTTCCCAGTCGATAGCCTAGGCGCCGCCGCTCTAGTGTAAGAAGACATGCTTGCAGGGGGGGGGAAAACGGAACTTACGCGAAGTGTACCGCAATGAACGGCTAACCGGTCTGCCATGATCGAGATCAGCTTGGCGTGAATCTCGTATTGATGTTCTTGGTAGTCCTGCAACGCAGGAAATCTGTTAAGAAGCACGCTCGACCTACCGAAAAACGGACAGGGCTTACTCGTTTAAGCTTGTCGAACTCTATGAGCACTACAGCTTGCTTTGAGTTTAGATGTCGTCTCACGAATTCTCGAATATATGGCGTCAGTGATATGATGATTGACAGGCTCTGAGAGGCCAGAGCTGGTAACGACAGAGTCAAGAAGAAAAGGTCAGCTAACAAGAGCTTTCGAGAGCACATCCCACCCACCCAAATGCTTGGCAGTGATATTCTTGAGCCCGGCTGACCGCATGGCGCCAGCTCCTAGGACCACCTGGCATGTTCTAGAGTTGAATGACTGCATCGATGACTGGTCAGTCAATGCAAATACGTGATTCCACATGAAGACTCGCCTTCAAGTATTCAATGATTCGGTTCATCGTATCCGAGACGATAACATCCAGGCTTACAATCACCTTGGCGTAGTCTTGCAGGAGGACAACGGAGCGAAGTGTCGCGGAAACCGTGTTGAATGTCTGCTCTTCAATCTTGAGCATCTTTTCGGAAGAGATTGGCTGTTGCGCGTTCGTGGAATCTGTTTGACCGTCGGCGTTTTCCTCGTGAATCGCTCCAGATGATCGCTTCACGGTAAACTCGGAGGGATCTAACATCGCCGACCGGACAAGTAGGTCGACTGCTTGTTGCGCATCCGATGACACCTCGACCTGAATCCACTGCTCTTCCTCCACAAGTTTGGCGGATTCCTGAAGTCGTAGTGAATGATATCTCACGAGGAATGCCCGTGCCTGGAATAAACAGATGAACAAGCAAGCTCGGAGAAGGAGCGTTCTATTCCACAGTGACGCACCTGTGCCATGACGACACCCCTCGAGCTACCTACGACTCGCCCGACCAAAGCCTCCGACCAAAGGATGAATTGCCAAGCGCTGTCATAGACGTCTATGAATTTATCGAGATCAAGCTCGGCATGAATGTCCGTGCGGGTCAGCAGTATCTTGGAAGCCCTAGCGCTCGCGAGATCCACCGCTGAGTGCAGGATCGCTTCGATGAATGCGGTCGAATCCTTGTCGACCGATATCGGTGGCAGATTCACACCAATGACCTGCGTGGTGACAGACGGTCCGGAAAGCCTGCTCAAGAGGATGTCAAAACCGAACGGATGAGAACGGCCGTTCGACCAACTCACTTGGTCTCTTCCAATTGTGTTTCCAAGACTTCTCCTAAGATTCGAACAAGCTCGATTCTTGCTATCATGGTCTCATAGATCTTCTCGCTGACCGCCACAAACCGCTCATGAGACATTTCTTTGAGGGTATCGACCAGAGATTGCCTGCGAGTGCAGATATAACCTTGTCAGTCTCTACTCGGGAATGTCTATATACTGGGCGAGACATACCCTTTAGCTAGTCCCGAGGCGTTTCCATCACCCGACAAATCAATGGGTTCCGCATCACCATCATTTCCCAATTGCAGCAACTGCCGCATTCCTTCCTTGATGGATCTCAGCACGGCCAACCGCCAAACTTCCTCTATACGCGCGATACAGCTCGTCCGATCTCCGTCTGGGGCGGTCTGTAAGTTGCCAGCCGGTCCTGTATGTGGTGTACTGTCTTCTTCGCCTTTGACCCGCAAATCGGTCCTCCAAAAGGCATGCAACAGGCCCGTGATCTGGCCTTGAAACGTGGACCGTAGTCGTTCCTCTTCATCTGGACATATCTTCCACTGCTTTGGCTGTGCTTCCTGCCTGGTCGAGAGAGACTGTGCTCCTGTCTTGCCTTCGGACATGCCACTAACCAACTCGATCGGTGGCGTATTATCGAGAACGGCAGCACATATGCTTGCAAAGGAAAGTTCGAGTTGTTGTTGTATCGTTTGGGCAATGCTGGACATTTCTTCGGGAAAGTGCTGGATAGCAGGAAGGCTTGCGAGGGGTAGCGGCGGTGGAGGGGGAGCATTACCTTGACGAAGTGGTGCCGAATTGACCGCCTCGTCTTCCTCCTCTTCCTTTACTTGCGTCAAGCCACGCTTCCCGCGAGCAACGGCTACATCGCCGTTTACTGCCAATTCCCGCAGATCACTTTTCCCATCCCGTGATCCACCCGTGGACTCTGTCCTCTCTCCCGTCGACACCTTCAACCACCACCGCCCCACATCCTCAAGCCCCTCCAATGCGCCAACCCAATCACCCTCATTCGCAACCTGCCTGACGATCTCCAAAGTCCCTACAACACCTTCCACCTCGCCCATCGCCCGCTCTGTAATCCGCGCGACGTGCAGATCCTCGTGCTTGTCCACCATTGTCAAGCCCATAATAGCGGTCGACTGATCGAGTTGCGCCAATTCACTCCTAAGGGATGTTAATTGACCGAGACAGGACGACGTTTGATCCGTCAATGACTGCAGGTTGAGGAGTGCCGAGAAAAAGTGGGGCGTTCGTTCGCTGATCATGAACACGAGGTGTGATTCGAGCACGTCTAGCTGATGGGAGAGATCGTCTTGTGTGTGCGAGGGGGTAGGTTCACTCGTGGCCGTGGTGTCGTCGTCGTCGTCGTCGGCACCGAGGACTAGTTGCCAGGTGTGAGGTTTCGCCAGATTGAAATCGGGATCGAAAAACAGGGTGGAGACAGAGGAGAGGTCGGGAAGTTGCTCTGGCTGGATCGGATGGGTCTTTGAGCTCTCCGCAGACGCCTCTGGCTTTACCCCTCGCCTCGCTTGATCCCACGCGTTCCATAGCGATTCCACACCCGTCGCTTGGTCGCCTACCGGACTTGGCTTGGTGATGCTATCCAGGTAGGGCTGGTAGAAGCCCTCTGGCGGGGGTTTCGGGATGGGTGGTGGGCCGGATGTGGTGGTTGGAGGTAGGGGTTTGCGAGAACCTCGAAGCGGTGCTGGTATTTTCGAGGGATGGCAGACGAGGTCGGAGATTGCTGTTTGCGCCGGCAGAGGGTAAGTGCATGCGGCAGTAACCACTATGCTTTTCGGACAGGGCTCACCATTGAACTTGAGTCCCGGCTCTGGAATCGACTCATCATGGTTCCCTTCTCCCACACCCGCCGGATTCCCTAGGTATATCTTCCTCGCACCCGTCTTCCAACTGACAAGATTCAGGTTCCCCAAGTCGAGGCGACTGGGGTAATCGATCGTTCGAACAGATCCTCCTCCAAGATCCGAGGCATTGGTATCCTCTCCAAATTCCGTCCGACCGTCATCCGCAACGTCGAGAATCGTGCTGGCGTCGTCTCTAGTGTCGTCGAGACGATGCTCGGGGAACTTGTGGCCTGACATGTTCCATTGATTTGTTCAGCCGAGGGGCATGGTGCTGATGGAATGCCCGGCGGAGATGACAAGCTGCACGAGATGATGAACAGACATTCCATCCATACACGCCAGCTGCTTACCTAATGCGCTCTTGGCATCGGCCCTTCCGCCCGAAAGAGGAGGACCGGATGCAGAATATTTTGTGGGTAAGGCGAAGTCACCTCGCTCGCTAAACACGGAGGAATGGAGACATAGTTGGCGTCAATCTCGTGACAGTCACAAGTCGCCTCTTCCACGCGTTCTCTCCCACGTCCAACGACAAACGAACACTCCGCGACAAGATGTGTGGTATCCTCGGCTTACTGCTTCACGACCCCTTGGCCACGCAGTCGAGCGCCGCAGCCACGGAAATGTGAGTGCTTCTCCCATCCCAAGGGTTTCCTTCACCTACTGAACCACTCCCTCCCTTGCTCACAACAGCGTCGAAGGCCTTTCCATGCTCCAGCATCGAGGCCAAGATGCCGCAGGTGTCGTGACCTGTGGCTCCGGAGGTCGCTTCTACCAGGTCAAGGCGAACGGCATGGTCCGAGATGTGTTTGATCCCAAGGGGATTCAGGGACTCAAGGGGTGGATGGGTGTCGGGCATGGTGAGCGACAGAGAAAGGTTTCCCCCTGCATGCGTATCGCTGACAATCCCCTCTGGCAGTGCGGTACCCTACTGCCGGATCATCTGCGCATTCCGAGGCTCAGCCCTTCTACGTCAACTCGCCCTACGGTATCGTCTTTGCGCATGTGAGAATGGTCGCAAGTCCACTAGACAACCCCGGATACTGATCAGCCACCCATTCATTTCGCAGAACGGCAACCTCATCAACACTGCCGAGCTCCGTCAATACCTCGACGCCGAGGCCCACAGGCACATCAACACGGATTCCGACTCTGAAATCTTCCTCAACATGCTCGCGGACAATCTCCAAAAGACCGGCAAGTTCCGAATCAACGAAGAGGATATCTTCACCGCCATCGGGGACTTGATGAGCTCCGCCAAGGGTGCCTATGCGTGTACGGGTATGCTCGCCGGGTTCGGGTTGATCGGGTTCCGGGATCCGAATGGGATTCGACCGATGGGACTCGCCACCAGGAAATCCACCGCGGCGAACGGAAGTCAAGGGCTGGACTATTTGATCGCTTCCGAGTCGGTCGTGGCTGATGCCCTTGGATTTACCAACTGGGAAGACATCAAGCCGGGAGAGGCGGTCATCGTCACGCGAACATCCATGACGAGGCGTCAACTCGTCGCTTCCGCCACGTTTGCTCCCGACATCTTTGAATACGTCTACTTTGCACGTCCGGATTCCACCATGGATGGTATTTCCGTCTACCGTTCTCGAATGGCAATGGGAGACGCTCTTGCAGAGGAAGCCAAGCGTCAACTCGCCACCGCCGGAATCCATATCGACGTCGTGATCCCTGTTCCCGATACATCCCGTGTGGCCGCCTTGCAACTGGCTCAGCATCTGAATATACCTTACCGAGAAGGATTTGTCAAGAATCGTTACGTCGGGCGAACATTCATCATGCCGGGGCAAACAATGAGGAGGAAGAATGTAAGGAGAAAGCTAAACGCGATGCCTCTGGAATTCGCCGGCAAGAACGTCATGCTCGTCGATGGTATGTAACGTCGAGCCTTATATTTCCGACGGATAGCTGACAAGCATGGCAATAGATTCCATCGTCCGAGGTACCACCTCCAAGGAGATCATTCAGATGGCAAAGGACGTCGGAGCGAACAAGGTCATCATGGCTTCTTGTGCCCCTCCCATCAGGTAAGATCTGCGTGAATTCGTGTACGGCCGGGAGACCCTGACTCTCTCCCGTAACCCCAGATATTCCAACGTTTACGGTATCGACATGCCGTCAAAAGAAGAACTGGTCGCCCACGACCGCACAAACGAGGAAATCGCAGCACACATCGGCGCCGATCTCGTCATCTTCCAGACATTGCCCGACCTCATCGACTCGTGTCGGCAACTCAACCCGGCCATTGTCGAGTTCGACTGCTCGGTCTTTACCGGGGAATACGTGACCGGAGGCGTCAATGATGCCTACCTCGCTCACGTTCAAAAACTGCGAAACGACAAGGCAAAGGTGAAGAAGGATAGCACGTTCCAGCCGGAACTGGAACAGGAGGAAGAGAGCAACGGGTGTTCGGGGCCGATGAGTGAGCTGCGCACATCGTACTACCCGCAAGGTTATGGAACACTAATGGAGCGTTTCCCCAGACGGCTCTGATGCCCTTATTGGTCTCTCCAACCATTCTCCGAAGATCACACCAAAAGAGACCCTCGGTGGACCAAACGATGAGGTTGGACTGCACAACTCGAGATTCGGTTCATAGAATGCGCAAACGGACCCGAGCACCTCGTTTCGGGTCATTTCGCAACAGGAAAGTAGCACAGGGTATTGGGTTCTTGTTGTATTTCTTTCACATTTAGTTGACATGGCACTTCAATCAAAACAGCATTTATAAGGGAAAAAATCACAGCGCAAACGGACCAGAGTAATAACAACTGCTGGTTTTCAATTATTCAGATAAAAAGTCAAAGCGAAGACCTCGTTCAAGGCCTGAGGATGACTGCACGTTTTTGCCAATTTTCAGCACATCACTCGTCCTGCCACGTAGATCTCCAACCGGAAAGGCTCGCTATTTTTTGTGGTCGTAACGCCGTTGCCGAAAGCCATAATTGAACAAAATTGCTCCAAATATAGTCCATAGAGGGGAATAGTCGAATTGGACCTCGTGCTGACACTTCAAGACGCGAGGAGACGGCCAACTCGCAACCGCATACGTCCAGCAGGTTGGCCGGGAGCGGCTGCGATAGCTTCGTAAGGGGGAGGCGCCTCATCGGGAATCGCAACTTCGAACAACTCTCGAGCATTGGCCTGGGGGCGATTCTCCACCTCGGCAGCTTCGGGGAGGTTCCGTTGAGCATTCTCGTCACCGTCGCCGTTCACAACCGCCCTTGGCACAGCTGCGGGCATGTTTTGAGAGGCGATTCGCTGTTCCAATAGGTGTTTCAGCTGAACTCGATGGTGGATAAGCATGATCCTTTCCGGACAGGAGTTGATAAGGATGTTCTGGAACATGACTGTCGTCCTTGCCACTGGACGCTCCAGAGGGAAGATTGTACCGGTATTGTGCATGACACGTTCCAGTACTTTGACAAGATTGGCGGCTCCAATGCTCCAGCAGGTATGGGGATAACGTAGGACGTGGAAAGTGGTACGCTGAGCCGGGATGTTAGGATGATCCACCCTTCCCTCTTTGTATTCGTCAATGATCGTCGCCGCGTATTGATTAAAGGTGGTATGAAGATTCAGCACGGACCTTCGGCCAATCAGGTACTCATAGTATTGACTGCACCATTCCGGATAGCGTTGGTGTATGGTGAATAAGACCGAGATGGGGTCCACTTGCATACCGCCGGCATGACGAGGACTGATGCGTCGATTGGGAGCGAGTTCGTCATCTCGAACTCTGGTGGGAAGAGTCGCTCCAGCCTGTCGTCTGGCTGTCGCTATGATTTGCCCTTGCTGTGGAGCCGGGAATTCTCTTTGAATGCTGCGCATGGTGGTTTCGAATTGTTGTTTCGCTTCCTCCAAAGTGACCTGCAGGATTGGAGAAAATGGAGAAAGATAAGCGATCGATTTATAGCAAAAGCGAAGGGTACGTACAAAGTTTTGATTTCCATTTCTGTCCTGTCTTCCCATTTGCTCAACGGGGTCTCTCGCTTTCGCGAGACGATTGAGCAACGCCTCACGTATTGCTCCGCGTTCCCGCTCTGGAGGATTCCGCACGATGTCAGCCAATCCAGCGAGAATTCTTGCATCGGCAGGCATCGGGTTTCGTTCGACAACAATGCCTTGTCGAGCGAGTACAGCCCTTCTTGCATAATGTGGCTGGAGCTCAGGGAGGATAGGTACAGCCGGAGTAGGGACTGGAGCCTCCGGGAAGTGAACGGCTTGAAGTCTTCTTGCATTGTTGAGTGCCTGTAGACGAGCGGGTTTGGCAGGGGCTCCAGGTGATTCAAGGCGTACAGTGCGACCCGCATGTCGTCCGTCTTCTCTCGCCGGCGCTTCCTGGAGCGGCATCTCGGGTGCTACTTGGAAACGAACCATCCGCTCATGGACACCTCGGCTTGAATTTTGTTCTTCGGCTCGATCCGGCTCTGGCACTGGCAGACGACGAAGCAGACGGGGCGGGAGAGGCGCGAAAGCCGCCAGAGGTAGACGCTCTGCCTGTTTAGCAGCATTTCGATTCGGACCAGCATTTGCGTCTGGCAACATATTCCTTCGAAGTGCTTCGAGTCTTTCCCGCAATTGTTGTATTTCCTCGTCCTGCACGCGCAGAGCAGCCCCTCCCAAAGCGGGTACGGCTGGTGTGCCAGGCGGATCTCTGGCACGAGCTTGACGGAACCTTTGGAAGTCCTCCGCAAAGGCTCGTCGGATCTGGGCATCGCGGTCGGCAAGGTTCGCAGGCGGAAGATGCGGGAAAGGCAAGAGAAGAGGAAGCGGTGCCAAGGGTCGAGCACGAGGTTCCAAAACGGGCCCTAGAGCGAGGTGCCGAGCATACGCCGCCTGCATTTCCGCAATGTTCGGTACGGCTGGATATCGAGGGGCGATGTTCGCGTCTGGTAAAGCGACCTCGATATCTGCTTCTGCGACGTTGTCTCCAGCTCGCTCGAGAGCTTGTTGTCTGGCAGCGTCTCGCGCGGCGGCAACCTATGACCACACGCATGAGAGAAGGATCTCCGTCAGAGGAAGGTATCACTCACCTCATCTCGATAGACATCCTTCTCAGCAGGATCCCAAAGTCGGCATTTCTTCTGATCTTTTGGTGCTCTGTAATTGGCAGGGCCTATAGAGCTTTCTGGTCAGTGTCATGTCTCGTCGAACGGATTATCATGTGCTTACTTTGGTCAAAGTGGTCGTAGCCCGTGATGGTCTGGCGACAGACGTAGCAGAACAATGTCACACAGTTTCCGCAACGCATCTTGTTGCAGCCAGCTTCTTTGACACAAGCTTGCGCGCATTTTGGGCACTTTCGGACTAAGGCTTCTGTCATGGCTTCCTCAATCGCGTGTCGATGATCCAGGGCATTGTCATTTGCAGCTGGTATAGGATATGGTATCAGCGAAGAGCTCCGAGTCAGCTTGCAAACCTGCTACCTTCTTCGCATGTCTTCGGTAAATGTTCCTGCAAAAGAGAACAGCTTCAGTCAGCGAATTCGAGTGCAGCAATTCGCCAAGACGAGACCTACTTACGTGTTTGTGACATTTCCTGCACGACACTATTCCGCAATCATCGCTTTGACAGTTGAATAGCCTTTCCTCCTGGTTTTCAATGATGATGGCAAAGTTGCAATAAGGGCAACTTTCCAACCCTTCGATTCCAGCATCTTTCAGTTCCTTGCGCTGGATGATGCCGCAATAGGTGTTGTACAGCTTTACAGACAACGCTTTCTTGAGATCTCGGTCGTGGAACTTTGCTTCACGCCCATCGGTATGTGGACACGACACATTCTGAAAAGGAATAGAGCCTCAGTACGGACCGACGCTATGGGATGAGAAACAACTCACAGCTGTTTGCGCTCCAACAGCTACTTCGGTCATTTTTCGGATGCACTCGCGGCAGAAGTTGTGCCCTTCGGTGCATTGTACCATGAAGGTCTGCAAGAAATACCTGATTAGCGCAACGTGAAGTCTTGGCAGTGCAGCGTCACACACCTGTTCGTCATCTCCAAAACAGCATCCACATTCGGTATCCTCTTCACCGCTAGGAACAAGGACTCTGGCATGATCAATGCTAGTCCCATCGCCCTTGTTCACTAAAAGAATAATGACTGTCAGTAAAGACGGCACGACAGCGATGAGGCCCTTCACTCACTCAAGTAGTTGATGAAGCAATCCCTCTCTGCTTCGAGCCCCGCCTCGCCATCCTGGACAGCGTCTTCCGCAGACTTGCCCTTCGCTCTCTTCTTTCCCTTCTTAGAGCCTGAAGCCTTGGAATTGGACAATGGCTTCTGCGCTCGATCTTGCCTCATGGGGACGTAGGGCTTTTCGTCATCGGGCAAGAGAGTCTCGGCCTTGAGTGCGATGTACGTCGGCACGAATTTTCGACCATTGGCACCGAATATGCATCGTATGCTAATAGGATATACATGGACATATAGGTTCAGAATGCTAATTGGGAAGAGATTAGAATGATAAGGTTTGGCTTACTGTGCTGCAACCATCATGGGGAACAAGTTGTCCAAATCAAACAAGGCCTTGTTCACATAGGCAGTCCCCTTCCGTTCGTCAGCCAGGAATGCCTTGCTCTTATATGCTGGCTTTCCAGGCTGAAAGACTCGACAGGTTAAATCTTCGAAAAGATCACGATTGATCCTTGCTTTGCCAGATGTGGTCGAGGGACCCACGGCGTCTACATCTTCAGTGTCAGACGAGTCGACGATTCGCTTCCTCTTGCCGCACTTCTGGACCTTGGGATATCCTTCCTCGGCAAGTAGGTTCTCCAATGCAGACTGCAAGCAATGCTCGATGCTGAAGCTCTGGCCGTTGGAGAGGATCTTGTCGCGCAATAGGAGAAATCCGTGATCAGGATCCAAGTCGGGAAGGATGTTGATGAGAAGGGGTAACGCTTGATCAGCTTGATCAGCTGTGATAATTGTTGTGTTGGTGACGGTGACGGTTCCCTCTGCAGCTTTTACGACAACGCCCGCCTCGCTACCGTTCCCAAACAAGATGTCGATGGCGTCTTGACCATTCTCCGAATCGAGGTCGTCAATGCTGATGGGTTGGCTTCGATGCCCGTCGTTTGCCTTGTTGTCGTTCGGTACTGCTGCCCTGTTGCGGTTCTTCAGAGCGGAAGGCCCAGGTCTGCCTAGCTGCTGTTCATCATCCGAGTCGTCGACGATAACGATGTAATCGGACGAAGGTGGACCATCATTGGCCATGATTACACGTAATCACGACCGGGGTGGTCCGCAGGTGGTGGTGGCCTAGTGCCCGGTGAGGAGAGCTGAAAGAGTGTATGACCAGTGTTCGAAAAGGATTATAGAGATGATGAGCGAAGGTTTTTCTGGATGTCCCAGATATAAAGTACACAACAGACTTGAAGAGATGATTTGATGAACAAAGATAACAGTGGAAATAGGGGTCGCTCAGCTGCTCGCTCGCGCGCAATTCGCGACGGGAGGCACCCAACTCACCGGGGATTTCCAGTGGATTTGACTAGGCATATATACTCGACGGCTAACCAGAATTGGTGCGTGTTCTGATTTTGGATTTTGAATTTGAGGTGATCTTGCGATTTGAGGTTTTCGGCATTGGCGTTGTTCGTGCAACGTAGGAATGTCCAAAGAAGGGATGCCGAACGTAGGAATGCGCAACGAAGGGATGCCCAGCGAAGAAATGCCCAACAAAGGAATCTCAATCGGAATGTCTCGAGAGAGAATGCTCAACGACGAAGAACGCACCTGGATATATTGGGGGCGCTGAGGGTTATGCAATCGCACAATACCGCACAACACCGCACAAAAACAGCCTCCGCTGGCTCATCTGTTCTTGTGTTCTCTCCAGCGGAGTGCCATGATTGCCATGATTGCCGTGCTTGCCGTGATGGCCATGATTGCCATGACTGCCGGAGATTGCAGGGGCTTGATCTATGGCAAGCGAGACTGCATACTTTCGTCAATTCTCCCGTACGTCCAAGATCTGATATCCAGGAATCTGGAAAGACTCTTTGTTAGGGAACTAGCTAGCTTTGAAACTTCATGAGGCGCAAGGTAGGTTTGTCCGTGACTCGATGTATCCCTGCGCCGTGGCATGTCGTTGAGACTAGACGGAAACTATCAAAACACACGACACTACCAAGGCCCCATCCGTAAGTCGCCGCTCAAATCTGCCGTCATTATGACCCTTGGATCAGCAAGGTTTGTGTCAATGTCCAAGGCTTGGGGTCTATAACGTTGATTATGGTGGCAAGAACGAGTCGAGTATCATAGCGGTAGCGGTGTACGTCCCTGTACATCACGCTCCTTGTGATACTTCGTCTTGAACAACATTCATCTTACAACTGGGACTCACGTACAAACTTTCCAGCAAGCAAATGCACCTTACAATCGCGCGCTTACTCCTATAGCATGTTTCGGATCTCGTCGCACCTCCTTGATAACCTCTACTTGTGTTGGAACAGATAATCCGCTGTGAAGGGAACGATATGCCTACGCCTCCAACCGCTTAGCCATCTTCTCGATCATCTCCGCCAACTCGTACGTCTCTCTCTGTGCCAGTTCTGGAGACTTTTCGATCGTGAGCGCTGCGTTCGCGAGACCAGGGTCAGCTTCATCAGTATAGAGAATCGCTGATCAGGAAAGATGGGTTACCTTCTGTCAACGCTGGAAACTAATTGACATAAGGGTGGACGCGTCAGGTTGCTGATTACAGGAGCCGTCACGAGGAGCTTACAGTCGTCGCGCCATATCTAAGGAGCCGGCCGGTTCAAAGGTTAGCCCGCCCGTAAAGGCTGTACGCGATTGCTACTCACCCAAGCCACTTTCCCGGAGCGGTTCCTGTTCCAGTCGTAGAATCAGCTTCTCTCACTTGATCCGGCAGGAGGGGATTCACCTTTATGCAAGTACCATTCCCGGTCTTTCAAACCATCCTTTGACAAGAACCTACATACGTTCAATCATATCAGTACTCGCGGGGTACCTTGCAAGAGTAGGAACGGCCGAACTTACCCAGATTCGTACCTCGCTAGCTTTTGATTGATCCCTCGAATCTCGAGCAAGACTTTCTTGATCGCTTCCACCTTTTTCGGATCGGGCATCCGGGGCCGCCGAGGGTGAGATTTGCCCTTGTTGTGTTTGTGCTTGTGCTCGGGATGGTGATGCTTGTGCTCGTGATGGTGGTGCTTGTACTCGCGCTCGAGGTGATGCCTACCACGCTCGTAGCTCATTTCATCGCGACGTTCGTGGCGCACCGTGCCAACGGCTGCTTCGTCAGGTTGCCGGAAGTGCCGTACTTCAAGCGCACTCTTGACCAGTCTCGCCACCTTTCGCCAGAACCCTCCGAGGCCCTTGTGATGGTGACCTGGCTTGTGAGACGGATGAGGAACTAACTTTTGCAACTTTTCAAGTGCAACCGCGGCTTGCTTGTCTAGCGTAAAGGACGCGTTCTGCACTAGTGCAATACTCGCGTTGAGGGAACTAAAATCGAGCTGATCAGACACGTTGAGTGATGCGGCGATAATGTCCACCTTTTGCAGGTAGATAGACAATTCGAGGGAGTATTGACTGATGTTGAGTGGGAGCACGATGTCATCTGCGAGCCGCAACGCCATCAAACCGAGGACTTTGGCCGCGGCGACCTGTGACAGGAGGATTAGCTGATAATCCGGACAAGAAAGAGGCGACTTACATGTCTGTGGAACCCGGGATCCCCGTACTTTTCTTGCCAGGTAAAAGAATCGTAGACCCTGTAGTCCGAAACTATTAGCATATTTCTTTCGGGTGTATCCAAAAGACTTACGAGTGGTAATGATACACCGGATCCTCCGGACCAAATCCATAGCCCATATCGGTACTCGCGACTCCGTATCGTTGCAAGAACGCAGTATAATCTGAGCCGGATCCCAATGCCTTGACGGTCATTTTTTTAGGGGAGTCTACTTCATAGTCAACCCCCGTCAAACCCTTGAGTCGGTTGAAGTCGTCCCAGTCCCCTCCGTCCTGCATGGTCCAAAGGGATCGATTTTGATCGGTCGGATGTTCCACCTGCATGGCAGCATGACGCATCAACGGTGCAAGCGAAGGTGACGCACTCAGCTTCAAGTTTGCGCCCGAGACCGAGACGTCGACGTTGAGGTAAGCGACGACATTCTGGCCGAGCCAGTCGCCAAAATCTTCGCACCACTCGGTAGATCCAATCAAACCATACTCTTCGGCGTCCCAGCTTATAATGACGATCGTTCGAAGCGGCTTCCAGCCGCGTTGAAGCAAAGCGGAAAATCCACGCATGATTTCATTGACCGTCGCAGAACCACTGCTCGGATCGGCACCTCCCAAAACCCAAGCGTCCCGGTGATTGCCGATGACAACGACCTCGTCCTTGATATAGCCGGGAACAGTGGCAAAAACGTTCCAGATGGGTGTGACCTTGGTATCAACCTCGTTGATGAAGCGGATCTGTTTCTCGGAAGGACCAGTATAGTATTCTACACCCTGAAGTCCCCCGGGCCAGTCTCCACTTTGACCGACATCTCGAGCGAGCCTGCCTTTGCCTTCGAGCGTCTTGAGTAGAGGGAGAGCGTCGGCGTAGGAGATGGGTAACGAGGGGATATCGGGCTGGTTGCCGCCCTTGACTCGACTAGCGTTGGCGTAGGCAGGGTAGCCGGGAGTCGAGGGATCACCGGGGTACTGCAGTTGCCAAACAATCAGACTTGTTCGATATGACAGCAACTTCCGGACACCTACCAAGGACAAAAATTGAACACTTCCACGCTGCACACTCGACGGATTCCTCGCCGGTCCATCAGGATACGCCTCGTATCCGTTCTCGACCGTAATCTGCCCATCATCCCCAGGATCGGAATAGATCAAACACCCAATCGCCCCGGCCTCCTGCGCAGCCTTGACCTTGAGCCCTCGAAAGACCTTGCCATACTTGACGAGGACGATAGTGCCGGTCGCATCGATCCCTGCCCGGTCGAGGTCTTCGAAGTCTCGCTTCGTGCCATACCCGACGAACAAGATCGGTCCTGTGACGTTGCCCGAGACGGAAAGGCCATGGAAGACGGGAACTTCGTCGCGCTGGACAGAAGTCGGGTCACCTTTGACAATGTCTTCCCGTAACGTCGCGGACCATTCGATGATTCCGTCACCTCCAGGAAGTAGGATATCCACGGATCGAGAAACAGGTTTGTTCATGATGGGAAAATACTACATGGTAAAACCGTCAGCATCGTCCCGTATTTCCCGTTCTGTGATACATCGCGGGCTTACGGTATCAACCCAAACCTGGCTTTCCGTCGCATTCTCCAATCCGCGAACCGCCTGTTGATTCTCCCGTGACCCCGCTTCAAATACGTTTTCGTTGGGCGCAGAATACGGTAGGCCGAGGTAGGCTTCCCATTCTGCTTTGAGGCTCAGGGCTGAGAGGTGATCGTTGCCTGTTCCGGCCATGTGTGCGCTATTGGTCAAGGAACGTTAGTCTTTCCTCCTTTGACGACGACTGAGAGTGATCGCTTACTTTGAGGTGTATCGAAGGAGAGCGCTAAAACCACGGTATCAGAGTTTGTGCTTTCCGGTCACGAAGTGTGTACTCACGCTGCAGCGCTGTCATTATTAGGAACCTTGAAAAAGATCTCTTCGGCTTGTTGAGGCGTGACATGTTGGAAAGGCGGCCTGTGATGTCTATGGTGACGATGCTCATGTCTGTGCTGATGCTTGTCGTGTTTGATCGCCTGTGGGAAGAAAGCTTCTTCCTCACCCGATTCCTGAGCGGTCCTGTCCAACATGGTGGAAAACGACCACCCATGGGCACTCAAGCCGTCAAAGTACTTCTCAGAGCCCGAAACATCGGAAGCGAGATCCAAACCCTTTTGTCGTGAGCCTGACCACGCACGCAACGCCAGGCAAGCCGTAAACCAGATAGCAAACTGAGCGAGCAAACGACGCTGTCGGCTGTTGGGTCGATGTTTGAGCGTTCGGCTGAGGATGTTATCGCTGGGAGATGGAATATCGCCAATGTTGACAGTGGGTAGGGAGAACCGCTTTTCTTCCTGGCTTGAAGGAAACCCGCCCTTTTCGGGCTGGTTGCCAGGCTGCATGTTATCGTGTCGCGCTACGTGTCCAACCACAACACGTTGGATGCGCAAGTCAACGGGGCGAGAGATGCAGACGATTGGCACGAGTATATAAGTTAAATACATGCAGGATAAGATAATACTCGAGTCGACTGAGGTTTAGCGTGCGGCGATGGCCGATCAGTAACACATTGTGATTCATGACTCATGACTCATGCGATAGAGTACCGCGCCGTAGGGGAGCTGGTAGAGGTGAGGTATATACCGGACGGAGCCATGTACGGATATGCAGCACACAATGCATATCAGGCGAAACTAATTGTCCATTACAACGATCGAATACGATAATAACCCGTCCACAGCAGATGAGCGCGAGAAGTTACTATGCGACAAACAGAAACTACAAGCGATGCCCCGGGACAAAGTACCAGATCACCGCCATGATAGCGGTCAGTAAGACGACTTCCGCCATGACAAGTGCCGCTCGACCGCGCAGTATCTTCTGGACGTACGGCTCGCCCATCTTGATCGTTTGGAACGGATGTGTTTCCGATCGGTTGAGTAAGACGAGCAGTGGGTCGAGGGCGTAGCATGCCGAGATGAGAAAGTAGAATGCAAGGAAGAAGGGGATGATGAGCTGTCCGAGGGAAATGTCGTATTAGTTCCTCGTCATAATGAGAAGATGCATATCGCTTACGTATAACCTCCTGATCTTTGGCTGGTAGTCGTAGAACACCAAGGTGAACGCGACCACAAAACTCGCCCAGAGACAGAACAGCCCAGCAAAGAGCCTGATAAACGTCCCGAGCCTGGTCAAGTTGCAAAACGCTTTGGCGCGGATAAACCGAACGTATGCGTCATCCTGAAGTGCTTTAAAGACGTATTCTTTAGCGGCGTGGAAGTAGTCGGGGATCCGTGGGTCGGCCGGAGACGAGGGATCATCGAGTTCTGGGTTGCCGGGAAAGTCGTGGATTCTGATCGGTGGTCTAGGGAAGCATTTTGGTGTGTCAGTCGACGATGGCGCGGCTTCGGATCGGGGGTTTACGTACGGCAAGTATACCTCTTTCTCCGCACCAGACAACAGATACCTCAAGTATATCCTTTCACCACTCGCCATTAGGTCCTGCTGTGTAATCGCTTGTTTCCTTGGTATCACCGTCGGCGCGCGACTGGCCCTCCGTGTTCCCCTATTTCCGCTCATTGTCCCGTTCGCAGTCATCTCGCCATGCTGATTCACTTCCATCGTATTCATGCGCGTCGGGTGCGCGCTGTTGCTAGTCCCGAAAAACGAGTCGACAAAACTCGCGCGTGATGGACCTCGAGCAGAACCGGCAAGTGGGGACGCGTGGTTCGAGACGCCATGATGCTGGCCGTTGGTAGGTTCCGAAGACATTTCGGGTGAGGACTGTAGTCGAGGGGTGTTTGTCGCGCTGAGATTGGTGGGTGTGCGTGGGACGTGTGCTTCGGTATCCCTTCGCGAGCGGAACCCTGCTGGATGGGACATGCCCTCCTGTCCATCATCGGAGGCATCTTCGACCTGCTGTCCTCCACTCTGCGCGTGCTTTTCGTCAAAGTGCTCTGCTACGCCTTTCTCACGAACAAAAGATGAAGCCTGATCGTCGAGGTGACTGATCGAGTGTTCGTTGACTCCAGCGACGGAGGAGAAGATGCTTCCGTGCCGACGAGCGTGATCCCAGAACTCGGGCCAGTCGTTCTGCAGCGTCCGTCCGGTCTTTCGTAAATCCTGCCGAAAGCAGAGGATAGCCTTTAATCAGTATCGTATACCAGGGTATCAGAGTGACGAATCACAACTCACCTTGAAGTATGCCCGACACAAGTTCTCGTGTTGCTGCATATCCAACCAAAAGTCCAAAGCATCCTCGGCGTTCTCTTGCTGCAGGAAGATGTAGAAGCAATATAGGTCGAGGGGAGCGCGGGTTCGTCGCATCAAGACGTCGGATAACTCGGGAAGCCGCTGGCGTTGACCTGGACGCGAACGGGAGAAAGGGGTCGACATGGCTGCACGTATTCCGGGCGTTCGTTTGAGGGTGATGAGAGTAGTGGTACGGCGCAGGGATGCACTATAGCCACTATGCTATCTTGGTGGGCTAACGTGGACAGCCAGGTGGTGTTGTGATGAATTCAAACGAATCCACCTCCTCTTCTGAAACACGACCATCACAGCCGAGACGGAGCGGGCGCACCCACCGCGTCCCTGGGATTTTTCGACCAGCGATCGACCGTCGGGACGAGCTCATCTCGGTTCACCTTTCCTCCCATTTCTTCTGGATTTCTCTCCCCGTTCAGCTTACACCATGTCCCGTATATTCAAACGAGCCCTCACCTCCATCTCTGAGGCAGCATCTGCCGCAGTGGCATCATCCACGCCCGCGGCAACCCGTCCAGCAACTGCTGCATCTGCCCTCGCAAACTCTCGAGTCTCTACTCAGCCCCGTGCCGTACGAGAACGACAGACAACCTTCCTCGTATCGACCGACAGAGCTGTACATGGCGACGGAACCGCGCCGTTCACTCCGTCGCAGGAGATCCGGTTCCAGACGTTGCGAGCCGAGGGAAAGCTCCCAAGAGACGAAGCGTCGGCTAGGTTGAACTTTATCAGGAATCACGATGGATGGAGGTCTCGAGTCCGTGGGCACAGACAAGTCATCAATAAGCCGGAACACGACGACGCTTCCGCGGGGGATGTGGTAGAGGGAACCGAAACCTTGGCCTCCCCGGCCAAGATCCACTTATTCTCCGACGCAACCGCCGTTCCACCCGTGGAATCTCTTGCCGCACAGCGAATCTATCTACCCAACATCCAAATCCGACTCATGCGTAATCATACCGCCCCGGGAGAACCGTACGACACCTCAATCGCAACTTTCCGTATGCCACCGAGCATGACCAAGAACGACTTGCGTTCCTACCTCTTCGCCGTCTATGGCTTGCCTGTCACGTTTATCCGAACGGACAACTACATCGCTCCTCAAGCAAGGGTCGGTACCCAGGGAAGTCTGAAGCGGATCAAAGGAAGCGAAAAGACGTACAAGCGAGCCGTGGTTGGACTGCTCGAGCCTTTCCATTACCCAGACGATGTGGCGGAACTCGATGCGCTTATTGATTCCCCTGCGACCGATGTCGAGGCCGAGTTGAGGAGGTCGAGGGCCATTGAAGGCAAGAAGAAGCGAGAAGAGTGGATGAATGCCCAGTTCATGTCGGACTTGCAGGTCAGTCAGAGGAAGAGGAGCATGATGAAGCTCGCCAAGGGTTGGAGATGGAGAGGGCAGACGCATGACAACAATGTGAGTTCCGACGAAGTGTTTCCATACGGACCAGCTGCTAACAAATCAACACCTTAGGGCAATATCGTGAGGGAAATCATGAAGCGACGCCAGGAACGAGAAAGCGCGATCGCGGACGTCGTCAAGAGTCTGACGTAGCAGGTGCAATATATACAGAAAGTTGTATGGGTTGCGTTGCATTAAGGGCACCCTTCACAGTGGAACGGAATCTGTTCCAGATGGACATGGTAATGGTGTCAAATCGCAGAAGGAATACAACCAACATAGCTTAGGCCCGCTAGTGCCCGCTCGTCCAATAGTGCTCGCTGTCGAGTACGCTACTCCCCTTCTCGATCGATAGCCGTCATTGAGGTCTTGAAACGACCATCCTCTCTCGCCACCTGCAGCATCTGCTTGAAATCCTCTGTTCCGCAACGAATACCATTAAATCCATCAAATCCTCGGCCGTTTGGTAGAATTCTGGGTCCTTCAGAGCCTTTCTCGGTGGAAGGACAGACACCAAACCATACCTCACAGCATCTGCGGCAATGTCTCGCACCCTGGAAAACTTGAGCGTCCGATCTTGCTCTTTCGACACACCGGCGGTGAATCGATCGGCAATGAGACTGATATGCGCATATTCGGGTTTGTGAATATGGTACCACCCGTGTTTGGCTCCTGTCGACCGTTCCTCAACGTCAATTTCCGCTCTCGAAAATTCGAGGAGGAAACGGCTAAACAATAAATTATAAGCAGCCATCCTCACCTGCAGCAAGAAAAGTACTTGCAAATGATCCGCACTTCGGTCCTTCGCCATCTCCTGAATCCTCCCCTTGACGGCTTTTCCTTGCCAGAAGGATCGCATGACTTGTCCCATCTTCCTCCGAGTCTCCAGCTTCGAACCTTCTGAAGCGCCGCACTGACCGTCGTAATCATCTTCCCACCAGTGCTGCAGCTTGATCGCGTCAACGGTATCGCGAGTCGAGCCTTGACCTTTTCTTTCTAAAGAAGCCGTCTTGTTGACTTTGCGCGTGTTCGATACCAAGATTTTAAAGTCTTCGGTCGTTTGGTAGAGACCGATCTCGACCTCATCTTCGTTCACAATGGTCTTCGCGATCACCAAGCCGTCCTTGACTTCGTCGCGAATGGGCCTCCGCAGTATTCCATGCTGATGTTGCGGTAGCCAATCTTTTGCCAGTTTTTTGTTAACTCGCTGCGAAATCTTGTCGAGATCCGCCCATCCTGCACAGTCGTTGCCCGACTGTCCTTCGGCCCATCGAATTGCCATTAACACAGCCCACCATGTTTTGTTTGTCCTATAATCTTCGACACATAAGCCTTCAGATCCGCAGGTGTGCATTATTCATAGCTTACCCGAAGGGATCTTCCAACGACAGGAAGCCGAGGTCCTCCATAACCTGCTGTCCCGTCCTGACTCTTTTGACAAGAGCATTAGGCTTCGTTACAGGTGAGCTGGCTTTGCTGCCATTCTGTAAGGCGCCAGCAACGTTCGAGGAGGCGCTTTGCTTCTTCCCGTCCACCTCGCTTTTGAAGGCGGGTGTTTTCGAGCCGGGAATGCTGGTGGTCCCCGAGATGACCCGTCGATCTATGAATTCACCCTCGTTCCCGGTTCTATAATCGCCGGCTTCCAGAGTGCGTACTAAGGAATCGAGCCCTTGAGCTGCAAGGTGGAGATCGGGTAGCGTGATGTCGGTTTCGAAGTGGCTAGGATGCTCCCCCAAATCCATCTTAGCGAGTAGTTTCGCGATTTCGTCTCTATTCATGCAATCGAGGTCTGTGGGGAATTTCATCTCTATTCCAGTGTCAGGCGGATGCGACAGGGGATCTTCCTGCGGCACGAATTCCTGTGTGGACGGGACGACTTCTATGGTGGTGATGCCGTTAGTGTCAACAAGCGAGATCGGAGTTAACAAGACAGAGGCACCGACAGCTGAAATACGAAATGCCTCGCTTTAGCAATATTCCCCCTCGTCCGTCGTCCACCTGTCTTCACCGGCTTCTGGGCTCGCACGGGTATCTTCCGGCTGCACCTCGACAGGCGTCTCCTAGTCCACTTCTGCGGCCGCTTCGGAGTCATCTACGACTCTTTCTACGGCGGGCGATTCCCGTTCAGCCGCCTCCTTTCCGTCTACCGCAACTTTCTGTTCGACCCCGGCTTTTTCTTTCACCACAGCTGTCTCTGCCGTGGCAACGCCCTCTTCAACCTTCACGTTCTCCTCGATCGTCAACTGCCCGTCGAATGCAACCTTCAAGGAAGGTTCCTCAGGGAACAAGGTCTCGTGGGTAGCATCCAGTAGCTCTTCAACGAGCTCCACTCGTTCTGTTTCCCATTGCTGATTCGCCTGCTTGACGTGATCTTGCTCGCGAACTCTCGATAGGTTATATCCAAGAGACCTCTAGAAGGTGAAGAACGTCATCGCCATCGCTTGGTAGGCGCTGGAGCATCCCGTAGATGGAGCAGGAGCTCGATATGGGTTGTCGTCGTCGTGTGCTATGGTGCTGTTGATAATGAGTAAACCATGTCGCAATGAGGTTATCTGGAGAAAGGCAGTACTTAAGCAGGGTAAGAAGGGGGTGATGGATAGAACTTCTTCGGGAGAACGTACAAGGTAGCGCTCTCTGGGTCGTCTGATGATGTAGCTGGAGTAGTTACAGCAATCGATCTCTACTGGATCCTGCGAGTCCCCACTGTAGTGAAACTTATGCAATACTGGAACGAGAGATGGTTTCGATATCCTACCACATAATGTAAGCCATCAACAAATTGATCCGATTACAATCGCTGCAAGCGATCACTCCCTTCCAGGTCACGCGCCAAGGGAGAAGCCGGAAGCCGCGTGCGTAGCGGTGGCGAACACTTCTTTTTTCGGAATTGGACTGTAAAACTCTAGCTTCCTTCAATACCGAAATCTGTTCATTCGTCCGGCACGAGTAGAGGACTCTATACGTGCAGAGACCAAAAGGCAAGCTGGAGACGCATTTACGCCTTGTACGCGAAGCACCGAAGCAAGTGGCGAACAGAAGCGCGAGCCGCCGTGAGCTCTGGTACTTATAGTCGTACGCCCACCATGATGTTGGCTGGACAGGTACGAGGCAAAACGCTACTGACCGAACGTACCACCAGGGATCGATCCGAGCACAGCTCGTGCCATAGCGGTTTACGCCATTTCTTCTGGTGACGTACGTAGAGATGGCAAGGCAATATCCCCTAACCCTGAGACGCTCTGAATTCGCATGCGGCAGTCTTCTCCTTATCGATACTACACAGAGGTGACTGACATTCTCTTTCCTGCGAAACATAGCATATGTTATTTGCGGACGGCAAACCAAACCTACATTTACAAAACCCCGTGTCGTTGCAGTGGGTTGCGGTCACCGTGGCGGAATTGCGCCTTGAGGCAAGCGTAGGGGCAGAACAGAGCTGGGGATTTTCCGTAGAGTATCGACAGAGGGTGCACAGAGGGAGTATCAGGCGAACATTGGTTCCATGTTGCCAACGGAGAGTCTGGTGGTTTGCGCAAGTGAACTTGGCTTCCTGCTTGAAGAGCGTTGCTGCATTCGGCGTTGGAGGGCTGCGTTTGAGCGATTGCAAATTCCAACGGCTAACTGATGGGGTGAAGGGTGCTTCCATCTATTCAAACCGTGCCACAGCACAGGCTCGCTCTAAAGGCTGTTGTTCATCTTGTACACGGACTGACGGAATCGCAGCTAGATGTCATTTTGGATGTCCAGCGTGAGAAGTCAACTTCGATCACTATTCGATCACCCCGACATTATTGTCTCAAGAGAGCTGTGAAGATGAGTCTTTTGACGCTACCGACTGGGCACACAGACTCCAACCGTCACATCTCCCGGATCACGACCCTTTCACGAGCAGAGGATAGTGCGAAAGAAACGATATGGCATCTCGCTCAGCGGAAACCTTATGGCAATCAGGTAAGTCCTCGTGCAGCGCTTCATCCGATTGTCTTGTGCAATATCGGTGCTCATCCTTTCTGATCTTTAGCCTCCTCAATGCTACGTGGAGTAGCTACGACGACGTTGAATGCCGGACCCAGTCGTATAGCAACGGCTACGGCTCGACCTTTCGTACGAAGTGCATCCACGACTTCGACGTCAACCTCAGCATCTTCGTCCAAGCTGCAACCCCTACTACCAGCATGCTCACCGGTTCTTCCTGCTCTACCGACAATCACGAGCGAGGCCGTCTCCCTCATCCAGTCAAACTCTACTCCTCAACTAGGCCGATACGTCCTCGCGCGACTGCATTCCCGTAATTACCTCTTGCATCCCCGGGATGTCCTCACCGTACCGCATCTGAAAGGATCACCGCCGCCGGGAACAGTTCTCTCTCTCAATCGAATCCTACAAGTTGGTTCTCGAGACTATGTCATCAAAGCACCAGAGCCGAGCAAGACCAGTCTTATGCCGTTCGGAACACAAGGCGATCGGGAAGTCATCCCGGAGGAAGTGGTACAGTGTCATTTGACGGTGATGGAGCACACCAAGAGCCCGATGGAGAGGAAGTTGCTGAAGAAGAGGAGAAAGGGATACAAGAAGACGATTGAGAACAAGCAGGGGTGGACGAGGTTGAGAGTAGGAGACGTATTTGTCGGGAGCGAAGCCAGATAGGGGTTCTGTGATTTCGGGTGGTATAATTCATCATCGGGATGACCATATGCATATCATTTCATCGCCAGCGAGTGCGAACGTAATCCACCGAACTCGGAACAGACAGGATCGGGATCAACCCCCGCACTTCTCGACTACTCCGACCCTTCCGGCGTTCGGACCAAAAGAGGGTGGTCGTGAGGCTCAACGGACGGAGGAGCCCCTTTCGTGGGAGGATGACGGGCAGATATCGTGTTACGTGTCGTGTTGCAGTGTACACTGTTCTATTTCGTGTGGAAACTTCTCGTTTTTTCGTCGCGACAGACTATTATATGCAGGTAAGCCATGTCCTCCTTCGGGCCCTCTCCACTCGTGCTCCCGTACCGGCTCCGCTTTACCACATCTTACTCATGATCACACGCTCGCATGTGCATCATCAAGTTGCTCTTTGCCCTCTGAGGACGCACTGGACTGCCTTGAGAGCGACCACGGAGGGGCGGAATCATCCACGGAACCTTCGAAGGAGAGAGCATCGACTCTGTAAGCCCAAGACCACTAGCAGTCGCCTCAATTAAAGGCTGATCCAACTGTGAATCCTGTCATTGGCGCTTGCAGGCCTGAGTCTTATCCCAGGAGCGGCAAGCCTGTCACTGTGGAGAAAGAGGGTACAGTGTGAGCATCAACCTCGCTGGCGAAAAATGATGATAACCTTCGCTAATTGGGTTCGCAAGTTATGAAAGTCGCGTTACAGGTGTCAATTTGTACTTGGGCATACGCCAGGTGGTTGCCAGGTGTTCGAGACTTGGAGAAGGTTGGATCGCCGCCTTGCTTTACGCTGGAATTATTTGTTGGCAACATATCATGTTGAACTGTTCATCCACCGACTTGGCGGAATGTCGAACAGCTTGCGATACACGAGCTATCTTCGACCACGCCGCTGCTCAAGCGGCATTGGCTGGCCTGTCCGGCAAGATTCCTGAACTCAACTCCGCTGCCCGAGCGGCATTGGCTGGCCTGCCCGAGAAAATTCCTGAACTTAAACGAGACTCGGCGCAATATCAAATGTTGAAGAAGCTGTTGCGAGAATAGATATGGCAGATTGTGATTTATGAATTCGAGGCACCAGATATAGGCCACAGCATTATTACATTTGCATTGACAGCCAGAACCCAAATAGATGGAGAGGAGACATCCAGGTGGTTGATCCTAGGATGGCCAGGATCTCAAACGTCAAACATACGCTTGTCGCAGTGTTAATTGCCTCACCGCCTCTCGCTCGCGCATCGTAGAGGATTCATAATCAAATCCGAGGCAAGTGCTGTTCTTCGAGAATGGAGATTGACAAGCTATCGTCGATTTAGTACTGGCATAATCCGATTCCCAAAAGGAACGACCGCTCATCTAACGAAATACCTATGGGTCGACTGATAGCCATGATTGTTTCCAAGCCAGCTAAAATCGCAATATCGCAATAGCTCCTAGCCAGTGTTATTGGCTGTCACCGGCTAGGAAATACCAGGTTACTCAAACTGAAATCCGATCGCGGTGCAGCCTATCTTCTTGTATTGAGTGCTGAAGAAAATAGCCTTAGTGATGTCGTCTGCCGGGTAAGACGGGGCGCAGGACAAGACTTATCGTGTATTGATCGTCTACGATATATATGATCGCTCGGTTCTCCTGCACATGCTGTGTCTCCTTTTGCCTTCCTTGGTCGAGCTTATCATATTCGTTGAGGTACCCAGAGTTGACGTGCCGATAGGCGAGTTTTAACTTTTCAACGTTTTCCTATCTCAGAACGGCATACTGAAACAGCGTGAATGTACACAGAACCTATCAATCCTCTCGGCATGTCGCAAACCCCTCAACTTCAAGACGACAAGATATTTCGCACCGGGTTCAAGGACATTTCGGGAGTCAACGGGGGTATTTGCACAGATGAAAATGTCTTGAATGACTTTGTTGGTACCCGCATCGGAACGAAAGATGCTCAACATCAGCAAATCATCGCCCTTCTCATGACGCTCGCACGACGTACGGATAGCCTAAGCGAGAGACTGGGGAACGTCGTCTAGCAAACCGCAACGCTCATCCAGCTCAACGAGACACTCGTCCAACAGAACAAGGAAATGAGTTCGGTTCTGAAACACCTCGTTGAAGTCCTAAGGCCGGCCATTCCAGATGGAAGCACAGAATCCGTCTGGTCACCAGCAATGGATGTGTCCCGTGGCGCCAACGCCAAGCCACCCGTTCCAATCGAAGGTGGACCACATGGCCCGGCGACTGCGAAGGACTCGCGACGTGGCGAGTTCATCTTCTTCGAGCCAACAAGCGGACGATCGTCAGTCGGCGATGACGAACTGGGAGAGGTTGACGAGGCCGATGCAATTGGAAGAATTCAAAAGAGTGATGTCTTTCATAACTGTCAGCCTTAGGACAGAAGGGTAAGTGGGGTTTATTTGGGCCCATCGTCAACGACCAACGTAGAAACTTACCAACTCGCTTTCTTCTTAATCCAGATCCGTCGAAGATGAAGCGGTAACCAGTGCTTTCTTTAGGTCCAACCAAGAAGACACGTATGTGATGACGTGCTCGGATAGCGCTTGTTATCGGAAGCTCACTGATGCCCATTGTAACTTGGCCTGAAGTCTGCTTGACCTGCGTGTGAGGGAATTGACGACAACAATTCAGAACGTCACCAAAAGCCAGTTCGAGTGCACGATGTTGGACGTATTCGTAAATCGCTACGACGGGTGGTTCCTGGACGGTTGCTACATCCGAACCTTTAACCACTTGTTGGTGGAAGCTAGGGAGCGGGGCCTGCTTGACCTAGGGTACCAAGACGATGACTCCGACATTTGGTGGAAACTGGAGTCGTTCTCTGCCGCGGGTCTCATCGAGGATGACGAGGAAGTCTAGATCGATCCGAGGAGAGTGGACGAGCTTGTAAAGTCGATGATGTATGCGAATTTGATAGCCTTGTTGAATGTTGACTGTTGAAGATTCAGTTGAACTCTTAGTAGTTGGTACGACTACCAACTCCGATTGTTCGCTGATTATCCATGACATGCACATGTCTCGGATTGCTGTTCGGATGCAAAACACCATGAACTCTGCCAAATCTACACTGTACACTGTCTCCAGCGTACCTTTCATCAGGTCTTCAATCTGTGAGAGCGACCCATTCTCAACTCCAGCAAGGCATACTACTGAGATTCCTTGAGCAGATCTATCCTCGATAAGCTTCTCACGGGAAAGAAGAGGGTCCGGAGATCCTCTCGCGCAGCGATTCCGACTTGATGAGGACAATGGGAGACACCCATTCCGGCAGACCAACACCTTACACCCTATCGTGGTCGCGGAATCCAGTCAGCCTGCACCGACACCTCTCGGCACGACTGTAAATACATCCAGGGATGCCTTCATCGACTGAGAACCCCGACGGTTTAGCATCCCTCATGGAGAAGTCGAACCTGGACATGCATGAACCAGAACAGCGCAATCAACATGTGATGCCGGGATCAGGAGATCAGGTGCTTAGCAAATACACACTCTATGAAACGAAGAGGCGAGTTAGTACCAATGTGATCTTCACTTCTGTTCTAATGCAAGCGTATGGTCTCCGTCCCTTTTAGCCGATTCTACATCACCGCATCCTCGTCCAACCGTCACCGCATTCTCAAGATCGACAGGACAGCCTCGGATTCGCTGAACGTGTTTGAAGATCACGCCGTTTACGATGCGAAACAGCTTGATACGGTTCTCAGGATGGTAGATGACGGGAACAAGAGCGCAGGAGGATTGGAGAAGGTGTTGGACTTTCAGTATGTCTAGCTTGACTATCTGTAAATCGCTGATCTGACCCTGCCTTTGTAGCGGGATCATCGGTTTCGTTCGCTTTACTGGGAGCTGGTATATCATCCTTTGCACTAAACGTTCAGTGGTAGGGCTGCTAGGAGGCCATTACAGTGAGCCTGTTCGTCGTCTCGACCTTGGAAGAGCTTACAACTGACATGCCGCCCACTTGCAGTCTTCCACTGTGACGAAACCCTGGTAAGAAACGGCTCGAGCTCGCGATGGTGCATGAATTGATGAGGAGACGCTTCTTAGATGCTGACGGTGACCAGTCGAGTGGATAAAACAGCGGAAGAAACGAGGTGAGTCTCCTACACTGAAGATCGACCTGAGTAAACGGTTGATCTCTGTATCCTTCCAGGTTGCTAAGCATCTTTCAACAAGTGGATCTTACGAAGAACTTCTACTTTAGGTAGGATGCCGGAGAACAGATTGAGCAGAATTTCGACTGATTTCGAAGCGGTGCTCACAGCTACTCATACGATCTCACCAACACCCTCCAAATCAACCTTACGCGACCTACATCCTATCCCACCTTCAATCAACATTTCATGTGGAATCACCACTTGCTCGAACCAGCATTTGATCTCGGTGATGAACACGATGGCGAAAATGGTCGCACACGCGGACATCACAAGTGCAGCAGCTGGGTACTTCCGTTTATACATGGCTTTGTGGACCAAGCCAGTAAGCTCAAGGAGCTGCAATCGCGGACTGTCGAAAGACTGACGATTCTGACTCGTAGAGGTACCCATTCTCGGGCGTACGATCTATACAACATTGATCGCACGACGATCACGACATCACGCTGGAACGCGATATCTAAAGCGGGGAGTCAATGACAAGGTCCGTGTCAGCATTGGTGTCGATGTCACCCTTTCTGGACTCACTATCCGCTCTCATGTAGGGTCATGTTGCCAACGAAGTGGAAACGGAACAGATCGTCTCGGAACCACTTGTCACCTCTTTTCATATCGGCCGCAGCCTGGGATCACACTCCAAGTTTACTTCTTATGTCCAAATACGAGGATCGATTCCGCTGCACTGGACGCAAGATACGACAAACATGTCTCCAAGACCACCCATAGAAAGTAGGTCCACAGAGGAAAGCGTCGCCCTTCTCGGCCTCATTCTGTCACGTCTTCAGTCAGTGTCGTGGACCCGTTCTTCGCTGCGGCGGCAAAGCATTTCAACGATCTTCTCGAACGGTATGGCGCACCCATTGTGGTGGTCAACCTAATCAAGGTGGGTACTCCTTATGATCAATTGACAACTCATCGCTCATCAAACCGCTACAGGGCAAGGAGCACGTCGCAAGGGAAAGCAAACTTCTGAAGGCTTACGCAGAATGCGTAGCATACCTCAACCAGTTCTTACCGCCCGATGAAAACAAGAAGATTAGATACATCGCTTGGGATATGGGTAAGCTCAGGCCATTCACATCGGTGGCGCCAGTTGACGTCGCGTCTCATCTTCATCTTGATTTCAGCCCAAGCCACCAAAACGTGAGCCCTGATTGTTTCCGGCTCATTTCCCGCATGTTGATCATGACCTCTTGTCGTTCAAAGCAAATCACAAGATGTCATTGGCGTACTGGAAGACATCGCCGAAGAATCGATCCAGCTTACCAAGTTCTTCCACAGCGGCCCTGCTAACAGCCGCGACGAGTAAGTGGCCACGTCGTCGTGCGAACGCGTAAGCTAATGTAACCCCTTCCCTTTTTCAGGGAATCCTACCGAGATGGCATGCAATTACAGACAGGTATATGCCGAACAAACTGCATAGACTGCTTGGATCGAACAAATGCAGCACAATTTTCGATCGGGAAAAAGGCATTTGGCCATCAACTTCATGCTCTCGGGGTCATCTCCACACCTGATCTTGGCTTTGACTCGGACGTCATCGACATGCTCATCGAAATGTACCACGACCATGGTGATACGTTAGCTTGGCAGTATACAGGATCCGCTCTCGTCAATCGAATGGACACATACCGCCGCACAAAGTCTCGTCAATGGAGCAGTCATTCGAGGGACCTTTTGGAAAATGTTAGGCGATATTACACTAACTCGCTGCTCGATGCCGACAAGCAAGCAGCGATGGATTTATTCCTAGGTGTGACCGGCGAGATCCGGAAAAAACCACCAAAGAGGCTGCATTACCAACAATGGTTTGATCCGGCGAACCTCGACAGACCGCAATCCGCGCCTCGACACATCACCTCGTATGATGAGAAGGATAACGCGAATGGTAATGCGATATCCGAAGCTTCGACTCCACCATACGATCTCTGGGTAGACTACTACAAGCCGCATTTGCTATCACAGTTTCAAAGGCTTTACACCTTTACTATGAATTCCACGAACAAAAGTCCAGTGTACGTATCCGGCCTCGGCGTATCACAGTTTGCTGACATCCAATTGCATTGTCAGACGAGGGTCCAATGGACATGTACTGAGCCCTTTCCAATCGAGAGTCCAGGCAAAGCATTCTCGGTGAGTGTGCTCATCTCTCCATGCCAACATATCTGACAGAGTCTCCAGCAAACACAAACATGGCGATACGCATAAGAATAAAGAAGTCAAAGAGAAGCATCATGTCTCGACTTTCGGAGCAGCGAGTACGGCCATTGCCACTCAAACGAATCCTAACGTGGAACCACTCGAGAAACACCCCATCGAGGCCTTCGTTGCGGATTTGCTAAATCCAACTCTTTCCGATGCCAAACGGGAAGAATACGAATGGTATGCCTTTTACCAGACCAGCGAGCTCATCTCCTCCGCAGACACGGTGGAACCGCAAGATCTCGATCTGTACTATAAGGCAGCGGAAATAGCGCGCGGGAACATACCGGAGCAGCGCGAATCTGATCAAGTCGCATACGAACGTTATGTCTACGGGCTACTGGGTGGCGAGAGCGCGGAGTGTGCAAGCGACAAGCGATATCCGATGAAGGAGATGGTGGACACAGCATCCCAGCATGTCAATACTGCAAACATTGCGGAGGACAGAGATAGGGAGGAATCGCTCGTGTCAGCTTAACAGACGATGATGCGTTCCGATTTCGCAAGATTACGGCTTCAAGCGCGAAATGACATGATGTGATATGATGTTCCGATACATTGACCCTTTCACAAGTCCACCAGAGACAGCCAGGGGCGGCGTTGATGCGTTCAGATGAGCAACCGGTTGCGTAGACGCGCGGAACATTTTCGCCTACATACAGCGAAGATTACGAGCAGATGACTCTGAGATGATTGACACAGGCCGTTGCGAACTTGTTTTGTCGCGAACTTGGATACGGCGGTTTGGAGACATACAGATAGCTTCAAGCGCAACAACATAGAGCCAGGTCTGCTGTCCACCATAGTGTGAGATGATCGCAAATACACCTCCCCGCTGGCCCCTCCTCTGCGCAGCGCTTCGAATTTGAAATACCGCAGGAAATGATGCCTTCCAAAGAGCTAGCTCGACCTTTGGAACTGCACAACCTTAGACAAGGCGACCGAGAACGCAATCATCTGCCTGTACCTTTCAGGGCTGTTGTCAATGTTGCAACTGATCCCGATATCCATCTACCGGGTTACTGTATTTATTATATGTCTCTACAACGATTGTCATGTAAAGGACGTCTATCTCCAAACGCTTCACTGATCTGGCATCTTACATTGCATCTCATCCCCTCAACGCCTTGCGGATCTCATCGGCCTGCCCGGGAGTCAGTCTGTCCGGGAAGATGACGTTCCAGCGCACAACCAGGTCGCCAACCTTTTTCACCGACGAAGCCTTTGTGATGGGGAATCCTTCGCCCGCGATTCGAGTTTCTTGGTTGGGTTTGATGATCTGCAATAGAACCTAGTCAATACAACCGTAAAAAGGAGGTCAAAGAGATCCCTCGGCTTACACCCTTTGGCAACGGAATCTTGATCATGCGTCCATCGAGATGTTCTATCGTTCGTTCTGTCGGTTGTCCCAGTGCAGGACCACCTAGGGCGTCCGCAAGACTGATGTTGAGGCTAATCACGGCATCGTCATCTTCACGCTTGAATCTCGAATGCGGCTTCTCCTCGACGACGAAAACGATCGTCTGCCCCTGCCCATGCGCATCTTCGTGTCCAGCTCCGGCAAACTTGATCTTTGTGCCCTTTTTCCATCCGGCCTTGTATGAGATCTCGAGTACACGTTCCTCTTCGGAGCCATCGGCACGTCGTCGCGTAATCTTTAGACGTTTTGTGCCGCCCTTGTACATCTCTTCTAGAGTCAACGCCAGTGGCCGGGTGATTTCTTGCGGTGGTGGCGGTGGAGCAGATGCTTGCTGACCCATACCAGGACGTCTCGAACCTCGCGGTGCGCCGCCGCCCATTCCTCCGTTTGAAAAGCGGAACGTGTTTCCACCACCGCCCATACCGAAGGGGGAGTCATCCATACCCCCGCCGCCCATGCCTCCCATACTGCCAAAGATGGAGCTGCAATGGACAAGAACGATGATTGGCATTCCCCTGGCGTGTCCCGCCAATCACGTACGTACCTGAACAAGTCGTTGGGATCCGATGCGTGGAATCCACCGCCCCCGAAACCACCGGGGAAACCACCGCCCCCACCCATACCAGCACCAAATGGCGAGCCAGCTGGTGCACTTCCTGCACCAGCCTTGAGACCTTCCTCTCCGTATTGATCATAGACCGCTCGTTTGTTCTGCACGGGTATCTAAAGCATCAGCATGGAATCAAGGAGGAATCAGTGATGTACTTACGTCGTCTGACAGAACCTCAAATGCTTCACTGATTTGCTTGAACTTCTTGGAAGCGGCTTCCTCATTGTCCTTGTTTCGATCCGGGTGCCATTTTAGGGCCTGTTTTAACAGTCGAGTCAGCTTCGCAACGACGTTTCGACTCTGCTTCAGAACAGACAGCTCGCTTATAAGCCTTCTTCAGTTCATCTTGCGAAGCTCCCTTGTCCACTCCCAGCACCTGTGAAAGAAGAGTGTCAGGGCGGCGAGTACATTGTTTTGCCAGAAATGCGAATGACTCACCTTGTAGTAATCTGTGCCCATTGGGTGCGTGTTTGCCGTGCGTGTAATGAGTGAAGGTCGTGCGAGCGGAGGATGAATATGCTATATGCTATTGAGCAGAGGAGTTTGCTGATGTCAACGCAATCTCGCTCCGTGTTATCCAACAGAACGTTCCGAGTCTAGCCACTGCTTAATATAAGACGCGGTCAAGCGACAACTTGAAACGTCAGCCAATTTCGGGCCAGGGCGAATTAGGTAAGCACCCGCCGAAAACGCGAGCAAGTTCCTGAAAATATTATGACGTAATCACCGCCCGGGCCTCATGAAGGAACGTTATTCATGCAGGCCTCGGGTACATGTGTGATGATAGTGCATCAGTTGTGACAGTCCTGTTTTGCTTCTCTACTACGACTGCTCAAATACTATTTAGAACTTGGTTTTAGCCTTGGTAGGAGCTCGAATAGTAGATGTCGACTTGGAAGGCACCCCCCGCAAAGTTGTCGGATTGCACAAGGGCACAATGTTACTCAACGTCGTGGTCGGTCGAATAGAGGCGGATGTGATGATACTCGTAGTGGCAGGGACACTCGTTTTCTTGGAGCGTGTAGGCGTCTCTTGTTCGCCGGCCTTGTTCATGTATCGCTGCAAATACATCGACGGATCCTTGGACTTTTCCATGGCCTTGTCCGAAGGCCTGGTAAAAGCAGTTTCGTAAGGTGCCGCCTGGACATGTCGAATGACGCAGAAAACTTACTTAGCGACAGTAGTCTTTGCGCGAGCCTTACCCTTCGCAGAAGTCGGTACGTTTGAGCTCGATTTTCGACAGATCTGCAGCAACTCGTCCACAGCGGATTTCTGCGGGCAAGCGTAAGGTCAACGTCACTGCGAAAGGTTGAATAGCACGCAACTCACCCCTAGCTGGCTGATTTTGCTTTCCGACATTCCCTCTATCTCCTCCATAAGGCTCTGTTCGGACGTTGGCAGGATGACCGCGACCATCTGGAGCAGTTCTTCGTTCAACACAGAGGTCTGCGCGACTTTGAGCTTGGTAGCTGTCTGGTCACGCGAAGGAACCAAGGTCAGGAAGCGATATAGTGAGAGCATAGAGGCGTCGAAACCCACCTTCTTCCTCCAGTCCTTGAGAGCCTGCAGACGCAGCTCATCGGCATCCGGCGCTGCACTGATATCAACCGCCTTTGCCAGCGTCTTCTCCGAAGGCTTTGCGACTTTCCTTGCGACCGTCTTCGTCGTCTTGGAAGGAGCAGGCATCGGGGGCTCGTCGCTGTATTCCTTGTCGGAATGCCAGTCATCGTCGTTCCACGGTTCCGCCCTTCGATTTTGCATCACGAGCGAGTTCGTACGGCTAACGCCGGCGCGGGTACTGGTCGTCTTGCTTGTCGATCCCGTTTTTGGGAAAGGAAGAATGCATTGCATGTGACCATTAAGGACATCTCGGTACTTGTCACCAACCTGCAACGCAAAGTTACTGGGTCAACCAAGACACTGTGCAAACTTGCAAGAAAGAACTCACGGTCACGTATGCGTTGGAGAAACCCATGCCATTCTCCTTGTAATTTTCTCCCAAAATGTTCTCGATCAGCAGGTATTCGAAAAGCCGCTCATGGTCGCCTCGGTCCCAGTTCGCTCCCTGGCCGAAACACGGATTCTCGTCCAAAGGTTTCCCTGAACGTCCCTTAAGACCCTTGAGACACTCGACAGCTTGCGGCATAGTCCAATCACCATCACTCATCTTGTCGCCATTCCTCTTGTTTGGCTTGGGAATGGCGGCGACCAGTCTGATGATGGTTTTTGCCCTATCCGTGATATCAACCATCTCCAGTGGTTCCGTACCTCGGCTGAGGCATACATCGCAGGTGTTGTTGCATCGCTTGGGGTCAAAGTGTTCCCCGAAGAAACTGAGAACTTGTGTTCGACGGCAGTCGACTTTGTTTGAGCAGTACCGGAGGACCGCTCGGAGCGCTTCCCTCTGTCTCTCTTTTTGCTCCTCGGTGAGCTCCTTGTCCCTGTTGACCATTTGCATCGCACTTTTACTATCTGGAAAGGAGGGTTAGCGAGTTTGAGGTCGGAACTTAGAGAACGCTGCCTACCGGCATAATGGTAGACTATAAAGCATTTAGGTGTTTGTCAGCAACTCGGCACATCATTGGCGCACAGCGACCTACATAGTGCACAATCAGACACAAGCCCGTCTCTGCCCGCTCGACCTGTTTCCTGGTAGTATCCCTCCAGTGATCTCGGCAGCGCGTAATGGACGACCCCTGTGAATGGTAGCGATGAATTGAGTGCCGATGACCTGAGGAAACGCAATGATCCCACTTACATCGGACATCTGGCTTATCGATGCTATTGTAGACCGAGACAATCAGCACAGTTACCTGATATTATCGGATTCCCTCCTTTCGCTTACCCCATACCAAAAGCCACCTATCGCAGACATAGTCCAGGTTCAGAGAGATTATTATTTAGGCTTCAACGGAATGACGTACCGTCGCTACCATGATGTTAAATTTACCCTTTTGCCACTCCATTTGATTGATAACACGATCCGCCTTAGTCATACCGGCATGATAATAGTAAGCCGCAAGGCCATATGTATCCCGGAGCTGCCCCGCCAGTTTCTCGCATCCGTCACGAGATGAGCAGTAAATGATGCCACTCGAGTCGGTCGGCTGAGAACGAATGAAACTGTTGATATCTTCTAGAATCGTCTTTGCCTTCTTCGGTCGTATCTCGTACTTGAGGTTCGGCCGATTAAAGGATTGCGATATCTGCCGGCATCCATAGATCCCGAGCGACCTCTTGATGTCGTCTTGCACTTTGCCGTTTGCTGTCGCGGTAAGAGCCATCAAAGGTATACCAGGGTACTGCTTTTTCAGATTGCCGAGCCCTCGATAGTCAGGTCGGAAGTCATGACCCCATCCGCTCACACAATGTGCCTCATCGATCACGAAACGAGCCAGTTTGCGCCTCTTATAAAGGGTCTGTAGGATGGCCCGGAACCCGGCACTATTCGCCAACATTTCCGGTGTCGTGTATACAATTTTGACTGGTGTGTTCGGATGAGACAAAAGGTTTTGTGCCAGGCGACGATCAGCTGCATTCAGTTCACCAGTGAAAGCGATCGTGGGTATATCCTTGCTTATCAGTGCTGCACACTGATCGTTAATGAGAGAAATCAACGGTGAGAGGACCATGGTAACCCCTGATGTTTTGCCCCGGTTGCAGACGGCCGGAAGTTGGTCTGATGTACGAAATATGAGACATCATCGCAATGCAAAAGAGCCAGAGGTATACTCACAGCACAAACTTTTGCCTCCACCCGTCGGCATCAAGACGAAAACATCTTCTCCCTTCATCGTTGTGTTAATTGCCTCTTGCTGATTCGAGCGGAATGACTGCAATCCGAAAGTGTCTTTCAGCACTCGCTTTACCTCTCCACTCCAGGGGAATTTGGGTTCTGGAGGAGGAGGGGGCAATGCAGCAGGAGCCAGGACTGGGGCTGATCTTTTGCTGCTCGGCACAACCGCCACTGGAGGTTGACGAGCCGCCGGTGTGGTAATCGGCAGTTGAGCGTTCCCGCGCTTTGGGCTACGTTCGAGCGCCGACGAGTCAGTGAAGATCTGATCAGCGACGTTAGCAGGTTCTCGATCTTCTGCCTTGGACGCTGCTCGCGGTTGTTCCGCGCGAATGGGTGATGGTGGATGATGTGGGATCGAAGCATGACGCATTGGTGCTGGAGACCGGCCGTGCTGGGCCGATGGCGGTTTCTGTGGAGGTGCAATTGCCATTACAAACTCTTCAGCAAGAAATGCCTCTGCTTGCGCTTCATAATCCTCGATTTGGTTATTTGCCGGGTCATCCAGTATCTGCATCTCCACATCATCTTCCACCGTTCTGTGAGTTTCCGGTCGTCTGCCGTTCATATTCTGGGGTCTGAGCAGCAAAATCTCCGTAGCCAGTGCCGCTTGTCGCGATTGTCGACTGGAATCTTCCGGTGCGTAGTCGACGGATGTTCGGACTCCCATCTCCACCTCATCCAGATCCATTGGTGCCACTTGACCTGGCTGCGCGTGTGGAAGTAAAGTAAGCTGATCCTCAGCTTTCTGGGAGCTTGGGACGAGAGGACCGTGATCCGCCTGGGCGACATCCACGTAAGGGATCTCTTCGCGCCACCTTTCGACCGTTTCGACGGGGAGATCATGAGCGAGTACCGGTGACTGCTCGGTGATTCGGGAAGTCGGAGTACCGATGACGGATCCTGTGCGAGATGATGTTGAAGGATCTTTCAGGTGAGAGTCGAGCAGTTTAATACGGCGTTGCAGTAGATCTCTGAAGACGGTGTGCGGTGCAGGACATTAATAAATGAACGCGGATTGACGGGAACAGACGCTACTAACATTTGACAAGCGACCATTTCAGGGTCTTCCAGCGCCTCCTTTCCAGACATGTCATTCATCTGCAACTGCATCAACTTTACCAGTTCTCGATTACACCAATTGAGTCTCGCTTGACACTGATTGGGTGTTAGCTGACGTGTTGTAACAAATGAGATTCAGCTTCTCTACCCAAGAACCAGGACAATGAGATCTGCTTACATATGACAACAGTGTTGTGATTCCCGGAACCTCAAAAACAGACGTTGCATTGCTCCGGTCTCCTCCATCGGCAACGGAAGCTCTCGCAACGGAGGACGGACCGCCACGTTGCTCGAGACCCCCAGTTTCCTGATATCCATGCCGCTGAGGTGTCTGTTCCAGACCAACCTCCCTCCTGAGACGACTTGTCGGAGGTTCGTCTCGATGTTCCGTCGAAGGCCTTTTCCGACCGCGCGATTCGAGCCTATCGTGCGGCGCAGACGTCGTACCTGCGGAGACAGATGGGAGCAATGGTGGTGCCTTGAGAGGTTGGCCAGTCGATGTTAAGACTGGAAGGGGAAAGTCTGCATAGCAGCATGAGTACACGCGGAGGGGTGGTCTTGATGGAACATACCATGATGAACAGTTCTAGCACTAATTGAATTCGCAGAGACGGCATTTGTGGTAGCTTTATTCGGGTTCCCGCTCACAACACCTCCAGTTTGAGGTACGACGTTTCCTCGCTATACAAATTACCGCGTCAGCACGATGTTGCTTTCATCACGGACAGTCATTAAACGTACCCTACCAGCAACCAGAGGTGAAGAAACCGCCACAAACGGACTAGCAGCACCAGTCGCGCCGAGTTGCTGTAGCCGGTTACGCTGGTCCTGAAGGTTGTTCCTGGGAGTGGCCATTACGAAAAGGCAGACGAGCCAGTTGCCCTCGAGGGAATGGTAGTGACGATCAATACCAGGGCACAAAGTATCAACCGAGCGATGGCGAACGAAAGTATCCTCGGATGATCAACTCCTACGCGTCCCCGCTCGATCGAAATAGCACATGAAACCGACGCGTCGCGGATGCAAAAGCTGGAATCTCATCAGTTTCATATCCCAGGTTGATGCATATTCGCCTCTTCTACTGCCTCATGGCTCGAACAGGCTGTATTTATCATTGACAAGACCACCATGGATCCCCGACTTACGAAACAGTTCGTTTCGCCGCTGATCAGCAGGAATAGGGCATCTTCCACCTACGAATCGAGCTCTCGGTCCGTTCGATCTCCCCTTGTCACGACAATTCCTACGCTGAAAAGAAAGCTTGAAGATTACGTATCAGATTCCGGAGGGGAGGAGGATGACTATGTTGATGATCAGCCCACTCAAAGCCAGCCTCCAGGAATGGAGGACGATCCTGTTGCGAGGTTCGTGCACAAGCGTTCGAGCGCGAGCGTACCGTCTCCGACCAGGATCGCCTATCCGCCAGCAAATGTCAGCTCACAGCGCACGGCAACAGCTGAATCCTATTGGATCGTGCAATGGCGCAAACCTCAACAGAAAAAGCACAAGACTTGGGACGGTGATGGAATCCTTGTTGTGCGCGGAATGCGGTGCATCTTGAAGGACGCCGATGGAAAAGATATCGCTTCTGCCGCGCTTAAGGAGTCTGAACTATCGCCGGGCGATGAGTTGCGAGTCGGAGGGAAAGAGGTGGAAATCGATAGGAGTATTCCGCCGCGTGAGTACCTCGATGGATCGTGCTTTGGGTACTCGACATTACCCACCGCTCAACCGACGTCAACTACGGCAACGATGCAACCTTATCGACCCTTGAAACCCACGGTGCGTCAACCCGTCCTTGCAACATCCTTCTTCAATCCTCCGGCTCCCACCGGAAAATCCGTCGATTCCCCAGTCGGCAAAAAAGCTCATCTAAGTATGGGATTGAGCGTTGGCAAAAAGCAAAACCCGTCAGAACCGCGGTACGATCCCGATGCTCCTGGAGCGATAGTCATGAAACGGCCTTCCAAGTCGCATGCCACCAAATACAACAAGAAGAACCTGCCAATTGTGGATGTGGTGGTCGATCCAGTGCTAGGAGCTCTGCTGCGACCGCACCAACGGGAGGGCGTAAAGTTCATGTATGAATGCGTGATGGGAATGAAGAGAGTCGAAGCTACTGGTTGCATCCTGGCGGACGAAATGGGTCTCGGCAAAACACTGCAAACCATCACGCTCGTGCATACACTGCTGCAGCAGAACCCTTATGGCGGTCCGTCGATAGGAGGTGTCGCTGGCAAGGTGTTGATCGTCACACCGGTCTCGCTCGTGCAGAACTGGAAGAAGGAGTTTCACAAATGGCTCGGCAAGAATCGGATCGGTATTTTTGTAGGAGACAAGGAAAAGGGCGACATCAAGCAATTCGCGACGAGCAAAAGTCATCAGGTTCTTTTAATCGGGTACGAAAAGCTTCGTACGGTCATTGACGTGATCAAGACCTGTACTCCACCTATTGGACTCATCATCTGCGACGAAGGGCATCGGCTCAAGTCAAAGGACAACAAGACCACGAAAATGTTCGATCAGCTGGGGACTCGACGGCGTATTATTTTGTCCGGAACACCATTACAAAACGATCTCGGCGAATTCTGGGCCATGTCCGACTTTGCCTGTCCCGGTCTGCTCGATACGTATTCGACTTTCGTCAAACTCTACGAGAAGCCAATCCTAAAATCCAGAGCTACGAACGCTACGGCAAAGGATCAGGAAATCGGAAAGGCGAGAATGGACAAGCTTGCAGAAATCAATGCGCAGTATGTGCTTCGGCGTACAGCAGACATTATCGCCGATGCGTTGCCACCCAAACACGAATACGTAGTTTTCATCGCTCCGACAACGCTACAGCTTTCCATGTTTGCAAAGCTCCTCCATCCGAAGGCGCTCCAAGCGTTCATACGGGGTCCGACGGCTCAGTGCCTAGGTCTTATCAATCATCTCAAACAGATCTGCAACTATCCTCCGTTGCTTACTCGCAAAGAAGACTCTTCCGGGACTAGTATAGCGGCAGATTTGGAAGCAGCCAAAAAACTCCTTCCGCGAAATCAAATAGGGCTAATACCTGAACTCTCTGGCAAAATGCTCGTTCTCGAGAAGCTTCTCGTGGCTCTGTACAGAGACACGGAGGAGAAGATTGTGCTTGTCAGCAATTACACATCCACGCTTGATATTTTGGAAAAGCTCTGCCGTCATAAGAGGTACAAGCATTTGCGACTGGATGGCTCGACCGCGCAGAAAAGCCGTCAGGAATATGTCGACAAGTTCAACCGGTCTGATCAGCAGCAAGCCTTTGTCTTCTTGTTGAGTGCCAAGGCTGGTGGCGTGGGATTGAACCTCATTGGGGGATCAAGACTGGTGCTGTTCGACAGTGACTGGAATCCCAGTACTGGTAAGCCTAGATGCTGTGCCAGAAAGCTAAGCAAGGCAAAGTTAATGACCGTGACCATTTTTCCTACAGATCTTCAAGCCATGGCACGGATTCATAGGTGAGTTCTTCCGGTCATGCAGCGTTTCGTCGCTTATGGCGTTGCAATAGAGATGGACAGAAGTATCCCGTGCATATTTATCGGCTAGTGACAACAGGGTAAGTCTGCCCAAATTCAGGTACTCATGTCACCAGAGCTGATGAACTATCTTGCGTTGGCAGGACTATTGAAGAGAAAATTTATCAGGTATGTCGATATAACGCCATTTCCAGTGCTTTCCACTCAACTGTACCCACGCCCTTTCAGAGACAAGTCACAAAGATGGGCCTTTCGGATCAGTTGATAGATCATGCCCAAACGTTAAACAGGTCTGATGGAGGCGATTGTAAGCGCCAGTACTTCCCAAAAGAGCTTTCGCTGATGTGCTGTGGTACCTTTGTTCGGGGCGAGTAGCGTTCTCTGCTGTAGAGCTCAAAGACTTGTTTACCGTTAGACACCAAACAAATGGCTGTCATACTCGTAAGTGGTTTGCTAGTCGCTCACAGATATAATGATGAAGGTTGCTTGCTCGAAACACCAGATGATCTGCTCGAATGTGACTGCTTGACGAGAGCGGAGCGAGATTATGATGAAGAAGAGACTTCTGGCGACGCCTTGCCTACCGCGGAAGACATCTTAAAGAAGCATCGCGAAGAAGATGACTCTGAGGAAGAGGACGAGAAGCGCACAAAGTTTGTCTCTGCTTCCCAATATGATCCCGCAGGCGTAAGTCCTAAGCATGCGCAAGCATAACTTACGGAAGCTGACCTATTTCTCATCTGTTAGACGAAGAAGCAACAGCGACAGGTAAGTGGTAATCCAGATCTCGGGACGATGCGTGTTGGTTTACCTGTCTTTCTGTTCAGGCCGCAGCAGTAAAGCAGGCAAAGCTGGCCGCGCTGCGAAAATGGACCCACATCAATCCCGATATAGAGGAGATCCGTTTAGAGCTAGAAGACAAGATACTCAACGGTCTTTTGACGTTCGATCTTGCGTCTCGACAAATAACCCCGCTTGCGAAGAGAACGCCAGAAACCAGAACTCCAGAGCCGGAGGGAGATCATCAAGCCACCGAAAATGAGCCAGTGGGTCCTCGTGTCGGCCTCAGAGGTGACGAAAGCGGAAGTAGTGGCGACGAATCCGATCTCGCTCCGCAAGTGGAAAACCTGTTGAAGCGGTTGCGTCAACCCGCGAAGCTCAGCGAAAATGCGGACGATGATCTGGATGATGGGGCTTTGAGTTCCGAGGACTGGCCCAGCGATGTTGAAAGCGAACAAGGCGTGCCTGACTCGGCAGACGAGATGGATGTTACCGACGGCGGTCCCAATAACTCGAAAGTCCCTCGAAAAGCCAAAGACAAGCGATCCGCTTCTCCCGAGATGGAACAAGATGTGGCGGAAGTCAACCATAGGGATAGCGAAGCCGCCAGGGAAGCTGGAATTACCGAGAAGAGATATGATCTCGGCAAAATGGCTGAAGGAGGACATGGAGGCAAGATCATGTTTATCTTTCAAAAAGTTTCCGCTGGAAAAGGGAAGGACAAGTTATAGTGGTAGTAATGACATAGAGCTTGCATCGCACGACATGATCAGCATGGGTATAGATGGCTGCACATTGCACTTTATAGATTGACATACTTGGGCCGTCGTGCTCAGCAGTGCACTTTTGTCTGTTTCGCTCCGTTGTATCTCCCAGGAAACGTTCAGAATGCATTTGATCGGATATGATGGAATCATACAACTACGTCGTGCAATACAGTCCATAACTCTGGAGCTCGTCACTCATCACCTTCCCCCAATCCAACCATCCTACATACTTTGACTTGCATTCAGCATATCCAAGATACCTTGACGCAGCAGTACGACGTTGAATTCCATCATTCCCTGCATTTTCTCGTACTCTGCCGCAGAACAGGCACCAAGCAGTGCTAGTCGTCTACGTGACATCCAAGCCAAGTGATCAGTAGACGTTTAAATCATCACGGAGACAGGTAAGACGCACTTTGAGATCTGCCAGTAGACGAGACATTTCCCATCGGATAATCTGACGGCTTGCGACGGCCATTCAATGTCTCGTTCATCTAGCGCGTCCTCGTCGTCTTGCTCATCTTCCCAAGATGCTATGCGCAGCGCTTCTTTTCTTGCCTCTGGAAGCTTCCTAGAAAGGAGTCGGGAGCAGATCAGCGAACGTGAGATGCAGAGCAAGATAAGATGACCACATACTCAAACAAGCTTTGAAATGCCAGCATCTTGCCAATGTAATCCGTCGAGAGGTGGAAATTTTTCGTTTCCGTGATGGAGTCATCTGCGGCGACATTGAATTTGGCATTGATATCAAACAGAAAGGCCTTTTCCATATTGTTTGCCTGACATCCAACCGCCGTTCAGCTGGGACACTCGGTTTCCCGGCGCAGAGGGAAACAGACTCACTCTCGCAAACGTACTCATCAGCCCCTCGATTGGACCGTACAGCGGGCCCATCAAGCTCTGCATGACACGACCCCATGCTTCCTGAAGCGATGAATCATGCACGCTCGTCATGAAGAACCTCGCGGCATTCATCAGACTCTCCAAGAACGCGTCTTCGTCTTCAATGTAGATGTTTGCGTTGGCCGAGTTCAAGGCGGTCGTACCGTTTGAGCGGGAGGGAGTACTCGGTTGCGAAGAGGGACCACCTTTGCCCTGGGACGGGAAAAAGTCTTTGAGATCATAGTCCCAGATTTCATCTGTATATCGTTGGTTGATCTCCCTGTAGAGCTCTGGGAGAAGCGAGGAGAGGAGGTTGTTCAGAGATGCGTGGTTAATGTTTCCGCGGAAATCGACGCACCTCCGAGCCAGTCATTGTGCACTGAGTCTGCCTTGTGCAGGAATACTTCAAAGTTAAGACGGGGGTTGTGAGCGTAGGCAGTAATGAAGATTGTATGCATCTGGTTGACGGCAGATTGGAATTTGTCTTCTTGCTGTGTGATAGCGCGGAGTTAGAGATCCAAATGTAAGGTACGGATGTCAAAGGCAGAGACTTGCCGTCAAGTCGATTACGAACACAATAGCAGCAAACTCTTTCCACTGAATAGGGAACTTTTGAATGTCAAAGGATCCCGGCGTATCCCATATCTCGAGCGGTATGATCGAACTTGAGGTGTGCAGATGCCATGTTCAAGCTTCCCGGATGTTGAGTATTTAAACAGGCACAGAGGTCGACTCACTCATACGTCGTTTTGGCAATTTCCCTTGTCATCTCTATCCACATGGCTCTATTTGGATTCAGGCCGTCGAACACTGTCTTGACGATGGATGTTTTCCCTGATCTGTTAAGGGAAAATGTCAGTCAAGGGAATAAGTGATGGCCTGTCACTGAACTTACTTGGTACCTCCCAGGAGGAGGATCTTCTTCCTCTCCGTGCCGGAAGCCATCGTATTCAAGGTCGATTCTTTGATGGCGACTGTTGATCGACTATCAGCAAGTTGAGATCACCAGATCAACCTGGTAGAGAATGTGTTCAAGACTGGTGTACGAGATACATGATGAATGCCACCTCTCTGAACCGGGCGATGACTAATAAAAGTGACTACCTCCGTCTAATCGATCGTTACCGTCGGGCCAATCTGATAGCTGATAGGGGCTGCTTCAATGACGAGTGCCTCTCTTGCCTTTCGCCCTGGGCCTATCTTCTTCAACATACCAACATGTCACCCTCACAGATCCCCGACTCCCTCCTCCTCTTCACCACCTCCCAAACTCCGCTCGCCAGCCGGTACCCGCAGCTCGAGAAACAACGATCCCTCTTAATCCCCCCGCTCCTCCATGCATCGCTCCATCTGGCCTTGGATCGATCTACACCGAGCTTGACGTTGACCGATGAAGGCGTTCTGATGATCCCCAATCCTGAAGACAGGATCGATGAGATCAATGGGAATCGCTCGTTGGCCGGGGAGGACCAGGAGCGAGCTGGGGAACCGGATGTCGATTCCGAAATTACGGTCAAGTTTCACATTGTCTCCGACTCTCCAGCTCTTCCTGATCAATCATCGTCGTCATCACACGAGTCCAACGGATCAACCACCTCATCGGTTCAGCGTCAGAGATCGCAAATCTTGCGAGCGTTGCGTAATCTCGAACATTACAAGTCGGCGGATCCACGTTGGCGAGGTGAACGTGCACGCAAGGGCATCGATACGTTCTTGATCGGATGGAAGGGGATTGAGTACCGTGGCGAGAAACGCCCGGCGGAAGAGGAGGATCCCGAACGAGCCGGTAGCAAGATCCTGGAAGATGCCGCGACAGCTGTGAAGAAGATTGTTGGGAGTGCAAAGCTGATGAGCAAGTTGAATGCGGATGAGGAGAGAGAGGAAGAGCTGCGTCGAGAGCGGCTACGACAGCACGGCGGACTTTTAACGGACGATGGAAAGAGGGACATTGCAGAAATTTGGGCGGTAAGCTGTTCGCCCAATATATGGATCGTTGCGCCGGTTGAGCTGAATCCAATGCCCCCTTGAACTCGGTTAGGACCTTCCGAATCTCGTTCCGCAAGCGAAGAAGCTAGGCACGTTATCACTACCGCTACCATTACTGCAGTACCTTGGCAGCCATACATCCCATCCCTCGAGTGCCACGACGCCTACTTCCGGCCCATCTTTCAACTCGTTGCTCTCTCACTCCGGTGCGGAATCCGTCGTGCCGTCTCTCGAGCTCGAGAAAGAGCACCAGGAAAAGCTGGAGCAAGAAGAAGGACCAAGTGCGTACCTCAAGGACGCTTTGTCGGTGGCGGTTCATGCAGAGGAGCATGAGACCGCGGTAACGGACAAGGACAAGTCGTTGCTTGCCGAGTTGATCCCTGAACCGTCTGTGAGGAACGGACGACGTCAGGGCAAAAACACGCTTCCGGCCGTCAATTGCATGAATACTCCAGACTGCCATTGGTTGCCAGAGGATCTGTTGCGCTTTGCCAAGGATAATGGAATGGAGCTATGGGCCGGAGGAGGTGGAGAAGGCTGTGGTATGTCGGATGGTCTGTTCTTGTGCGAGGTTCCCCTCAGGTCTGACTTGCTCCGAGTGGGGTGATAGATCCTTTGCCGTCTGCCCATTTGCACAACACCTTGCAAGAGTTTATCCCCAAACTCCCGGCAGGGCTGTTCAAATCAGATACCACGCTAGAACAGCTCGTTTCTCTGGGAGATGGCAAAATAGCGAGCGGTGAAGACATGAAGGCTGGAGTCGAGGTGGAATGGGTTCTCGGTGTGAGTTCCTGTTGCCTGTAGTAATGCGCTACGTCTCTTTGCGACTAAACTCCTGTGGGATCGCTTGCTCGTAGTATACCGTCATCTCGAAATCCCGGAACGTGGTGCAAGATAAAGGGTGAGTGGATGTATCCGCTTCTTCGAGCAGCAGCTCATTTTGTGCCCCTATCAGATATATCATCTCGGCAGCTGTATTGTAAATAATTGATGACATGGGAAAGCCTTTAGGTGCATGAATTATAAACTAGGGCGATATTAGCAAATGAAACGCATGTGACAGGGTGGCGGCTTACCTAACACGATCGTGCATTCAGCGATTTCGGAATGGACCGGCGGCTGACTGCGATCGACCACCAACTTTAGGATCAGGATGGAGAGGTAGTCATATATAGATACGGGGTGGTGGTCGCTCATTGTTCCACGACACGCCTTGCCCTCAGCAGACATCATGAAGTACTGCGTTCCCGCCGCTCTGCGACAGGCGGCGTTGGCTTCCCGCCAGACCGCCAGCAGCACCATTCGAACTCACGAACTGCACCTCCCATTCCGGTTGCCTACCCGTTCAGCGAGCTCTCCAACCAGACTCAGCATTAGGAGCAACGCTATGATTTCCCGTAGCAAGATATCAATCGCGTCTCCGCTCTCAAGACGATTCTTCGGTTCAAGCTCTAATGCCAGAAACATCGCATGGGATTCGGCAGCGGTATCCGGCGCAAACACGACCTCACATGCAGGAACGGCTGGCTCTTCTACGGGATCACTACCAGGGCTCACGACACCCGCCGTAGCTACTTGGCTCTACATCTCCTCGGGCCTCGTATTCTTCATCATCGTAGTTGGAGGCGTTACCCGTCTCACAGAGTCGGGTCTCTCGATCACGGAATGGGAACCCGTCAAGGGCATCTTGCCGCCGATTGGAAACGAGCAATGGCAAGTGGAATGGGAAAAGTACAAGGTGACGCCCGAGGGAGTCATTACAAATTCTCAGCTGGACATGGATAGCTTTAAAAAGATCTTTTACATGGAGTGGGCACATCGTCTCGCTGGACGAGTGCTGGGTGTTGGGTAAGTCGGGTGGCCGTTTTGGATAAATTCACGGGCTAGCTGATACTCGACTACCGGGAACTTCCGTACAGTTTCATTTTGCCTGCCGCATACTTTATGGCAAGGGGCAAGGTTGCCCCTCGTACTCGATGGAAACTTGCCGCTATCGCCGGAGGCATCGGTTTCCAAGTGAGCAACGAAACAAGTCGCCGCTGTTCAATTCAACCTTCGCTTAGCTCAACAACTCTCTCTCTCTAGGGCGCTCTCGGTTGGTACATGGTTAAATCTGGTCTGGATGAGGAACTCTTTACCACTCCAGGCGCCGTACCCCGAGTCTCGCAGTACCGTCTTGCAGCCCATCTCGGTGCCGCTCTCGTTCTCTACACTGGAATGGTTCATACAGCCAATACCATCAAGCGGGATTGGAAGTACGCCATGGGTGGGGAGAACGTTAGGATTGCGGGCGTAACGGGTGCGGAGCGGCTGAGAGCTCTGGTGGATAGCCCGGCAGTGAGGAGGTTTGGGAAATGGTCAACCTTTGTCGGTGGTATGGTTCTCTTCACGGCCATCTCAGGTGAGTCTCTGGTCAGTGGTCTTCATAAGCTGGAGTGCCTTACCCTAGATCGCGTTCGCCCTTCCCCAGGTGCCTTTGTTGCTGGTCTCGACGCCGGTTTGATTTACAACGAGTTCCCGACTATGGGAGGCCGAATTATGCCGCCAGCCGAAGAAATGATGGATCCTCGGTATGCCAAGGCGGCGGATAAGAGTGACAAGTGGTGGCGAAACTTGCTTGAAAACCCGACGACTGTGCAGTTTGATCATCGTGCACTGGTGAGTTATGACGGATTGCGTGGTCATAGAACGGCCAGTAGAGTATTAACGGTGATATTTCGTTTGGTGCGTTGGTTAGGCAATCACCACTTTTGCAGCCGTCCTATCTCTTCCCTTGCTTGCCACACGACCTTCCCTTCGCCGCCTTCTTCCGCCAACAACCGTCACCTGGGCCAAGGCTGCCTCGGCTGCTGCTATCCTGCAAGTTACAATGGGTATCACTACGCTTCTCTACCTAGTTCCGGTACCGCTCGCTGCGGCTCATCAGGCGGGAAGTGTCCTCTTGCTGACGACCATGCTGGGTCTCGCTGGGTCTATGCGACGACCAGGAAAATTGGCTCAAGCTTGGAAATGGGCAAGAGCGAACCAACGGGGACCGAGTGCGAGTGCGCTGAAGCACGTGGAAAGCAGTCTCAAGGCGCGGGTCAATACACCATAGACGGAAATCCGGATGGACGGTGTTAGCAGGAGCATAGGGGATACAGCTTATTGTTTCCCATACACAGTTGTAGAAGTAGGATTCAGGAAGGCATTGATTATTCATAGAACCACTCATTCGAGGGAACATGTACTAGTGGGTCAACTGCTGGCACCCGTCACTAAGGCCGCCTGGCGTAGTGGCAGACCCTACAGGATTGAGCGACTTATCTTGTCCGATCGACCCTCGAGACCTTCTCCGTTCACTGAGCCGGCAGCACCATTGCTGTTCATTCTGGCTCAGATTGCCATAATTAACGCCAGTCGTCCTTGCCAACGGCGGTTATAGCGCTGCGGCAACGTTTGTGTTCAGGCGAAGCGGAAGAGAAAAAGATCGTCCGCGTATGCAAGCCACGCGCGAGCGTTTTCTCAGCCAAGGTACGCGAGCAGGGTAGTCGCCTTTTCTCCAATCTGAATCTGAATCACCAGGGTTCGCGGCTCTCGCCATCGCCGTCAGGTATAAATCGGAAGCGCAGGATACGGAGGCGGCTGGTCTGCAGTTGCGTTTCACGTCGAAACCCTTACATTGGGCAACTCCTTTCTCGTGTCTCGCCAAGCTTCGATTGTGATCGCTCCTAACCAGCGCCACTGCCGTGCGCCCTCGCCAATATGGCAAACGTCAACGCAAGACCTGAACACGGTCGTCTCACGTCGTCGGCCTACCTGCTTGGCTCAGACAGTCGCTCGTACACCGCCAAATCGTACGAAGATGACGATACCGGCAGAGACTACGGACATATCGGGAACGGAAGGCCAGCACACAGCGACGATGGGGAACATGGAGAGCACGGTCCCTCAGATTCGCTGCAGGGCATGGAGGCTGTAAGACTTGGGAGCAGTTTTTTTGCCTTTGGAATGTTGATTGGTGAGTGTCCGCTCGGAGGGATGGAAAGTGATTGTAGAGCTGACGTCGCGGTGAAATAACAGCTATGCAATTCAGTGTCGTCGTAGCCGCGGCGGGAGAGTACGTCGTCTCAAAATTTGAGGTATCGTCCTCAATCTAATTCACACTCCTCTCCTAGCCTCGTTGGCGACCAAGCACCGAAATCGGCTGTATTGACGGCGTACACTTTGCCATCCGTTACTGTCCGGCTTCTTGTTCCTTTTGCCACAGTTCCAGCTATAAAGCCTCTGCTCCGGCGGATTCCACTTGTGAGATTGCTCGTACCGAAACCATCACGTCGCAACAGACGTCCTTCTACGATATCTCCCAATGAGCCGGAAAAGGAGGAAGAGGAAGTGAATTATCCGTCAAGAATTGCCATCTGCGCAATTTGCAGTTTCCTCGGCTTGAATCTTCTGGCCTGGACTGATAATCTTTTGGTCAGACTGGTGGGGATTGCGCTGGCAAGTTGTAGTTCGAATTTGGGTGATCTGTGAGTCCATGTCTGCTGTCATGTTTACGACGAGGAACGCCCGCTGAAGCCCTTTGCGTCTTTTCAGGTCGTTTTACCAAATGGCAACTCGTTATCCCCTCAACACCATCCAGTCCGTCGGCCTGTACACCTCTGGAGGAGGAGCGGCAGGTCTCGTTGGTGCCTTGACCTATACCGTTCTCACTCAACTCGGCGCTTCGCCCTCGGCAGTCATCTCCGGTACCGGTTTTGTTCCGCTCGTCATCGTCCTCTTGTACAACTTTTGGCTACCCCCCTTTCCTCCTATTGAAAAAGAGGTCAGGAAGCCGGGCCAGCGAAAGGAAGCGATGATCAAAGAGCTGGGAACGAAGGCCAAGCTTAGCCTTGCGAAGCCAATGCTCAGGGGATATATGCTTCCGCTGTGTGCACTATTTCTGATCGAATTGACCAATGTTCAGGTGAGTTCTACACTAAACCTCTTTCCACAAGAGCTGTGACTGACAGTCTGCTGGTCTGGACTCCAGGGTGTCATCGCCACCGTCATCTTCTACATTCCGTTCACTGGAAAATACTTTGCTTACCCTTCGGTCCTCAACGGCCTTTTCCCCGCAAAACGGTCCTTCTATCCGGTATACCAAACACTATACCAGATGGCTGCTTTCATAGGCCGGTCCACCGCAACTGTCGCCAGACTCCCTGGTGGAAAGCGTCAAGACGCTCGTAGTCTGTGGATGCTCGTTGGCCTAGAAGGTTTGATCTTGGCCATCCAGGCGAGAGAAAGCATGAGTATGAAGGGACCCGACGACTCCGGCGTTCTATACGGACCCTGGATGGTCCTTTTTCTGATCCTCATTATGGGAATGGCCGGTGGGTGTGTGTTGAGCAACTGCTACTACCGCATAGGACGACACCCGCTGCCGGAGAATGTCTTTCGTGCGTTGGCCAAGGCAAGAGCGATAAAGCGGGCGGCGATGCGAGAATACGAAATTTTGGAAGACGAGGACTTTGAAAACGAATACGACGAAGAGGAAAGGGATGCACACGAGGAGGAAGAGGAACTCGACATGGAGGAAGAGCTTGCCCGGGGACGGCGATCTTCCAATGACTTCGCGACATCGGTACCAACCCGACCCGGCGTGCGTTTATCACGAAACCCTTCACTGGCCAGTATCAAGAGCATCAGGGAAGAACGGCGAGCGGAAGACGACGCTGCGCTGCGAGAATTTGTTATCTCGTCTATTGGTGCTGCCGATACTCTGGCTATCCTCCTGGCCAGTTTGATAGCTATGGTGGTCGAACCAAGATTGTGCCGTATGCAAATAGCTGGAGGGCGAACCCTCTGCGCTGCAAGTGCAGGTAGTGGCGCCCCTCATTAGTGTATACCCTCTGTAGCTTTTGACCCATCAATATCCGCCAGACTGGCTTTTGTATCGTAGCCTCATTCCATATGCATCCTAGGTTTCCCTCATATACAGTCTTGTAATGTATTATGCTCTCAAGAATCCCGAATCTTGCCAGGCCTTGACCATCTTGCCGATCAGTTCTGAAGATACCGGTCGACAGTCCGCAAGTTCTGGTGAGACTGCGGTCGCATGTTTTGACTTGACAAGTGGAGCTGCAGCGTTTTTGCTGTCTCCGCCATACTAAGGAAGCGTAGAGGTTGAGAAGAGTTGCCCTGCGCAATATTCTGAAGCTGGCTTACTGCTGTCTGCCACATATTGAGCATGCCCTTCGTCGGGTCAGTTACCGCATCTCCAGGACTGCACCTGACGTTTTCGACCCATTCATGTGGAGGCAATTGAGAAAAGGTCAGGCCCGCCTGACCCAATCCTTCCAAGATGTCCGGCCAATTGGTCAACTGGGGATTTGCAACATGAAATACTGGTAGGCGTCCTTTGTGACATGGCTTGTCCTTCAAGGCGATTTGTATTCTATAAAATGGGAGGGCTGTAAGCCCAAGGAGGCCTTACAGGAAAGGGACCACTTACACTGATCTTGCTGCGCTGTCGACAGGCAACCAAGAAGGATTCTTTGACATGATGGTTAGCAGTCCGCGTTTCTCTAGGTCTGTACAAGGCATACCTCATGCAATATGGGTAATGTCCCTGTTGTCTGCGCAGTTTTAATCATTAGAGGCCAGCCTTCGGACTCATTCCATAACCCCTGTTGTGTGTCTCCGCAGAGTTGACCAATCCTCAACACTTGGACTGTGTCTTTCAGTTTGTCCGATTCATTTGCGCGGGCACAAATCTGTTCCGTAACCCATTTGGACTGGCTGTATCCGATAGGAACAGCTGTTGTTGGGTCTTCTGAAAGCTGTTCATACACGATGTTGCCTTCGCTGAGACCGTTCAACACAGATGCGATGGAGGAACAGAAGAAAAACCGCGGTCTGGTGGAAGACGACTGTGCGACGAGATCCAGCAAGTTTTTGGTACCTGTTGGACAGGTTACTCAATTGCTCCTTACTGCCGGATGGCAACAACCTACCTCGAATATGGTCGCCTTCGAAAGACTCTAAACTGCTACCGAAATGCACGGCCCAAGCGGCCTAGGGAAAGCAAACCCGGATCAGTACATCTAAAATAGATTGCTTATAAGCTGGTCTCACATGAATAACCATATCCGTATCTTCAGCAAGAGAGTGGTAAACCTCCTCCTTTAAGCCCAGATTGGGCTTCCCGAGTCTAGCCGGAATGACTTCAAATCGTTCTTGTTGGACTTGCAATTTTCGATGAGACAGGGCCCGCTTGATCCTGTCGTGTGCTACGGAACTATCGGAACCTCTGACCAGGCAAACGATCCTCCTGACAACCTCGATAGGTTGAGACGCTAGCTGATAAAGTAGGTGAGAACCGAGGGAGCCGGTCGCGCCTGTCAGAACCTATGGAAAACTGCGTGAGTGCCCTTCACTGATCTGAACCCAATACGAGGATAGCTTACCACAGTGATCCCAGACTCATCACGAGTTGACGACCGTGTCTGAGCATGTCCGTTGCCATGGATGCTCTCGTGACCGAAGTTACCGTACTTCTCTACCAAGTCCCACATGAGCTTGATATCGTCGTCGGCCGTCTTTGTTTGCCGAGTGCGACCTGTCCTCAGCGCCGAGCAGAGGTTGGCAAGCCTATAGGTCAAGTTTATATCAGCCTTTCATAAGCATATGTGTCATCGGTAGCCTGTAGCTTACCGTGAGATGGTTGAGTTCTCGAAGACTACGTTCAAAGGCAAATCGTGACCTCCGACGTCGATATTCTAGAAGCACAAGGGTTAATTCAAATAACCGGAGCGATGTATACAGTAACGCCAACCCACTTGGGCTATGGCAAAACGAAGACGCGCAGCCTTGACCGAATCAACGCCCCAGGAGAACAGGTCGGTATCGTTCTCGAGCTGCTCATCTCCGTCACGGTTGTCGTTCGCACCGACAATATCCTGCACCCGATCCCTGAGCCACTGACACAATTCTTCGCCTGCCAGCTGTTGCTTTTCGTTCGACCCAACATTTCCCTGTCCGGCCTGCAAATACATGCGGTCCGTCTCCGCCTTAAATTCGTCATACGCAAGACCCCGCTGAATACTACCTTTGCTTGATTTAGGCAACGCCTTGATGCGCTCTTCAGATTCGATGATGATGCACATCTCTTTGCCAAGTTGAGCGTGCGATGGCGACTCTTTGTTGGCATTCGAGATCATGGAATCCAGGTGGGATTGTATGCCGTCCGTCGCCTTGGGGTTCCGAGGAAAGATCAAGCACCCAATCTGCGCCTGATTTACGCCAACAACAAGGGCATCCGCTATGTTTGCATTGGAGCGGAAGACTGATTCGATAGGTCCAGGAGAGACCTTTTCGCCATTGGACTAGGGTGGATGTTGCATCAGTTTGACGGCAGCGAACTTCCGATTCAATACTTACCAGCACAACCACATCATCGCCTCTTCCAGCGTATTTCCATACATTGGGCTTTGTAGAATGTCGCTCGTATAGATCTCCGGTGGCGTAATCCCCGTTCTCTCTGTTCGACTTGACCTAGTGTGGTGATCCCAATGAGGATCAATAAACCTACCCCATACGATTTGGCCTACCTTGCTCTTCCATTCTGACGTTACTATCATCTCGGCTTTCCTTCCCGACGGGTCGCTTTCGGATGGCTCAAACTTAAGGGCTTCGGCGTACGGAGAGTCGTTCCTAAACCATTCCCATTCCTGGTCGTTTGCAAAGTCTCGATATGACGTGAGCAAAACTGGACCAGTGAACGGATGCGGCGAATCAGTTGACTTGAATAGCCAGGACTGCACGGAGAAAATCACTCACAGCCACATTCACTGCTCCCCAACCTGCTCGTCAGATTCACGCCTTTCCGCACGAGACCATCCCCTACTGCGGTGTCCAGAGGAGCTCCGCCAGTACTCACGATATCCATGCTCGCAAGCATAGCTGTCGCGCCTTCTTTGTTGGAGGGATCCGCTGTGGGCGATAGAAGCGTAAGAATGTATGGCACACTGAGAAAGGCGGATATGGCAGGAGCATATTTGGCGTCGGCTGGATAGTTCGCACAGGCTCGGAAAGCGCCCATGATATTGGCGGCTGTGACTGCTGTCGTACTGCTGGGATATAAATATAACATGCTTCGGGCCATCCAAGCTCGCAGCAGATCGGATATTCCACCATGGAATAGTGGTGTGGTGGTAAAGCTGGAAGTCAACGTGTCTGCTTCTCCAAGCCTTCTCCTTGGAAGAGGTGCCACCGAGGAAGCGTGGGAATGTGGAATCGGTTTTGGCGTGCCAGACGTTCCAGAGGTGTGGAAGATGTGCGAAATCGCTTCCGAGGGGTTTGCTGGGTCGGAAGGCCATGCGGAAGGGTCTGCTGTAGATTCTTCTTGCAGGGGAAGAAGAGGCAGTCGGAATGAAGGGATGCCGTCCAGGAATTCGGTGGCGCTCTTGCTCAGACTTGCGTAGTGGGAATGATAGAGAAGTGCCTGCGATCCGGTCGCTTTTGCCAAGTGTCCAATAGCAGAAGGGGAGCATTGCGGACTAGCAGTTTCAATCGGCTTAGCAGGCTTGATTTGTATCGGTTGTCCTGGATACTTACGCGATGAGTACCACTCCATATCCCAAACTTAAACATGCGATCCATACCACCAGAAAGTCGAGACCGGTTGGGGCAAGGAGCGATACTATCGGGTGAGCACCTTTACTCGGTTCGTCCTATAGGGCGTGGATGAGCGATGATCTCCTGACGATGAAGCACGACATGGAGATAACGAACCAAAATGAGTTGCTCGAGCTCCTTGGCGTACGAGGCGGATAATCCGACGAGATCTTTGAAAGCTGCGACGACGTTGATACAGCCTTCAGCCTTGAAATTGATGCAGTGTTGAACAAGAAGCCATTAACTCACAGAACCTGTCACACCGCCAAACCATGCGACCCTGGTCATCTCTCCTCTCTTTTCCCTTTTCGTCGACTTCCGGCTTCGCAAAGCCTACAACAGGCTTGTCTCCAAGTTCGGCTGCACCCTCTCGAATCAGCTGGGTGACAGAGGATATTTCATGAGGGTATTGTTCATTCTGTTGTTGGGCGTGGCCCGCCGTAGATACGAGGTATGAAATCGACATTATGGCGCTCGGCGCTCTATCTTTGGGTTGAGGTCAGTCAGTTATGCCGGAATCTATTAACAGAAACGACAAGCGTACCGTTCTCGCTGAACGAGATTGTAGGTTTTGGGGAAGGCGCTATTCCGTTCGAAGTGTCAGGAGGCGGGTATGGAATGATCGTAACAGATGCGTTACGTTGATGACCTCGCCTCGAGCAGCACCGTCCAGCACACAACCATCTCTCATTTCGAGACACTGTCACGATGAGGAAGAGCCTGCGATCGCGGATCATGACGAATGTCATCGAACGCTTTCGATCCCGCTTCAGCCGGTGTCTCACAGAAATTTACGCAGGGTTAGTACTCAGCTTCGCGCTTTGCCCCTTCTTGACCAGCTCCTTGACCTCAATAGCATTCACCAGCTGCATATCTGAAGTGAACAAGTGGCCAAGAGCTACAAGAGAAAGGTCTGTTTCATGGTTCTAGCCCTCGCCAAAGTTTAGCCGCGTGACCAAGTAAGGGTGGCAGGATGAAAATGCCAGGTGTGGCAATGAAAGTGCAAATTTCAAGATGATCGATACCGAGTGTCGTCGAAGTGACGTTGTACAACTATGGATTACTATCTATACAATGCCCGATACATGTTCACGTCTGGCCCGATGATGTAATTTTATTGCGATGCCTTGGGACCAGCGGCCTTGGTGGCAGGGCCCATGGCGTCCTGTGATGGATACTAGGTCAGCGGCTGCTCAGCTGTCCGAAACTCCGCCAGACTACTTACGTCGTACTTTGACATCGCCTTCTCAAACATGCCCGCGAGGCTGTTGATTTGTCCCTGGAATGCTTCACTATCGGACCACGCAGCGGCGGGGTTGAGGACCTCCGCGGGCACACCCTCCAAAGACTTGGGGATGGACAAGTTGAAGACGGGGAAGTTCTGGAACTCGCTCTTGGCGAGGGTACCGTTGTGAATGGAGTCGATGATGGCTCGAGTGTACTTCAAGGGGCATCGCTTGCCCTGACCGAACTTGCCGCCAGTCCAACCGGTGTTGATGAGCCAGCAGTCGACCTGGTGCTTGGTCATCCTCTCTTCCAACATTCGCGAGTAGTGAGTCGGGTGGAGGGTCAAGAAGGGAGCACCGTAACAAGTCGAGAAGACGGGAGAAGGCTCCGTAATACCGTCTTCAGTACCGGGAGTCTTGGAGGTGTAACCAGCCAAGAAGTGGTAGTTGGCCTGTCCGGGGGTCAACTTGGAAACAGGAGGCAAGACACCGAAAGCGTCACAGCAGAGCATAATGATGTTACTGGGCTGTCGTTCCGCAATACACGGGATCTTGGCGTTGGGAATGTACTCGATCGGGTAGGCACATCGGGTGTTCTCGGTGATCGAGACGTCGTCGTAGTCTGGCACTCGGTCGGCCGGGTTGTAGACAACGTTTTCGAGAATGGAACCATATCGAATGGCGTTGAAGATCTCGGGCTCCTTTTCGCCGGAGAGATTAATCGTCTTGGCGTAGCAACCACCTTCGATGTTGAAGACACCGGTGTCTGACCAGACGTGCTCGTCGTCACCGATCAGCAGTCGATGAGGGTCTGCCGAGAGGGTACTAAAACGCAAGGGTAGTTAGCTTTTGCTCGAGTTTGGACAACTGCCGAATACTCACGTCTTTCCGGTACCAGAGAGACCGAAGAACAACGTAACATCTCCTTCCTCTCCGTTGGCTCCAGGCATGGCCTGGTTGCAACTCGAGTGCAAAGAAAGCTGACCGAATTTGATGGGTTGCAAGTAGTGCATGACGGAGAAGACACCCTTCTTCATTTCACCGGCGTATTCGGTACCCAAGATGACCATTTCCATTCGCTTAAAGTTGACTTCGACCGAGGTGGTGGAGGTCATACCGGTGGTGAATCGGTTGGCAGGGAACTGACCGGCGTTGTAGATGATAAAGTCGGGTTCACCGTAGTTTTCAAGCTCTTCCGCGGTCGGTCGGATCAACATGTTGTGCATGAACAAGGCGTGGTAGGCTCGAGATGCGATAACTCGGACCTTGATCCGGTACTTGGGATCCCAACCGGCGAAACCGTCAAAGACGTAGACGTTTTCTCGGGTGTTCAGGTAGTCGATAGCTCGCTCTCGGTTAATCTCGAAAGTGTGCTCGTCCATGGCAATGTTGACACCGCCCGACCACCAGATGTGGTCCTTCGAAGTCTCTTCGTAGACAATTCGCTTGTCCTTTGGGGATCGACCGGTCTTCTTGCCGGAAAAGTTAATAAGAGCACCGTTGGAGGAGATAACGGCGCCTTCGTTCATGATGGCATCCTCGTACAAGGCAGCGACGGGAGCGTTTCGCTTGATGTGGATCTTGTCCATGTCAAACCCAGCTTGTGAGAAGTATTCGACCTCCTTGCCGATAACTGGGAAAGGGAGAGATGATCAGGGATTGCGACGGAGATACTAGCTGGAACCAACTTACACTCATTGCCGACAACTCCAGTGTTTGTTCGTTGCATGGGCATTGTGGAGACGTGTTGTACTTGGTGATAGAGGGACAAGGGTTCGACTGTCGAGTGGAGACTGGTCGAGAATTAGATGGATGATGGCCTGATAGAGTCGTGCACAAAGGACGATAGCAAGGGAAGCAGAGATCCGGAAGCAAAGGAACACGATGTCAGCTGTGGAGTCCCAGGTTTTCAGGCCAAAGGGAGTGGGAGTGATTACTGACCTAGAGCGAGGTGTTTATGGAAGACAATCAGAGGGAATGAGATTGGTTTAGGGAGGACGTGGTCAACCTGTTATATAGGACCAAGCTGCTGGCTCCTCGAAGGTCATGTGTTTAGGAGAATCATTATGACGAGAGCTCAGCTGGATCAATCCATTACCCGGTCAGCCCCGGATTTTCGAATTCTATACCCCACTTCCGTTGCCGTTCATTGCTTAAGGCGAGAGCTGTTCGCAATTTGTGAAGCAGGCCATTATCTAAACCCGATACCTCCAAGAAACCACGGCACCGCATCCGCATTAATCTAGCTTACCGCCAAAAAAGGCCGAAAAACGGGCGAAACTTTCCACCTTCGCGCAACGCTTGCCGTTCTCCCCCGAGGCAGCTCCCGAGGCCCCGACAATCGGCAGACTGGCTCGGAGTCGTGGGAGATTGTGGCATTCTAACGGCAGTGGTAGCTGCAGTGGTGCGACCTCCCCTGGTCTTGGGCGATGTCTTGGTACTGACAGAAGCTCCGACAGAGACGACCGAACCCGCCGCCTGAAGTTCACGACCGGTGCAGACTTAACGGTGTAGACTTCAGTAGTCCGTATGGCATGAAGGTTTTCGATGAATCACGGTCGTGTAGTGTTGCAACAGCGCTCGCCATGCCAACAAAGTCGGTCCTCTGTCCCAGCTCGTGGCGAATGACGCACGCGACTGCTCTGTCACGCAGAACAGGTCGTTCAGAATCGGAATATACCCAGTGTCGCGGGGGATCTCAGACAGTGCACAGACGACTGCATACGATAGACTACACATACGCAACGGCCACTTCCCGCTGTCTGACCTTAGCATTTCCTTTGCCGTCGTCGCTTCAAAAATATTCACAACAGAGTCGAACCTGTGAGCAGCTCTGTGAGCCTTGCCTGAATCAACCCGGAATCACATCAGTTCCACATCGGAATTATATCACGGCGATAAGATATAGGGAAGGGGACTGGAGGAGCTGCTGGAGCTGGATGAGAAGCTCGCAAGGAAAGGAACGGGTCCCGCTCTGATAGGGTGCCTCCAAGGCAATCTTCCCTGTTTGCCGGCCCGAGTGTCGCCTGATCAGGTGTGCGGAGACGGAGTGATTATTCTGTCCTCTGGCCAATTGATTATCCACTCACCGCAATCATCTACCGACCCTGCTAGCTGTAAAATCATCGAAAGCAGTATGCGAAGGACGTCTGACGTCCGATGCCGACGGATCCTTTGTGACGTCGTCAGCTCAAACATTAATCGCAATCAAACTGAACCTCCGTTCTGGCTTTGCCTTTGACACCCGTCGTTAGTACGGCAATACGAAGCTGTCGTGGAACGTCTACGTATCGTTAGGACCACACGGAAACCACATACCTCAATTCGCCATTTTCAGCCCTGCCATGGCAACCTGCATTCAACCCCTACGACCTGCGTTCAACCATGCCGGACACACCTCCACCGGGTTCCGCATCAAAGCGACGACTTCCCTCGATGACTGGCGGTCGGTCGATGGCGAGGAAGGACACGAAGATATCCGATTCTCGTTCAATATATGGCATATCGGTTCGAATACAGCAAATGGCAGCCGAGGAAGCGATGCCGTTCGTGCGAGAGCGTCGTCAAGACCTGTCCGGACAACAGCCCCGTTCCATTGGCTTCCCCTTTTGCCCCTCGAACCTTCCGATCTATCGTCCACGCAGCGTAACTCCGTCAAGAGGGACCTTCCGCTTTTGTCGTCGCCGGTGAATGATGACTCCGAAACAGCCACGCCATTCTCGACCATCCCAATCAGTGCGGCGGGCCATCGACCTCACAAGAGGCAGCGTGTTTTGTCGGCGAGCGGAAGACACGTAGAGGGCGAGGACGAAGTTAGGCAAGTCGCGCGAATTGTGGACGAGGAGAAAGGAAAGTTGGGGCAGAGTCCTGCGGTACGCAGGGTGAGAATGAGGGATGTAGACGTGGTTGAGGAGTTTCTGGTGAGTGACTGATGATTGTTGCAGCGGCATGCCCTGATTCTGATCTACGTTCAACTCCCAGAATGACTTCTTGCCGGAATTCGGCACAGGAGTCCCTTTGCGAATCCTGCTGGGCGCCACCGGAGTCACGGCATTGGCTATACAACACGGACCTCAAGACGCATCAGCAACACCGCTGCAAGCTCCAGTGACAGTCACCCTCGATCCCACTACTCCAATCCTCGCGTTCATCTTGTACCGCCAAACACGTTCCGGGCTCGAGTCGGTGACGACTCATATCCAGGCAATTGCAGTACATCCCACGTCCAGACGCTTAGGCCTTGGGAAGCGACTTGTGTCGGAGGCGCTGAGAGATAGTGGCCGTGATTCTGGAACATCGACAGACGGGACGTCTCCGATCCGGGTGAAAGCCGAAGGGTGGGAGGACAATGGCTCACGGGAGTTTTGGAAAAAATGCATATGTGGATTGAAGCTATCATCAAGGCGAATCGGATGCCGACGTGGATGGGTTGGTGAAGCCCAATTGTAACTCTAGTATTCAGTCTAAAAACGCATGCAATAATCCTATCACTTCCCCTATGCCCTATGCGCGCTCATGAAACGCGCAATGTCCGGCCATTTGTCACACGATGATGTCATGGCCAAACCGGCCAAACCGGCTGCATGCATCGTCTGATCGTTTCCAAGCGTTCGGGATATAAGTCCAACTTGCTTTTGTCGATCCTTCGTTGCTGGTTCACGCTCGTCCTGCTTGAAATGCTATCGATCGTAACTCGACGAACTCTCCTCCGTACATCAACGCCCATCACCGCCTACCGCACATTCCAAACTACTGCTATCAAAATGGGAAACGACGAGTAAGCGGCAGTGCTTTTCTGGACCTCTTTATCTTCCGCACTCATAATTCTCCCTGTTCCCCAGATACTCCAAGCAATCCGTAAACGAGAATGTCCCGTTGCAGGACAAGGTCGCCGAAGTTCAAGCCATCATGAAGAAGGTCGGAACCTCGATGTTGACCACCGTTGGTACCGATGGCAAGAGCTTGGTATGTGCGCTTCCCCTCGTGCTTGCTCCTAGCCACTAACACATCGTTCCTCATAGCACTCTCGAGCCATGTACCCCGCCAGTACAGATAAGCTCCAGCTTGTATACATCTACGACAACACTTCGCACAAGGACGATGAAATGAAGCACGACCAAGACGTCAACGTTGCATTCCTCGAACCCGTTGGTGGTGACTGGATCTCTGTGGCCGGTAACGCCATCACCACGACTGATCGATCCGAAGTCGCCAAGTACTACAGCGCTTCCACCAAGGCTTGGTTTGCGGATTTGGGTGATGGAGTTCACGATGGTTCCGGCAATGATCCTCGAGTGTCTGTGCTAAAGGTCAAGCCCACGGAAGTGAGTGCTCTCTCTGCCCTGTGCGTCTTTGCTCGATATGCTTATGTGCCTTGGTGTAAAGATCCGATACTACGCTCGAAAGGAGACTTTGCTTACTCAGGCCGTTGAAGTCGCCGCCAAGGCGTTCGGTACCGGTCAGATGGCTACTCCTGGTGCCATCCGAACCATCAGCGGCAAGGAGGTATGTTATTTATACGCCGTATTAAGATACGTTTCCTTAATCTTGTCCCCATCAGGTCGAGTCCCTGTAATCCAGTCAATCACGCAAACGTTGTATCCACCAAAGCATCATGAGCTATGAGAGACGAAAAGTCAGTTCGTTACGTATGGGCTGCAATCCTTTGGACACAAATGATCCTTCTTCGGCGATCATTCGCTGGAGCTTGTCGGGGACTGCAATCCGCTCAATACATCGCTGAGTCAGTCGACGTGCGCGGATCAGTCTCGTTCCTACGTCCATTCACAAGAACTGAGCCGACGTGGTTGAAGGATCCCCCTCACGAAAAGCTAGGTTGACGGGCACTTCGATGGGAGTCGGGAAGATACAACAAGTGCTAGCCTTTCCTGTTGTCGACCTGCAACATCAAAAGATGGATAGGGCGTGGCGATCGTACTGTTGCGCGAGCTGTACCTTGTTAATATGGACAACGCCACATCTGGGGTTGTGAATGTTGATCGTCGAGTTACTCCAGAACGCGTTGAAGACATGTTCCCTCGTCTCGGGCTGTGGACAGTGGCCGCTTCTCGAGCATTGAGGCTCTGACACATCCAGGTGGATAAAAAGCAAATTCGTGACAGATAATGGGGCTGCGTGGCAAGCAGACTACATCGTTCCGCGTTGCTGTTGTGCAATGACAGTCGCTTTCCCGGGGGCATTGGGTTGTCTGTTGGCCGCGATGACAATCCTCCCGATGCGCCTGAGGAGCTTCCCCGACTGCGCAGTGTAGCAAGCGGCGGCCTTCTCGCCTCTTGTCTGGAGAGTGGGAGGCGAAAGGTCTATCACCTCCACGGCCATCGGAAGGCTAATTCGCTTCGCTTCCATCCCAGACGTATGTGACATACCGCCTTGTAAGCCTCGAGGGGATTCAGCAGAAGCATGGGTCCTCAAGAACCGCATTCACATTACTGTTGTTGGCGCGACTGAGGGAGGGAGGCGCATGCGGGAAAAGAGATTTCATACGTACCAGAGACGTCTCTGTTCAGGCAAATTGCCGAAAAGCATTCTCAATCCTCGTAAAGAGCTGCGCCATGTATAGCAAACTTCGGTGAAGTCTGCTACCGCCGAGGAGGGGCAAAAGGATCGCGATTCATCTGTCCTGACGGCGCTCCAGCTACTTCAGCTCATGATCGATACCCTGCTGGCATGACGGTCCGGCGCGTAGCTCAATCGAACTGGGACGCATTATGGCATCGACCAGGTGGAATGACGTGGTGAGCGTTGCCGTGAGATGAGACAGAGGCGACTTCTTGTCGGCTCTCGAACTGATCTTTGGATTGTCAAACATGGCTAAACCCATGGCATTTGAAGAGCTTCTCATCGCAAGCCCTCCTTGACACGCTGAGAAGCAGACACCAATCTCGGATCTTTCATGGTGCCTGACCAGATTAGGGCGCTTTGTCGTACGAAGCTGTGAATAGAAAGGAATGCAGAGTCTTCAATAAAAAGTACACGCCGCACAGGTATTGAGGGCAAAGCTCGAATCGGAAACGCAAACAACTTGTCAACTCCCCATCAGCCTAACTTCTCGGACTTTACCAATCGTCCGGAGCGGGTCTTGAGTTATGCCTGTCTATACGAAACGAATAGCCTCAGAAACCACGCTGCGTTGCACGCTTGCATTGCGCCTATCGGATTCCCATGCGTGGCGAAACCCGAGCTAGATGAGATTCGGTCCAAGATCACCCCTATCCATAGCCATCGCGCTTTGTTGGTGTTTCACTTGTTCCGCAGGATGCTATGCTGACGTTTAGGTTGGCCCAAAGAATGTTGACCTGCTGTTGTCTCGGTCTGAAATGGTCATTCCCGTACATGAGGCAAAACCAGCCCGTACAAGAGGCAAAAGAATATGCCTCACCGGGATTCGAACCCGGGTTATTTGGAAGTCGAGATGTGAACTCAAAACCAAAGGTGCTGACCGCTACACTATGTGGCAATTTTATTTTTCTTTCCGTTTTTTACTCTATTATTCTAAAAATCAAACTTTGTTTTTCAGGTATCCAATCGGTCATTCCGGCCTCTGAAGTCGCTTTCTGCCCTTTGAGAAATACAATCAGCACTCTTGTTAGACCGCGCTACTTCTTGCGTTTCTGCTAGCATATCCGCATTGACACCGTTCAAGTCAGTATCTTACCGAGCCAACACAGCTCCTTTGCAAAACCATTCTAGAAGCCCGTCTCATCGTTGAGGTTGATTTCTCTCGTGCATACGTTAGCATAAGTGTACGCGGTGGGAGCCCTTAGGGATTGTGTCGGAGTGATCAAGCGGATGTACCCTACTACCTTTATCGTTTCGGTCTTCCCCTTGGCCAATTTGCCTGAGCCGCTGCATTTCCTGAGAGTGAAAACGCGGCTATAGTGCTTGACTTGCACCAAGAAACGACTCTGAGGTAGGGCGGGACGACAGACGGAATACGGAAGATTCGGAGTATCATTCCGATGGATCTCATAAGAGACACTCCTAGGGCGATTGCGACTGATGCACACGGCGTGGCTATCTAACCAAGCTAGGTATTTTTCAAGACTAACTGCCTCTACAGCAATTGGCATGAACCCGTGGTATACCCCATAGATATTGACCGTAGCATACACCTTCTCGGTGAACTAGAACAGAAGTTTGGTTCAGACGTCCAGGTGTGGACCTAGTGCAGGAACAGCAAGGTCGTGTATCGCATCGGCTCCTGTTACAGTGGATCGGACGTGTATATCTACAAGAACAATGCGATAACCCGGTTATCTACGTCGAGTAGTCGAAGTTGTCCTTCTGATAGATACGTTTCTGGAATCATGCAGCTATCGAATTCGATACTTTCTCCGTCTTCGTTAACGAAATCGCTGTATCAGTATGTCCAGTATACCTTGCTGACGCTTCCTTTTCTTCTACCGGCTTCCTCTTAGCTTTGCAGAGCTAGCAGCGATTTCGAAGACCCTGCGAGGCTTCAAAAGCGCACTCCGTCGTTCGACTTGGCTTGTCTACAAGCTTTAGACTAGATACTAACATAGCCATCCCGAATCAAACGAAACACACGCTGGCAAAACGAAACATACCACGAACCGTTCGCCATCCTACAGCAAAGCTTTATTACGCGTGCGTCCTTGGGGCCCCTGAGCTCCACAGCATTTGCCACCTGGACAACGCCTAATCCCTTTCGTCCACCTGCGATCCAGCTGGGTCCTTGTGGCTTACCGTCATGCGACTGTGCACGCATCTCTCATAGCTGTTTTATCATAAGAACACCGCGTCAGGCCTATCCGGAGATGCTGGCTTGTGCTCGGAGTCAGACTCGCGACCGACTCGCCGTATATCGCAGCGAATAATACCGTCTCTTCGATGCCAAGGTCTACTACATGCATTTTCGATGAGTGATCCCGGCCTCCGGGGAAGTGGCGAATGTCTGAGTCATGAACCGGTGGACGTGCAGCCACTTCTGTTATCATATTCCCCGCACGGGGAATATTATGTCCACAGTCGCTACACAAGGACGCCAAGCAGGCCGTCCCGTCAACAGAAAGGAGCATCACATTGCCTTTGATCAGAGGTTTCTGGCCGGCCACAATCGCAAGGAGGGTAGCACTGAGCGGCCATACATATAGCCGTCTACATGAAGGACCAAGCCGGGCCCAGTATGAAGAACACTGCTCGTAACATGTACAACCTGCCGTAGCACGTTCTACTCGAGGGATCGACCCTGCGACCCTGCAGCCTCACACGATATCCCAATCATCTCCACCCAACTCCTCCCCTCCCTCCGCACCCTTTCCCGGCACTACACGTCCACGACTCGTATCCGCCGTCGCGTTGCGTTCTCTTGCCGCCGTCGTCGTCGTCGTCGTATGACCCGAATCCTCTGCAAAAGCCGCCACCACGGCCGCATGCATATCGGCGAGATGGAGGGGAAGGTTTATGCAGCGCAGCGATCCTGTTGCCGAGGGGGCGTGGGAAGCGCTGAGTCGGAGCAGGGAGGTAAGTTGACTGCGGGGAACAGGTACTTTGTGAGAGCTCACCTCCCCAGTCCCTCGGATGATGTGAGATCGTCTATCAGACGCAATGGATTCACCAGCAACCCGCACGCCACCATCCCAGCCTCGCCGGCGCGGAGCAACCACTCCCGTACCCAACCGACTCCCTGCGTGTCCGCCAGGTAGACGAGATCGAGCATCAGCATTGCATAAGCGAGGTGCAAGTGATCCTCCTTTTCCCTATGCTTGTCCCGTATCGCGAGGCTACCACCATCCGATACGCCGCCGGGATGGTGGCTCTCTTGCTCTGCCGCGGATGATCGTTTCCGTTGTCTTCGTTTCCATTTCTCGCGACTCGAGCTGACGTACAACAGCGCGCGTTTTTGTAAACTGGCAAAGGTGCGCTGGCGGGAGATGGCTTCCGCCGACGTTGATTCGTTTGTCCCGGCGCGGGGAGAGGGATGCGCTGGAAGGGAGATGTAGGGGATATTGGATGCGGCGGTTAGGAATATTTTCCCGATATGCGGAGCGCGGAGCGATGATCTGTCGAGAGGCGAGTCGATCGGTCTCTGTCGTATCGCGGCTTTGGACGACGACGACGACGACGGCAACCCCGCGATCTCTCCTCCCTGCGACGGCGGGGTCAGCATTCGATTCCCTGCCCCGATCACACTAAACGCCGTCGAGGCATAATGCATCCCACTTTCCTTCAGGTCGACCAGCACACTACTTTGCTGACGTGACGCCTCGGGTGGAGCTGGGGAGGAAAGCATGGTGTCGGCCTCCTGCTGCGGAGCCGTGGAATGGGAGAACCCTTGCCATCGTGGTGTGAACGGGAGCATCAGGTCGAGGTAGTGGGTGATGGTCGAGAGGAGGTGGACAAGATGGTCAAAGACGGCGTTCAGGTGCGCAGAGGGGTATTCTAGGAGGACGAGGTAACCCGTTTGCACCCTGTCCATCGAAATATCGGGAGAGAGGACTGACCGGTAAACCTGCCGGGCGAGGGCATCGTCAACCCTGCAATCTCCCATCCATCCTCCTTGCCGCTCCTTGCCCTCCACGCCACGCCAAATATCTGCACCACCTCATCGACGAGTATCCTCCGGGCATGTACGAGCTGCGTTGCTAGCTTGTCGTTTGTGCGGATGAGGTGTGCAAGGTCTCGTCGGAGGGCGCCGAGGTCTTCCTGCCGACCAACAACAGCAGGGGGCTGTGTGTCGTCCGAGGAGTGGTAAAGCGTGCGTAACGTCTCGGTCCGAACGACGAGATCTTTCCTCCGCTTGGTCAATTCCGTGCGCCGATCATCACGCGAGCGACGGAGACGCCGCACCTCGGCCTCCCATCCGGTATTCTGCCTATCGAGGCGATAAACCGCGGCGGAAACGACCCGATACGCCTCGAGCCCCGGCGAAAAAGTATCTCCCTGGAGGATCCGTACGGAGCGGGAATGAGAGGCTTTGAGTTGTGTGGTGAGAATGCTAGTTGCCTCTGTATGGGTTTTGAGCCTGCCAACGCCACGGATCAGCACGGACGGGGATTCGGAGAGACGGGACGGACCCCTGTTTGAGACATCGTGCGCAGAAGAGGTCGGTCTTGGAGTCGCCGCAGGAGCCGCACTGCATGATGTGGGTGGCGAATCGGTGCGAGGCAGGCAGGGAGGGAAAGAAAGGAGAGGAGAAGACGCTGATTAGGGTGACTCGTCAGCGGGGCCCGGGAGTTCGGGGGCACCCACCTCCTGTCCGCTAACTCACTCTGGATGACCGCGGGGGAGTTTATCTTGGGGAGCAGAGCCTGATGGACCATGCTCGACAGCCTCCCTCCCCGGCTCACACCATGTCGCCCCACCTACACACATCCACCACCACCCCGGCCAAGGCACACCACTACGCCACCGCACTCTCCGCAGCCCTTCTCGCCGGATCATGGGGCGACCAGGCGCCCGTCAAGGCGCCGAATGGGAATCCGTTGCAGTGGGGGGAATCCGTGAGGAAGTGGGAGAAGCATACGGGAGGGCGTGAGTCGTCGTGGCGCGCCGGCGCGGGGGAACGGGGGGGGGACGCGTGCTGATCGTTACCCGTAGCTGCGCAACTTGTGCACCTGTTGCGCACAGTATCACTCGCCTATCTCCCTCTAGGCTCTACGCCGCCGAAGGATCATCCTTCCATTCCGCGACTGCGGTCTCAGCCTCTCCTCCGGGCCACGGAACCCACGACGACGGCGGCGACGACGCAGGCCGATCCATCAATCGTCTTGGCTCCCATCGCTCCGGTAGAAGGATACCAACTCCCGCAACACCCACACCCGCACATCCCCTTTTCAAACGCATCCACCTCTTCCTCGGAACCAAGTCACACGGGCACTGTTCAATCCATCTCCACCACCTCGGGGGAAGGATCCACATCCACAAACTCGGAAGATCGTCGAACCGAGAGTAGTTCGAGTTTTATCCATGTTTCCCATCCGGCGGGGGAAGAGGAAGAACCCGAGCGCGCACCACGCCCGCGAGGGGAAGCACCGGCCGCGAGCGCGGGTCTTGGACAGCTGGATATTGGTCCGGCCCAGGGGAAGACGAATCTCGCTGTAGCGATCGCCAGTAGTAACCCAACGACGAACGGAGGTGCTCTGATGCAGACTTCGGATTCAGCATCAGGTTCTACCGTCACGCCGCAAACGAGACCTGCCCCGCAAACGACGACGAGTATCCCCACAACCCGCACCCCACTCGTCCCGTCGTCGTCATCTCCGGCGACGGCGACGACGTACCTCTCGCCCTCATTCCTCGACGGCGACGACGACGAAACGGGGATCACGAGCCTCGATCCGGGCGTGTGGTGGGGTCGCGGCGTGGAGAATGATCGGACAGAGGTCGAGGAAGGGTTGAGCAGTGTGTTGGGGATGTTGAGGGATGCCAGGGGGATGGGTGGCGCGAGGCGGCGGTCGATTGCTGAAATACGGGTGAGTGCGCGCGTGCTGTTTGTGTGGAAAGAGGGGCGTGAGATCTGAATTCCTTTCTTCGCCTCCGCGGTAGGCGCTTCAAATCCTCACAGCGTACTACCATCACGCCCTGGGTCAGCATCAGGCAGCGCTCAACGTGCTCGATACCGTCGATTGGACCTCGGCTATGGATTCCGAGTGGGCCTTGGGATTGGCGTATCAGCAGCTGGATCTCGTGCGGGGAAAGTGCCTTCAGGGTGAGTGCCGCGTGTTGCGTCCTAGGTCTGCCGTCAAGTTGCTGAGAATACGGCGTAGGGATGACACTGGAGCTGCTGTACGGCACGAGTCGCAGTGATCCTGCTTTGGCGTGCTACACGCAAGCTATCCGCCTCTACTCTGATCTTCCCTCCCTGGTGATACCCCTTACCACCTCATTCCTCGTAAAAGAGACGTCCGCTGAAGCCACGTCTGGTATCTCCTCGACAACGTTTATCAACCTACGAGAAGCACATCGCTGGGTCGCTCGCGCCCTTTGCAGGGGGAGCGTCCTCGCGGCTCGTCAATCGGATATCAACACCACCTTACGCTTTACCCGGTCGTTTCATGCCATCGCTCGGCTCTGGCCTTCGACGTTTCGACCCTCCCAACGATGCTTCATGCTTAAACTCTACCTCTCCGCCTTGCACAGCGCCTACATCGCGCATCCCTCGGCTCGTCCGCCGCCAAGTTTCGCATGGTTTGTGTTTCCGATGCCGTCGACGATCTTGCCAAGAGGTACGATGGCTCAGATCTGGTCGAGAGAGGTGGTGGCGGCAATGGAACAAGGCAAGATGCTCTTGGGTGATGTCACAGCGTTTCCCCGAGCTGGAAGTATCAATTGGCGCGTAGTCGAGTTTATGCAGGCGTGTGTACGGTTATGGGAACGCAGCGGGTATCAGGCGATGGAGGCGACTCTGGCCATCAAGGTGAGCCGCGAAACCGGGACGTGACATCAGCTGTAGTGCCGGCTGACCGCGACGGCGTTCCGTGTGTAGGTCCTATGGTGGGCGATGGAATTCACCTTTCAATCGCAGTTGCTCCTTCGCAATCTCACGCGTCTCTTGTATGCCACGGGGGCACACGCAGATGCCCGGAAAACGTTTGAGCTCTATGTCGCGATCGTGCTCAAGGCAAGGCAGACCGCACAGCCGGAACGTGCGCTGGAATTGAAACACAAGGCGTTTCAAGACGACGTGTCGCCTTTCGACTTGACGCGGCGCAGGACTGCTGTGGATCAGGGGGCGGTGGCGGACATGGCGGAAACGTTGCGCGATGCCAATGCAGACAGTGACACTGAGTTTACGGAAGCCTTGCTTCTTGGTAGTAGGTTGCTAGCAACGGAAGAATCGGATACGCGGGACGCATGGAGGTATCTTGTTCTCGCAGGAGAAGTCGTTCAGTCCGCCACCGGTCCTGAGGCAAATGCCTTGCATGCGCAGGTGGAAGAGGCAAAGGGCATTGTCAGGATGGCTTTGGCCGCAGAAGGTGTGTTCTGGTTGATGGGGTGTTTGTTTGCGGGGCAGTCACTCATATTGTCCTGACCTCCCGGCTAGGAATTGATCCTCTGTTACGTCCAACGTATCAAGCACAAGGAATCGATCATCTCACTGCCGCCGTCAAGCTCTTCCCCAGTAGCCCATCAATGTTCTACCATTTGGGATACGCAAACGCAGAAGCCCGGCGGATCGATCATGCAGTAGACGCCATTCGGACGAGCATCGAGCTCGAACCCGCCAGTGTTCCCGCCTGGCATCTTCTCGCGTTGCTCTTGTCGGCGCGCAAGGACTGGTCAGGAGCGCTCAGAGCCGCTCAAGTCGGGGTGGATACCTGGGAAACACGCGAAGAGGAACTTCAACGACTGCGTCCACCGCCATCATTGTCCATGGTCGAACCACCGCCGACGGAGACTGCTCCACTAGACGCCACCGTGTCACACCTTGATTTCGCGCTACAGCAAGAAGTAAATACCATAGCGGATCATCATCAGCCACTGGCAAAGGAGTTGATCGTTGGAGAGGAACTGGTCCCGCTTGACATGCCAAACGATACATCGACCATAGGGCCTTTGACGACGGCCGAGCGTCTGACAGAGATTATACAGTTACGCATCTCGCAGGCGGTGATCATTGAGAAAACCGAAGGTTTCAACCATGCACTAGCAAAGCAATACGAAACGTTTGTCTATCTATCCAACAAGGCTCATGACATTAGGGAGGAGGCCGCCGCCTTGCACGAAAGTATAACTACTATCGGCAGTACGAGCGCTGCCGAGATGGGTGAAAGCTTTGTGGCAGTGGACCCCGCGACTCATCATTGTGAGTCGCAGCGCATGCGGTTTGGCGCGAGGGCATACTCACACGAGGTTTTTCCTCCTGTAGCTTCTCTCAAGCAGACGCTTTCACGCACTGTTACTCGGGAAAGTCACAAATCGGTCACTGCTGCGCATTCTGGACATTCCCAAAGGCAAACGTCTGGTACGAAAAAGCACCGGTTCATGGCCAAGCATCTCCATGTTCCGGGGTCTAGGAAGCCTGAAGCAATGTCACCAGCTTTTCATAAGGAACAAGGTCAGTCATGCGGACGCTCGCAAGGGACGCAGACATATCGCTGAACAACCTATATCCCCTCTAGATCGTCGAGTCATCTCAAGCGGGTCATCCATATACTCTAGAAATACCACACCCGCCCATTCCCATTACCAAGGATCCCACTCTACGCCTCCCCCGCCCCCACCACCAGACACGCACAACTCGTCTCTCGTCTCGCGCTCCAAGGTCGAATGTCAATTGCTTGCCGAATTGTGGTTGCAGATCGCGGCCACGTTCCGCCGTTCTGGGCAATTGGATCAGGCGTTTGCAGCGATCCAGGAGGCTGAAGTTGCTAATGCAGAGAATGCAGAGGTTTGGGTGCAGGTACGTAGAGGCGTCTACAGAGTTTGAGAGTGCTCGACTGATACGCCTTTCCTTTCTCAGCTTGGCCTATATCACCAAACAATGGGTGATGCATCATCGTCACTGGAATCATTACAAAAAGGGCTGGTAATCGGCCCCGAATCATCACAAGCAGTTGTCCGCCTTGCAGAGACCTATATCACCTCGTCAGAATTCGACATCGCTCATGGGCTTCTCAACGCCTTTACGCAAGGGAAGGGGTGGGATATTCCAGAGGCGTGGTATTTCTTGGCCAAGGCATGCGAGGGACAAGGTGGTCGTCATGCTCGCGTCCGAGAGTGTCTGCTCTATGCGCTGCAACTAGAGAAAGGGCGAACATGTCGCCCTCTACCAGGAGCGGTATCTCGTTGGATACAGTGAGCCAAGTTACGTCTTTCGATAACCCACTTATAGGTGCTCCCGTTGTATTCGTTTAATGTTGTTCTTCAGTGTAAGCTCTGTGTAGGTGGCGTGGCGGGGACCGTAATTTCCCGATGTTTGTGTTTCGTAATCTACGCCCAGCCGTCACCACGCAGCGCCCCTTCGGGGTAGCCGTTCGGAAAGCGCCTTTGCATCTGTTGCTCTCTACCGCAAGACGATGTGCAGTCTCGCCAACCATACCCTGAGGACAGGTTCCAGGTAACCCTATAGTGTTTCCATGGCCACCAAAACCGAGGAGTAGCTACCGACCAAGGTGACAACTGTAACAACCACTCAAAGTTTGGATATCCCGTTCATATCTCGTATGCGGTCGTAGCGCCCAGGACACAGTAGAATATCTCTCAACAAAATAGCGCTGGGCAATGTGCCCAAAGAACTTTGAAAGAAGCTAAGGGGTGCTTTATAAGCGAGACATATTAGATGTCTCGAAATATAAGAAAATCCATGGGATGAGGGCAGGTCGAATCGTAAACAAACGGCGGGGGCAGCTGTTGAGCAGCACTTGAACAGCTTGGTGAACTCGCCGCGGCTTCGATTCTTTTGACAGCGGCATCGACTGTCTGTACCCTCCAACTCTGCACAGCTCTTTTGATCTATGAGTACGCTGGGACCAGCTTGCGGACCTAATATGATTCTACGCAGAAAGCTTGTACCTCTGGACTGGAGGTAGCTCTTGCGTGGACTGGTGGATCTGACGGAGACAAGCCCCTGCGCCCTGCATAATCATCGAAGAGCCCCTTCAACGTACGTTAGCTCTTGATTGTTAGTTGTGTCTTGTGCTGCAGGCTTACGACGAGCTGCTCGAAGGTGTTCAAGCTAGTGTGCATACTTCACAAGGGGCAAGGGGACGTGAAGCTGGACATGACTGTGAATCGAAGCGGGGACAGCCGCGGCGCTAATCAGCTTTCTCCCAGCGACGCCGGTATCGATCGGCACACACTTGGAAGCATCGGATGTTGAGGAACAATCTACTTCTCCGCTAAAAAGCCATTTATCTTTCGACAAATACAACGATCGACTTGCTGCGATCTCATATCTCGCAATCAGATTCGAGCGTGCAGAACAGCCCCGGAAGATCCACCGGTGAACAAGGCTTCTGCGAAATTCAAAGCCCTTTGCGGTGTCTTTCGTTCAGTCGTCAAGCAAAGTCGTCATCGCCGCTTCAAACCGGACCTGGACCCATCATTTCGGCAACAGCGGCACTATACTCAATTCATTCAGCTGTCCATTCAGCCCCGAAGCCGGACAATAAACATTGTCGTGGTCGAGTAGCTCTTTACTCCGATACAGGTTAGGTGTAGATTATCGATCAACAGCCGTTCGGTTGTCGTTCTCTCGTTCTCGCTTCTCATCTCACCGCATCTCTCCTCCATGGCGTTTTGAGAACGTCCCCACATACTCCGGTCGGTATCGTCGTCAACCTCCAATATCACTCCCTCGCAGGCTCGTGATACCACTAACAACATTCGTTTCAACGATAACCCTTGGATCGCTCGCCAATCGGATTCCGGTCTAGTCGATTTCGATACTACTCAGTCATTCTATAATCTCGCCAGCACGGCAGTGAACATTCGTTTAATCCCCCGACATTCCCTTGATCAGTGAACTCCGTGACGACCTTCCCGATTGCAACCCAAACTTGGGTATACCGACTTCGCCTGCGACTCAGAGACACCAACTACTCCAGATCCTTGACCAAGACGAAACTGCAGAGGTCGATTCTCAAGGGTGAATCAGTCAGTGATACGTGACAAGGAAAGCGGTGGACGGCGAACGAGGTAGTTGTCGTTATTGTGAGTATGGTGCATCGTCCTGCTTTGCGTTGCCAGCTCATCGAGCCAATATCTGCTTCAGTCGTACCGCTTTATTGTTGTTCCCGATCAGAACCATGTCGCGATTATCGCAACACACACCATCTCGTCACGAGATTACGGAGGATAGACCCCACACACCAGTCTCCGCGCTGTCCCAAGCTTTTCCACCCGACATTCATAGCGTCACAGAAGCTCTTCCAATCGACCTCTCATGCGCCGGAACGCCCGTCAACTCAGCCTTTACGCCCGGACGGCCAATGTTCGATCCCAACTCTCCATTCGTAGCCAAGCGCATGGATACGCCAAGTAACAGATTTCCGCCAGCTTCCGTGGACAACCGGATGAGAGCCCGCCTTTTCGGTCAGGGAATGGATGGAGGATTCTTGGTGTCTCCGATGACGGCCGGCATCCACTCTACTGTCAAAAAGCACGCGACCAGCTCGAGTCTCCACGAGATGAAGCCTACGGAACCCCGGATTTACAGTGAATGTAACGAGGATCCCTTTAGCGAAGAGTCGATGCAAAGCCTAGGCTGGCATCGACAGCCTTTATCGACGCCAGCGACCGAAGCTACGCCCATGTTCGAAGACGGAGTGGGGCTGGGTGTAAGTCTGGCACATATGGATGGACCGAGTGCTTCCTGCGCAGCCTCTCCGGTAACTATTTCGACACCTAGCAAGTACCCATCCAGCCTTGGCACTGGGATAGCACCTGCTCTCCGCAAGCGGTCGCGTATGGATCAACCTACCGGCGGCCCAGTGTTCGAGAATGTGACAGCTGTTTCTGATTTTGCAACAGGAACTCAGTCCGCTGCCATGCAGTACGGTCCAAGTTTAGCTGCCTCACAATCTGCGCCCCATGTACTTCAAATTTCGACGAGCATTCCTCACGCCAACATCGCAAACGTGAAGGCCCCGTTAACTCTATCGCAAGTGCCAAGACGCTCCAAAGCCAGTCGCACAGCTATGAGTCGGTCGCTATCATTGAGCAGTGCTTTCGATGGCTCCTCAGTTAGCGCCTTCACCCATAGACCGCTGACGAGGCCGTCTAATCGAAATATCTCAAGCTCGTCCACGCCGACGATCTCTGTCAATGACCAAGCAGTACGATCGCCACAGCTCTTTCCCATCGGAGCAGGCAAGACTATATACTCTGGAAGTAACTCTGGGCATACCTCGGCTGCCACTGAGCCGTTACAACCGCTTTCCGCCCCGCCTACCTATCAGACTCACGAATTTCAGCAAAGTAGAAACGTCAGTGCTTATAGCCAGTCTTCACACGGGGGACTAGACACGCCTGCCTTGGAATACTCTAACGCCAGTCCTGTCTATTCTGGATATATGCAGTCCCCATGGCTGAACACTCCTGGAAGCGGCCCAGATAGCGCCACATTTCCATCGACTGCTTATTCTTACCAGCAAGATCAACACTTCGAGACAACCGGATTGGCTATTCGTAAACCGTCGACTTCTTACCCGGTTGCCGGACCAGTAACGTGGCAGGCCGCGCCCCCGATGGCAAATTTCGCGGAGGCAAGCCAAACCTCGTCGTTCAATGGCTCGAACATTCGGGTGGTGACACCGCTTCAGAGCGATATCAACCAACTCAACCAGTTCCATTACGCCCATCCGATGATGTATGCCCAACAATCACACATGCCATACTTCGCATACCCTGCTCAAGCTTCCGGATATTGGCTGTTGAACCCTTGCTCTTCCGATTCTCGAGATGCCCAGCACAGCGCTCCACCAAATATGTTGCAAGACACTGCGGGAGGCAGACATGTATCGACGCCATTCCCATCGTGTTCCACGACAGATAGCTCAGCCAGAACGGAATCAAGTGTTCTCTCGATGACACGCTCAGTATCCCATGGCTATCTGCCGGTAATTCAGCACACGACCCATGTTCCACTTTTTGGCACCGGCCCCACATCAGCCCCGTCGTACATCGATAACGCTACGCTCAGGACAATGAACACGGTGGCGGAATTCGGTCTGCAACTGCCTCACTTGGTATCGAAAGCTGCAGCTGTTCCGTTGTCATCCATTGGGGAAGAGGCTGAATCCTCACAGGCAGGGGACACAAAGCCTAAACGAGTGAAATTTCCTGCTGTCGGGAAACGCTTGCGTCCTGGACCTCGCCCGAAGCAAAGGAAGTCCGACGATTCACTCTCGCCACATATCTTGCTGCAGGGGTTATCGAGTCACTCGCTTGAAGAGTCGCAGTCCGCTGGTGAGATTTCCAACATCCAGATAAACCCAATGCTGCTCGACAGATCAGTTCGCCGCTCCACAAGTCCGCTTCGAGAAGTGACATTATCCGATACCAAACGACATCATCCATATGCAGCGTCCTCCTTGTTGTCGAAAGAATTCCTCGAGAGCTGCTATACCTGCTTTATGATGGCTGACGAAGGCACGGGCTCGGTTCCAAGCAAGAGATATCTTTGTAACATCGAAAATTGCGGCCGAATTTTCCCTCGCAAGAGCGCGATACATAACCATGTACAAACACACCTTGAGGATAAGCCTTATGTTTGCTCGGAGCCTGACTGGTGAGTTAACATCAAGTCGTTGTCTGACTGAAAAAGACTGACTCGCCTCTTATGTAGCAATGCGGCCTTTGTTCGACAGCACGACCTACGGCGCCATGTGCGCATACACTCGGGCACAAAGCCGTTTCAGTGCCCATGGTGAGTCATCGCATTCCCCAATCGAATTCCGTTCGCCATACTAACGTTAAATCCTCGCGAACAGTGGCAAAGGATTCGCTCGAGGAGATGCTTTGATGAGACACAGGCAGCGAGGAATATGCGTAGGAAGCCTAGTTGCTCAACAACAAGTCTCAGAAGAAGGGTCACCGACCGATGTCCAGTCTCCAAACTGATGAAGGATATCTAGTCCCGTTTGTAGAGAGTCGGCGCGACGCCAAGAAGCGAAATCAAATGGATTCTCCATGTTTCGTATATACTTGTATCGCTACAATCACGTTACATTGTTTCCGGAAATCTCCAGCCCCCCACCTGTACCTATGGTGACGCCTACTCGGGCAACGATCTCCGGCAACAAGCTGATTACGCGGGCGAGAATATGGTATTCTTGCTTCCAGAGCTGGATTGCCTCAAGCTGATCCTTCCCAAGAGCACGAGTGCCGACCCTTTCGACGACAGCGTCGAGAACGTCCGGACGCAGCCAGTCATCGATCACAAGAGCTCGAGTCGAACTCATCCACAGCGCTGCAAAGACGGCTCTATCTGCCAGATTTCCGGTTTTGTGGCTAGCGACTGCCAAGAGCTTCGACGAGGATCCAATCTTCTCTTTATTTCCCATTACCAGTGCATGAGCCAATGCGACCTTGCCGAACTCCAGGGCAGAGTCTGTATTTTTTCCCAGATGCCCACAACCCAGCACATAAGCTCCAGCGAATATCATCTCATCATCCTCGGAAGCCAAGATCTTGCCAAAAAGTGTTTAGCGGTGACTTTTGTTTTCCCTCTATAGCAAGTCAGCAGGAACTCACTTTGTCCCATATCGGCTCGACGTCACGAGTTGCGACTGTCAATAAACAGTCCTGCCCATCCGTTCGGTCCTGGAATGGATGGGCGAAGTCGGGCTGTACATTTCGATCAACCTGCGTGAGAAACAAGGACAGCTTGACGGAGCACTGTCGATGAACGCCCCATAAACCCAGCTGCTCTGCGGTATGAATAGTACCCAATAGTGGCGGAAGCGCGGCTATGGGACGTTGCGCAGCCTGCCGGAACATTCCAAAATCCTGTATCAGTGCTGATGTTGGTATGCGCTAGAGGCAGGACTCACAATAGCGTCTCTTGCTCTACTCAGGTGTGCCCCTAGCCTATCTGCTGCACGTCTGTTAGGAGCGGCTTCATCTCGACCAAATGCGTCGAACACCCTTTGCTGTGTAGGATCGTCGATGGTCCGAAGAGGGCCGCCCGCACCCAGTTGTCGAAACGCGGCGATTGGCAACTGGAAATGGCTAGTTATTTCTGCGAGACCTCGATCCGCACTGTGATGCCGAGAGCATAAGTGGGATTCAGAACCGGGGAAGCAAAATCCTGATAATCGCTCACCATCGCGTAACAATCAAGTCGACCAAGGACCAAATCTCGTGAACCCAGCGATGATATTCGGATATTGGCAAGTTCTGGAGTACGGCCGGCTCCAACAACATCCCGAAGGCATCGTTGTACCTGGATTTGGTCACCAGCTGAAGAGCAAAGATCAGCACAAAGTCCCTCACTTGGTAAGCACGTCGCATGTCCAGTCGTCGTACCCTCTGTGCTCGCGCTAGTGAAACGTTCAGCTTGATTAGCGGACAAGGTGATCTGCGAAGTGACAAGTCTTCGTGCAAGCCCCCCAAAACGGACGACCCTATTATAACACGCAAAACTGAATTCTTGCCCGTGTCCGAAAATCAATCTACCGGACTCACCGAACATATGCCACAGGGAAGATTGTACACTATGCACAGTCGCTCGGTCCGCCAGAAGAGCGCTTGGAATCTGAACCTGGTTGATCACTTGCACCTTCTTTTGCGCTTGGTGAACTCGATGCGAGTTGCTTTGACTGTGATTCGTCTTGGCAATAGATTCCTGCCTGGCCATCGCTTTCCAGATTCTGGTATACGCTGTCGGAAGAGCCTCACCCTGATTGTAAGGCATTAAGCGAGCGTCAGGCTTCTGTAGGTGAGACAGCATGACATACCAGATCCAGCCTCCTCTTTATATTCCATAATTCATCCAATGGTGGTATGTTCTCGTCTTCCGGACCGACATCCGCTACATGGGGTGGAAGACCGTCTACAAGCACGCTGGAGACGGGGACTGTGGTTTCTGCTTCTATCCTTCGGCTGAGACTGCACCCGAACCCGAGTCAGAGAAAGCTATGTGATTGGACAGATACGCACCTCACGCAATGCAGAAGGCACTGCTTATCCGTCTCGGCCCTCGCGACTTTGACTGCCTCATGCAAGATCTGACGTTGATGCGTGTTCCGTGAGCAAACACAAGACAAGAAATAATGATCAACTCACGTGCTTCGCAGCTTCAAGACCCCCGGTATTATAGTGAAAAAAGGCGAGGTTTAATAGCGCGTGCTGATGTAGTCTCCTGCACGATGTCGGCGTTAGTCACTATTGCGACTTTTCTATCAGCGAGATGAAGCTTGCTTTTCGTGACCGGGGAAGCGGTAATTATAGAAGCGGTCCAGGGAATGCAAAGCTAACGAATAATCGCCCCTATGGCAGGCTGATTGATAACTAAAGTGGGCAAGTGTATAAGCAAAATACCCGGGTGTCATCACTCTCTGTCTCACTCATTGAACATCTTCATCCTAGTGTCCAGCGTATCATCCAATTCCGTAAATTCTTCATGGGTAAGGGGCAAACGTTAGAGAAACGTAAGGTGGTCTTGGGACAATAGGTCTATACTCACTATTTACGATTTTTCGACGCTTGCTCGAGGGAACCTGAGGTCTCGTTGGCGACGTCGATTGTGTCACATGATGCTCTTCAGAAAGATGCGTTCGAGCTTGATTGGCGGGCATGGCTGGTGGCAATGATCCGGACTCTGCGGGCCTTGCAGTCGGCGCATTTCCCAATGAGTCCTGTGCGAGATCCATAGTTTCTTCCCGAGTCCCCGATACCTCCATGGATACGGATAGATCCATGGACATGGTGGCCGAACTAACAGAGGGTCGGGATACCCCTGTGGATTGAGGAGGTTTGTCTGTACTGGAGCCGGTTTGTGAAGGCAAGATGGTAGACGGTTGACCCGGGCCTCGACTCTCCGCAGCGCTCAGCGCCGCGGATGCAGCTGCTTGACGCCCGTCTGAGTCTGGCTCGGACCTCCCTGGCGGACGGCACCAATCGACAACTTGTTCTCTGATTGTATTGGTCTGCTGAAAGCTGAGAGTTTTGTAACCTAGATAGACCCTGCGAAGAAAGATTCCGAGAGGCGATACGTAGGCCTATTACAAATAATCGGTCGAGACATGCCCGCAAATGGAAATGCAAAAGGCACTACTCACGATACGATTACTCGTGTGTGGGCCCTAGAAAGGAGGAGTGCAGAGGACTTGAAAGAAATTCGCAATGTTGATCTGATGGGACACCCACCTCGTCTTCCCTCTCGTAATATGCTTCGGGAACATCTGTAAAGAACGAGGTTTGGATCAGCTTGGAATGCTGTTTATCACAGAGAGCAGGCACTCACGCTCCATCAGTTCGAACGCTTGTTGTAGATCACTCCAGGTCTCCGGCTATCATCATGCGAGAAAGATATTACGCAAGCTGGGCTACTCTAATGTTGGGTTCCTACTCACCATCATGGCGAGGCTTCGCAACGGAGCAAGATACAGCTTGTTACATTGGCCATTTCCGATAGGTTTTCCAAGCGTTGTGATGTCGGCGACCTTTTGCATCAACTCCCCGTATGTAGATGGTTCCAATCCCTGTGACAGTGATCCTGCCAGGTCAATTTCGCAGCATTTACAAACGTTGTCGATATTTGACTTACGAAGAGCGCTTCTCGAGTGATTAGGCGAAGCATTGCGTGATGATACTTTGCATTTTTGTTGAACCAGCTGTCAACTTCGGTGGGCTTGGCATTCCGGGAGGGAAAGAGACGAGAAGCCAGATGCGCGATTGCGAGCTGGTGCGGAGTCGGAGGAGGTGTCGAAATGTATGCCAGAGTGGACATGGTGCTGGATAGCAAAATGCCTGAGGTATCCGTAGATTGTTGCCAGAGTCCGCGGCGTCTAGGTCACCAAAGCTCACGGCCAACAAGGCCATCACATAATAGTATGGCCGCTTATGTGCATATCAAGCGAGCTAGCTAAAGATGATCACTGACCACCAACCTGCACAAAGTAAACAACGGTGCTTCCGAGAATAATCGATCGTCATCTACCTCCCTCTCTTCCCGTCTTGTCGTTATAGCGATGGCCTGAACTGAGCTTGTGGTCGCAACCTTGTCCAAGCGACAACGCCGGGGAACCACTTCTAAGCTTCATTCCATACCACGCGTAATTCCGAAACTCCTGCGGTATTTCGATAGCAACTCAAATATGTCCAGCAAACGCAACGCAGCCGGACAAGGCAATGCCCCAAAGCGCGCTCGATTCGAATCACCGTCGACTCTGGAAACTACAGCCACCGACTTTTTCGAGGACGATGTAGGCAACCAAAATAAGCGATCAAAAGAGAAACGTACTTTGGTCGGCAAAGAAGGGTACGACAGTGATTCGACTGACGACGGAGAGGGCGTGGTTTTGTCTCGGAAAACCGCTCATGGAGAGGATTTGGACGATGACATGTTTGGCGGTGTTGCGGAAACGCAAGAAACAACATCTTCAAAGGACGCAATAGATAATGCGGAGAAGAAGGGCTACCTCAATCTCAATGATATCGAGGGTCAGGATTTCCAGCATAGCAAGGAAGACGATTCCGACTACGACAGCGAGGAAGAAGCCAGGAAGGAAGCCGAAGCGCAAGGCCTCAATGGGCCAATGGGTTACCACATCACGGGTTTCAACATGAAAACCGAGCTTGGAGAGGGAAAGATGACGGCAGATGGCGAAAACTTTGTCATGAATGACAAGGATCCGCTCGAACAATACGACAAATGGCTCGACGGCGTCGATCGAGAAGCGATGAAAAAGGCTCGAAAGGCCCATCGGGAACAAGAACGTATGCAGAAACAACGGCAGGAGAAGGAAGATCAGGAGTCGACCGGACAAGCACGCAAAGAAAGGGAAACCACCGTCATGCGGGAGATGGTGGAGCTACTGGAAAGGGGAGAAACCGTTCTCGAGGGTTTACAGCGTCTCGGCAAGGAGATGGAAAGGAAGAGTCAGGTGGTAGGTCCATCGTCAGGGCAAAAGAAGAAGAGCTGGATCGAGAGGCAAAGGGAGCGAAAGGCTCTATTACAAGGCGAGACGGGAGGCAGCAATGACATGCACGTTGAGTCAGTAGCTGCTTTCCATTCGCGTTTGAGGATGTCTGTGTAACATCTGGCCTCGTTACAGCGGCAACGATCATTCAGACTCGCACCATCAAAGCGCATTTGCACGCCTAAACGATTTGATTCCAGCGCTCACCGCTCTTGGCCATCTTGACGTGTATTCAATGACTCGCGAGGCCATGCAGAGGATGTTACCGCCTGATGCACCACGGCCTGCACCGTCGACGAGACAGAATCCATCTAGGCCAATCAGTGATTCTGTGCAGGAAGGCCGTTTCACAACAAACACACAGCCCGTGCCTACAGACACAAGAGCCTTTGAATATCGATTCTCAAAAAAGTATCTTTCCAGTCTTCCGGAGGGACAACGTCCTTTGGAGCGTGATGTATTCGGTATGTGCTTTCCTCGAGCCACTTTCCAATCTTTGCCGTTGACCTGGCTACTATGCTTCGTTATACAGGACCGTTTCCGATCCATGCTCTTATGTCTTGGCGGTCTACAGGAGCGTTTGGAGGACCCGATTGCGAGAATATAGAGTTGAGAGTGAGGGGTCAGACAACCGGGGAGTGGGGATTATGGCAGGATATTGTGGCAAACGGAACAGTGAATACGTAAAAGGTTTGTAGCAGAGAATCTTATCGATTGCGCAGACCGAGAATTGTCTTGGTGATGTCTGGGCTCTCGGTGACAAGGGATGTGTTGTGTCGATGAGCATGAGCAGCCACGATGATAAGAGTGCGACTGTCCGTTACACGACGAGGCCACGTTACTACCGTAGTTGCGCTCTCAACTCGGAGGGCTGGTCCTGGGTCGGTTGCGTCTGGGGTGGGCTCGAAGCTGGTCGGAGACTGCTGTGCACGATTTTCCTTCATGTGACAAGAAATGAATGAAAGTCATACGCGTCGCACGGATGCGTCTGTCGCGCAAATGGGATGAATGAATTGGCAGACAGCTCAAGCATCTCCCGAAGAAACAAGGAGATTCCACTTTGGCAGCTTTCGATCTGTCGATCTACTGCACACTGCAAAAAAATCGCCTGTGGTGACCCATCAAGATACTTGCCGGTGGATTACTCATTCAAGAAACCAAGGAATTCTCCAACAGTCGACGGAGACGAACCGATCAATCCCAAAGTCGGCAAGATGCAAGAGTGGGTAGCTGATGCGAATCAAGCAGTGTCATTACGACTCGGTAGGTGGAGCTTGCAGATACCTTGGTCCTTGCCTTTTCCTCACCCGTTCTACAACAGTCAGAGATCCAAAGGACGAGAATTACAAAGACATCATTGGCATCAATGGAGACCGCAGGCTCCTAGAGCCTTTTCATCCGACATTCACATATCCGATCTTCGGGGATAAAGAGGTGATCTTTGGGTACAAGGGATTGAAAGTCAGGGTGAGTCATTGGTTTCTGCGGGCCATTGGAGGTTGTGCTCATCTTGGGCCCCTCGCAGATTGACATGGCATCAGGCAGCCTGAAGGAATATCTCAGCATCACGTACAGAGAAAAGATCAATTCAACTGCTACCCCTGCAGATGACATTGAGGGCATCCTATACAAATTCATACCCTCTGGTACGTGTCCACGCAGGGACTACGAGTGCCCTTTCTGCTATTGACAATCTTACCCTCTGCTTCACGCAGATTACACGAAGAATGCCAAAACTTTTGCCGATACCATGCAACGGGACGCAGAGACTTTTGTTCCGCCAGGGGAGAAGATTGCGGCCTACGCGCCCGTCGATCAGACAGGGAACGATTCAGTGGAGTATGGAGTCTACAAGGTAAGGCTATCCGTAATTCCAGGCATAAAGCGATCCGGCTAAACTCTCTCCCTTCCTCGCTTTTAGTGCAAATGGGATACTCCAGGATTTAGAGAGTTCCATCGACGAGCCCAGCTGTTTATCTTATTTTACATTGAGGCTGGAAGCTATATCCAGGTGAGATATCGACATGCGATACATTCACCTCTAGCATCCTTGCTGACTGGATGCGCGATGGTTGTCACAGGAAGACGAGGATGAATGGGAATTTCTACTCATGTAAGCTCTCTCCATTTCATCCGGGGTCATGAGTTGAATAGCCTTTGTCGTAGATTTGAGATCCGTAAACGACGGACACCGATATCCGCGTCAACGAGTTATCATTTTGTAGGATACGTGTCCGCGTACCCTTTCTGGTGTTACCCAGATAATATTCGACTACGGTTGAGGCAAGTACCTGTCGTTACTTGTTCATCGTTTGTCGTCTAATGCATCATATGGTACAGTCAATTCGTTATTCTTCCACCATATCAAGGGAAAGGACATGGCTGTGAGTACGAGGAACAAGTCGAATTCTGAACCTGCTGTACTTACCGTTTCCATCATTCAGCCCAGCTGTACAACGCACTTTGGAATCATGTTTCCCAACGGTCCGAAGTGTCTGAATTGACAATAGAAGACCCCTCTGAGCATTTCGAAGATCTAAGAGATCGCAACGACCTCACGCGACTTCGGAAGCTGCTTGGACACAGTAAGGAGATCCTTGCCGGGGCCCCCGTGGACAAGAAATGGATGGAAAGAACAAGAAAAGAGTTGAAGTATGCAAAGGTAAGTTTTCACGAGCCGCGACGTGGCAGTCGTATCGAAGCTGATGCTTGCAGTGCAATCTTCACCTTGTTCAAAATAATAGCGACAATTTCTGCGTATAATAGAGATCATGCTTCTGGAACAGCTCAAATACAAGCAGACTGATCCTAATGCATACAAGGCGCTGAGGTTACAGGTAAGAAGCGCCTGCAATCACTGCGATGACGGGCGGGTTGACTTGGCTTGTCGTTCGTCTTAGGTCAAGGAGCGCCTTTACAGGTTTAATTATGAGATTCTGTCACAGCTGGAACCGGATGAACGCAAGCAAAAGCTACAAGAGACGTATGCAAATGTGGAGGAAGACTACAAGCGTTTGCTGGCCAGCACGGACAGTTCGACGGGGACGGGACGCTGGAAGTGGATAGACGACTGATATAGATATTAATGATATCGACTTTTTGCATGGTGGGTCTCTCCGCAGAGACGGCATTGCAGCCCCACTCAATGCATGGGACGCGACCACGATGAGTTGGCGGTGATTGATCAAGGATCAGCTTGGACAGAGAACAGCCATTGCGCTTTGCTTTGTCGCAAGCTATATATGGCGAAAGGGACAGAAACCTGATATGTGTAACTGAGGCGGTTACGTTCGCCAGGATTAGCTAATGCGGCGTGATGGACCCTGCATTTTCGCTGTTCTGGCGGATACAAAATCGTGGGGTGTACTGATCGAATTGAGGAGCTCTTTCTTATGATGTACTGGTATGGTGTGACGGTCTTGGCTAATATATTGAACGACACCTCAGCTGCATCCACCGTTATACGCAAGAGTACCACAGCACCGATTCCTCTTGAATCACTGTCCCTCCGCCATAGTTCAACACCGCAACAGTCTACAAGAAAATGAACGGCATGAACGGTCAATCCGCCTCCACTTCCCAAGCAGGTCCGTCGACCTCCTCTTCAGCTGGAGCTGAGCAAACTCCTCAAACCCAGCTGCAGTCAGTATGGATAGCTCCGTCACCCCTCGCTGGCAACTCATTCGGATCCGACTTGGACAGGCAAAGCAGACTACCAGACGGGCAGCATTCGGCCCTCGTCTGCGAGCACCTTTGGAAAACTGGGTGGCAGCAAGGCTTGTACAGCGACGTCGAAGTTCGGGTTAGGTCAGTGCGATACCTATCACCCTATTGGGTACGAACACCGGCTCACAATCCTTACCCAATCCAGGAATCGGCCTTACAAGCTGCACCGAAGTCAGTACCCTTCTGTCAATGAATCACTTGCTCCTTTCCGTAACTGATACCTTTGTTCAACAATTGTAGTCGTATTGACGAAATCGCCATACATGGTGTATCTGCTGAATATGACTCCTTACGGTCACCCCATCTGGATTCCTGTACCAGACGATCCCATGTATGAAGAGGTGCGCAAATCTTTAGGTTAACCCTTGCCTATCTCATCTTGTCTGGCTATTTCTTCCACAGGCAGTCGCTATCGTCCTATCGTATCACTACTGTAGGTAACATGCCGGACATCTCGAGTTGCAAAGTGCTTATTCAAAACTTCCTTGAATCACGAAGCTTCGCATATGTACTCGGCGGTCAATGCCGCAAATGCTCGGAGCGTACTTGCTGTCGCCACTGTGTTTGGCATCTCCGATCTCTGCTCGTACGCTTACGACGTGTGCCGACAATCTATCGCCAGCAGCAATATCCTCGAATGGGTGAGCTGGATAGATCGACAAATACCGATTGGTACGGGGCAGGGATCGGGATCGTCTTCGCGCGCGTCTACACCCTACAGTACACCCGGAGACGCGCAAACCGTCAGCGGCTCCGGCGTACAGAACGCAGTTTCGGCTAGTGAGGGGATGAGCTTCGGTACCGCCCATGATACGATGCTGCGGGCAACAACTGGTCAAACGCAGACATCCAGCGGGGCAGACGTGGCAGGTCAGAAGAAGGGCTCGAGTGGTTGGCAAGATGTGCTCTCTCAACCGGCTAATAGCTATGTTGCTCAGCTCAAACAAGACATGTGAGTAACGGTTATATGGGCAGCTTAAGAACCCGTTCGCTCATTTCTGATTCTGCATCAGCTACAACTACCTGACCATTCAATTACCCGAGGACCTGGAGCATGATGCGGAATACTCTTCGCTCAACCAGAACCCGAAGTTCAAGGAAATCTTCGTCCAGCTTCCCTTCGACCTCTTCAAAGCATGTCTTGAGGATACGCGTCTAAAGCTTGGATCCGATCAGGAACGGTTTGCATTTGCCAAAAGCGCGATTCAACAGAGGAAGAAAAGGACGGCTTCCAAAAGCGCACAGGGTCCTTCGGAAACGCCAACAGTGGTGGAAAACGTTGTGCTCAGATTCGGCGGCGGTCCAGGCTCGAAAGTCCACATCACGAGGAAAAGCAAGCAGCGATCGCTCTGGAAGGTGGACAAAGAGTAGACGTGTCTCTAGAGCCAAGTAGACACAGATAGCGTTCGACCTGACTATCCTCGGAGCTTGCATGGCACGCCTCTGGTCCCGCCTCCTTGGGTACACATGTATAGACACCCCGCTGCTTGCATTCTCGCATCGAATTCTATGTTGCTAATAAGTTTCGGGAACTACCACATTCCCATCCACCATGTCCATCCCACTAACAGCAGCAGTGCTTCGACAACGAATCCAACTGTCAGATTACCACCTCCGCATATCAACGTTCCATACCAAGCTAGGCCGACTGTGCGATCCATAGCCCCAGAAACGGCCTTCCGTACACTTAGGGATAGAGCATCCGTCGCCGGTGCATCTCGCGCCATAGAGAATGGGAGATGTGGGGTCGCGTGCTGCGAAGCATACCGATGTTCCACATCCTTCGGCGGAGCCGGAATTGTCAGAACAGCATAGACCGGTTTGTGGTCAGAGATGGTGAGATCGGGGATTGAATCGTAAGTCACAATTCGAGTTTGACTGGTGACATCATCGGTAGACGAGTCTCTGGCTGACTCGCCTAACAGAGGACTTGTTTCGGCTGAAATTGTGGAGTTGTCGTCGGTGCCATGATGAGGTCCACGATAACTCGCGAACAGAATTCGATCCGTGTAACCCGGTCTCCGCTTCGTGTTATAACCGTCGACCTCGCCGATGATACGCTTATACGTAGGCGCAAAGTTTGCTAGCCGTCCCTCTAAGAGATAGGTAAACGCTTTCCCTTGTGCCTGTTGCTGTTTCAATGTGTCAATTGCCACCAGCTTTGCGCGAGCCTTTGCAAGAGTTGTCTCGTCCGTGTTGGAATCGCTGTCCTCTCCTCGAGTCACGCGCTGTGCCAAAGACATATCCTTCAAAGCAACTTCGAGTCCAGCCGGTGCGCTTGCGAGGCGGTAGTTCAAATCTCCTAAGAGTATGAGATGGCTCGTCTGCCAGACTCGCAGCGGCTTGTCCAGGGAAGAGGACGGCGTGAACAGCAGGGACGCGAGGATTTGCCGATAGTTTGCGTTTCTTGTTTCGAGATTGCGATCATGTGCGGCGAGATGGGCGGTGATGAACCTATGCGAGGGAAATCAAGGTTATATCACACCCAGAGTGCGGTCACAGTTCACTTGGACTCACGTAAAGCTTTCCCACAGATCTTCTTCCTTTCCCCTGTTGATGGGAATACGCAGACCGACTGCACCCTTGTTGCCCATACCATATCCTCCTCGAGTGTCGCTCCAGTAATCCAGTCCGTAGGTTGAACCCACACCTAGGCCGAGATGCGATATAGAAGGCCGTCCGAGTTTCGAGGCAGGAATTGTTCTCGTATTGTGAAATACCAATAGAATTATCGAGCCAATGGAGATTGCGTTGCAGTCTGACCTGGACGGAACACTGCAGAAGGCTGTCGCGTCCGATGGGAATAAAGAAACCGCTAAGGTGTCCAGTGCGGCAACAATAGAGCTTTGGAAGTTGGCGATAAAGGAAGCTCCAAACCCAGATACTGCCAGCAGAGAGAAACATCAAGTACAACGCATTTACCCTTTGCACGGAAATACTAACAAGACTGGTGTAGAGGAATCAACTCTTGCACGCCAAGCACCACTAGGTCTGGGCAAGACGGCATATCCCCCTTGCCCTCGACAAAAGCGGGCCTCAACCAGTGTTGCAGGCGACTTGGGTTGAGATTTGATCCTCGGGTATTGAGATTATAGGTAGAAGCGAACACGGTGAGATCGCTCATATCGTGAGGCCGTGCCATTTGTGATCGTTTGCGTGTGGCAGGGGTGTTGAGTGCGCGATGAGTCCGGCGATGTCAATAAAAAGCATGTCTATCACTCAAGGGATCTCAAATATCACAGCGACAATGACAATGACGCATATTCACGCAGACTGGATCCGCAGGCAGTGCAGCGCGGACCACAGGAACGGGCGCCGACGCGTAATAAAGCCAACGATAGGATAGGATCTAATTCGCGACCGTCTTGTCACCGAAGTTCGCTCCTCCGTTTCTTCTGCAGCTGGTCGAAGGTTCCAAGAAACCTCCCGCTGACCCAACTTCAAATAGATCTCAAAGTTGGGCAACGGCGCTGTTCCTTTCGTCTGATTAAAGCCGACCTGACCTAAGACGGTGGGTTGTCAATAGAGGTCGCATAGGTCAGACGTATTCGAGAACGATGGAAATGCTGGAACGAGTATCTCAGTAATCTTGGTGCATACATGTATTGCTTGTAGAAGTTTGGTATCCACTATGCCTCTCTGGCATTACACAAGACCCTTCTCTGGCTTGTTTCACTTTACCATTTCGAAAGCGCATTCTTAGCTGTATGTGGTTGTTTTCTCGTGGCTCCAGCTTGCGTTCACTCCCAGCAAATCCCCTGATGAATCTACTGAACTACAGACGAAGAGGGAACAAGTCAGTCGAGACTAATTGGATGCCGAAAACGAGCTTCACGGACGAGGTCTCTGAACTTGACTCACTGCTGTCAGGGCGGGCTGCAGTGGTATCAGTCGACTTCCCCTGAGGGCATAACATAACAAGACATTAGCAACGAGCATCATGATTGTATGTGACTCACTTACACAAAGACCTAGGACATTACCGGCAACGCCCAGTATCTCATTGCATGCGGCAGTAGCGGTATTGTTGTTTCTACCCGAGTTCGCATCACCTGCCGAGTTCCCGTTTCCTCTGTCGTCGCCTGCAGAGTTGTTTGACCCGTTATCTGACAAGCGTTTCGCCTCGTCAGCACCGTTGCCGGGATAGCGAGTGCAATGTAACTCACCCGAGATGGTGTTGCCATCTGCCGAAGCTGAATTACCGTCTGGCATGTCATGAAGACTCTCGTGGTATAACAGTGTAGGAGTCAGAGCATCTCAGCCATCCATACGCTCCATGTTTTCTATACGTTATGTGGGAACAACCTCAAAAGCGATGTTCGCGCTCCGAGTCTCAACTTTCGGTGAATGATACGGTTACTCTGTCAATCTACGATCAGGCGCTCAGCTGCTCAACTACTCCTTGGAGGGTAACCTGCAATCGCTGCATCTTTAACATTGTTCCAATGTTCTTTCGAAGTCAAACACTCAACCCATCTCTTTGCCTACGCAACGAAGAATCACCATTTCACCGGAATCCCTTGTCACGGCGGTATAGTCGGCAGGAGGCAGGTGCAGAGCATCGGGACCAATGTCGTAATCTCATATACAATCAATTCCGAAGGGCAGTGCTTTGCTGCGTGTTACATGCAAAATCTTACAATTATTCGTCTTGATCAAGTGAATCGGTTTCCCGAGAATGGGTGTGCCGCTCAGCGTGTCCGGAAGGTCCGTCCAGTTGCTGTCCTCCTTTCATCCGCTTGCATTTCAGGCTTCGCTCGGTTGAGAATCTGTGAACAGAGAAGGCTTTCAGCCGAGAAGATTTATCGATAGTCTACGCAGGGCAACGAACCTGTTGGAAAGTGTGCACTCGAATCCGCATCCTGGAATGCATGTAGGATTTCGACGCCTTCAAATGGTAATGGAGGTAATTCCGGAAAGTCAGGATCTGCAAGATGCTGGCCTTGGCGATGTCTTCATTGGCGAAATGACGGGGAAACAGAACTAAAGTAGAAGTGTAAGTTAGTACGCTCGGTCCGAGGTATGGAAACATCGGAACCTACCGAAAGTTACGTATCCCATATCGTCCGACTTTTTCAGTCCGGAAACACTCCTTATTTCCAACGGAGGATCGCGAGTGGTATACAGGACTTGCGGGGCGGACTGTAGGGTTGAAAGCCTTCGAGCGTCCACAAATTCCTTTCGGTTGAGGGTTCCAAGCCGCGTCAGTACAGACTCTCTTGCACCAGTCTTGCACACCAAGGAAACATACCTGTAAGAAGACCCTTCCGAATACCCTATCTGTTTCCTCCTTGAACGCCGTTGAAATATAGACAGTGATACGATCCCAGCTGCTTTGCACAAAGAATGCTTCCTCTTCTCGGTAATGTATTATCATCATATCACCCTGCTTCTCTTCTGAAGAGGGGGTATCCGGCGAATGCGCTTCTGCAAGCTGTTTGTGGGATTCATACGCGAGTCGGAATGGCGCGGAAAGGATCATCGGTTTGAGCATTGACAAGTGGTAGACGAGCGAGGCGCGGGCATCTGAGAGGTTTGTCAATGTCAATTGCGCCTTGAGGCGAATTGTTTGCGGACAGCGCTTACCCTCGTCCTCTGGAATCTTCTCCAAGTCTATCAAGAGGCTGACGTCGTATTCCTGCTCCTTCTCCTGTCCATCTCGGATCAACCACTCTCCATACTCGCTCTCCAGCATGTCATTGACGCCATACTTTGCAAGATCCCGCCAGCATTGGATGCCCAAGGAGAGAACGAGCTGAATCTTGGATGTCGGTGTGGAGAGGTGAAAGCGGACATTGTCGTAATCGACAAAGTTGATATCCACTCGGCCCGGTCTGCGGAAGGAATTCAGCGGTCAGTTGTTGGGAAGAAACCAAGATCTTGCAAAGGTGCAAAAGCCTGCCGCTGATATTCTTGCGACCTACTTGACAAACCGTTCCGTCAGAACGTTTTGAATGATAACATTGTGGTTCTGGGTAGGGCGGACCAAGATCAGCTTGGCTTTCGAAGGATCAATGCGAGGATATTTCCAGGCTTACCTCGAGCTGGATCATGGTGTCCGATACTGATAAAACACTTCCAATGAGACCGTGACACGACTGATGGGACTTCTGAACGGAGCTGGTGACGGGACGATATCCTTGTTCCGGTGACAGTGAAGCAACATGCCTGGCCCACTATGCGATGTCCTCGTCATCAACCGGTCCAGGGGGGCTCACAGGCTGGGAAGGGGTTTACGCCCGCTTGCCGCATGACGTGTTTTTATTGCTAAAAGGGTAAAAACAATAGCCCCGGGTGCATAGTCGAAAAATGTCTCTGTCAGTGCAGTACGAGTGCTAAGTGGGACGCCTCTGAGAGTCACTATAGCGGCTTTAGAGACGACATCACTATAGACTGATCATTGAAGAACAGCGTCGCCCTCCCATCAACGAGAGCTCTACCAGTACAACCCAATCATAAAGAATGGCCAACCCCCGACAAAGAAGAAAGGCCCGGTCTGGAGGAAACGGTGCAAAGCCGACTGCGCCTGCCTTGCGAAGACTGCACAACAAGCAAAACAAGGCACCGATGATGAAAGGACCGAAAGCCCTGCAGGATAGCTGGGATAAGTCCAAGACCGTCTTCCAAAAGTGAGTTCCTTTTCGAGAATAGCGGAGTAATTCTCCTTCTAGAGCTGAACCCTCTGGTAGCTATGAAGCTTTGGGTCTTCTTCCCTCAATCCCGCTCGCGTCGTCGTCGAAGTCCTCCAAGGGTAAAAACGCTGCTCAGGATGAGGAAGAGCTACCCGAATCATTGGTCTCTGGCTATGGTCAAATTATTCGAGATGCGGAGGGCAACGTAATCGACATCATCCTGCCCGAAGAGCCCGAGGAAGAGGAGGTTGAAGAGGAGAAGGAGATGCCAAAGGTACAGGCCAAAACGGCTATTGCAAAGAGTGAGTGACGGACGTCTGCGCCTTCGGTCCATAGTGGAAGCCGGCGTTTACGACCTAGTACTCCTCGTCAGCGCTTGAAACCATTTCAAACACAACAAATAAGCCTGTCATCCGCCACACGTCCAACAATGAAAGGGATTGGCTACTCAGTATGGTCGAGGCATATGGCGATGATACTGAAGCGATGGCGAGGGATATCAAGAGGAATGTGTGGCAGAGGACGACGGGCGAGATCAACCGGATGTGAGAAGCCCCTCTTTTCTTGACACTGGCGATCGTTGGATAGGGCTGAATCTACTTTTAAATTCAGGCTGAAGAAGGCTGGAGGTGTACCAAAGCTGAAGGCACAACTTGCGGCTCGAGGCGGATCAATGGAACAGTAACAGATCCACTGTTAATGACCGTTGTGTTGCGCATGGTTCCCCGTATGTTGTATAGAATTGGTGTACCATATCTTTTCGTCTGCCTGCACACCATGGACGCAAGTTTGTGCCTTATGAAGCCGCGTACTGTGTTTGCTCCACTATGGTATTTGGAAACTGCAAGGCAACAGGCCTATCGCGTAACGTCTCTCGGGTTCCATCCCTTGTGCTACAATTGTGCATGCGGTTTGCTTGCAGTCAATCTGCTAATTTACGGGTTCGTACAGATGTACGCGATAGACAGCAGTATATTCTACAAAGTCTTTCGTTAATATGAAAGCCATCTTTCGGAAGCTGATTTACGATCGTCGACCGACGAGTAGTCGGTAAACCTCATCAGTGAATGAATCAGTTGTGCTTCATATCGAATGTCGCTAGGTTGTCGCTCTGTGCTACGGAAGGCAGACCAACATCAGCCAATATTTTGACCACCTCCAGCCTATTGCAACTCCAGCAGCGTACGCTCCTCTCATCGCAAGCAAAATCAAGTCTATACTGGTTGAGCAAAGATGTCGACCTCCATGCGAGGATTGACGCAGGTATGTGTGCTTCCAAGAGCGGTGCCGGTATTGTACTGAACTGTGAGAGCATCGACAGTACATCTCGGACCTCCGGGCTTGTCGGGTCCGTGAACTGGAAGAGAAGAGGATCAACCGAGAGATGGCTCATATCCGACAGAAATTCAAAGGTGAATATTCGCTTCATTCATCTGCCACTCGATAACAGATGGCAGCTGCCCTCCTTTTTTGTAGGTCCTGGTGCTGAAGTCTCCTATGTTTTCCTACAGAGGGCAACCTGGATGGCTACCAGAAGAAAAAGTACCTCGCCAAAGTTGTGTTCACATACATTCTTGGCTATAAGGTGGATGTCGGACATATGGAAGCTGTCAACCTGATCTCCAGTACCAAGTACAGCGAGAAGCAGATCGTAAGGCGAACATTCGTAGGGTATCGTTTGTGCCTGCTGAGCTGACGCAACGCCATGTTTGTCTTTCTTTCTGCAGGGCTATCTCGCTATCACACTGCTCATGCATGAGAATTCCGAGTTGATCCGACTGGTAATCAATTCCATCCGCAAGGATCTCGACGACAACAATGAAGTAAACAATTGTTTGGCTTTAAATGCTATTGCCAACATCGGTGGAAAGGAGATGGCCGAGTCCCTAGGTACAGATGTGCATAGGTTGTTGCTCAGCGCGTAAGTGACCGTGCTATTGTTCTCGCTTGCGTTACTGAGATGGGGGTCTGCGCGTGGCAGGACTTCGACGACCTTCGTAAAGAAAAAGGCCGCTCTCACCCTATTACGGTTCTATCGCAAGCATCCTTCGGTCTTGCCTGTCGAAGAATGGGCTGATCGACTTGTGCGATTAATGGATGATCGCGATCCCGGAGTCGTCCTCACGGTTACGACATTGGTAATGGCTCTGGCACACGATCACCTCGATGCATACGCAATGTGTTATCAAAAAGCCGTGGATCGGTTGACTCGTTTGGTGTTTGACCGAGATTTCCCAGCGGATTACATCTATTACAAAATTCCGATACCTTGGCTACAAGTCAAGCTTCTACGTATATTGCAGTATTATCCGCCACCGGAGAACAAGAAGATCCTCAAAGTCCTCAACAATACCCTCAGCACCATTATGAATAACTCTCAAGATACACCGAAAAACGTACAGCACAACAATGCGCAAAACGCCGTCTTGTTTGAAGCCATTAACCTAGCAATCCATATCGACGCCGAATCCCAAATAGTCTCCGCAGCGGCCAGGCTTCTTGGCAAGTTCATACTGGCCAAAGAGACAAACGTCAGATATCTCGGATTAGACGCGATGGCGCACCTCGCGGCCGTGTCGGAATCGCTCACCCCTATCAAAAAGCACCAGGATACGATAATCATGTCGTTGAAAGATCGGGACATCTCGGTGCGCCGCAGAGGTCTCGATTTGCTCTACTCGATGTGTGACCCGTCAAATGCCCAAACAATAGTAGGAGAATTGCTGAAATATTTGCAAGTGGCCGATTACAACCTTCGCGAGGAAATGGTTCTCAAGATTGCTATCTTGACGGAAAGGTTTGCTACCGAGGTAAGCGCTCACGTGCAGCGTGCTGTCTTCAGTTCAGATCCTGACTTTCCCTCTCTTCACTACAGTATGAGTGGTATGTCGATATCGTTCTGCAGTTGATCTCCACCGCGGGAGACCACGTCGGTCCCGAAGTATGGTATCGGGTCGTCCAGCTCGTCACCAATAACGAGGACCTTCAAGCATACGCGGCAAAAGCGGTCTACACGCATCTGCGTATGCCTGTATGTCACGAAAACATGATCAAAGTCGGCGGCTATATTCTCGGCGAATTCGGACACTTGATTGCCAACGATGAAGGTTGCAGTCCCATTGAACAGTTCCAAGCTGTTCACTCTAAAATCAACATATGTTCTGCTGTCACCCGTTCCCTGTTATTGACCACATATATCAAGGTAAGTAGCTGCCAACCTCATCGTATACGAGGATCTCAGACTCATATGCCATATCGCCATAGTGGGTCAATTTGTTCCCAGAAATCAAAGATCAACTCATCGCCATTTTCGACCGATACCGTCATGTCCTCGACGCCGAATTGCAACAACGCGCTTGCGAGTACTTGGCTATTGCAACTCGAAACGATGATAATGAATTGCTGGAAATCGTGTGCGAGGAAATGCCACCTTTTCCCGAACGAGAATCCGGTCTTCTCACGCGTCTACACGGCAAGTCAGATGGCAATCACGATAAAAGAACATGGGTTATCGGGGGCAAGAGCGACAATCAAGAAAGGCAAGCTTCGCGATATCGATCGTTTACACAGAGCTCGGCGAGCGGTGCGCCTGCAGCAGCACTAGCGTATGTCAACGGCAACACGAACGCTGACAAGGCTGAACCAGAAACCGAAGAGCCAGAGCAAGTAGAAAATCTAATGGGTCCGGACGAGGGGGTGGCAGGATCAACCGACATTATGAGCACATTGGCTGGTCTGAACATCGGCGACTCCTCAACATCTCAACAGGCACCGCTACTAAATACGAATACTACGTCACTTGAGAGTCCAGTCATTGAGACGGACAGCAGCGCTGTTCCTACGTTGGAGCCGATATCAACGTCCGCAGCGTTGGCTGCCATGTTTCTGACCAAAGGGCACAGTATTGACAAGGTGAGCTGATAAGCCCCGTGTGAGTTGCGTGAACTTATGTCTAACCTCTGTTCAGTGGCTTGAGAGGCTCATCTACAACAACGAAGGAGTCCTGTATGAAGACGAGCAAGTGCAAATTGGATTGAAAGCCGAATACCATGGGCATCTGGGCCGCATCGCGTTATACTTTGGCAACAAGATCCCTCAGCCATTCACGTCATTTTCAGCTTCCATCGAATCTCTGGAACCTAGCGCGCTCGAGGTCAAATTCCACAAAGAACCGGCAAAAGAGATTGCAGGCTTGACACAGGTACAACACCTTCTCTCTATCGATTGCAAGAGAGCATTCACCCGGCTACCAATAATCAAGGTGTCGTTTATTGCCGGGACTGTGCGCCACTTGGCGCTCAGGTTGCCCATATTCTTGACGAAGTTTGTGGAGCCCATCGAGCTGGAGAGTGCGGCATTCTTTGAAAGATGGAAGGTTATTGGAGGTATGTCATACCGTGTCGGTCCTGCACCAATAGAAAACTAACACTATTATCACAAGGCCCTCCCCGAGAAGCGCAAAAGATTTTCCCCATTCAGCTTCTCGAGCACGGCGATGTGGATATCGCCCGGAACGGCAAGATTGTACATGGTCAGAGCTTTGGAATACTCGGTAAAGTCGATCCTAACCCTCTCAACGTGAGCCCGCTCTCCCGCATATAATCCTGCCTAGCCGTTCCTGACAGTCTGTGCTCTCATACAGCTTGTGGCCGCTGGTGTGCTCCAAACAGAGACAGGCAAGGTGTAAGTCACAGCTCACTCGCTTTTTAGCGGTTGCCTGCTAATGACCGCATTCACAGCGGTATATTGGTTCGTCTGGAACCAAACAAGGACGCCAGTCTGGCCCGGCTCACTGTCAGGAGCACAAATGATATTGTATCTGCTGAAGTGCTGGAGCTCATTGCCAAACCGTTGAATAAGGAGACGATGGCGACGACTGCTTAGCGGTCATACCGGTTCCCGTCATGGCAATCGAGCTTTCTAGTACGCCGATAGGTTGTACTCGCACCCATGTATCCGATTAGGCGCAATCCGGTATGAACGAATTTCATGGATACAAGCTGTAGCCGTCGCCGGAATTCATCCATGCAGGGTATGCCTCGCTCTCGCCGATTACATAAAGTCGTCATCATCAAGAACATCCTCGTATGCCTCTAAATCGGCCCTGCATGAAGACCGATTAGCAATTGAAGCGGGGTACAAATTGTCATTGAACTCACTTGGCGGAGACATCTTTTGCGGCACCCAATGTTGGCTTGCCGGCTTTCTGTAAAAGGAAAAGTTTGGGAAAAAGGATTAGGACTAACGTTACCCGCAAGCCGATACTTGGCTGTGCACCGCACCTTTTTCTTTCCACCGACCGAAGCCTTGGCCTCTTTTTGCTTTTCATTCGACAATACCGTCATGGCGGTACCAATCTTCCTGACATCTCGGTCATTGAGAGGAACAGCAACCTGCTTGGCGATCTCCACCGCGAATTCATCATACAGCGGCTTTGCATGAAGCCGTTGGAAGAGGACGACCGAGATTTGACGTGCCAGTGTTTGCCATTCGACCTTGGTTTTCGGGTTGGCTTGGAGCAAGGAGTTGATGTCGACGTTGTCTACGAATAAGAAATGTCAGTATTATGGCTCTGGGGGTCTATTATCGTCGACTGTAAAATCCAGTCGTACCTTCCAGAGAGACCGATCCCAGAAGGTCCGCTGCATTCTGAGCATCAGCTTCACGCTCCATCTCCATCTGCATTCGGCGCCTTTCTTGAGGCGTGAATTCGTCGATCAGGTCATCGTCCTTGGGAGTCACTTTCTATAATACAGGCGGTGAGGGGCAATCAAGTATCATGTCTGATCCCTTGAGCAGGAGATCACTTACAGCAGCCTCCTTCTCGGCCAAGATGGCCTTCAATCCCTTCTTCTTCCTCACAGGCGCCTTTACCGCATTAGCAGACGCATTTTTCTGCGCATCATCGTCCGAGGATGCATCCCAATCATCCTCGGCCTCTTCCTCGTCCTCCCCCTCGAACCTCCTGTTCCTGGAAGCGGTAGGCGGGGCCAATGATGGAAGGACAGTAGCGGTTTTTGAAGCGGGAGCAGCGGCCGGAGCCTCGTTGTCGGAAACGTCTGAGCGAGGAAGGGGCAGGGCATGAGTATGCCACACGAACGAGCCCGAGGGTACGCGGGCAACGAGACTCACCCCAGTCGTCGTCCATGTCTATGTTCTATGTCTATCGCAGGTTTAGCGATACAAAGGGGGGGTATGCGAGAGGATCTTCAAAGTTTTCCGAAAGGCATGATAAACTGATTGAACTGATCGAGTGCCACTCCGGAATCAGATACGCGCGGGTGGTGCCTCCCAGGGAGAAATCACGTGCGTAGCACCGACTACGGGCGATGGTCGATCGGTTTCGGTCCTTCGTCGAGAATAGACGCTGCATCAACACATTCTTCAACGAGGCCCAGCGTCCATAGTTTGCATGCTGAAGCGATCATAACCGTGGCACTATCTAGATCACGTAGACTCTACAAAATGACATCGGAAACATCAGTTCGGAAGCCCGTCCTGGTCGGCGTTATTGGTGGATCCGGCCTTTACAAGCTGGACAACATGACTCATGTGTAAGTCCTTCCAATATCCTGAACAGCGCGAGCGTCAACTGACCTGCGCTTTCACTCACGAACTTCAGCGCCACCGTCAACCCTGAAACAGTCAGTAGCTTTGCCTGGGTGACTGATGCGGTACCAGCAGAGCGTGTATACTGAATCTTCTTCAACCTTTTTGTAGCCGTGGGGCTTCCCTTCTTCTCCTATTACCATAGCGGCCCTTCCCTCGGGTACTCAAATCGCCTTCTTGGCTCGCCACGGTTTGCATCATCAACACGCTCCTACCGAAGTCCCCGCTCGAGCCAACATTGCAGCATTCAAGTCTATCGGAGTTCAAGCTATTGTCGCGTTCTCCGCCGTTGGCTCGTTGCGAGAGGAAGTCGCACCGGGAGATTTCGTCATTCCCAACAGCATCATCGATCGAACAAAGGGTATCCGACCATCGACTTACTTCCAAAACGTTGGAATCGTCGCTCATGCCATGTTTGGGGACGCGTTTGACAACGATTTGATCGAGTTCATCAAGCCTTTGGTCAAGAAGACTCTGGACGAACATCCGGAAGGTAAAGTCAAGATGCACAGCGAAAAGACAGTCGTCTGCATGGAGGGCCCGCAGTTCTCTACGCGAGCTGAAAGCGAAATGTACCGAACTTTGGGAGTAAGTTCGAGCTGTCTGTTAATCCTGGTACAGGCGCTCATTGCTCCTTTAATGTTCAGGGCGATATCATCAACATGTCCGTCTTGCCCGAAGCCAAGCTTGCCAGGGAAGCCGAAATCAGGTCAGTACCGCGTCCGAAAAAGGAAGACGCACATGGGCTAACCCCGTATATCTACAGTTACGCGATGATCTGCACCTCGACTGACTACGATTGCTGGCGTGTGAGCGAGAAACCTGTGACCGTCGCGTGAGTCGTCGCAGACCTCGCACACTATCCTTTTCCCACCCACTGACATTATCTTTGTTCCCCCTCGCCCACGCAGCGAGGTCGTCAAAACGCTTCACACGAACGCCAATACCTCCAAGCTAGTCACCATTTCCATTCTCGATCACTTGCACGATGCTATCGCCTCTGGATCGCTCAAGTTGCATGTCAAGGGAAGCATGGAGTACAGCGTCATCACCAAGAAGGAGGCCTGGCCAGCAGAGTCCAAGCAGATGCTGAGCTACATCTTGCCGGAATACTTTGGCAACTAGATCCGGCGAGGCGTTCAGATTGCCGGCGAGCTTGGTGGAAAGCGTACGTAGATCGCGAACCGATGGACTATAGATGAAAAGAGCTTGGGTCATCCTGCGAATGGCTTGATGCATCCACGCTTTGCTAGACCAACGTGTCTTGCGTTCCGGGACTAATCCAGGTAAGGAGTGCTCCACCTCTGCGCTGAGCTCGCAGGTGACATTCCTTGAATATGATGTCGGACACTAAACAGACGCGACCTATACTTATGCTCGGCGTCTACAGTGGCCATCTACCCCTTGATACGTGGGCGGGTTGAGTCTCGAGCAGCTCCTTGATCTGTGGCTGCGGTCCGAAAAATCCCTTCGGCCACGTCGTCTCATGACACCGCCATCTTTGCCTCGCGCGCATCCGTAGCGCATCATCTGGTAGCGAACGTCGTTGACCAGACGTCCACGCGACTCGTCGTTGCAATCCAATGTGCGAGCCAAGATATGCGACATCAGGGGTGCAAGAGGGACCTGGATAAGGCCCAGATTGAACACAGCAATCATTCCGCAGTAATCCCGAAGCCGTTCCTTCCCCTCCCGAGACGTATCTGTGTATGGACATCAGATGCGTTTCCGATTCTGACCGGACTTGGCTTGCAGGCATTATTACAACAGCCGCACTACGGATTTAGTCCCGGGAGGACCGACTAATAAACCATAACCACTGTGGATTGGTCGTCCGTAGTCTACGCTCATAGCGTGCAAACGCCATATTGCCAGAGCGAGCTCGAAGATCCCTCTTCATCAGGCAGAGATGCCAGTTTCCCATCTTGCCTTCTCTTTCGATCCAGACGGTCCTCTCTAGTCCAAAGCGAGCAAGCTCTAATTATTCATCGCTCTAGAGCTCAATGTCGATGAGCTGTTGCATTGCTCTTGCTTCAGCAATGTGGCACAGTCGACAAGAATGATAACGCTCGGTTTCCATTGCGCTGGGGCTCGTACACTCCCCGGGACCGTAGGTAATGCATTTACCAAAGCTGCGCATGCTGCCCACTTCCTCGACTCTTCCCGGCGCGCTTCTAGTCTCTTCGGCCACCGGGGCTTTATGCAGCTGGGTATGTGCGTAGATAGGTGAGACTTCGCTTCATCAAGAGACGTACCGGTTGGTGTTGCAAGGTTGCAAAGCTGGTTGCAAGGACGCATGCAAAGACACGACACGAGCAGCTAGACGAGCAGTCCTGAAAAGCTTCCTGAAACCAGCAGACACTCTGAAACCCGGTCTTGGGTCGGAGAGCCAAGCTGTCGCATTCCGGGTAGGGCCGGTTAGGGTACGTCGTTACTGTACTTGGCAGAGTCACCTGCAGGCTTATCCAGCTGCTCATCCTGTGGACCAAGCTGTGCAGCTGGCCTAGCAGTTGGCCAGCTCCCTCCAACTGCTTGTCACAGTAGCTATCGCAGTCCGCTTATCTACCCAAGTTATCGACCAAGCTCGGCGCTACTCTACCAACGATATCCTCCATATGCTAACTCCTGTAACCCGGAAAGCTGTGTGACGAATATGACGAGAATTCAACCAAAACGAGGGGGCGCTGGTACTGGCTGGCGAGAGCTCTAGCGAGCTGCTCTATCGATCCGCCTACGTAACATTGTAGCTGACATGTTACCCAGATTTCGAGAGCAAGAACGTTCTCGAACCGAGGGGCATCCGCCGCGGAAACAAGCTCGAAATCAGGCTCGGCATGACAGGCAAGGCTGACTCGCGTAAATTTGAGGATGACGATGATGAGCGTGGTTTTCGACGTTTCTGGTGTTTCAGATCGCCCCTGGCTGTGTAACTGGCCGCCTGCCGGCGAATCATATATAATAATTCGTCGTCGCCTCGAATCTTTTTAAACGTCTGCACTGTCAACGTCCCTTACAGATCCGCTTCGCACCTTTCCTAGATCCACCATTATGCGATTCTCAACTCTTGCTGCCGTTACTACATTGGCTGGCGCCGCCGGTGCATCAGCTCAGGTCGCAAGCCCTATGGACCTTTTCAACTATGTCTCTGCATTGTGAGTGGCGACGCGACCTCCCTTTGAGTCTTTTACTGACGTTTGTCCCTTAGGTTGACACCATCTTGCCGAACAACCCTGCAAACCGCTTTGGCAAGCAACTCGTCGCTGTCGCAGTGCCTCAACCTGCCGGGATTGATGCCAGGTGAGTCTGGTTGACACTTCCCTTGCATCTCCGAGATGCTGACGGCCCTCTTTTTCCTTGCAGTGCTGAGCAGCAACAATGGCTCCATCATTCCCCAGGTGGACATGTACCTTCGATCAATTTGTTCGACCCCGGCTTGCTCTGACGCCCTGATTGACAACACTACACAGCAGGTCTTGTCCGGCTGTGCGACCGACCTGTCGAACTTTGGTATTCCCGAGAACGTTGTCCAGATCGTCATGGACGCCTACCCTACTGCACGAAAGGTGGTCTGCTTGTCGACCAACTCGACGCTTCTGTCCAACTCTTCCACCATCGGCTACAACGCCACCACCAACTCGACCTTGTGCCCGACCGCATTGCTCGATGACGTTCAGGCGTACATCGGTGTCCCCCTCTCGACTCGATACCTTATGTCGCTCGTACTCGGCGGAAACGCCACTGCATACAACATCTTCAAGCAAGTCGGCAACAACCTGACTCTCGCTCAAGACTTTGCCTGCAACGACTGTGTCTGGGGCGGCCTTGATGTCGTCCTCGACGACTACCCTCAGTTGGCCAACCAGACCTTCAGCCTTGGCAACTCTTCCTTGGCTTCCGGCCTCTCTGGTTCCAAATACACCATTGGCGAGTTCTACGATGGTCTCTGCGGTGTGCCCGTCGGCTACAACGTCTCCTTGCCGATGTCCATCAACAGCACTGCATACAACACCACCGTCGGTGGAAATTCCACGTCCTCGTCTATGAAGTCTAGCAAGACCTCGTCCGCTGTCGCCAGCATCTCCAGTGCTTACGCCCCGGCTACCTCTGCCGCCAGCGCTGTCGCCTCCAGCGCTGCGAGCTACGCCGCAGTTCGTCGTGACGCCGCTGATGTTGCGGGACGAAGCGTTCAGGTCGCCAGGAAGCGGTTCATGCGATGGGACTAAACACCTAGCTTTTCCGTGCGCAATCACTCATAGACAACAATACTTGACAACACTCTCGAGCTGTCGAGCAGGACGGACGATTTTGACCACCACTGTAGCCATAATTTAATTGTATTTAATACGAGGAAGGAACAGACCTTTCAAGTTTATCAATCAATAAAGAATAATGTTTCTCATCGTGACCGTATCCACAACTATCGGGTTCACGCTGACCTTTGCATCAGGCTCTATTCTTCGTCTCCTTTCCTGCGTGAGCCTGTGTCCCGCCGGCAAGTGGAGAAGCAGCTATGAATTCCTAGCCAATGAATACAGAGTTCACTTCTCGTGTCGATAACGAAGCACAGCAGTTGACAAGACGTCAAACGCGCAACGGCAATGGCAGAGAGGTATCCCTAGACAGGTACAATCTTCCAGTACACAGCGCTCGCGTTGTGACCGGCATGTATCGTCTGCTCGGCTTGGACGTTCCGCTTGATCAGGTTTCCCTCCAAATCATACGTATCCGCCTTGCCAGCGTGTAGTTGAAGTCGCGAATGAGGCATAGGCGAGACCGTCCCAGATCCCAAGGTCGTCTCTCTTGACGGCGTTTCGTTGCCGAGCGCGTCGATCAGCAGGCCCTTGGAAGCGCTCTTGAGAGGTGGGAGATGTTGCGGAACGGAAAGGTTGGAGCGTCTGCCGTTCCCCAGCTGATACTCGCCACCTGCACCCCAGGCCATACAGTCGTTGCCATACATCTTTTGCTGCACGCCCACGGCGTCTGATAGGGAAACAGTGTGTAATGTCGCAAAGACGTGAGGCGTGGGCGAAGGAGAGACCGAGACCTTTGCGATCTCTAGCGGCACAAAGGACTGGGACGCTTCGGAATCTAGAAGGAGATGGCCGTTAGCCAAGGTGATCCGAGGTTGTGGGTACGACTGAAGCAACTTGCATTCTTGCAGACCGCTGACGCTGTGGGCCCGCCCCGCCGTGCAAGGTTAGTGCAACAGCTCCAGTGACGTCAGGATGGTCGACTCACGTCTTCACTTTTACAGGCGATCCATTCGCACTGCTCCACAAACCGTTGCCCAACGTCCCCGTAAGCCCGGACCCTACGGCGAGCAGGTCGACATATTTCATATGGGGCTGAGCAGTCGCCGACCGCTCGACGGTAAAGTAAGTGTTGTTGAAACCTAAAGAGGGTCATGTCATCAAGATGAGTCTGGGATCGAGTCCACAACACGAGATCTGCCTTACCTGCCGCGATATTCATACACTTGAGGGTAGTTCCTCCCGGATAACTCCTGGCCAAGACGATTTCCGTAGGCACCGGTACGATATCCACACTGCTGAGCGCACCCAGCCCGATTTGTCCAAACGAGTTTGCACCGAGCCCGAGCACTCTGCCGCCTTGGCCCTGCGTTCGGAAAAAGGAAGTATTCTCTCCTGCTGCCACTTGAGCGATCTCAATACCGGATAGCGATGTAATAGGATCCAGGGTAGTGGTGTATCGGATATCGTGGGTGGGGGGTAGGGCGGAAATGGCATCCTGAGCAGGAGATGAAGAAGAGTTTAACAGTGGGATAAGTGGTTGAGGTGTCGGTGGGGTGTGATCCGGCGGGTTGGCGAATGGCAAAACGGTGCGTGTGCCGAGTTGGGAGTGGGAATTTCCGCGTGGGTCGATTCCCATGGAAAAGGTACGGCCCTTGGAGGTGAGGGCGAGAATGTGGCTCTTGCCAGAGACGAGCGACGTGAATCTACAGGGAAAGAAACACGCGCCAAAAGGGGGTTAATGAACAAGGAAACTCCCCAAGCAGTGTGTCCGGGACTGACTTTTCGCCCTTTTGCAATCCCTCATCGCCGGAGACCTGTAACCTCACACAGTCCACCCCGGGATCCCGACTAAACGCATTCGCGACTCTCCCCAAGCCGAATGTGTCCCACCAAGACGCCACCTTTTCCGAATGTTCTTGCTGCGCCGACCTCTGCGCGTTGTGGTGGGGCGTTGATTGCTGAAGACTGCGGTGGGAAGCGACGGCGTAGATATCTCCCGAGGTTGACAAGGCGTAGATCTTGTTGGTCGTCGTTGCGAGGGAAGTAATGTTCTGGACAGGGAAAGGTGACAGGCGTCAGAGACCGCCTCTAAGGAAACGCACATACTTCCGAACCCACCTTTCCCCTCAGGCTTTTCTGCGCCTTGACTCGATCTGCCACTGGGTCCTCCTGCACCCCCCGGCTCGTCAACCCATCATCCCAGTATCCATTTCCCCACAGCCACAAATCGCCCTTGGCATCCACCGCGGCTGCATATTTCTCCGCGAGTACCAAGTCCCGTAAGGGTGTCGATTTGGGAATGTACGGTGTTGGACGGGCGACTTTGAGCGTCGGTTGAGTGGGAGTCGAGCCGGACGTAGGGGGAGGGAGGAGTGTGTTATTTCTATAGGGAGGGGGGGGGGGTACCAGAGTCAACTCGGGGGACCAAGGAGAGATGACCTTGGTCACCACCTACCTGTTACTCCCCCATACCCAGACCTCATACTCCCCCGCCGCCGCAATAGCCTCGGCAGTTCCCCCACCAGCCCTCACCTTCCCCGGGGCGGCGGCGGCGGCGGCAACCGTTGGCCGGGTCTCCAGTCCCTGGTTCTTCACGTCCGCCGCACGATCGGGCTGCGCATCGTTGCTGACGGACGGGCTGGAGTGGGTGTAGTAGATGTAGGCGCTGAGGGCAGCGGTGGCGATGGCTACGGGGACAGGCAGGGACTTGACGCGGGGGGCCCATGCGTGCGGGGCGGAGGATTGTTTGGGGTACGGCATTGTTGCGGCGAGGGAGGGGAGGGGAAGGGGGGGGACGACCAACCACCCCGCTTGGAAACGTCTCCCCTGATAAAGCTAGGGTTTCAGCTGGCGCCGATCGATCGCCCTCAGCCTGGAGGCCAGCCAACTCTGGGCGCGCTACCGGCAAAGGCGCAAGGGTGGTTCGCCCGTCGAGATCCAATGATCGAACGCTCATTCAACCTTTCCACCTTACCTGGCTTCTTTCCACTTGTCGTCTGCGGTTCACCCTCCGCCTCTTTACCCCTTCTCGATCACCTTGTCCACCATGGTCCGATCCGCCGCCGCCGCCGCCGCCGCGCGTTCACTCCTCCGACAGGCAGTCGCTGTCACGGCCAAGCCCGTCCTCGCCGTCAACCCCGCTCGACGGACGTTCACCACCACCGCGTCCACCCGCTCAGACGCCATCTTTGTCCACCGTGATACCGACTACAACAACCCCAAGATCCCGTTCGCATTCAACCCCCAGAACCGTAGACTAGCAGACGACATCATCTCCCGATACCCACCGCAGTACAAAAAGGCGGCTGTCATTCCGCTCCTTGATCTTGGACAGCGACAGAACAAGGGATTCACCTCGATCAGCGTCATGAACCACGTCGCCGACGTCCTGGAGATGCCAAAGATGCGCGTCTATGAAGTCGCCACTTTCTACACCATGTTTAACCGGGAACCCGTCGCCCCCAATTTCGTCCAGCTTTGTACGACCACACCGTGCATGCTCGGCGGGTGTGGATCGGATTCCATCCTCGAGACGATTCAGACTCATTTGCAGATCAAGCCGGGCCAGACGACACCCGATGGGAAATTCACGTTGGTCGAGGTAGAGTGTCTCGGTGCATGCAGTAACGCTCCCAGTAGGTCTCCGCTTGGGCTACCCCGCTTAGGCTACCCCTACTATATACTGAACCCCCCCCCCCCCCCCCCCCCCCCCCCCCCCCCCCCCCCCCGCGCGCAGTGATGGCAGTGGGCGACGACTACTACGAGGACTTGACCCCAGAGACAACCATCAAGATACTCAACTCGCTCGCCGCGGGGGAAAAGCCCAAGCCGGGGCCTCAGAGCGGGAGAAGGACGAGTGAGAATTCGGCGCGGATGACGACGTGGGTATCTGCTCTTTTTGGGCTTCCTTCACCCATTCTCCCCCCGAGAGGAACGGGTAACTGATCAGGATTCTCCTCCTCTAGGTTGACGGCGGAACCATATGGCGCCGGGGCCTTTTGCCAAGCCGATTTACAGTAGAGCATGCCGTAGACCGTCGTTTCGTTTCGTCGGAATAGCTGCGAGCGCCTGGCTGGCTGGCCCGCCCGTCAACACGCTTTGTAAATTATCCCTTTTTTCTTCTTCTCCGCCGGATGTTCAATCAGCATCCTTATGCATGTTCGCCGTATGACGTTTCAGCCGGTGGTGGTCACGATTCGTTGTATATCGTTGCGTGCCTCGATTAGGGCGTAAGGGTCGACAAAGCGACAAGATGTTGCCAAGGCGTAGACTCCTCACCTCCTTTCCGACGATACTGCTTTCTCCACAGGCGACACTCGAGCGTCGTGATCAACCGCGACCACCGTGCGGCCCCGGGGAAAGGTTCTTGGGTCGCTCCGAGTTGGGCGTCAGGCCCTTTTTGTCAAGGTCGTAGCAGGTTGGCGGAACGCGGGCTCGGGAAATACCCTCACGATGCCATCTCGTGAGACCCCTGGATCCTAAACGGCAGCAGGTCATCCCTGTGATCGCCTCTACATAGCAATCTTCGCTACGATCTGGCGATACCAATGCCATCGGAATGGTGGTCAGGATCCAACCTATTGGCATTACCAGGAAGTCAGCTATGAAGCGAATGACTTTGATCAGATCCAGGAGCAAGGACGAGATTTAACCACTCCTCGAAGGCCGAGTTGGAGTGCTCTTTATGCGATCTTGCGCACAATCGGATGACTTTGACCGCCCTACGAGCGGGTAAACTCTCTTTGCCGCTTTACGAACGATACTGGCGCTGGATATGCCGCGCACGCAAGAAGGCGAAAGGATCGGGGAGGTTGCGTCATGCTTTGAGGTACCCAGGAGGTGTACAAGTCGTTTGCCACAACGTCAACCACAGTCTCATCACGCAGAACGGCTGCAATGGCAGGGTCGAAAACGTAGAACCAGGTGAGGATGTCCGCGTGACAAGCGGTGCGCTGCGGTATCGAGAGGTGGCGAGGTCACTTGCGATCCCCATTTATTAAAGGTACAGCTTGGGTGTGTCATCGCTTCCACTTGTGTAAGCCACCACTGGAGGACGGACAGATACCGTCAGGATCGGATCGGGGTTTCTGTAATGTTGCATTTTCCCACAAACTCGACATCGGACCATTCTGCGACCGAGTCGCCACAACCTAGATGCGTGCATGGCAGGGAAGGATCGTGTGCAACTTTTTAACGCCGGACGCTCTGGATGTCAAGGGCGTCGCATGGACTGGCAACTGACTCTGATAGAAAGAGTCTTTAGCGGAACGCACGCCTCTCCCCACACCACTGATGCACGCTTCAGGGGCGTTGAGTTGGAGATAATTTGGACGGCAAAATGGATTCTTCCGATTCTTCTCAGGAGACACACGGTGCAGCTCACCCTGAATTGCACGCTGAGGCTAGTAAGTGTTCGTTCCTCCGAAGACGGAAGCGACGGTGGTGCGTAGGCGTCTTTGACGCGGTGGCAAAGGTCCGTGTGAAGAGGTTCCCTTTCAAAGTGGTATCGGATGTGGCGATAACGGATGAGCTTGCCCTGCACGTACGGGTTGCGAACAGTTAACGTTGAATCATCTTGACCTCGGGCTACCTTCTACTGCGCTGCAAAAGCGCATCCTATGTAAAAACTAATAGAGCCAGGATAGGTGCAGCGAACAGGTGTTGTGGGCCAGAGGGAGGGACCAGTGAGGGACAACATTGAATAGCAATACAGAGTACTAGACAGAAGCAGGCAATAATTTCCCCTCCCCAAAAAGTCGACAAAAAGGATGACCAGACGGCGATTCGAACGCCGGCCCCGAAGGAGTGGAGGACTCAATAATTGAGCAAGTTGTGCAACTTGAAACCACCGGATTAGACCACTTTCCTATCTGGCCGTTGATGTCAGCTTTCACATGTGGAATCCAATCACGCAATCTCTGAAGAGGTCCTAAACTGCCACATCAGCTCCATAATCCTCAACCTCGGAGCGCAAAAACTAGCAGCTAGTCAAAGCGGGCTCCCCGACTGCTCCACAGTGGCCCCGCTACATTTCCTGCGTTGAGTAGGACTAGATACTCCACGAGGCCCGAGGCTAAGCGGGCATTTCGACGAGTCTGCTTCAAGTCCATCAGCTACCGTCCAGCAGAGGTACTCTTTGCAAACGTGTCCTCCATCATCCAGCTGACTTCTATTCCTGGATTGACGCGATTATGACGCGAGGACCAGGCAGTCTCTGAGCGCGGGGTTACGCCATTCGCCGCGCAGGAGGAATAGTAAAGCGAAGTGCCAAGCACTTCCCGCGCTATTTTGGTTCCGAAGCTGGCTGTCGCTCATTCGCTTATCAGAGGTGGCCGGAGTTTGGCGCTGATCATTGAGTGCCTTCTGGCCCCGCGTCCTCCCATATCGCCCTTGTATACCTCGGTCATCTATTCATCATCCTATATCCCTCTTTCACCTTGACTCCTTTGGTACGTTCACGACGCCCAGCCTCGTCCGTCATACCGACCGACTTACTGACCAAGTTACCCTCGCAGCGTTCCAGGACGAACATGATATCCCTCCTCAAGCCATCCTCGAGCTCCCAGTCGACAGGATCGACCAATACCAGCAGCTTCTCAGACGTCCGCCGTGGATCCCTGAGTTCGCGGATGGGCATTGGCGTCGATTCAAGGGCGACGCCATCACTGCCTGTGGCGCCGCAACGCGATGAGCTGCAATTGCCTATATCCGCTCACCTCGACGACCACCCTCAGCCCGGAGGTATCTTGATCCATCATGAGCGAGCCTCGAGTTCTGGACAGCAAGCTTTCATCGCGCCAACCGAAAACATTCAACCCAATACCAATAATCTCGACTATGACACTGGATTCGGCTCTCCAGCTCCGCCCGCACCGGGAACGCTACCTATATCCCCGGCCCTGTCTACAAACGCACAGATCATCAACAACGCACACGAAAAAATTCCCGCTGATCAGTTGCCGCCCACGGTCCGACGGGGAGTTCCCGTCCGTGCCGCATCCAGGATCCGATTTGCGCCTCTCCCCAATCCAAGGAGACAGCGATCCTTGTCCACGGGGAGGAACATCGCCATCACTGCGACCATGGAGTCGGATGGAACACGGACTCTGCAGAGACATGCCCGGATGGATCGAGATGACGGCGGATTCTTCACGCCTGCAAATGATGGTACCTCGGGATATGGCGACGAAGAAGCGGTTGCCGACGACGACGCTTCCGAAGAAGAAGAATACGACGACGACGACGACGACGAAGGAGGCAAGGGGAAAAAGTCTTCTTGGAAGACGATGGGGATGGGTAATTGGAAGACAGGTTCATTCAGCTCGGGTTCTTATACGAGGAAGCTGCTCAAGCCGCTCCTCAGCCCACAGAATATTGGCGGCGGATCCGCCGCCCCGTCCGATACCCTGGAACGGTCAACGAGCAGAGAATACAGCAAGAGATCCTCCGCTGATATTGCAATGCCAACCAGTCAGTCTTTGCGCAAAACCTTTTCCACGACGAGCGGATTCATCGGAACTTCGCCTTTCCGTACCGCTGGAGAACATGAGCGGAAACGGACATTTTTCCCCGGTTCAAACGCTCAAGGTGGAACACAGTCAACGGGAGCACAAGCGATGGAACTTCTCGGTATGGGAGGCGGCGACAAGAAGGCAAAACAGGTGCACCGAGCTTCTGCTACGCCTAATTTCTCGTCGCTTTCGGCGTCTCTGGGCCGACAAGCCGATACCAGTTTTGCGCCTACGGGATCCGACTTGACATCCTCTCCACGGCCAGTCAAGATGCTCAACGGACGAGTGTACGGAAAAAACCGTCAGCCAGAGGCAGGTCCTAGAGGCCCTGTCGAGCCCGAGTTTGTCGAATGGGGCGGAATGATGGGTCAAAAAGGTGGTGGAATCGGCTCTGTCGCATCTGTCGTTCCCGCAAAGACGTCCGCCAAGCCTGAAGCTTCGATGGGAAGTGTCGGAAGAGCAAGCAGCGCAGATGACGACGATGATGGGAGTGGGATGGGTTGGGTCAAGAGGCGACGTGAACAGCGTGAAAAGGAACGTCGGGCGAGCGAAGCTGGTCTGCCAGACGATATGGGCGCCGCTGCCTTGACTTCTGGAATACAATCGCATCATGTGGGTTCGCTCCCGACTTCCAGCGAGCTGCATATGAATTGGCAGGGCGGTGAAGGCTCCGGATTTCATACCGTCGACTACTTGCCAGCCGTCAACGAAGATCGAGTGGCCACACCAATTCACACTGAAAACTTTCCGCTCGGTTCTTCAGTTGGTGTACAAGGCTTTGATGAAACGGATTGGAATCAGGAGGACCTCTCTTCTCTCGGCCGCCTTCAAGCCCTTGATATGAAGCACGAACACGACGATCCTGACCATATCGTCCAGGCCGTCCAGATACCTGGTAATTCCGACGAGGCTGTTCATTGGCGGCAGTCGTTCCAAACGGACGACAGCGATGAAGAGGTTCTCGGCGGTGGGGTTTTACCACCCGGTGCCACACGAGCCGCGGAGGAAGAAGACGAGGAGGACGACGAGAATGACTTTGAGAGCGATGATGAGGAGGAATTAGCGATAGAGGAGGAGATTAACAGGTGGGTTGCAGGCGACTTGCTGCCGTATAGCTTAACTGGACTTTGTTCCTGTGAAACAATAGATCGACAAGTAGTGCCGCCGGGGTCGAGGTGGTCAGTCGACACCGCGAATAATCGGTTACCTATACCGAAGCTTGGCACGACGCGCTATATCGACGATAAACAACGATAAGACTCCTGAACACCATCATATCTACCCGGCACCGGGTAGCCCCTATCAACTTCGCAAATTCGAGGTGTGTATACCGCATACCCAGGCATATTATTGTCAACTGCAACCGTCTGTACCGATACTTGAATTTATAGCAGTCGACGCCCCTGAACCTTTGAACTTATTGTCTGAATAAATTGTATCGTGAATGATGTTGGTTGTACGACTGTTGAACACGCAGTGCATGTAATTCGTGTGACATTTCAGATTGCCCGCAATCGTCGCTTGCTGAATCTCGTTGCCGTAGACGACGCCAATTCCTGGCCTAAGATGTGAACGAGGCCAACTGTCTCCTGTCTTCCCCTCGACGTCCACTATGGTCTGCCCTCTCACCCTCTCCAAGTATACTGGTGTTAACGAACACACAATAGCTTAACGTACGACTTGCAGCCCTGCTCGTCGCGTTCGCCGAGACGTAGACAGAAGACAACATCTGCAATCACGCTCCGTCACCCAATGGGTAAAGGGGGCGGCGAAGGTAAATCGCGGACATTACGGCGGCCGTAAGTTCAGGATCCGATCCTTTGTCGAGCGGTCAAGAGTGATTGGAATAGAGACTGACTGGCCTTGGTGCGGTGTGTCCATCAACTCTGGGTCGTCCATCTCTGAACTGCTCGGCAACATTATCACAGCGTCGCTTAGGGCTTCCAGTAAGCTCGATCACTATCTTCCAGAGACGAACGGAGTCACATAGCTTGCACAAGGCAATTCGCAAGCTTTCAGTCGGACACTGTCGAGCAGGATATTCAAGCCAACGTCCCGTCTTTGACATCATGTCTCTGCCTCAGAAGCATGCCCGCTCTCCATCACCGCCAATGGTTGGATCGCCAGCAAAACGTCTGAAACTCTCAGACGACTCGGCACCCGTCGATAATGCTCCAGGATCCTCGACTGATGTCACCAATCTCGTAACAAAGGATGTGTCAGGAGTCGATCAGCTCGGAACAGAGATGCCCAATGGCGGTGGGGTGGTCAAGGTCGAAGAGACACCCACATCAAACGGGCGGACGGGAACGAATGCAGACGAGGAGGAAAAGGCCGAGGAAGCTGAGTCAAGTGATGATGAAGAAGAGGAGGAACAGCCTGTCGCGGATGTTGAAGAGGAAATCGGCAGAAAAGACATGTACCTTGACGCTGTGAGCATCGTTGCGTTGTTGACGCCACCCGGACTTCAGTTGACGGTTTCCTGTTTATTCTAGGTCTCACGCCCAAATTTGGACTTTGATTTTGAGCGTGTTTGTTCAAAGTCACTCACCAACATCAACGTCTACTGTTGTCTGGTTTGCGGCAAATATTTCCAGGGAAGAGGTCGAGGCAGCTACGCATATCGCCATGCAGTTGGAGAGAACCATCGGGTGTGGCTAAATCTCGAAACAGAAAAGGTAAGTCTCGTCTGCGTTGGAAAAGATGAGCTGTGACATCACGGCCTAAACGTGCCCCCTCTTCCCACCTCTAGTTCTATGTCCTTCCAGAAGGATATCAAGTGTCAGATCCATCTCTGCAAGATATCATCTACGTGCTTAACCCAAGATATGATCCGTCAACACTGCCCAAGCTGTCGTTATTACCGCCTCAGCCATCCTACACTCTTGCCGGTCAGCCTTATTATCCAGGGTTTATCGGTCTCAACAACATTCGAGCCAACGATTACTTGAATGTCATTATACACCTCATTCTGCATGTCCCGCCATTTCGGACATTCTTGTTGGATCCAAGAACCCCTCATTTACAGGAAACGGCTCGTCCAACAGAACTTGTGAAGAGACTCAGCACTCTTGCCAAGCGGGTGTGGAATCCCCGTTTATTCAAGGCACAAGCGAGTCCTCACGAGTTCCTGCAAGAAGTATCGAAGCGGAGCGACGGCAAATATACAATGACGAAACAGGGTGACCCGGTCGCTTTCTTGGGCTGGTTGCTGAACACGCTCCACAAAGATCTTGGCGGAACAAAGAAGAGTAATTCTAGTGAGTTCTATTCCGCTTGGAGCTGTACTGTTCAGTAAGACTGAAGCATGCTTGACAGGCATCATTTATCGAGCTTTCCAAGGTGAAGTCAAGATTCAGACTCAAGAGGTTATTGTCAATAAAGCTGCGGCTCGCCCAGTATTCGATATCAGTCGAGGTATGTACTGTGTCTGGCGTAAAGGGCGTTCGTATGCTAATAACCACCTGCGCGTCATAGACATCAAGACCATCAAATCGCCCTTCCTCTTCCTGGCCCTGGATCTTCCTGCTGCTCCTTTATTCCAGGATCTGAACGAAAAGAAGATCATCCCCCAGGTGCCTCTGAGTATCATTCTTGCCAAGTTCGACGGAGAGAGCACGCAAGAGATCGGACCGACATTGAAGCGGCATCATCTTACACGGCTACCGCCGTACCTGATTCTCCACATCAAGCGTTTCACGAAGAACAACTTTGTAGAAGAGAAGAATCCAACCATCGTCAACTATCCCATGGCGATAGACTTGAAAGATTGTTAGTTCCACAGTCTTCGTACTCTTTGCGTTGAGCAAGTTGACTTATTCGTACCAAGCAGATGTGGACCCGAAACCGTCATCGCCACTGCAGACGATGTACAACCTCCTGGTCAACGTTCCGCATGAATCTACCATCGCTTCCACGAGCAGCTCCGGAACCGGCCCAGGTGTCTCACAAAAGAAGAGTAAACAGGTGGAAGACGACACGACGTGGAAGGTATGTGTGGTGATGCGGTTCGTCGTCAGCTCATCTGACGAACGACACTCTTGCAGATCCATCTCAGAGCAGGTTCTGGTGGAGGCGAAAACGAAAAATGGTTTGCACTTCAAGATTTGGAAGTGCGTGAAGTACGAGCGGACATGGTGTTTTTGGGCGACACGGTCATTCAGGTACGTTTGCCGAGTTTACGTATGCTGTTCAGTCGTGAACTGAGCGTTTGTGTTCACTTCCGTCCGGCCTGTAGGTGTGGGAGAGACGGGATATGCTACCTAGGAAGGTATAGAGGTGTCTATTTGGATGTACTTGAAAGATAGATGACATGTCATGATGGTCTCGCGGGCCGGCCTGTACGGCAGGGTGCTCTTTGGATTAATGTGCCTTCGAGAGCTACTCAATCCAATGATATAGTGTCATGAGCCTTACGTCTGCCTTGCGTGTGCGTGTTCCTCCTCACTGCGTATATACTTCCCGTCCCGACTTTGAACCGCTCTACAAAGGTGGACGTTTGCCTGCGCAGATAGGTCCTAACCATCTCTCACTCAGGATGGGAGTCGTCTTGTGGTAGACTTGCGTCCCGGCTCAGGGTTTCATGTCAGTCTTTGAGTACACATCATCGCCTCTAACGTTTCAAATCCATGCCGCTTCTCTAGTTCGATCGCGTCTACTGCATTCACGCAGCTGTGACTCATCAGGCAGGCTTCATCGTTGCCTACCTTACATTGACCCCCTCATCAACCAGACAACTCCCATAATGAGCGACGACGACGCCGCCCCGTGCACCCTTACCCTGGCAGATGGGACGCACTATGTCCTGTCCCCTCTCTCGAATGCCAAGTAAGTCGTGCTCGTTGTATTCTAATGAATCAGCCATTCAATCGACACCACCTCTCTTCGTAGAAATGACTACTCAACCAAGGTCGGCGACCTCGAATACAACTTGAACGTCTGCCGCGGAGTCGTTCATGAACTTTGGAATCTTGGCGATTTGGACAATGTCGGGGCGGTCGTGACACACGGTAAAGGCGATTTTAGCATGGGCGCCACGAATTCAACGCTCTTTTCCAGTCCTGGCACAGCGGACCCCATGTTGGTTTACACGGATGGAAGTGAATGTGGGGATTCCGGATCGAGGGCGTCGACAGTGATCAGGGTACGTCTTCGGGTTCCTGCCCTTGTCTGCTCCACCGGAAGAAACTTATACCGCAATCGCCCAGTTCATCTGCTCTGAATCCGAGTTTGGAAGTGGATCGCCCCGACTGATCGCCGCCCTACCGGTGACTAGTAACACAGAGGACCAATGTCATTTTTTTTTCGAGTGGAAAACGCATGTCGCCTGTCCGACGAATCCAAAGCAATTAGAGAGTCACTGGACGGCTATCGGATTGCTTCTTGCATTGTAAGCCATCCTTTGCAAATCTTCTTGCCTCGACCTATGACTGATCTCGCTGCCGTGCCTTACACTCCGCCTTGTAGCCTCATGATCGGTCTCTTTTCGTCGTTGGCAGGAATCACAGTGTACAACCGCTTCGCCCTCGGTCTCAAAGGCTGGGATCAGCTCCCGCGCCCGTCTATCCCGCACTTTAGTCTCTCTAGCCTGCGACGACTCTTTGGTGGCAGAGATGCACACGCCGCCGGTCCCGGCTGGGGTTCGTGGAATCGCTTGGGAGGCGGGTATGGGCACGTACGTGCAGAGGATGACGATGAAGAGGAAGGGTTTGCGGGCCGGTTTAGTCTTGCGGACGATGAGGATGACGAGGATGCGAGGGCATTGGCTGTGGATCCCGCCGTGTGGAGGAATGCTCAGTCTGTACAGGAGGCCAACGTGTCAGGTAATAGTGGAAGGACGGGATTGGTGAATCTATGATAGAGCCCGGTTATACCGTGAAAGAGTGCGATAGATGTGCGGGCAGAGTCAGATGATTTCATATGGAATGTACAATTGGTTGGAGCCGCTTTCAATTGATTACTGGATCACAGATTTACAAACAAGCAAGGGATACAAATTTCAACTCGAGCACAGGTCAACTACCACACACTCGCGCCCTCGTCCGACATCTCCGACCCGGAAAGCAAGTCCATCTCTACCTCGGAATCACTCCAAGGCGGGCTACTACTCTCGCTTGCTCCTTCCCAGACCGACTGCTCCCCTCCGAGCCAGAGGGAAGAGATCTCTGGACGCCCGGCTTGTGAGCGAGTCACTGGCGTTGGATGCGACCATATACCGTGGTCGGGGTATTCCTCTTCGAATAAGACTTCCGGGGAAAGGATGGTCCCCGACCGATCGAGCGTTGGCATTTGAAGCGATGGCACAGACGTCGACGAGTCTTTCTCCAATGTGTCGCGGTTTGCACCTCCAGGCACAGAGTAGAGGTGGAACCAATCATCCTCGTATGACCTAGGCCCAACCATAGCCCGAACCTGATCCACCGTCTTGCCTCGGAACGTAACTCTCAACGCATCCGGCCGGGACTGTCCGTCCTCGTCGGGCGCAAAGATGACTTCCATCCGACCATCACACTGCCACGCTGAGCCACCATCCTCTCGGAGCCAGATCTCGGGTGAGAGGTCGAGCGCGCCGTGCCCTTGGAGGCGGAGTAAGAGAGGCGTCACCCGTAGGCGGAGGTGGCGGTCGAATGCGGTGTGCATGGGAAGCAAATGGCGGAGCAGATGGGGCGTGGTAGCGGGGATATCGTCTTCCTGGGAGAGAGTCGAGGACTGCCCTGAGACGAGATGTGCCAGGGAGGGACAGAGCGGGATGAGGAGATAGGTCGTCGTCGTCGTCGTCATATCGGTGGCGGTATTCTTGGTCTCCGCGGCTTCCTCGGCGGATGATGCGCAAATGTTGACGGTGGAAGGTGACGGAAAGTACCTCTCGAATTGCTGTACCTTGCGTTGCTGTCTCGTTCGAGCCGCCGCGCCAGTGTGCCATCGACTTTCCTTGATCCCCATCAACTTTTCATGCCTCTTCAACGCCTTGCTAACCTGTCCTGCTGACTTGATTCGGTACGCGCCCGTGAGTGGGTGTCCCTTGTTCCTCCTGGCGGCCTCATCATCATCGAGGTCTCGGAGCTTGTCCGCAAGGGCTCGCATACCGACCGGGACGTTTCGATTGATCTCGGAAAAGACTTTACCGGCTCCGTGACTGGAGGAAAAGTTTCGCGAAGAAGGTCCGATGCCTAGGTTAGATACGAGGGTCGGACCACGGATCGACGAGTGAAGAGTAGGTCGAAGACGGGTAGCGATCCATGGATGGTTCCCGATGGGTGTCTTACCAGGGGACGTGGATGGTCCAGTGGAAAGGAATCGTCGTGAAGACGGATGATGCTTGAGATACTCTGCCGGATGAAACGGCCTTGAAGATCGAGGCAGACGTGCGTATTCGTACGCAAACGCCGGTTCACGGTGAGCGCCTCCGGTTTCTCCAACGTGACCAAACGTCGATCTCCAAATCTCCTTGACGGCCCTCTTTGCGACTTCGTAAGGGGATTTATTGCGTGTCGTGCCAGAACTACTAGCCACTTTCTGCTTGATGACGTGGATGGCATTGTCCTGGAGTCGTTTGAGGGACTGCTGCGCGAATTTCCGCATGAGCGGTCTCGCGAGGGCCGAGATACCAGGGGAGGGTGGCATCTTGATGGATGGGTGGGATGGGGGAAGAGGAGGGGGGGAGAGTCGCCAGCTTTCCTCCACTGATATCACCCCCGCTGACTGCACGATCGGCCAGCGCCGGTGGCAAACCGCCAGTGGAGCGAGATGCCGGCCGAGCAGACGCGTAATGCGGTCACGTGAGTATTCGCCACCAAAAAGGAATACAACTCGCTCTCTACTCCCCGACGGCCTCGATCCGGCCCAACGCTTCGCCCACCTTGACCTTGGCGCCCGCCCGCGTTATGAACGTGAAGCCTTCGGGAGCCTCAAAGACCATGACGATCGTGCTGCCCAACATGAACCCGCCCATCTCCTCGCCCGCCGTCAGGGGCTGCCCGTGGAGCAGCGTCGAGGCACGGGCGTAGATGGCTTCGGTAAACGTGTGCGGCGGGTGCTTGGGGTGTCGTTCGTTGGTTCGGAGGTTCTATCCCCCGTGTAAGGAGGATTAGCATACCGAGCGGAGATGCAACGAACGGTCAACGGGTGAACATACCTGATCAAAGTTGATCTTGATGCTGCCGACGTTGGTCGCGCCAACGGGGACCATACTAAAGAACCCATACCTCCATCTTCCAAGCACTAAGGGTTTGAGGAATGACGTCAGTTAAAAACAAGGAGCGGTGATATGGGGTCACCTACAAGCTACCCGTTCATTCAGCACAAATAGATCTTTGAGCCTATTGGCGATATACGGCGAAACGGAGAACAAGTCACCTGGCACACGGAAAAGCGCCGTCAGTCAAAGCGACTCGCTCGCCGCCTGAGCTCACCCGGCCGGGGAACCTACCCGTAAAGTGTCTCCTCCGCTCGACAACCCACGCTGTCGGTGAATGGAAACGATGATAGTCGCCCGGTGCGAGGTAGACGACCATGAAGAACAACTTGTGCCCGGGCTTCAACGTGGGCAAACCTTTACTCTTCAGTCCCCGATTGGGGGATTGCTGCTTGTCTCCAAGGGCCGTGGACGACGACGACGACGACGACGCGTTCGCAATCTCTGCCGTTGTTTCGCTAAACGCCTCGCTACCCATGCTAACCATCACCTGGGCATCATGCGTTGCCTTGCCCACCGAATCCTCTTGTTCGACGACGGACACGTCTTCCGGTGGACCTGTGTGAGGGGTGACGGCGGCATCAAAGTCGCCTTGTTCGGATTGTTCCTTGACTTGGATTTGTTGGGACGAGGAGCCGAGGAGGGACGGGAGGGAGTAGGTAATATCGTTGATTTCGGCGAATTTTTCGTCTGCCCGAGCGCGACGCGGCGAGGTGAAGCGAGGTGAGTGGAGGGATTACAAGCATTTGATCGGGAAAGTCGACCTACCATCCACCTTTTCACCTTCCTGCTTGACAAACTCCAAGTGATCCGGCTGATTCACCGAGTTTCCCGCGACGCCAAGCAACGCCTCCAGGGAATACGTCATCCCCTTGACCTGTTCCACCCGTTCACCCAAAATCTCTCCGAAATGCAAGACGGTTCCATCGGCGGGGCTCACCACCTCGGCCGACGTGTCGATCGGCCTCAACCCGGGTTTCAACGTCCGGTAGAAAAACTCTCCCAAGCTTCGGTAAGCTGTTAAATCCTCCTCTGCGCATTCCCCCAAGTTGCACCCAAAGATCCGAGCGTAGAGCTTGAAACCAAACGGTCGAAACCAGACGGGCAAGACCAAGCCATTGAGGTAACCCCAGAGCTGGGACAAACTTCGCAAAGGCAACGCACCCAACACCCGAACCTGCCATGGACCCCCCGAAGGCTTAACGCGCACATGAGCGCCGTCTTGGCCGTCACCGGTGACCTCGATCCGATCATTGACGCGCGGTGAGGATGAGTACTCTCGACGGAGTTGAACGGCGACGAGGACGGCGGCGCCGAGTGCGATTGGGATGGGGTACCATTTTGTCGGGGTGTCTTTCCATGCGGATGCTAGGCGGGCTGTCGAACGAGCGCGGGAAGGGACCGACACTCATAGTGAGCCAAACAAAAGTGTGTGGGGAATCCCTGTCCACTCACTGCCAAACGACCCCCTCTGTCCGTGCTGCTGATTCGCGACTCTCCGACTGGTGGTAAACTGCCTTGCACGAACGGTCGCCGCGAGCTGCCGGGCTGGTAGTGGGCGCAGGACTAGGCGGGAGGAACAATGTGGAACCATGGCCGTGGGTGGGAACATGGTGGGTGGCGATAAATGGATAAATAAATAGATACAGAGGGAACGGAATGCGGATGAAGCGAGATGAGGGTGATCTACCGGTGATCGACAGGAAATGACACGTCATTTATTGCATGACGGATCCATCGGTCCGTGTGTCCGGAGTGGAGGTGGAGGCAATCGCTCCTATTCAAGCTATTCTATTCTATTTATGCTATCACCACGCTCTCTTTCCCTCGTCTCTCACCATCCTCCCGTCCTCCAATCTATCCACCATGTCGTCCGTAAAGAACAGAATCATCCTCGGTCTCATGACCTTTGGCCCCGAAGAAGACAAGGCGCGTCCACGCTCCCCTCTTCATCCCCCTCACCTATACTAAACCCACACCCTCCCCTAGGGCGCCCGAATTACCTCTCTAGACGAATACAAACGCTGCCTCGACCTCCTCTCCCGTCGCGGCTACCACGAACTCGACACCGCACGCGTCTATGTCGGCGGCAAGCAGGAAGCATGGACGAGGGATGCAGGATGGAAGGAACGCGGGTTCACGATCGCCAGTAAATGGTACCCCCATGAACCGGGGGCGCACAAGCCCGACGTGTTAAAGGCCAAAGTCGAGGAGAGTTTACACGAGTTGGGAACGGATTCCGTGGATATTTATTACCTCCATGCGGCGGATCGAGCGACCCCATTCCAGGAAACGTTGAAAGCCGTGGACGACCTTTACAAGGCCGGGAAATTCAAGACGTTTGCTATTTCAAATTTCACCGCTGCAGAAGTCGCCGAAGTATGCTTGATCGCACATCACAACGGTTGGGTTCGACCAACGCTTTACCAAGGGATGTACAACGCCATCACCCGTTCCCCGGAACGTGAACTCTTCCCCGTCCTGCGCAGGTTCGGTCTTTCCTACGTCGCATATAATCCTTTGGCCGGGGGGATCCTTAGTGGGAAATACAAGACGTCGGATGTTCCCCAGGAGGGGCGATACAGTGATTCCGTCGGCGCGATGGGCGGTTTGTATAGGAAGCGGTATTTCAAGGATTCAACGTTTGAGGCGTTGAGGATGATCGAGCCTGCGGTGGAGAAGGCCGGGTCGACGATGGTCGAGACCGCGTTGAGGTGGATGGTCCATCATTCACAGCTCAAGCTCGCCAACAAGGGCGGCAATGATGGTAGGTCGCACCTCTTCCTTCCTGTTTATGCGAATTACCGTGCTCACCTTCCCGCGCACGGCAGGGATCATCATCGGCGTCTCGAGCTACGACCAGCTCGACAGCAACTTGACAGATCTCGAAAAGGGCCCGTTACCCGAAGACGTCGTCAAGGCGCTCGATGAAGCCTGGGCCGTCATTGGGGGGTCCGCGCCCGATTACTGGCATTTGCCATACGAGTACCAGTATGATACGCTCAAGGCTGTTTATGGGGAGGATGCGTGATGACGTGCTGGTGGCGTGACGTGGTAGCTAGAAGTTGTAAATGAATGACCGCTGTTATGCAGGAATAAAGGGTTCGTGCTGGATTCGTGACTTGCGCTGACTGCGTGCGACCTTGCGACTCGTCGTTTATACATGTAGGATGCGGAATCTAGACATCTCCTTGCACCTAGATGTGGAAGACGATATGACCGCCAACCTAGGCATGACAGTCGTCCCCTCAGATACACTATGCGTCAAGTACAACAAGATAGTACAAGCCACAAGTTTCCTGCAGGTCACGAGACGTCATGCACCCTAAGCCCACCCTTTACGACCTGAGTCTTCCCAACCGTCCCTCTCAGACCCCATTCCTAAAGGTCCTTTTTAGTAGCAGGCTTTTCGGCTTCCTTGATGGACGCAGCGTCGGTCTGAACGCCGCCAGTGTTACCGGCTGCAGATAACGGGAGACATCAATCACCGAGCTCGCAGAAGACGGAGCGGCGTGGGTACTCACTCAGGGAGTCTAAGAGACCACCGCCGGTCTTGAAAGGCCTCGACAAGTCACCCTCGGGCTTCTTACCCCACAAGTGCAACATGGCCGGCTTGGATCTGTGAGATCGAGCGTCAGCGCGGACACACACGGCAGCAGCGGGGAGATGGAAAACGCACTCAAAGACACCCTTCAAGGTCATAATGGCCTGGATGAACAAGGGCTGGGTGTAACCCATGTAGACGTGCAGGAAGCCCATAAAGCCGATACCCTGCCGCGCCGCAAGATGGTGGTTAGTGGGTGCGTCAATGGGCTGTGGCAGAGCGAGAGACGAACGATCAAGAGACCTCGCATGAGCTTGCCTGTTTCGGCGAGATCATAGTCCTTGACGGTGGTGGTGACGAGTCCGCCCTGTTCCTGGCTCTGAAATAAATCAGGGGCTTCGTTAGTGCGGGAGACTAGTGACTTGATACGAGGCGCGGGTAGGTACCATGGGGCTGGCGGGTTGCACGTATTTGAGCGTCGTCAAATCGTTCTTCTTCTTGATCTAGATTTCGTGCGATTCGTTAGTTGACACTCCCAGTCCCCCTCGGCCTATTGGACTCACTTTCTGCATGATAAAGAAGTAGATGGCGACCGAGATGATCTGGGCGGCAATGTATCCGATCCGCAATTTCTGGATAAAGTCGTGGTCTTCCAGCGGAAGACGCTTGGCGACTGTTGGTGGGGACGATGATATCAGCTCGGAAGATGAAGAAAGCGTCGGCGGGGACAGCTGACTCACGCTGCATGGCTCCCAAGGAGAAGAGCAAGTTGGTAACCTAGGGGCAAGGCGAACGGCCATATCAGCATGCATGTCATTCCCCAAACACCGCGAACTCGGCGGACGCGCGCGACTTACTGCGGGATTGGCCAGGGGAGACGACATGATAGTGATGAATGGACACTGGGAATAGATAAGGTCCCGTCCAAGCGAGTCTAGGGTGCCCACCACGTATTGTAGATGGCCATTCCACGCAATCGATGCCGTCGAGGGAAGTTACTGGATACGAGGTGCGCCCGGAAATTCAGTAGCGGGATACAGCTACCCCATGTCCGCGCCGTCATTTTCTGGCTCAACCTTTGATTGGGCACATCCTCGGGCCAGATCGCAAAGACCGCCAACATCACCGGCGCGGTTCAGAACAGAGTCAACTCACGCTCTCCCCCGTCTCACCTCCAAACCTCTGTGCCTGCAACCAATCCCTTCCCCTTCTGCATCATGTTCCGCTCCGCTCTCCGACGTCAACTCGCGCAAACGCAGCGCCGATCCGCTTCCACCCAGGCCAGCGGGAGCTCGTCCCAGCCGGAAATGAGCCCCCAGGTCAAGGCTGCTGTCGAATCCGCTACCAAGGCTTACGAATCCGCCGTCGGTGGTGCAAAGAGGGTTACGGGACCTGTGGGAGAGTCTGTAGGCAGGTTGTTGGGTGGTGAGTGCCCTGTTTTCCGTTCTTTCGAACAGTTCAGTTGCGCTGACCGGAAATCCTGACTCTTTTCTGTGTTTCCGTAACGTGAAGGCTACCGGGAACCCATCGTGTACAACTGGAAAGTCTTCACCTCCTTGTGCCGTCAAGTCTACATTGCCGAAAAGTTGGCTCCTCCTACCTCGTTGTCCACATGGATCCACGCCTACGCCAAGATTTGGTCTCAGGCGACCTCGCCGGCTTACTACAGGCAGATTGCCCAGAGCGGTGAATGGTCAAAAGTGGCCGTTTATGTGAGTCTCGAATGTCGAGTCGGGGGGGGGAAGGAAAAGGAGAAGGCACGAGCGGCGGAGCGGTCGCGAGGTGGCAGGAAGAAGGAGAGATTGGGTGGAACGTTTGCTAGGGTGTCACCATGGCGGTCTCGCGACGCTGTCCAGCTCGTATTGTTGGATTTTGTGTCGTCGCCGGATTCCGGAGTGCCAGGTGTCTGCCGGTCTCTGGTCAGGGTTGCACCAAATCGAAGAGCCTTGCAAGAAACCCACCATAACCCTACATTCATGCTAACCATCATCACTTCTCTTCGCATCAGGGTTTGGAAGCTTACGGTATCTTCAAGATTGGCGAAATTATCGGTCGACGAAACCTTGTCGGATACAAGCTTGAAGAATAACCACCTTGGCTGCAAAGACAGGCGAAAGGTGACAGATGAAATTCGGCATGGTACCTATTACGTCTATCGAGGGGTTACGACGGGACTCTCGTCTTTTGTATAGATAGGATACTTCCTATTGCATAGCTCGAAGAAGATCCGCGGCGTGAGCACAGTCTCTTATAGACAAACGGCTCACGGCTTGCCAGTCCTTGCGGCGAAACCAAAGTTCGAATGGATGAACGGCCACGCCCATTCAGTACCTGTTACTGGTAGACCAAGACGACATCAAGATTGCGCCATCCTAGTTCTCCATCAAGGTTTCTCTCTAAAGTTACTCAACATGCATGCTCTTTCTTTCATTTTGATTCATCGCTGTCTTTACGCGTACAGCCCGTCAAAGTCGAAGACAGTCACGTTCCTTGCAGGTGCAAGGCGCTTTTGTTTCAAGGTTCTTGTGCCCCGCCCACTAGCTGGACTCCTTCCTCAAGCAAACAGAGACTTCACACGCATCTCGTTCACCAGTGTAAGGGTCCCAACCACCGATCATCTCGCTGCTGTAAACGAGATCCGGATCACCTCGTCCAGTCACGCCGTCACTCTCCACAGGAGTCCACAAGGTTTCCTCCAAGGGGCCGTTGGAGAAGGCGGTTTCCCACTCGTTGGGATCGGCGGGGTTGGGTGTCATAGGAGGCTGGGTTTTAAGGGGAGGGCGGGCAAAGATGGCTCGCTTTTGCTCCGGTGTCGCGCGGACGTAGGAGAGGTAGGCAGGGTTTCCGGGCTTGACAACGTTGTCGGCGACGATGATGGTGCCCTGGTAGGCAAACTATCAGTCAACCGTGTCAAAGGGAAACATATGCGTTCCGACGTACCGGCGCAATCAGTCCTTCCTCTTCCATGACCTTGAGGTCGTTAGTATAGAGAGGCTAATGAACCGCTCAGGTTCAACAAACGCAGATTCGGTCTCGAGTTCTTCAAGAAACGCACCTTCAAGTGATCGATAAAGATCATGTCAAACTTGAGCGGCCAAGGAAGGTTCAAAGTCTTTCGAAGGTTCTTCAAAGACGGCGTGGAAGATCCAGTGACAATCTGGCGAAACGCGGTTGAGTTTAGTGAGATGGTCGGATCATTCACACGATATCGAATCACTCACCTTGACGACCTCACCCAAACCAGCCACTTCCAATGCTCCTCGAGCAGTTGCAGCGTACACTTCGCTCTTCTCCAAAGAAACGTAACCAGCTTTATCCTCGTTGGCGTCGCTAGTCCAGTTAGCAGGATAGACGCTCTCAGGATGAAGTTTTGGCAGATGCTGGAAGCCGACGAGCGCTGAAATCAGAGGTTGTTGCGATAAGATTGGTCATTCTAGCTTACTCGTGCGAAACAAATGGCGGAGTACCCGACGTATGATCCCAGTTCAAGAACGAGCTACGCCAATCCAACAAGAGGTGAAGGCGGTTGGTGATCGCACTACCAGACGTTTCTCGAGACTTACCTTGGGTTTCTTCTCGTTTATCAGCTTTTCGATTCCCGTTCCCTTGGTGTCACCAACGCTCATCAAATATCGGTTCTCCCCTTTCCCGAATTCGTGAATAGCATCGAGAACAGGTTGAGTTCCAGGATTGTTCTGGAGTTCAGGGAGGGATTGCAAGTGCTTCAAGAGAGCCTCTTCTCGTCCATCGCCCTACGTTTGGGTAAAGGGCCAGGTATAAGTCGCCAGCTCGTGGAGTATTCATATTGCTGCACTCACATGATACACGGTTCCCTGAACAGGTTCTGCCAAATGGGAGATTCAGTTCAATGCTCCAAAGCTGGCTAAGACGTCACCAGCGACCGATTCGCAGATTCACACAGCGACTCACCATGGTACTTAGGAGGAGCCGGACGCTCGTCTACTGCAATGGGAGCCATCGTTCACTGGTTCTTGTATTCTGGACAAGTCGGCGGCGAGATGAGTATAGCGGACGAGGTCTACGTAGACGTGCTCACAACTGCTGGAGGCTAGTCGTGGTAGTCACGGCGCTCAACTGCTTCGAAGACGAGGAGGATAATATTAACAACGGTTGCAGCAGTGTAGAAGCGCTCTCAACCTGCTTCGAAGAACAAGGATCACCGGATCACAGGGTCATGACGGCCGCTCGCTTCACGGTCGTCGATGAAGCTGTCGAGACAGGGGATCGGGCTATCGGCGGTAGCTTCCGGGCAAGGCAGTAATCCTTGTCACTACAGGTAACTGCCATGTGTCCAGTGGCGATCGAGAAAAAGCTGGCTTACTGTTCTTTTTCGAACCAAATTTCTCTGGATACAGCCCTCATACGATCCTTTGCAGCTCTTGCCCTGTAGTGGGTCCAGAATGTCCTACTTTGGGCTCCCGTAGGCCCTTATTCAACGGATCTAACTATTAAATCGGAAAAGCTCAAGGATCCTGCCGCTGTTCGATCAGTGTCCGATCCGAAGAAGCGAGGAACATGGGACCCGCGGACCGACGTCATGACCCCACGGGCAAAGCTGAGACACATCTGTAATGTGTTTCCGCTGTAAAGCGCGATCGTGGTTTCGCCACGATGAAGACGCAAAGTGAGCTGAGCTGTCAATAGGCACGCTTGAAAGTTGCCATATCGATTATCGCTTTTCCGCCTGACGTCGACCCTCCTCGACAAATGTATGAACGGGGCCCAATCTTGAGGGGGTTGCATGTCAGCAGGTACCAGTATGACGTATCTGCTTGCGATTCAGGTTTTCAGGGTCGTCTTCACACAGGCTGTCGCTCAAGCTAGGCAAGCTAGCAAGCGGTTAATGTACAGCGGTCAGAGGGGACCTGTGGGATCCAGATCGAGGGGGTCTTTTAGATCTGTAATCTGGTAACCTTCCTGATTGGGAAGGTGTTCAAATTCCGCTTGTGAAGTCGCTCACAGCTAGAGTTGATCGAGTCGCGATCTCGCAATCGTAGAATCATCATCGAACCAGACAGACATGGAACGTTTAACGTTCCAGTAACGACTACTGAGCAAGTAGCACTTCGATGCAGCATCGTATACCGATGCTATCGTCCACTCATCACCAAATCAGTAAGAGTGATCGCTTGAGCGCCAATCGATTCCGGGCTTCGGATCAACTTGCTTGTAACCATTCGCTTGCGAGGGGACAGTACCGTGACGAGCCAAGAAAGCCTGTGATGTCTGTGATGTGTTCAGGTCTTCGACGGCTTCTGGCCGTGTACTGCCGTCGGCTATGAGCATCGTTGACCATAGACTAGCTTCCGGTCAGTGTTCAGTCTGTCGATGGGAGGGCAGTGCTCCGATTCCGCCTTGCTTGCCCTTCGATCATGCTTTATGGGTGAAGCCTCTGAGAATCAGTATATAATCTACCTGAAGCGCGCTTCATGGCAGATCTTTGTGCCTTGCCCTCACTTACAATCCAATTGACTTCAACACTTGTGTTTTGCATCAACCGCAAAACTAGACCCTCCGTTCTTTCGACGAGTAGCCCCGAACCAAAAACCACTTAACCCCTTCACAATGTCTTCCGACTTGACCGCCGAAGTTCAGCAGACCCCTACGGGCATGCGAGTTATCGGAGCTGAGAAGCTCGACTACCGATTCCACTATGTCAGCCCCGTCTTTGACGTCTCGCACGCCAAGTTGGCGGAAACTTACAAGCCATGGGGTCGAGTGTTGATTGTCATTGACCAGAGTAAGTCTTCCGCTTCTCAAGAAAGCATTTTCATTATTGACCTCCTGCCTATAGACGTTGCCGGTATCTACAAGGAGACTATCGACAAGTACTTTGGCCACTACAACATCCCCGTCGCCTGGAAGATTATCAAGGGCGGTGAAATCAACAAGAACATGGACACGTTCAACGACATCGTCGACTTCATGGACGGCGAGGGACTTATCCGAAAGGAGCCCCTCCTTGTCGTCGGTGGTGGTCTCGTCACCGATGTGTATGTTGCCCGACCGCTTGTGCCACGGATGAAACTTACATCTTCACTCTTTACCTCTCTCTCGCCTCACATGATTGCCTTGTCAGTGCTGGTTACGCTTGCGCCTCGTACCGACGATCTTCCAACTTCATCCGAGTTCCTACCACTTTGATCGGTCTTATCGACGCCTCGGTCTCGATCAAGGTCGGGTTGAACCACAAGAAGCTCAAGAACAGGTTGGGAGCTTACTACGCTGTAAGTTTAACGGACTGTCAGAGTTCGTGTAGGTGACTAGACGCTGACACCCTGCTCCTCCACAGCCCCAGGACACCTACCTTGACTTCTCCTTCTTGAAGACCCTGCCCATTGGTCAGGTTCGAAACGGTACCGCCGAATTGATCAAGATCTCTACCTGTGCCGACAAGCGAGTTTGGGACTTGCTCGTCAAGCACGGCAAGGACCTTGTCGAGAACGCCTACGGTTACGCTGACGGAGCCGAGCACTTGTTGGCTCCCGCCGACGAGATCGAGAAGAAGGGTATCGATGTCATGCTCAAGCTCGAGTCCCCCAACTTGCACGAGCTGGGTCTCGACCGAGTTATCGCTTTCGGTCACTCTTGGTCGCCGACTCTCGAGTTGACCCCGAAGGTCCCTCTTCGTCACGGTCACGCCATCAACATTGACATGGCCTACTCCATCACTCTGGCTCACAAGCGAGGTCTCTTGAACGATGCTCAGCGAGACGAGTACTTCAAGCTCGTCACCTCGATCGGTCTCTCCATTGACCACGAATGCTTCAACGACGAGCTCATCGTCATCGCCACTCAGGCGATTATGAAGACTCGAGACGGCAAGCAGCGATTGGTTGTCCCCGAGGGCGAGTTCGGTAAATGCACGTTCTTGAACGACATCACCGACGAGGAGTTGAAGGAGACCTTGAAGGTCCACAAGGACTACGTCAAGAAGACCTTCCCTGGCTACGAAGGCAAAGATGCCTACGTTGACGCGGGAGATTTGGGTGAGGATGTCGACGAGTTCTTGGCCTCCAAGTCTAACGGTACCAACGGCACCGAATCCCTCAAGAAGAACGGCGTCAACGGTAACGCTGTCAAGAAGGCTGCCGTTTCCGCCGGTGCCATCCCGGTCGACAACAAGGTTGTCAACCCTGACACTCTCAAGGTTTCCGCCTAATCGATGTGCCCTTTTTCGATATCTTTCCACTACAATAAAATGAACCAGCAAAAGAGGCAGTCCTTCCACGTATCGTGGCAACGCCTTCAGACAGCGACATCAGGATATACGCAATGCAAGCAGGGAGGACGAGGTGTAACAAATACAAAGCAACTAGCATATTATTGTAATCACGGCATATTCATCACTTTCTGTGCATCGCTTAGTACTTCTCTATCTTGAACGCTACAAGATGCTGTGACATCGTGCGAATCCTCGTCTCCGTTCATAATGGAACTTGACTCTGCTGTCCGTCTTCGCGCCTTTCTTCATGACAGGATCTACCAGAAGATGGGAGTCGGTTTTGCATAGCGCACGTTTATGCTTGTTTTTACCCGGCAACAACCTCTTCTTTTCTCACGATTGCGATGTTGAGAGACGCGAGAGTCGTTACGGCCATCATTGATCTGACTCGCAAATGGCTTCGACACAGGCTGCGAATCGCGATCCCAACTGCTCTCCCCACAAGTCGGCGGTCGCCAACACCGTCATTGTCGCCGTTGTTTGCCAGACAGAGCAGCTGACCGAGCGGTGCGTTTTCGTTTTGAGGCATGGCAGCTATCCCGACTCTCCATGTCAGACCGGAGCGCGTGCATAAACCTTTGAAGCAACCGGGATACAATCGACACTGATTTGCCTTTGCCCTTATCCAAATGACGCTTTCTCACGCCCTCGCCTCTGCCCTCGCGCAATAGGGACTCTTCAAACCAGGCCCGCACCTCGGAATGGACTGTTTCGACGCTGAGTCTTCATGACTGGTGTGAGTCAGTGGCAAGACAGGTCACCGCCGAGGGCACAGCTGACAGCTAAGAGCGGACAACTGGCGAACATCTTCACACTTCAAGCCATAGGAACACAGGTTTCGACCAGGCCGTCGGCTGGAAAGTTACGAGCGTAAACTTTGCGATAACAGGCAAGTTTAGGACTGGAGACCGCGTTCTCGATTCGTCATCCCGCATCAAACAGATCGGAAAAGCAGGATTCATCTGAGACACACATGCATCGACGTCACGATTTCTCGCTTCTTTCTTTTCCCGTTTGCTAGTCGAGCGTCAAGTTCAGAACGCGTTGCTTCCTACAGGGACTCTTCTTATCTCGTCCGTTCTCAATAGCCTTCCTGCAGTTCATAACTACTTGGAACGTCAAACAGTCCACACGAGGTCAGACACGTTTCTATAGAACCGGTGGCGCCAGCCAGGATCACTCTAGCTTTCTACGGTTCTTGGAATGGTCCGGGCAACACCCACCGCCGTCCAGGACTTTGCGTCTAGCGTCGTGATGCCCATCTTGGGGCTCGCTCTCCTTCCCATCTCTATTGCAGCGGTCGCCATATGCCTTTTAAAGGACCTCATGTTGGGCGAAGAATCTGTCCGGTTCCGGTCAAAGATGCTCAATCGGACGGGGATGAGCAAGGGCACGGTGATGATCAGCGGGGGAAGAATGGCAAAGGGTTTAACGTGAGTGCGAGGGTGGATCATCGCGGGCGGAAGATGTAGCTGATACTCCGCCGCCCCGAACTAGCCTCGCTCGGGCGTTCAAGCGAGCCGGCTGGACCGTGATTGGCGTGGAGGAAGTCGGGTAAGCTACCTCCCAGACTTGGTCGTGACGGAAATCCGCTGAACCAAGATGCGAATGTTCCAGGTGGGGAGAGCTATGCCCCATGAAATTTTCCTCAGCCGTCGACTCGTTCCACATCCTCCCTTCACCTATGAACGATTTCCTAGCGTACTCCCGAGCGTTGATTTCTCTGGCAATCGCGCACCATGTCGATCTATTCCTTCCCGTTTGCGGCGCCGGATCGACCGTCGAAGACGCAAAGGCCGCAGAGGAAATGAATGCAAAAACAAACGGCAGGTGTAGGACGTTTATTCAGGACCCCGAGACTGTTCTGGACCTCCATGACAAGGATCGATTCCAACAACTGGTGGAAGAACTGGGATTCGCTGTCCCCAAGGGAAAGCTCGTCCATAGCGTCGATGAAGCCATCGACTTCCTCAAGAGTGTACGTACGGATGAAGAGGGTAGGGAGGTCAAATACATTATCAAGTGTACCGAACTGGACGAAAATCGAGGCGACCTAACCTTGTTCCCCTTCGAGGGGGATGTCGACGAGTTGACGAGGACAAGGCGGCATTTCGATGGCTTGAAGCTCAAGATGAGCAAAAAGTACCCCTATGTCATTCAAGAGTTCATCCCTGGTCAAGGTCAGTACCTCCCGAGAGTAATAGGGGTATCACATACTCAATTTCCCCCATCAACCACACATAGAATGGTGTACCCACGCATCGGTAGTCGATGGCCAAGTCACTGCCTTTGTGACTTGCCCTAGTAACGACATGTTGATGACCTATGAAAACTGGACCCAGCAAGAAGTCGGCCGGCGTGCCGAGAAATGGACCGTCGACTTCCTCAACAAGCTCGCCAAGAAACCCATGTCGAACGGCGAGCAACGGCACTTGAACGGTCATTTCTCCTTTGACTTTATCCTTTCAACTCGAAACGGCGAAATGTATCCCATCGAATGCAACCCCCGTGTACACACCGCCATCATCTTGCTTCCAGTCAGCTCATTGGCTAGCTGTTACCCGTCGCCGCATAGTAAATTTGTTGCCGAGAAGGTTCTGCGACCCAATCCCAGCGTCTTGCCGAGAACGTGGCTCTACAACGACATTCTCATGCGACTTTTGCCTTACCTGCTGCCCTTCTCCGATATTTTGGAGGCAATTCACCCTTCCTTGCCCGCCTGTTGCCTATCATGGGAGCAGCGCCACTCCCTATTGCCCGATGAATCGCCCTTCCGTCTTCGTGTCGATCCGACCTTGACTGCGGATGACCCTTTGCCCTATTTGGTGCTTTGGCACGTGTGGTGGCCGAGCATGGTCATCAAACGTTGGTGGCAAGGGAAGAAATGGACCCGAGTGAGTGGGCGTTTAGCCAGCTCTTGTTGTTTCCAATTCGCGCTGATCAAGCCGTCTTTCCTTATATCAAGATCAACGTAAGCACTGGTAGGATCTTCGAAGCGTGAAGACTACGAGCAAGTGAATATAAGGAGATGAGAACTCGTGACAAAAACTAGTCGAGGCTTTCCTAGTCAGAATAGATGCCACTGAACATCATACAAATGCATTTCGTGTATTGGCCTCGCATGAACTAGAAGATTTCCGTGATGCTGCTAACATGGCAGATACACCTTGAAAAGAAATAACCTGGAAGACGTACTGAATACAACGTTCGACGATGCGTCGATATTGGCTCTTCAAACAGGTCATTAGTGCCAGGATGGCTGCGGCAGCGTATGCTGCGGATATGGCCCCGAATCGTGGTTGAGCACAGTACTGAATGAAGAGCTACCAGGCTCGGACATTCCGCTGGCAACGTAACCGTTCTCCGCTTTTGCTTGTATTTCAGCTTCCAGTTCGGCCTTCTTGCGTTTTGCTTTGAGGTGCTTCCGTCTTGATGCCGCTTCGTCCTTGTCGATGCCGAGTGCCTCCATATCATGCTCTTCTTCTCGTCTTTCATCCAAGTATTGCCTCAGTTTCGCCGGTGTCAAACCTGGTATTGCAGCCTCTTTCCCATGGTATTGCTTCTGTCGGACCAATCGGGATTGATGCGTAGTGGTGGCTACGCAAGTCAACAATATCAGCTTCACTGCCAATCACACTCGCGCGCAGTACATACCTCGGATACCAAGGTAAACTGCTTTAATCAGGATCTGATGCCTTGTTCTGGTGTGTTCAAACCCAGTCACCACGTAATCCCAATCGATTTCGTCTGGCGCGATATTTGCACTTTTTCCCTTGGACTCTTCAGCAAGGCGCTTGAGCTTCTCGGCTTCTTCCTCTCGCCATGGTCCATTCGGCTGCCGTCTCGAACGCGATTTTGAAGATGACCCTTTCGGATCGGTTCTTTCACTGTCTTGAGAATCTTCTTTGCCTTCACTAGTCTCATTCGGCAGTCTCTGTCTTGAGCTATCACCTCTATCATTCGGACTGGTCGAAACGCCCGCTTCGGTTGCTGAAGGCGGCGCATCATTTCCGCTAGTCAAGATTGGTGTCCGAGTTGACGATATGGTACTCGCATTATCGGTTGGTGGCTGATGATTGACAGAAGCGCGGGTGTGGCGAGCATCTGCATACTGCCCGGGTTCGGTGGGGCCGAATGACGGAGGCGGTGGCGGCACTTGTGACCATCTGCCGCCGGCGCCATAATCCCCAGTTAGTCCAGGGATATGTCCATTACTGTTGAATGGAACTGCGGGATTTGGCGGGGCAAATGCGGCCGTACTCGAGGTCTGGAGAGGACCGGGTGCTGAAGGTGTATATGAATCCATTTGTCCATTCGATGTACTCGGTCGCCAAGCGTCCCCGGATAACATAGGGGATGGATTCATAGGATGATTAACGAAGGAACCAAGGGGAGACGGATTGATGGGCGAAGGACCTGGGTGGCCTGGATATTTGGTGTTGTGCATTGTACTAACTGTCAGTCCGGGTGACGATGAGTTCTGGATGAAGGAGGAGCAGGGCGCATGTCAGTGAGCGTTTCCGGACATCCTCCAATGAATGTTCATTCTCGGTGATTCAATACTCACAAAGGCAGACGATACACGTTTGACTTCGTCGATTATGCGTCTCGCATACTCCAGTGGTGTGCCGTTCTCGTCCTCGGCTCTCACAATTGAGTTGAGCAGAGAACCCGGGGTACGAGCCTAATACCGCGAGATACGAGCGCGCATCAGCCCTGACACAGCTTTGCAGAACGCCAGAAGGTACTTACCAGCAAAGCTGACATCTCCCGGTGGAAGCGATCTGCAATACTTCTGGCCTCATGGAGGAACGCATCGGTGCTGTGCCCGCGGTTCGGGACGCTCAGCCCTGAGCCGGGCGGATAGTCGGGATGGAAGTTGGGGGCATTCATAAACTGGTCACTTCGCGAAGATGATGGTGGACTCTGGTGTTGCATGAATCGGCCTCCATTGTTGTATGGCGTCTGAAGGGGAGGCCCGCTTGAATGACCCGGCAAGGATGAAGCCGACATGGGATGATCAAACGTTGCAGAAAGCGGGTTTGGCATGTTATAACCGCTCGGGATGGAGATGGAATGGTTCGGGCCTGATTATATAAGAAGCAATGAGTCCCCGCTGTCCGTGACTCTGGCAGCAACGTACCTTTTCGCTCTCGTTTATTGCCGGAAATCCCTCTGTCTCCAGAATAATCCCCTGGATGGCCTCCCGATAGAGGAGCCTCTTCTCCATATCGCATCCTTTTACGAGACTCCTCGCCGTAGTCTGGGAAAGCGTTCATCGCTGCAGTTGACGAATTGAGGGATTGCGACGGTTTATCGACTTTTGAGGCCCCTACTTGATTTGCCGCGTGGCCAAGTGTGGTTTGCAGATTTGTTGAAGGGGGATACGACGACGCGTTGTCGTTGATAGACACAGAGCTGCTTCGATATGAACTGTTGGCAGGAAGGTGACTTGATGGAGGAAACGGATTCGAAGACTGTAGTCGTCCGTATTGTTCTAGTGATACCGGTTGGGTGCCACTATGTTCCAAGTTGTCCGATGCTGATCCCAGATAAAGTGAAGGATTTTCACCTGACTGAGCGGAAGATGCAAAGCTGCGAAACCCCTCTCGACCTGTGAGAGGCGGCGTGAATGCTGAAATAAGATAGCCTGAAGGTTGATTGTGCTTGTGGTGTGCCGGGTACCGTAGTTCGTCGGCCGCAGAATCTGGAAGAGCCGTTGAGTTTGCAGCTATTCCGCTCTGTGTCCAACTCGTCTCTGGTAGGGGTTGTGTCTGAAAAGCGTGGTTCGAAGACGGCGTCAACGTTGCCGAATGTGAAACGAGTTGCTGATGATGGCTTCCGTAGCGAGAGCCAAAATCGACAGAGGCTGAATGTGGGGCGTGGTGATGCGACGAAGACCGCGGGTAATATGGTGGATCTGCGTCGTAATGGGAATCGATGGATCCTATATCAGCCGAAAATAACTGTGACGGTCCAGGAAGAAACTTGCTCGTCATGTATGGATCGCTGGAAGGCGTTGCTGCTGATTGAGCAGAAGGGTTCCCTAGAGCGTAGTTGTGGTGGGATCTTTCGCCTACGTTGAGGTCCCGAAGATCAAGCGTATTGGTATTTTCCGAGCGATAGGCAGACGATATTTGCATAACGACATGCAAGATGAGAGCAACCGAGACGGATAGATGCGGTGCAGATGAGCAAAGTTGTTATGCGTTCCGAGCTGCGCTGCCTAATTTCATTCTCCTTTCTGTGTCCCAGCGATGCGTCCGTTATACTCCTCGCTGATATCGTACTTGTTGTTGTCGAGCTGCTTGGAAAAAGGGCGAAAAGGCGTTAGTAACTGCGATATCAACTGGATCGATTGTCAAAGTCGGACGTCTGATGTCGCCTGTCGATGTTCAGCTCGGGAAAGTTCCTAAACTCACCTGTCACCCTAGTTCCTCCCAACTAACTGATGTGTTTTAGCAGTAGTTCTATCACTTGTTCGTCGCCCAGGGAATTGCCGGTAGCAAGATGGATTGTTCGGAATGGAATGTCGACCGGAACGACTTCCTAAGATGATTCAACGCTGGCTTATACTGATCCACGTACAGACTCTACAGAGCACCTGCATGTGTCGAGGGACGCCTGGGATAACGACCTCCTATTGAACGGATATCGGCAACCATGTAGATACCAGTCGAGGAGGCAATTCCCGAACGGTAGAGATAGATAAAAAGGGGTAGCTAGTTGGGTAGCTGGAAGGGGTTGACAATATCGACAACACGCTCTTCAAGAATTGCTCGGGTTGCTCACCCTGCTGTTTGTTGCTGTACGTCTTCGCCTTCAACTGTATTTGATGCTTCCCCGTCAGCAAGAAGGAGGCACAGGGCGAACGGGTGAGTGGGCAGGCGGGACTGATTCGTGACCGTGTGAATCTGCGTCTGTAGTGAAAAGCTTGTGTCGGCGGATTCCAACCTCGAGCGGCTGCACGGTGTGGGTGGGCGGTTTGGCCGGCCACATCGCTCTGATGATCTTGGTGAAAATATGCTATAGTTTTGGTATAATATTGCAGAACGTCTAAAGGGCTTTTATGATGGCGTTTGCTACTGAAGGCCTTGAGCATGGGTCGGGAATAGTGTGAAGACTGCCGGCCCGTATACTCTCAACCGCTCACAGCGCTCTTCTGGAGCGAGGGATCTCTATGAAGGAGCTCGAAAGCTGGTAGACTTGATGTTAAGGCTTTGGTGAGAAGGGAATCTTAGATGAGTGACCAAGACGAGACGGGGGGTTCGCGGTTGATTTTCAATAGCTCAATAGATCAATAGCTCACTCAATAGCTCATAATCGCTGGATCCCTAATATTCGAGACTTTGCTACTTTGCTACTTCTCAAAGCGCCCAGGACTTGAGCGAGAGCACAAGGGATCCCCCTCGACAGCTGCCTGGACGTTTCGGCTAGCGAGAGGCGCTGCGAGAGGCAGAAGGAAGGTGGAGGGAGATAGCAGTAGCAGCTGCAGTAGCGATCCAGCAGGGGGAGCTGTATGAGGCTGTATAGCAGTTCCTTGAGCCCGAGTCGCTCCCGAGGTGCCCGCGTTTGGTTCCTGCCTGTCCCGCTCCATACAGCCCGCTACATACAGGCTGGCGTACCCATGAAACAGCTCATATAACCCAGGAGACATTCTTAAGTGTGCCTAGGTCGTAGGTGTTTCACTTGGGTATTCACCTGTTCGGTAATTGGTTGGCAACGGTGACAACTTGATAGAGGTATGCACAAAGCTCGCAGGACTGCTGCGCATGTACGTCCTACGAAGACTGCTGGAGCAGCCGAGTTGCTGCAATGCGCACCTGCATACTCCAGATGTGCGTTAGAGGCGCTCCTGGGTCGGAGCCTGGTTAGTAGCTTTGGTCGCCAGCTTAGAAACCATTCCGAAATGTGATAGAAGCTCCGAACAGAGAGTCTGAACGGGATGATAATGTAGAAGCCAAAAGGGTAAGCGCTGCTGGGGAGGCTGCGATTCATTGTACATGTCGCCTCCCCCGGCCGTCCATTCAGCAGTCGGGCCAGCTGTCGGACCTTCAGACCCTTTTCCTTCGATAGCTTTCTGGGCTTATGTGCCTTTACAATGATGATCTACACAAGCTCCACAGCTATATATCTTCCCTGATCGAACTTTTATCAGATCGACAGGCCAACAGGAGCTATCAGTGGCTATCAGTGGCTATCAGTGGCTATCAGTGGCTATCAGTGGCTGCTTCACTGGTTACGACCCACGAGCGTCACGAGTTGTTTGACCCAATTCCCTACTGTAAATGAAACCCTACAAAGGCCGAAGATTGTGAAGTTTATTGCCCATGAGTTTTCTTGATTACTTCAGCAAAGTTTCGTCGGGAGCCGAGAATCTGAATCTGGGAGCCGCTTCCGGAGTAGAGAAAGAGGGTAGTGGCTTATAGGAGCTCTTATCGGTTGTGAGGATATACGGTTGGGTCAGGTAGCTTTTCAGTGCTGTCAGAACATTCGAAAGTAATGGTCTCCCCTGCTTCTGCTTAATCCTGCTGCGGTCATAATCGCACGCTGCACACCAACGATTTACCGCCTTCAACAAACTCAGCACTGCAACATGTCATCTTCCATTTCCCAGGGCAATATCAATCACTCGATGCGGGCAAACTATAGCCAATTCGGTGTTGATGAGGTGAGCCTGTAATAATGGTATGCAGCACAGGCATTGTCGCTTACCCATTCTTTCGAAAACTCCTCCAGTATTACAGAAAAGTCGGCTCTTCGTACCGGAACCCATTCTTTCCTGGGATCCGAAAGGTCTGCCCTTCTCCTGCTCGTATAGTCTTGCGGTCGTTCTGATCAGGTCCCCCTGAATCCCTAGCTAGGTCATTTTTACGTTGATGGACAAGTGGTGGAATAAGGAGAAGCTCGCCGGGGAAACCACGTTAGCAAGCGGTCTCGATGGAAAGGAGGAATCGTCACGGGAGCTGCATATCTTGGATCTTGCAGCGGGAAGGTTCGTTGGCTATCGCGCAAGTACCCGGTGAGACCCAGAGCTCACGAACTTCACCGTTCAGTGGCGAAGGCACAATGTGCTTGCAGGAATGGCATGCGCTCCGGACGGGTAGACTCGCTTCTCAAGTCTTCAAGCGGCCCATCGGTGCAGCAAGCATCACATCGTCATCGCACCCTACATCTACGGGGCAACGCGAACTGCCGAATCCACTGGCGTCCCTCGGAGGCTCTCCAAATCTTTCGAACGCTTCGGCTAGACCTGCTTTCGTGCCTCCGTCGCGGCGTATACAGACGGTCGCATCGAAAGTCGCATCGACTTCGTTTTCGTCTTCAGATCAGACGATTGTCAGCAGTATACCCGAGTTGCGCATCACGGCCACGGATCCAGTAAGTCCATCTAGCTGAGATCACTTGGTGAATACTGAGATCCTGGTAACAGTTCACTGTCGCGGCTTATGGAGTGCGTACCGCTGGCACTTGTCTCCCGCTATCGTTCGAAGATATCGCTCAAGGAAAGCTCCCTCCGCCAAGTCACAAGTCCACCCAAAGATATGACCTTGTCATCTGTTCTTTTGCGCTACATCTCGTCGGCGACTATTCGGAAATGTTCTCGCTTTTGTACGAGCTGAGTCAACGAGCCAAGTGGATGGCGATTATCGCGCCACACAAGAAACCCGAGGTCCGTCATTGGCATGGGATCTGCTGACAAGTTCGAAGCTAATCACAGATCCCTCTTGTTAGATCAAAGAGGGTTGGGGGTGGATACAGTGGGACATCTCGACATGGCAGGACGGCACGTCGAAGCTATACAACAGTTCCGAACAGGCAGACGAGGATGAAGCGGACGAGCAGTCTCATAAAGCGGCGAGTGATATCTACAGGAATGCGGGTCTGGAGATTGTGATCGATCGAGTGAGATGTCGGTTGTACAAGAGCGCCGAGATGGACAGGGAAGATACAGTGACGTAGTATACCTGCCAATGCCAGATGATAGGACCTGTAAAGGCTGTACATATCATCCCATGCATGCCATGTTTACTCGACTGAACAGTCGCGTCGTCGTGTTTTGTTTCCGCCGTTCTCGGTCTTTTGTTCATCATGTTTCAGAAGTAGACTACGGCCGCGACCCATTGTCTTGCAGCACGTATTCGTTGGTCTATCGCTGGTTCGAGTCTTTCGGAACGACCTCGATTCTACCCTTCACAACCCTCTTGTTTCGTGATCTTTGCTGGATCCTCCGTGAGGCCAAAGGAAAGGCGACTTTACCAGAACGACGCGTCAAACACGGGCGACGCCCTCTGCGACAATCATCGGCCACGCTACAGCACGTCTCAACTCTCAACGCATCCTTGCTTTTACCGCCAGCGGACGTCTCTCAATAACCCTCCAGCAGGATCCTCGCATCGAGACGACTCATTCGGTCTCTGACTGAACGCGTTCCGCTCAAAGGACGGTTCAAACCCTCGCGTCTAGTCCTTCTTTGATCGATACATCCCTTCACCATGCATTCCCGACAAGACTCGACCAACCTGACACCATCCCGTCGTGCACCAGCGCCGCCATCGCATCAACAACGTCAACCATCAGCTTCATCTCAATACGGCGACGGCGCTTCTCTCGGCAACGGCTCCCTGGCGTATCCGTCAGGGTCTACTGTTCCTCGTACCGGCCACCATCCGTCGCGTTCGCAAATGTTTTCCTCGACAAACTATGCACCGTCGTTTCAGTATGGCACCACGCCGTCCGCTTCCTCATCCACACTGCTGAAGACTCCGGGGTATGGGAGTGGTCCAAACATCGTGCACACAACCAATGGGAGCTTTCACAGCTCGTTGGGGTCCAATATGCTGCCTGCTGGAATAAATCGACTTAGCAATTCGACATCGTCGTTGACGCCAATTCGGCAGGGGATGGTGACGGTCAAGGAGGAAGAGGGCATCAGGAGTTTTCTGTGGAGCAAAAAGTGGCTAGTGCTGAGAGAGCAGACATTGTCCTTCCACAAGAACGAGGTACGTGGGGCAGAAAGCACAAGTCTTTGAGATGACGAGAACTCATCTTGCTGGCTGCATGTGCACCAACAACTCTCCAGACTTCACAGACACCGTCATCCATGATCCATTTGAAGGATATCTCCGATATTCAAAGGGTGGATCTCAAACCGTTCTGCCTGGAAGTGGAAGCCAATGGCAAAGTTTGTGGTTTTCGCTGTTGCATCAAATATTTGCTAATTTCGGAATCGTATTCAGTGCATCTTCATAGCACTCAAATCAGATCAAGAGTTGTACGAGTGGCAGGATGGCATATACGCTCGTAGCCCAATGCTGAGTGTCAGGTACGTGTTCTCGTCATTTTTCTTCTCTTCCTATGCTGACTCCTTTCTGCAGTGGCCCCACGAACTTCGTGCATCAAGGTGTGTTGCCGGCACGGGACATGCCATGTTGTCCCTACTGAACTCGCCATCTTGTCTTTGCAGTTCATGTCGGATTCGATGCCGTTAGCGGAGCGTTCACAGTGGGTCCAAGACGCATATACTGAGCACTGACTTTATGCTGAAACCATCAATCTCAAGGGCCTGCCCGACCAATGGACGAAACTCCTTACACAATCGCACATCACGAAAGAGGACCAAGCCAGAAATCCTCAAGCCGTCCTCGATGTCCTTGAATTTTACACCGACATTCAAAAACGCGAGTACGATAGCTTCGGTGTTCCAGTGGGTCCCGCGAGGACAAATTCACCCATGCCAGGCGCATCGATCGGTCCCCCTGGGACTTCCAATACGACCTCGAGGGTAGCCATACCACCTGCAAGGTTCGATGCGGGTCTCGGGCTAGCTGGACAGATGACCGGCCAAAGACCTCCTTCAGGGCTTTCCAGATCGGACACCGCGCCACCAGAGCTCCAAATAGTTCACCCTATGCCAAGCAGGCAAGAGCCTCAGTATAACGGCCATTCGCGATCAGGGAACCACCCAACTACTATTCAGCGTCACGGCGAACAATCTTCCGGCCTCCCGCGGCAAGCGCCTGAACAATCCAGACCATTAATGGCAGAACGGAGGGCTCCTGCTCCACCCAAGCCAGCGAACAATGGAGGACTCGAGCAGGATCCACGGTACGCGTCGTCTAGAGATCTCCAAGATCCTAGAGGGGACCATCTCCAGCGGCCGGTTCTACAATCCACAAAGTCGTCTCCGGCGACTCCAGCACCGCTGGCAGGTACGCCAAATTTGCCGACGAGTATTACCAACAACGCCCAATCCTCGACTTCGACCCGACCTCTACAACCACAAAAGAAGCCACCAGGCCCACCGCCAGCGCCATCTTCGGGAGCAGCGACAAATAATGACCTGAAGGCAGCGAAGCCAACGGAGAAGCGGATCAGCACAATGAGTGAACCACAAATAATGGACAAACTGAAATCGGTGGTTAGCAATGCAGACCCGTCTACGTTGTATGCCAAGATCAAGAAAGTGGGCCAAGGGTGAGTCACCCGGATCATTGCAGGTCCTCGTCTGGATGCTGACTAGGTTCTACCCTGTTCTGCTCCATCTTCAGTGCCTCGGGATCCGTTTACGTAGCAAAAACTCTGGCAACTGGCCAGAGGGTGGCCATCAAACAGATGGATTTGGCACAACAGCCAAGAAAAGAGTTGATCGTGAATGAGATCTTGGTCATGAGCGAATCGAGACATCCTAACATTGTCAACTTCCTCGAGGCGTTCTTGATCAGAAATTCGGATCTGTGGGTGGTCATGGAGTATATGGAAGGAGGTGCTTTGACGGATGTGATTGAAGCCAACAAGATGGAGGAGGACCAAATTGCCGCTATTTGTCTCGAGGTGCGCCATTACATAGGTTTCCCCTTGAAAAGCCTGTTGCTTACTCCTGATAACCAACAGACATGTCGAGGTTTGCGCCATCTGCACGATCACTCCATCATCCACCGAGATATCAAGAGTGACAACGTTCTGCTGAACGCTGCCGGCGAAGTCAAGATCAGTAGGTCCTAGGTCCCTTATCTCCCTCTGTCTCGTGCATCGCCTGATGTTATTTGTCCCTCCAACAGCCGACTTCGGTTTCTGCGCTAAGCTTACAGATCAAAAATCTAAACGAGCTACCATGGTCGGAACGCCTTACTGGATGGCACCCGAAGTTGTCAAGCAGAAAGAATACGGCGCCAAAGTTGACGTATGGTCGCTCGGAATCATGGCAATCGAGATGATCGAGAACGAACCGCCGTATCTGGACGAAGAGCCGTTGAAGGCGCTCTACCTAATCGCTACTAACGGAACTCCCACTTTGAAAAAACCTGAAAGGCTCAGTGTGGAATTGAAGCATTTCTTGTCTGTCTGTCTCTGTGTGGATGTCAAGAGCCGAGCCTCTACGACCGAGCTATTGACGGTATGTCCCTATTTCCTAACCTGTCTGCAAGTTTAGCTCACGCTTGCCCTACTCACAGCATGAGTTCTTGGCTAAAGCCTGCGACAAGTCAGGATTGGTTCCTCTGATGAGGAAAAAGGACAAGGTATGGCTTGCCTCACCGTGTCATGGGTGGAATCTTTCCTGACGATGCACCTACATCTAGGTCTGATTGCGGTAGGCGGATGAAATCGATAGAATGGGATGTTGCGGCCTTGGCCTCGATAGACGTTGGAATACGATTACCTGTACGATAAGATGACGCGCGTTGATCACCACGTGTGTTGTAATGATCCACAACGAATCACGAGCATTCTGGCCTCAATGTTTACAATAATGAACGATCATGACAGTATCACGACACGGGTTGGTGATCCTGGGTGAAACCCGTTGAAGAGGCTTCATAGGATTTGCCCGCTTCATCCGTTTGCGCCCAAGCCTAGAATCATAACAGTATCATGGTCGGAACTCCACACTGGACGGCCAGCCGAGAGATCGGATTTTCGCGATGAAGAATCGGGGTATCGAGCGGAAGAGCAAGGAACACACGAACAATCGCTAAAGATAAGCGAGGTTTCAGAGTGAAACGCGAAAGGAGTATCTGCGAGTCCGGCTTGTCGGACTCGTTTCAGGGTTCCTGCAAATCTGCAGCTAAATCTGCGAATCGTATGGCGGGTTGCGTTGCTTGAACGTTGCGAGATACCGTCAGCATTGTCCCCTAATATAATAACGCATTGATGACTCTCGACTATTCTTGCCTTGTCGCCACCATAAATGACATCTCAGCGAATGCAGAACCTGATTTGCGCGCTCTGAGAAGAGAGAGAGAGTAGTGTACCCAAATTCCGAGATTGATGTTCCTCGACTGACTTCTGTTCTTTTTAGAATGTTTCAACGGCAGACGTTGCTGAGAAGCACCTGACAACCCACAAAGCACCCTTGGACCCGAACGTCCCCGAGCTCAGCTGAAGGTGCTCTCCAGTACAACGAACAGAACCTGTCTCATCCTCACCTCGACCCTCCACAACATGTCTAATTCGGTGCCATCGACATCCTCGGACAATCTCGTCAATGGAGTGGCCGCGGAACTGGAGGCGTCGAGCGGACTGAGTGTATATGAGAGAGAGGCGCGGAAGATGACGCGGTACCAGGTCGCAGGAAGGGCTCAAAAGGAGGCGATCGTCGATTCTGCCGTAAGTCCGGACGGTACTTACTAATGAACGACTCGCTGAATGTACACACCTTGGATAGCATGACTTCTCCGGGAAAGCGCTTACACAGGCCTTCTTCCTAGCGGAGGAGGACAGCGAAAGCAACGCATTAGCACTATCAGCCCCCTCGCCCCCGGCGCTTTCGACTCCCTCTTCCTCCAGAACCATCCACCCGCAATCACCCCATCATCGCTGGAGAGACGAAGGCTCACGCAGTTATCACTCGCTTAGTTATCACTCGCGAAGAGGTAACTTCAAGTATCGTGGGCCGCACGCTCGAGATAGACCGAGAGCAATCAACGGAAGGCACGACTCCGGTCGAAATCGGACTCAGGTAGACAAGATGGAGCTTCTGCACTGTAGTATTCTAGATGGATCTCCTTACTACTTCAAACGAGGGGAACTCAATGAAACACCACCATCGATACCCGATGAAGCGCTAGTGATAGCAAACCAGCAGCAGGATGTCAGTTCTTCGGGTATGTGAGGTCGTCAATGCTCTACTCGAGCTTGTGCAGCTGAATTGTGTCTGTTGTTCGTACGTCAGATCTCTGGACCACATTTGATCCACTCACCTTCCAAGAAGAATACGGACTACTACCTTGCAAATCGTATCACCTCGAAGGATCGTGTGCAGATACTGACTGCCGTGAGGTACACCAAATCATCCACTTCACGAAGACAGCAAAGGAACAGTTCCGACAGTTTATTCGAACGTTACCTTGTCCCATCGGTGTCGCTTGTACACCCTGCGAATGCAAGGATGCCCCTATCTACACATGTGTCCCCGTCAAAGCGAGTGCGAGAGTACTCTTTGCGGATTCCGTGCGGAAATATTTGAAGGCAAAGGACATCGATCGAATCCAGCGAGTGCGGCGTAGTCGGAAACGCCTACAAGCGACACGTATGCTGTCCTGCTATCGGAACGAGCGGCAGCTTTGCAGAGCCATCTGAAGTATGCAAGCAGCTTTGATTACGATGGTGATATCTAGAGGTTCTAAATGTATGTGTGTCAGTGCTGTCATGTGACAGTCCTTCTCAGCGAAGATTGCCCTAAAATACTCGCTGACCCTAGACCTATTTCTTATCCAATGATCCATTGCGTGCAGGAAGGGACGGCAACGTTTTCGACCTCATTGAAACGCTATAGAAGCGATATGACGGACACTGCTATCAAGGGGATGGAACGCTACTCTCAGCTCGTGCCGTTGCTCCCTACTCGCGAACTTCTCGCCACAAACCCGATGTGGCCCGTCTTGCCTGGATGCGACCGAAAATGGGAACCCCTATCGCGAAAGGGGAAGCAATTCCCGATATTGGCAGATTTCGCGTGCGGTAGATCGCGTCAAACCAAGACAGCAATATGTTTGTTCCAGCTGTAAAATCTTGTCAACCTTGTGACGTAGCATTTAGGCGTCAAGGATAACCCCACAACCGGGGCTACGTGTTTCTTCGATGAATTGGTCGTTGTTCATGTCATGATCCGTAGAGTTTCAGTGTTGGTAGGACAGTTCGCTCAGCGTCCTCACCATCGCCGAGTCCTCCTGATCCAAACACTCAGGGTCCTGGATAACGACGCTGATTTCCGAGAAGAAAAGCCTGCAGATCGCCTCAAGGCAAGCGAGTATCGAATAGCGTCTGATGGTCGACGTTTCAGCCAGTTTCAGGATCTTAGACGTCCTTTCGTGTGGAGCCGGGCGGCACATGACCGATGAAGCCTAAGATAGCCGGGCACGGATAATCACTAGTCAGGCTTCTCGCTCCTGATGGAATTCTGCACTGAGACGGAAGACGCAAGTCTGTTGATTCAAAGAAGCGTGAGTGAAGAGGGGAAGATGTATATATGCATAACTGTCCCGGGACCCCCTTCCTTGTTCATGTCTTCCCGACTTGCCATCCGTCGCCGGTGCTCTCTATCAGGTCAATTGGGATGATCTTGTGACCTTCCAACATGAGTTCTGACGACTTCACTGGAACGATCACGGTTGAGGAATGGCAAGAATATCAGAACTTGAAAGCAGTGAGTCTACACGACGAGACCAATATCAGTACCTACTGGCAGAGACACTGCTGATATGTTGTCGTCTTTTGTTAGAACTTCCATCGCTACACGGATTACTATGCCCAGGAACAGCACACTCTCCTCGCTAGAATCGACGACCTCCAAATCGCAAACGTCAGACTGCAAGACAAGCTCTTGATACAGGAACACCAAAACAAGCTACATGAAGAGAGGGCGAAGCATCTCGACGGAATTCCAAAGCAAAGAAGCTTGAATCGCCGAGCAAGCCTGTACGATGGATCTTGGACGAACAGCCTTCAAAGTACGATGGTGTCTCCCTTTCCTCCGACGATCTTCTCGCCTACGGTATCCTTGACGAAAACACGAAAACCGAGCTTGGCCGTGTCCATTCCAGAGAATACTTCGCTTTCTTTGTCATCCGCCTCTAGTATCCCGACTTCGATCTCGGTAACCGTAGAACCTTCGAGCTGGTCTTCTCTATCCCCGGTCGCAATGCGTTGGCAGAAATATGAGGAAGAAGGAAGTCCTATGGAAATGCATGTCACCACAGATCAACGACCCAATTGGATTCATGACGACGTGCCTTTCTTCTATGGCAGTCGGGCGGATATCGAGGATAACGACGACGATTTTGCACCCCCCCCTGGCACCGCAGTATCCGCACCTGTTGGATCAATCCCGGTAGACAGTATATCGACGGAATGTGTACGATACGCAGTGATTCTGATCGATATCAGTCATGTCAAAGTGAGAACGCTCCCTTCCAGTATTTAGCTGCCTCGAGTATTGACCAGGGCAAACGTGCAGTTCCCGCTGGAGTTTGTATGTCAAGGCCGGCAAGGCGGGTATACCTTCATCGAGAAACTCCACCGAGCCATCGTCGACCAACTTGCTAAGCAAAGTCTTCCACCGGTTACCGACCCGATGATGATTAGAATGATTGTGCAGCAAGGAGTATACGGGAACCTGAAGGACGGCAGTGTCGAGGTGGCGCAAATGGAGGAATTCTGCCTCGGTATGCGGACCCATACTTCCAGTATGCCGGTAGAGCAAATCCCGAACGACAGATTCAAGGACACTCCTTCGGCCCTTTTGTGTAAGTAACACTTGACAGTGTGGACAGGTCTGATACTGATTACTTGCATGTCCTACTCACTGCAATTCTTCCCTCGTATTCAAGCCGCCCTTCGGATGTGCTTGAATGACGAAGATTGTCAGCTTGTCCTTATTGCTATTGACCCGTCTCTTCCAGTTTACCTCGCGGAAATGCCAAATATCTTGAGGTCGCTGACAACCACCAAGATGATACTCCTCGGTGCGATGCCAGACGCAGAATCCAACTGTTTCACTTGCCTGAATATCCAACTCGTCCTAGTACCCGCTTCTGCAGTTGAAACACCGGTCGACACAGCTCGGCCCACCAGACAGGCTGAAGATGAGGCGAGGTGGATCCCACCCACGTACTCTGCTGTAGCAAAGATCTCTCCCGCAGCGGAAGATCGAAGCGAGTCCAGGACACCGCTAGCAATGGCCAATCGTACGCATGGAGCGGAAACCCGGGTCCCGAGTGCTCTGCCTAAACCGGTCGGTGTGCCTTATTTGCCCGTTGTTCATGGTAAGTCTTTGTTCGTCGTTATGCAACACAAGCAAGCACTCACGTTCCGAAATTCTGTCAATTCTCCAGTCATCCCGGAATTCAAAGGCATCCAGGATATCAAGCGCCACTATGGTCGATATCCATGTGCCCGCTTCCATCTTGAAGGGAGTTGCCCGCAGCGAGATCAGCAAAGCTGCCCTCATCTTCACGACGAGATCGAGTTCCAGAAAAGTGCACTCGACCGATATCGACGATATGTTTACAGTCAACCTTGTCCCCGAGGCTTGGGCTGCACCCCAGGGATGGCACCAGAGTGCAAACTCAAGCACACGTGTCCTTGGGGCAACAGCTGTTCATATGCACAGCGAAAGAATTGCCTTTTCGACGCGCACCAATTCCAAGGGCAAGGACACCAGCCGAATGTCGCAAGCAAGCTGTATATGGAACGCTGTATCCCAGAACAATACGTTGATAGACGTATGTTGGGCGAAAAAGTATCAGGTAAATGGTCTGGTCCGACTTTACCGCAGGGTTCCGCTAACGTACTGGATCGCTCGCTGGGCTCAACAGTCCGTGCCGTGCGAAGCGGAAGGGAGAACAACAGAGGTTTGGGAGTAGCGTCATCTGGCGGAGAGGACCAGGAGTGAGTCGCCTAATCTTCAATGCTGTATCAAGGTGATTGACATGACTTCCCCCTCTGCGACAGTGCAAATCTTTCCTTGCAAGATTTTCAACCGATGTTGATCGTACTCCGATCCATGGGCCAGTCCAACTCACAGCACAGACAGCTCCGAGCCAGAGCAAACGAACTCATTCAGGCGCGCTTTCCTGGAATTTATCAGCGACTGAGAATCATCAACTTCAAAAAGTATTCACAACTTGCCGAACACGCCGGACTGGTAGAGATGGGAAGAGGAGGCGAGGGACGAGATTGGATCGCGCTTACGGATCAAGGAAAGAGATCATTTACCAATTGAAAAGGGAAGACCAGGCACAGTGGGAACGAGATTCCGGTACTCGGATGGTCCCTCAAGAGGAAGTCACTTCGCTTGGCAAAGGCCATCATACCGGGTCGTTTCAAAGACTAAGCGTCGAAGAAGAGATGCTATTTGTATTATTCGCTAGCCCGGCCAATTGTATACGGTTACTATCAAGGCGCGTTTAAAATGCTGATATGCAAGATCACTGTACTTTCGATTCACAGAAACGGCCTACTTGATGAATATACAACGTGGAAACACTCATCTTCGCTTCTGACACCCAGCTTTAACCCAAAACATTCAACTTCTTCTTCTTCTTCTTTGGAGCTGCAGCATCCAGGAAAGTAGGTGTACTTTTCGCAGGAACGGCAGCAGAAGGCGCAGGGGACGAAGTAGAAGCCGTCTTGAAGGTTCTCCAGCTACTGATCCTCTCGTCTCTTCTTGACTCCCATGCCTCTTCTTCCTCCTTTTTACGCTTTCGATCGTTGATCTCGGCGTCCTTTTTCGCAGCCTCGGCACCTTCATTGGCATACTGTAGCTTCTGAGCTCTGGTGTGCGTACGTAGCGAGCGGGGTAAGTACATGTCCTTGTTTCCGGAAAAGTATTCCTATGAAGTCGCTTACCGCCTTCTCGCCAGCTCCTCCTCTACAAAGACGTGCTTTGACTTGTTCCGTATACGTAGATCCAAAGAGGGATTTAGATCGACTAGACGGGGGTCATCGTCTTTAACCGTGGAAGCATTGACACCCGGTGCCACGAGTCTGAGGAAGGGGAATGAGGGTCAGCCGGGATAGCGCCACGTTGGCAGCACATGGAAAAAGAGGCGGTCATGACGTACTCTTTGATGACGAGGTAACGAGCATGAGCCATGACGCTGTCGATATCAGGCCGCTTTGTTTCGTCACCCAGTATTGCCTCTGCCTATATTACGCAATATGGGGAGAAATGAGAAATACTCGACAGTCAGCCTGTACGTTCTCTGACTTGCAAAATGAAAGAGCTTGGTTCTAAGTGTCTGATGACCTCGCGTGTGGCATCGATTCCCCATTCATCGAGAAGGCTTTCATAACGCCTAATCGACGCCAGCCGGGAGGTATGAGGAATACTCATCAGACAGACCCGAGGGGACGCAGTGTCCCGAGAAGAAATGCGACTCTCACCTTTTTCAAAAAGTCGAATGCCTGAGGGGAACGCAGTCCCACAGAAAATTTGCGTCAGCAAGAGGCACATGTGCTTGAAGCCAGTGGATGAGGATTGCCGTACCTCTAGACCTCGTTCATGCTTGTACTTGTCGGGATGGATGAGGAGTGACTTCTTACGGTACTGCTTCTTGATCTCTGATTCCGTTGCACCAACTGGTAAATCGAGGATATCATACGGACTTGAGGGAACAAAAAGCACCAACAACAGCAAGGGAAAGAAGCGCTTGTATCAGTGCAGTCGATCATCCCCCTAAGACGTAGAACCGAAGCGTACTTGAGCTTGAATGCGCGCAGGATCCGTTCGACTTCCAGTTCACGGATAAAGTCGCTGGCGTCCTTGGCGATTGCTTGTTCGATATCTCTGTCGTTTGTCGCCATCTTGATGTGTCGGAGAAGTGTCACGCCGCTGTGGTCAGAATGCTCTGTAGCACGGACGACTATCAGCCATAGACAGATGAATAGGCGTCAAGCATGAAAGGAGATGACCCTTTGTGGAGGCTCGCTTGCCTGGGCGCACCCGCGATATCCCACGTGGTCTAGGCTCATAACCGATCATTGTCTCACTCCGCTTCACTTTCAAGGAAGGTCATTATCGTCAAGGTGATCCTTCCACAGGGCTTCCCTTTTGCCTCCACTTTCTCTACGTCTCCCACATGGCCTCGGAGGATCATTCTCTCTCGGCAAGACGCCCCCCACCGCTCGACTTTGGACCCCCGACTCCACAAAGGAGGGTTGCCTCTCCCAGATCAAGGATTCCTCGACAGCGGTCATACACGAGTACGGCATCCTTGCAGAACGATAGAGATGGAGACTACGAGAAGGAGAGTCTCGGAACCAGCTATAACGGCGGTGCTGCTACTGCCCGGGAACCGAGAGAGTATCATGCCGGTGATGCATCTGCTCAAGTCGAGGAGGACATTCCCAGGCAACCGGTTCTCCCGCAATCCACGGTAGACACCATGTTCTCGGTCGATTCGGTACGCATGGACTCTCTAGCCGTACACGACCGACAAGACAAGTATTGGGCTGGGAATGGCGAATCAACTCCTCGGGTCGGCGTTCCATTTCGGACAGAATACCGCCGCAAGTCATCCGGAACATTGACCAATCCTGTGATGCGGTCGCGAACTCTTCATCGAATGAGTCATGGATCAAAGGAAATGGATAGCCAAGACGATGTTTACACCCCCATTGACACGCCTACGAAAGTTAGGAGATCGCCTCTGTCGCGCGAGGGTACTTCCTCGTCCTCCTTCTTGGATATCAACAAGGATGACCGTATCGCTACTCCACCAGAACGACAGAGGAAGTCATTCCGTAAATCCAGTCAGTTTATCGACCCGGATGTCGCTGCAAGGATGAAGCGCTGGGTCGAGGAAATCGTGGTCTGCAATTTTGACCTAGATAGGGGACCTGTGGTGGAACGCAGGATGGCGGGACGGCCCTGGGCAAAGGGTGAGAAAGCAAACATGTGAGCATTCAAGCCTCGTGCCTATCTTCGCTTGTTATTCATCTCCCCTGCGTTCGAATCAGTGCATTTTCTGCATTTCCAGACACTTCGCTCTTTGCCGAGGGACACATCTCGTACTCGTTTAAAATTCGAGCCCCTGCAGAGGATGAGCACGCCTGGCCCGCCACGTCTTCAGCGCAAGAAGCACCACAGTCATACTTTGCTCTCCCGGATCATCCGATAATGTCCAACACCTCTACCCCTACGAAACACCCGCCAACGCTGTCGTCCACGCAGCAGCAGGAGCGCGATTCCGGATTCTTTGGCCCAGTGACGGAAGGTCCGGAGACACCGCTGGCGGCTAGGAATATCCCTTCAAACGGAGAGACGGCGGACGAATATCGAAAGTGGGATCAAAGGGGGAGAAAATGGCTGTATGGATACGTTTGGTTCCAGCAGCGCAAGGATAAGAGTATCGTTAGAGGGTACATGCAGGTGAAGTTTTTTGCCAGTTGTTCTCGCTCTGCTGAATAGGTTCTAATGGTTGGGCAAATCCACAGAGAAGCGTAGTCATCTTATCACATCTCGCTTATCCGGCGTTGTTCAACGCTGTGCTGGACACAGTCGCACCGATATATTTCTCGCATGGTTACCCAGCACTCGAGGCCGCTTGTCATGGAATCGCGAGATGGTAAGTTGAGAAGGCAAATTTGGCCACCGATACTCTGGTGATTCATTTCCGGACCCTTAGGCCAGACCCAATACCAGGGGCGACGTTAGAATTGCCTCTTCTGACGGAGAGTCTCCGCGTCGAGCTGCCAGACATGAATGAGGCGCCACAAATGCAAAGAAGACGTCTAAATGACAAAGTTGTCGAGGCTCCCCTGGTGAGCATTAACGTCACAGTAGATCGTAACAGACTACTTCGCGATGACTAACGCTTGCTCCTGCATCGTAGATACTCGCGTCTTTGCCCCCAGTGTCTCCGCTCAGGGTGTTTGCAGATTTCTTACCCAGCTTGTGGCATATTTGGGAATGCCTGGTGCTGGGAGAGCCTTTACTGGTGATCGCACCAGATCCTAGAATCTGTTCGGATATCGTGTGGTGGATGCGAGACTTGATCAGACCTGTACGTGGAATGGCGGACTACACTGGTTATTACCAGTACTAATTCGCATTATATTCAGATTCCCGCATCCAACCTTGACCTTCGGCCATATCTGCATATTCACGATCTAGATTTTCGGCTTATCGTGAACGGCAATAAACCACCCACCAGTGTCGTGGTTGGCGTGACAGTGAGCTTCAGCCACCTGCCCGAAGACGCAGAAACTGATCCTGGCGTTTATGCAGAATCCGTTTTTCCGAAATGCTGCTAGTCACTGGCCAAATGTAATCAGTGTCGTGCAGTCTGCGTGCGTGGCCATCGTTCTCTTACAAGTCTGACATGGCTGAGCGATATTTCCTCCGCATCGCAGGCCAAGCAACACGAGCGCTGCCGCGGGTCTGACACAGCAACCGCACGGATTTATAAGCAAAAGAAAGCGGCACGTGTCCAAAGACCGTGTTTTACTGAAGCGGCTCGAGCAATTAGTGGCAAACGGCCAGCTAGACGGTAAGCATTCCAGAGTCATGCCGATGCATCTTGATCTCTCATTCGCCTTGACGAGACAGACGAGGCAGGGAATGATGCTCTGAGGAATCATTTCCATCAATTAACCGAGAAGATGCTAGCGCCCCTCAACCGATTCGTTTCCTCGTTGGTTCCCCTGGTCGAGTGAGTTTTCCGCGTTCAGTGACAGCCACGCCAATGGCAAGGGTAACATGGGCGCCCCTCCTCAGATCTCACGCTCCTATCAAGCCGTTCTCGATACCGGCATTCTTACAACATTTAAAAGCATTGGCGCCTAACCCATTGCAGTTTCGGTCAAAAGGGTTGCTTTCAAAGGGCAAGGTGGAGATCGAGTTCTACACGACATTCTGCACCGCAGGTTCCTTCATGACTTGGTATCAAGAGTACATGACGTCGGTTCAGGCAAAACGCGGATTCGTCGACAACAGATCATGGCCATTTGTCAACTCGCCCTCGTCATCAGAATCGAGATTATCAGAGAGCACCGATTCCAATCTTGGATCAAGGAGTAGCGGAACCAGAGATTCCCAGGATGTAACCCCGCGTAGCAGTCTGGGCAGTACCCTTCGATCAACGGTTCCTAACGGTCAAGCGCCCGGCCGAAGCGATAGCTCTGGGACATTCTGGACCCTTTCGCCAAAAAGGATTTTCTAAGAGGCAGGATAGCTTCCTGCATCACATGTTCATAAAAGGTTGTATACCAAAATACAGAAGTTATGCGAACACTGTAGGATAAGCCTAGAACAATCAGAATGTACGCGATTTGTTGCCACTGGCAACATCGGCGGGATCCTGAGGTGGTTTTCTAAAGTTGGATAGATCCACAATAGCTGTGGACAAAATAAAATCAGCGAGCTGTTATATTCTGATTGGAAAAGATGGCTTACGCTGCTTGGCCTTCTTGGGCTTTTTGCGCTTCTCCCTCGCAGTCGACGATGGCTCGAAAGTATCCAGCTGATTCGGCTCCTGGCTATAGTCAAATTCTGGTATGTCTTCTGCCTTGACCGGCGTCCTTTTCGCCTTCTTCGGAGGCGGTGCAGGTGAATTCGTGTCTGACACCTCGGATTTCGGCTGATCTGCCTTGGCCTCTGCTTTCGGCTTGCGCTTTTTGGACGAACCGCCGGCCTTTGACACTTGTACAACCGCATTCTTGTCCTTTTTGGCCTTTTCCTTGGTGAGACGTGCCTCTGACGGAACATAGGGCACCTGTTCAGGTATTGTTGGTGGTACATCGACTGCCATTGGTTCGCTACCCGATACATCGGCAACTGAAGTCGCTTCATCAGACGGCTGCGGTTGCCCACGAAGTCAGGACAGAGTTTGCGAAAAGACGCTTGTGAAAGTTAGCATGACTTACCTGACTATCCATATGCGCCGTGGTGAATTCAGAGATAATCCTCCGTAAGATGGCTAGACTGGCCGTAGGCTAGCAGACGCATGGCATAAGCCACTGCCGGAATGTCACTGAGTAATAGATGATTGACTTACTCTACGATCCGTGGAGTCAGCATTAGTTCCGTCTTGAGACGCCCGGCTGGACTCGGCCAACGTGTTACCTAAGAGGGACGACGCCGTTGGCGATCCATCTACGATAAAATCAGATATTAGTTAACCTCCAGCTCGGAATGGAAGTTAGGACACTTACTGGAAACCGAGGTCGTTGCCCAGATGAGATCGGATGGCCGCAGTAACGGCACACTCGGGTTCCGGCTTGGCGCGCTCGCCAAGTCCTCGCTCATGGGAATCGTTGTGATCGATGTGCCCTTGCTAGCACCGATAGCGGACTCCTGCCTCAGTTTCTGCAGCGTTTCGCTGTAGGCTGTCACGCCCTCTTCGCACGCATCGAGGATGACCTTGAGCAATTCATCTTTCCGTCTGGCGGGAATGCCAGACTTGCTGAAGTCGACGGTCCGCAGAAGGGGGTCTTCTGCTTGAGGCAGACGCTGAACTATGGCCCATAACATGCCGTTGGGCATGACATAGCTGGAAATGGGCAAATCGCGGAAGAATCAGCTTCAAAAGTGATGAGATCGCTTGAACCACATTCGGCAACTCACAATGGGGACTCATCCTCTTCTCGCGCAACGGCATCTCTCCACGCGTGAAGCCTCTTGAACACCCGCTCCTTTTTCTGCCCGACCTCTCCCATTCCCCACATGCCAATGTCTTTGCTACTTCCGTAATCATCCGTCAACGTCATGGCGCCCTTATGCCCAAACTGCCTTTTGAGCATCGATCGCCATCCATTCATCCCAAAGCCGCGCTCTGCGTCGTAATACACCCGAGAGTAGAGCTTGAGCGCAGTGTCTTCAGATCGTTTGAGCACTTCCCGGACGAGATCTTGCTTGCCCTGGGCTCGTTCGAGGAGACTGTTCCGAAGCTGATCGTAGACGTAGAGGAGAAAATGCGTATCAGATCGCGCGTAGTGCAACATCTCGGATGGAAGAGGTCGGATTCTCCAATCAGCCACTTGGTATCGCTTGTCGGCGGTAAAGTCGCAGTACAGAGTGAGGAGAGATGCAAGCGAGTGCTGGGGATAGTCTAGTATGGAAGAGAAGCAAGCTAGCTGTCAGAATGCCATCCAGAAGAGGAAAACACAGGGTAAACTTACGCAAAACCTTGGTAGCATGATACGTATCAAACAGTCCGACGACGTAAAGATCAAAGTCCTGTTGCAGCCAGAGAATATCGCTTTCCGCTCCGTGAAAGACCTAGTCCGAAATCGAATCCCATCAGAGTTTAATCAAATGATACACGAGGAACACGACCTACCTTGACGATCGACGGATCAGCCAATACTCCGCCAAGCTTACCATCCCTAACCTCATTCCGCAGCCGTATCACATCGACGACGAAATCCTCCTCCCTCGTGCTAACCTGCATTAAACACAAGAACCCGGTAAAACTCCTCAACGAGTGATACTCGAGGTCGACAGCAATCTCCTTGACCACCTTGAGCTTTTCTACCATCCTATCCAGCTGTTCGGGCGTATCGACCCACGTGAAAGGCGTATCGGCGAACGATTTGGGCGCGATGGGTGGAGCGATGGTGAATAGCGAGGAAGGGTAGCCGAGGTGTTTGCTTTCGTAAATGTACGGATGACGGACGGTGACGCCTCGGATTTCGGCTATACCGACGGCGGGCGGTGTCGTTGCCGCCACTGCCGGGACTCGGTCGACCTCCGGCGAGGCAGGTCTCGAGCTGCTGGGTGTCGGGACGTAGTCGAGTGGAACCATGGCGTGATGCTTAACGGGCAACGTCGGGGTCCAAGGTGGTAGGTTATTCGAGTTATTCACGGGCGGATTAAACTTTTCCTGGGGTTTCGGAATGTCGGCATTCATGATATGATCGGGCAACGAGGCGAGCGTATGCTGCTTTTCACGTTTCAAGTCTCGCGCTTTCTGTCGCAAAGCGAGGGCAGCTTCAGCTTGATCGCCAATGTCAGTTGCTTTCCGTTTCCCTGTGACGATGTCGAGGTTGATATCGGCACCTTCTAGCAGAGAATCGAGAACCTCGCCGAGCTGCTCCTGAAACTCGTGAATCGCATTGTCTTCATCCTGCAGCCGTTTTCGCTTCTTAATTCCGACAGAAGCGAAAGCAGGTGTCGACGTCTCGCCATGTCGTCCTTGAGTTACGACGGGCAATCCACCCTCTGGCGCAACGAGATCCACCAATCGACTAGCGAGCCCAAGTACTCGACTTGTGGTAGCATCCAATCGTTTCGCCAACTTGCGATCCATCGTCCGATGAAGCTTGAGATCGTCGCCTTCCGGGAAGTCATTGACATGTTGCGTAGGTTGGGCCAGAGCTGCTTGAAGAGCAGGGAAAAAGGTGGCAATGTCAAACGCTGGAGTGGACGAGCCTGCAGCCTCGTTACTAGCTGCCTCTGGTGGAATAGACGCCATGTTGCAAGATGCAATACGGTCGATTCGAGTGACTTGGCAGCGGGAGGAAGTCATACTCACAACTAAAGTGAAGTTGCACCAAAAATGAAACAGCACCCAGCGCGCCCAGAGCCACCCGGCGGCCGAAAACAGCTTGCTTACCTAATACTCGCTGTGCCAATTTCATTCAATGCGGAGGCCCATCTTCCGGCAACCACGAGGAGAGGACACTGCCGGTCTGACCGATCTGGGCTGAATGACATGACATGACCGATTCTTCCTCAACGCCTAGTAGACGGTAGGTGGACAACGGGAGATTCATCCTTGATCAACTTCCCGGTATGATGTCCTCCTCAAGCGATATCTCCGCCGGTCCGATCCACCTCGCCCAAGTCACACGACATGACCAACTGCTAGCGCAATACGTCGAATACCTTCCAGTTGCCGAACGGCTACAGCTCGAGCTTCTCGAGACTATCGATCAGCTTCGCGAAATTCAAGCTTCAGCCGCTGTAGGGGCGGATGATGATGCCAGTGACAGAGTCCAGCGATGGGATGAGCACACGGTCCGTGGGTCAAAGGCGTGGGCGCAGGATATGGGAGTATCATGGAGAGCTCTCAGGGTGCGTTTCTCTCGCCTGACTCCGACAGTATACGCAACCTAACACCTCCTATGAAACTCATCTCATTCAGCGCGCTCGATTCAGGCAAGACAAAGCGTCCGAGCTTCTGCTGACGACTTTAACCGCTCGAGCGACGCAATCCCTCCATTCTCCCCTTCCACCACACCTACAAGCATACATCCAACGCAGTCCCACACCACCGATATATACCGTCCTCCCACCGCGTTGGTACACGGATCGCGCGGGACGACCGACCGGCGTGCTGACGCTGCGCCATGTCAAGCGGGACGTACCTGCGTCGAGTGGAGAGGTCGGCAAGGAAGGCATCAGAGAGTTTGCGTGGTGGATTGCAGAGATGACGAGGAGGGTCTTGAAGGATTGGTATGAGGGAGAGTTTCACACAGAGAGGGAGGGAAGGGCCAAGGGGAATATCGCCGGCGGGGGATGCGTGCTCATTGTCGACGCAAAGGATGCCGGTATGAAGAACCTGGTACAGCCCTTCTTCAGGTTATGCTGCCAAAGGCGTCTTGACTAACAGTCTGTGTGAACCCATTACCAGGAACTCGAACTACTACCCAACCTAATCTCCATCAACCACAATCATTTTCCATCCCAGTTCTCGACTGTCTACGTCCTGAACCACTCGTGGACGCACTCGGGTCTCTGGGCATGCCTCAAACGCGTACTTCCTCAGAGTGCGCTGGAGAAGATTGTTTTCCTCAAGGGGGAGCAAGAGATTGGCGAGCTTTTTAACTTGGAGAGATTACCGAGAGGTGGGTTGCAAAGGCCGGATACAGCTGATGACAACGCCTGCTGACGTGCCCCGTTTAACAGCATATGGAGGCAAAAACGACAGGGATCTGGAAGGAGACGCCATGTGGCTTTACGAACAGTATGGGAAGACAGCACTATCGACAGCAGAAAGCGATCCAACAACGGCGCCCACAGGCGGTGATCCCACGCAAGCTTCCATTTCCGCCATTTCCGCCATCTACGCTCCAAGTTATGAATCCATCGCCGACGTATTTTATTCCGCGCGCAATACGCCTATGCCTAGTGCGCAGGTCAGTCCCGTCATCCGAGCCAGGAAGGGCAACGCAAAGCGTCGACCAGCACGACTGAATCTCACCATGACGTCAAATCCGTCAGCCAGAACGGGGTTGAGTTTTGTGCCGCTGAAAGGTGTACACGGAGTTCCGCATCGTCTCTCAGGCACGCAAGACGCGCAATCCGGAGTAAGAGTGAAATCGATCACCGATTTCCAGCTCTACCTGTCCCCCTCACGAGTGAACAACCTCGATCTCTTGTTGGGTTCGGATGAAGAGGCCAGTGATGAAGAGGCGCTTCAGCTCGAGTCGTTACGCGCACGTCAAAGAGCGCGAAGGGAGTCTAGGTCGAGCTTGCATTCCAGCCTCGCAAGTGCTCGTGTGTCGTCGCAACAATCTCGGCTATCACCCAATCAGTTAGGCGGCGGCGAGGGCGGTGCACCCGCTACGGGAAGGGCACATAGACCAGCGATCACGCCGTGGGTTTCGGGAAGCGGCCGAGCGGCCGACTCAATGCGGCAGGCCTCTTGGAACGATGCGAGATCGTATTCTGCTTCGCTAACCCGGCACCATGCGGAGGGGCTGACGAGGAACAAGAGGTCAAGCTTGAGTACGGAGGTCAGCCCCGGTGTTCAAGCGGATGCATCGGTAGCGGGTGAGGAAACTGCGACAACGGAGCCCGTCAACGTGGATTCGGCTGCCTCGACTTGCGATCAAACAGTGAGGGAACATGACAGTGATACACAGTCGACGACAGCTCCGACTGCCTCCATTCGATCAAGTGAAGCGTCACATCGTCGCAGAATTGAACTCCCGATATCGGCTTACGACAGAATGATGAATCCCATGTTTGGCTATCCGGTTTTGCAAACCGTTTCCACCAGCGGATCCAACCTGGCCGGAATGCTTCGACCGCGATACGGAAGGAAACGAAAGCGCGACCTCGTCAAGACGCTACTCTTCCTGTTCTTGCTCAGACTAGACACATTCCGCCGGTGGATTGGCAAGGCGACGACAGAGCTCGTCGCATCTGCGCTCACGTTGGTAGGGCTCGGAGAGTGGTTCAGGGCGAGACGCAATGCAGACGATGCGCGCGTTGGACCGAGGACACACGGGAGGAGAAATCCGGAGCAGGCGTTCTCGATAGTTCGGCATGGCTATGGGTACGCGTCCCAGGGACTAGGAAGGAACAGCCTAGGTGCTACCACACCAAAGGGAGATTGGCTGTGGATGGTGATCACCATTGTTATGGTGAGAGGTAGCTGGGGCAGGCTCTTACTCAGTACTTTGGAAGAACTGAGGAGGGTCAAGCGGGTGTTTACGACGATGTGAGGCGCGCCGCAAATGCTCGTCAGCTAGTCGTAATTTTTGTACTGAAAGACGAATTCTGGAGATGGACAAAACCCGTTGTATGAGCGATGTGCATTCTTCCAGGTATCTCCGATATCGTATTTAGTCACCAGGAATATCTGGTCCTCGAAGCTCCCGCGAAGGTTTCGACAGCTTTGTTCATGCCATGCAACATGGAGTGACTGCTCGCCGATAGCATAGACAACTGTCTAATATAAACAGCTACATAAAACTCGGTGGCAAATCCAGCTTGTCTCTGCGGCGGCCGGGCCGATCACGTGCCTCACACGGAAATGTTAAGATTGAGCTTCCACTATGTCCAGAACATGACTTGGGTTTATGTTGCTTGATAGTCTTGGGATACCGGAGAGCAATTCATACTAGCATTACCATGGCATCTAAAAGTGAAATGGACACCACGCTGCTGGATGACACGGTCACTTTCGACTCAGATCCCTTCCCGGCGCTACTCGACGCTCGAATCCTCAGAGCACTTGCCGACTTGGCATTCACTCATCCGACGCTGGTGCAGACGCAGGCGATTCCACTGATACTTCAAGGCAAGGATGTGCTGGCGAAAGCTCGAACAGGGAGTGGTAAGACAGCAGCATATGGACTGCCTGCGGTTCAAAGGGTGTTGGTAGCGAAAGAGGTTCGTCTCGTTTTATCTATCTTCGGTAAATCAGCCCACTAACCCTTTTGACGTGGCTGTCGGCGACATTAGCAAGAGTCGGACAGCAAGATCCGGTCTCTCATCCTGGTCCCCACAAGAGAGTTGGCCCAGCAAGTGACAGCGTTCTTGAAAAGCGTGACGAAATACTGTGAGGGTTTGGTGAACATTATCAATGTTGCTGGAAACACGAATTCGACGTAAGTGGAGCTATTTATGACGACCATTTTATCGCCTAGAGCCTGAACGCACCTTGTTCGTAGCCTTACTCTGAGCGATACACCCGACATCCTGATCTCGACGCCCTCAAAATGCTTGGCATTGCTTCAGGCAAAGGTACGGAACATTGTGATTTCCCGCAGTTGGTATCTTGGCTGACATGCTTTCATACCAACAGCAAATCGATCTCACCTCCCTTTCACTTCTTATCATCGACGAAGCCGACTTGATTCTTTCATATGGACATTCTGCCGACCTGCAACGTCTTTTGGATCCCGCCCAGGGCTGGATACCCAAAGTAGGAGTGCAGGGTGTCTTGATGAGTGCAACCATGACAAACGATGTGGAGAGCCTGAAAGGCTGGGCGTTGAGGAGTCCCGTGAGTTGATAGCGACTCTGTCGTAAACGATGCGCTTACACCTTCTACCCTCAGGCTATCCTCACCTTGACAGAACCAACTTCGTCGTCCCTGTTAACTCAGTATTACACCACGACAACGGAGATGGATAAGTTTCTGTTGCTTTATGTCTTGCTCAAGCTCAAGCTAGTAAAAGGAAAGGCCTTGATATTCGTCAACGAGGTCGACCGAGGATATCGACTGCGGCTGTTCCTGGAGCAATTCGGGGTGAAGAGTTGTGTCTTGAACAAGGAATTGCCGTTGAATTCTCGGTAAGCCAACTACAGAACAAACATATGCTTGATTGGCCCGCTAACAGCACTGCATTTTCGCAATAGATATCACATTGTTGAGGAGTTCAACCGCGGGGTCTATGACTATATCATTGCCACAGACGAGGTAGATCTAGGGGATGCAGAAGACGAAGTAGATCTCGCAGAACCCAAATCAGAGGAGTCCACAGACACAAAAGAGGAACAAGCAAAGGGGGAGGAACCAGCCGAAAGCAGTAAAAAGGCACAGAAACGCAAAGCGTCGGATCAGCCGATATCCCGGGACAAGAAAAAGAGCAAGAAAGCAGACAAGGCGTACGGCGTCTCGCGAGGTATCGACTTTGTCGCTGTCGCATGTGTGGTCAACTTTGACTTGCCGACGTCGACAAACGCATATACCCACAGAGTCGGTCGTACCGCCCGAGCCGGTCAGTCCGGTCTCGCATTGTCATTCGTTGTGCCGCAGAGCGGAATATCGAAAGACAAAAATGTCCTGGTCGAATCGGCGAAGAAAGATGAAAAGGTGTTTGAGCGAATCAAGCGATACGCAAAAGAAGAGATGCTCTCGGAAATACAAGAATGGGACTTCGGAGGAAGAAAAGGCGAAATCGAGGGCTTCCGGTACCGAATGGAGGATGCTCTGAAGGCGGTCACCTCCAAACGAGTACAGGAAGCCAGAAGAGAAGAGGTTCGACGGGAATTGCTAAATTCGGACAAACTCAAGGTGAGTCCACATCGAGTCATGGACTGGTCCACTCAGACTGATCGAATATCTCTTTGCACAGGCACATTTCGCTGCGAACCCGTTGGATTTCTCATATCTCCGCCATGATGCTGCAATAAATCCTACGAGGGTGCAGCCCCATCTGAAGCATGTTCCTCAGTATCTTATGCCCAAGATCGCTAGGGCTCCATTGACAGCAGACACTCCGGAAGGTCATGTGCCTTTCACGAACAACAAACGTGGCGGCCGCGGTGGTGGACGTGGAGGTCGGGGCGGACATAGAGGAGGACGAGGGGGAGGCAAAAAGGCGAACCCATTGAAAAAGTTTTAGATCTGCAGGTCATGTACTATGTATACATGGCGGAATGACTGGATTGATTTCGGAGTATCTGAGATTGTATTAGCAGTGTAGAGTATAGGAACTGTGACATTTGTTTATCGAACAAGGGGATGTATCGCAAACCTTCCAGATCATGATTGAAATTATCAGCTTTGGTGATTGGGGTAGCTCGCTCGACGCACCTTGCTCTAGCGAACCCAGACTTGCACAAAAATGGGCCACGGTAATGTCATCCGAAACAGAGATTTGATGCTTGATTTCGATACGCAAGAAACACAAGTCGAGGATGCTTTCGTAAACGTGCATCTGGATTTGCAAGGGTTCGTTCCAGCGGGGATTATACGTGTTGTAGGCGATGACCTTAGTCCGGTACTTCTGCGGCTCGTCGGACAACAACACGGCCGACGACTGCTGAAGACTGGCTGGTCCGATTTCCAGATTCATTTCCGGAACATAAAGCGACGCTTCAACGTAAAGTCTTGCCTCATCGAGCGAGATGTCTGGCGGGAGCGGGAGTGATTTTCCGGATATGATCTATGCACATCGTCGAGGAGTCAAGCGGAGGTATTAATCAATCACGCTTTTACCCACATCGAGATTCAGAATACGATCTTCTTTTCTGCCCAAAGCATTCTTGTTCTTTGTCTGGATTACCTCTGGCTTTAGCACCCAACCACACCGGCCGTTTCGCGTAAACATCGCTTGATTGATCGTGAAGCCTAAATCTACAGCAACACAACTTCAGCTTTGCTCCCATGAAGAGACTAACGCGCGTACCATAGGTTTGCCAATTAAGAGACACTAACTGGCATCCCATAGCCCAGTATTCATGAGGAAGGTAGTTTGAGCTTGATAGACGGGTGCCTTGCGGGTACACCCTAGAAAGATGGTTGCGGTTGTGTTTGATAAAGTCCCCGGGTGCGGCTCGGAGCAGCTTGTTCGCAACCCTTTCGGAAACTGAAAACATCTCTGTCGTCTTGTATTCTACCAGCTTGCTGAAACCCTGGTACTTCACACCTGCTGTATACACCATGAGCGCTGCTAACTCCGGTATGATCGCAGTTTTCGACCGAGACTTAGATCCTGCCTTGACAGGGGTTGACTCGTTGTCGTACCGATGATGATTACCACTAGAGTCGAGAGAGGACGAGCGAACTGGTGGCTTCCGGAGGGAAGTTCTGCGACCCGAACTTGACAGAGGTGAACTCTCTAGACCTAAAGAGGACACTTTGGCGGTAACCCGCTCGAGGAAGCTGGCTTTTAACGACTTCCCTGAGAAGGGATGTAGAGAGATCAGACGCAGGTAAGAAGAATAGCTAATAACGCACCTGTACGCTCAACGTCGGATTCGGTAGTAGATTCCGTCGAGGAAGAGACCGTATCGACGGTAAGATCAGAGTTTTGGCGAGAATGGCCTTCCTTCGTCCGTTTCGACTGACAGCATATACGAAACGCGGTCAGCTATTAATACGATTTGCGTTATAGGATACAAACCTTGAACATGATCTTGTATTTCAACTGTTCAGGAGTAGGTAAAGTGTCCTCCAGTGAGTCTGCCACTGCAGCCAACGGGGCTGTGATCAGCGTGTCACCAAAAGCTTCGTTGAGGATGTCGACCAATACTCTTTGCTGCTGCGTCCCACAGTGTACTTCGGCGGAAATGATGACAGGATAGGGAGATGCCATGAAAGCGTACGAGGCGATAGCTGTACACACATCTCGTACTGGCACCGACGCAGTGAGCGTCTTACCGTGTGTGACTACCGGTTCCACGTCTCCATCATAGCAATCGACTTCGGGTTGATGACATGCCGGAATCAATCAAGCGCCACGGTCTCGGGACAGCACGGCAAGACTCACTTTCCACGCTTCGACAACCTGCTAGGAGCGCTCTAACATAACCCTCAACAGTACTTTCTCCCTTCCACTGATTCCCAATGAGATAAGTGTTGTGACTGCTAGACACATAGTATTCGGATAAGGGTCGGTTCATATCCTGGAACACCTTGCGGTTGCGAGAATGCATTACACTGTTGTCGGTTGACAACAGAAATGCCGAAAACGTTTCGGAAGCCATCAAGGGGTTCTCTTCATCGGATCCAATGCTACAACGAGACATCAGCTCGTTGAATATACGCCGAATTTCCTCGTCGGGCGCTTGTGACTGTGGGCCGATGCAGAGCATTCGAAAACTCAATAGACGAACTTTTCACGTATCTGGACCTCACTCACACGCTGGTTTGATCGCATCCAGCAAACAAATGTCTCTTGACTTATTCCTTCCTTGTTACTGGCCCTATCGGTGCTAGATAACTCCCTCCAAACATTTGTGACGTCGGGATTACTCTTAATCATTCTGACCATCGCTCGAAATTGCTCAAAGTCGAGGAATCCTCGATTTTCGCGATCGATGGATCGAAAGTACATTTCGATCAGGCGGGCCTCGGGACTAGACGTATCGAGTCCATTCTGGCTACCAAGGTCCTGCGATTGGCCAATTTTGTTGCTAAATCCGATTTTGCGACACATCGCGATGACTTCCGCCAGAGTGACCTTCTTCTCGCAAATCTGAACCTCCAAGTCGGTAAATGTTTGCTGAGAGGCAGATGAGGGTCGTCGATGGAAGCCATCAAGTTCAGCAGGATGCGCATTGTACTCCAAATTCGAGTCATCTTTGGTCCCGTGGATCGTAATGACTCCGGCTTTACCCAAAGGTGAATCCGGTATTAGGCCTGATGACAATGGTTCCGCACAGGAAGTGCCATCAAAAGACTTGCTTAGGCGAAAGTAGGTGGCCTGCTTGATGTCGTTGACTAAGTTATATAACGTTCTAATCCACAAGTCGAGCATCTCGTCGTTCAGTGCGATCATGTTCAAAGTCTTCCACGAAGTAGGAGGCTGAATGTAGACGATGGAAATCCATCGGGCTGTAGCTGCGGGAGAAATTACGGACGAGGGGACAGCGCTTGATGAAGAACTTGACGGTCTCGCAGTGGGCCCATATCGGATTTCACGAATTTGGTCAACCGACACTATTTGTGTTCATCAGAAACGATGTGATGAATGGGGCTGGGATCTACTACTCACCTCGACCAATCTTCCGGCTCTCCCAGCATATCGTTGCATACCCTCCTATACCCCTCCTAACACCGACGAGCTCCTCCAAGCTCGAAGTCACGTCCTTGGGCGGTTCCAGTCTGAAAGTTCTCTGCTTGACCTTTCTATTCGAAATCTTGATCATCGGGACACCTTGTCGCAAAGGTTCAGGTATTTCGGGACTTGACGGAAGGATCCCCCAGGAAGCCTGCGCTATTGAAGGCAGTACCGGCTGAGAGGACAGCGAGATCACTTCGGGCGAAGTTGATAGTAGACTTTCACCATATCCTCGGTGCTGTCCTCTGCATTGCCCAGTTCCGGAAGAAGGCAATAGAGCAACCTTGACACCTTGTCGCGCTTCCGACATGCCGTCGAAAGCAGAGGGAGTATCGGCAGTGTAGTACCCGGACGCCTGAGACAAGTTTGGGGGATTAGCTCTCGACTATCATCGCCGTCACCAGTGCATTCCTTACTTCCAGTCAGCGCAGCGACCTGGCCTTGCTTTGTCTCTGAAACCTCCAAGTACGTGAGAGTGGAGGCGATTCGTCACATGAGGGTGGAAATAGAGAAAATAGAGAAAATAGAGACATAGAGGAAATAGAGAAATAGAGAAATAACATGATGCGTTCATAGCTGCATATTCTTCATTCAGTGAGAAAGGGAGACAGACTGAACGGTTGGAGACTCTCACCTTTACCCAACCTTGAATCAAGGCGTCTCCTTTTCCAAATCAGGGCGTCAGAATCGCCGCACGCTCTATAGATAAATGTCCAAGTGGCGGGTTCCCCCAGACACCAGGACGAATCATGGGCTCACCGCTTATGAGAGGGAAAAGCGGGCAACTGCTCCATATACTCAACAAGGCGACTTCCGAGAAGCACAGCCGATTGTGGTAGGGAAGACAGAGTTCGATGTTCTAAAGGAGAATCATAGGTGAGCAACTAATGCACCCGACAAGATGCTTGTGACCTGATCAGCACCTTGAACAATCAAGATTTATACGGGAGGACGAAGATCCCGACAGTGTTTCTTATGAAGAGCGCCTGGCACGAGCCTATGAGAGCAAATTATTCAAGGAATACGCTCTGGTAAGTATGCCGAGTCAGCACCCTAGTGACAACGGCATCCACCTGACTATTGCATGTCTCCAGATCGACCTGAAACACTATAAGACCCGACAGATCGCGTTGCGATGGCGCACTGCAGAGGAAGTGATCGACTCCATCGGAGAAGCAACATGCGCATCTTTGCGTTGCCTTTACCATAATCCCTCTCCGAATCAAATAATTGAAATGGATGAACGAGGGATCAGCATGCCTCGTCTCCAGGCATTTGAGCTACCTTTCGCCTATGTCGAAGCCGGAGAGAAGAAGCAAGCACTCGTGAAAGTCAAGGTCTGCGAGAAATGTGCACGTAAGATCAGGTATACGCCTTCAGACGACAATACGAGAAGCAAATCTCAAGGACAGGGCGGAGGGAACGCAGGAGGAACGCTCAGGCGCGATGGCGATGAACATCGCCTGAAGTCATCGGGAGAGCCAAGACGCGGCCGGGAGAGTCGTCGCGACAGGAGATCTGAGAGCCCTCAGTGCAGAAGGTAGAAGGGCATCGAGAAGGTACTTCTTCCAATGTGGCAGAATCGGTATGTGCTGTCCAGTACCATACAGAATACAGCCAATCAGGCAGGCTAAGCAATATAGCGTGATAGGAGCGAATCCGCGATGAGATCACCACCGCAGAAGCCGACATTGTAGCTGGGACAGGTTCTATTGCAAGACGTCAATCTCAGCGTCGCGCTGAGGACTGGTGTGGCGTACACCCATCAACCGTCTTCGCTTAATCGATCGTATCAAAAGCAGCCACGCCGGCGACGCGGGATTATCAACCTGCGATGCAATGAATGGGACGCCGCCGGCTCAACATCGGACACATCAGAGGGTCCGGTCGGGAACGAACGTCATACCACGACAACACGCCGCTACTGGTCTTTCCCTCATGGCTTCCGTATGCACCGTTAGCAATGAATCAGAGAATAGCACGCTCTCAGGACCGGTGCAGTCGAGATGAAAGGGCCACTCAGTTTTTCGTGGTTTTGAACCACTCGCATCTTTATGAATGCGAATATCCGGATGCCAGTGTGAACTTTATACAACCTCACTTTGTCTACGATCAATCGTCCGATTCATGGTACCTGTCAAAGCGAAGAAGCACGTTGCATAAGCTTTTCGAATTCACTTCAAACGGCCACTAGCGAGGGAACTCACCCTGCTCTTCTCATCTCTCCCAACCTCCTTCGGGCAGCGCCCAGATCTTTCTCCAGCTTGAGAATTTCAACCTGCTGCTCCATTTCCCTGACTTTGAATTCATGAGTGGCCATGGATTTGTAATCCACCTGGTCCTCTTCCGTAGGCTGAGCGGAGATGGTCTTGACTTGCTTGACGAGGCCCTTGCATGCATCGGTCACAGCCTTGGCGGCAAGCTCAAGGTTCTGCTGCGTCTTCGACATCAAGGATGCCTTTACTCGAGACGCTGCAACCAGTTGAGCCGTCGCAGCGGACACCTCGTTCGAAGCGACAATCAACTGCTCTAGCGAATGAGTACCGCTGATGACCCCGTCGGCACTATCGATCAGCAATCGCGTGGCGAATGCGACAGCCTTGGCAGCGGAAATGAGACCTTCTGTCCATCGATTGTTCCGCTTGTAGAACTGCTGGGTGGTACTTGAACCCTTGCCTTCCGCAACAATTTCTTGCTGGGAGACGGTTGCGGCTTGAATCAGCCGACCGATGGCGTTGGTAATGGCGAGAGCAGCTTCGAGAATTGCATCATGGACTTGTACATCGAGCACGCTATACTTGGAGTTGTCCTTCGGCCGAGCCATCATCGCTTGTAGTCTCTGAGTAGCAGTCTCAATCGCACGGGCAGCACCCTGCATCTCCTGGGAGACAAGGTCTCCAATATCGCCATTTACTTTGGCGAGAGATGGCGCCCCGCCCTTAGGAACAAGGCTTTCCACAACCTCTGACAATTTCGTCAAAGCTCCTCGAGCCTCCGCATTGCTTCGAAGGGCAATCTCCTCCTTCTGGGCCGGACCCACCAGCTCCAGCCTGTATGATTGAAGATTCAAGAAGAATCGCATGCCGATATCACCAGCCGTTTTGGCCACCCGAACGAGTTTCTCTGCAGCTTCGTCTGTGGAGACGAAGCGGGTGATGCCCTTCGATGACAGGATTGTTTCGGAAAGAGACTGTGCCAGCTCGTTGGCGGCTTTGATAACGTCGACATGACCACCTCCCTTTCTACGAGTGGTGTAGAGATTAAAGACCGAGGCGAATTCCGTGGCATTTGTCATGGCCTTTTCGATGATGGATAGGGTGTACTCGGGCGTCGCGGTCGTGTTGCCCGTTTGCATGGGAGCTTCTAGCTCGTAGATAGCATCGTCCACCTTTTGCACGCAGGCTTGGAGGATCGAATCTTATCAAAGAATGGGGCCCGGTCAATTGTACGCGAAGTTGACATCGGACCAGTTGAGCTTACCGATGATCTCGTTCAACTGCTTCCTGTGGTCCAAAATTAGCGTATCAACCTGAGCAGTGAAAGCGGTATCGGTCTCCCCTTCGTGCTGGAATTAGCGGATGTTGTCAGCGTCGGGTTCCCTAGCGGTCGACGATTAGAGGAACCCACCAACTGCAACTCGTGCATCTGCTGCAAAGTGGTATCCATGCCTTCCTGCATGATAGCTAACTCCTGCTCCTTCTCCTCGACGACTCGGCTCAACTCATGTTCCTTCTCATCCGACTTGTGAAGCAAGTCGTCGATTTGAAGTTGCTTTGACTGCACGACACCGGAACAAAAGATCAGTTCTGCGCACTGATTCAATGACGTTATGACTTACTCTAAGCGAGTCTTCCAACTCTGTGAGTTGTCGGTTGTATTTCGAAAGCATGTGTGTGACTTCCGAGCTCTTGTTTCGCGAGGCGTCTTCTGCCCGTTCATTCGCAAATGCCAGGTCCCGCTTGATTCGTTCGACTTCCTCCCGATGACTCTATTTCCACCGTTAAGATTCAGTATGGTAATGCACAGAACATAAGGAGCTGGACAGACGCACCGACTTCAACCTGTCCAGATCATACCGGGCCCTATCTCTCTCGCGGATCATGTCTGCCAACTCAAGATTCTTGGACTTGACGTCCCTTTCCATTCGCTCCATCTTGTCAATGGCTTCTTGAGCTGAGTTGGCCTTCAACTGAAAGCCCTTGCTCTTATTCAACAAGTCCAAGTGCTCGCCCCGGAGCTGTGAATACAGTTTCGCGAGGGCGTCATACTTGTTCTTCCAGACCTCAATTTGCTGCTGCAATTGCATAATGAGTTCGTCCTTTGCGGCCATTTGCAGGTTAACGTTTTGTCCAATCATCGACAATTCGCCTTCAAGCGCTTTGACACGCTAAGAACGCGTGGGTTAGAAATCTTGCACATTGACGTTTAACATCTGCAAACCTTACTCGGTCATACTGCTCCAGCATCATCTGATCTCGCTCATACTGACCCCTCATGGCCAACATTTCCATCTCCATCTGGGCGTTCATTTGCGCGGATTGACCTTGCTGCTGTTGATTGTACTGCTGAGCCATTTGGTCCCGCATGAGTTGTTCCTGGGCTTGTCGTTCGCGTTCTTGTTGAAGCCTTTGCTGTTCTGCAAACTCGCGTTCCTGCCTAGCCTTCTCCTCTTCTTGCCGCCTCTGTTCAGATTCACGTTGAGCTACCAGGGCAGATTGCTTCTTTTCGTATTGTTCCAGCATCCGGCGCTGTTCTTCAATCTCAGCCTCGGAAGCCGACAACAGGCCCGGAGACTCGGTTTTCCGCGGAGGTGACACCGCCCTGCTGGCCTGGTTCTTTGGTCTCTGAGGCAAAGAAGGAGCTGGTTCGTCGGATATTCTTAGATTCGGTGGTTCCTGTATGTCAACGATCGTAAGCGAGGGGCCGACAGAGGTACGGCCTCGGATATCTCACCTGACCAAGCTTGGGGACGTTGATCAAACCAGTCAAGTACTTTAGGTTGGAACATTCGTAATAGAACCGTCTCAAATTGAAATGCTGGGCGTTGTACCGAGCGCACAGTGAGTCCAAAATTTCCGGAGATTCAAGCTCTGTGTGCGACAAGGCTTAGTTGATTCTGCCCAACCTGTCCGGAAATTCAAACTCACTGCGATACATGGCACGCATCATACTGGTGATGAATCGATAGATACCGTAACTCTCCTTGACTAACGGCACCAACGCGGATATACGGCATTCATTGTTGTTTGAACCTCGGAAGTGCGCAAAGATGAGCTTTTGAAACGATTCGATTTGGTCCTGCAGCGTCATCAAGTCGCCAATAGTTTCATAACTATGCAATATCAACTCCCAATGCATCAGCTTATCGTCCAAAGTGCAGGGGTCTCCAAACTTACCCTTCATTGGGATCATCGATATTCTTCAGACTGACGTATTCCTCGTACTCGAAAAGCCCATTGAATTCGGGATGATGACGGTGAAAGCGAAGCTTTGAAAGAATGAATGCGACGTAGGCCCGAATGAGCGGGGCATAGCCTGACAGTGAAACAGGTCTTGAGCGCACGACTCGGTAAAAGGAGATAGTACGTACCCTTGGTAGCATCGGCGGCTACAGTTCTCGAGCAAGTCTCGAGCCATCCTGTTTGAGCGTGAGCTTCTTTGATGGTCTAACATGGAAGATGTGGTTGAGCAAGCTTTTCAACAATCACTCCACCCAGATATACATACCACAGGATGACCTTCTTGCAACAACTTGTGCACAACGATCAGGGCTTTGAAAGTCTGAACTTCATCAGCCAGGATAGGTTGGGTTCGGAGCCCGTTCCAAACGGAGAGGGATGTGTGATAATCCCAAGTGTACACGATGCATTCTGTGAACGGGCAGCTATGAGCCCTCTAATCAGCCTCGACAGCTGTCGGTTGACTCACTCCGCACATGCTTCTGTTCTGGAAGACGAATACACCATCAGCTTTGATAATCGTCGGTCAGCCCTTGACAAGACTCACTTGGCGCTGATTCTTCCGGAGACGTAGCCTTCTTGATACTCAACGCCAAGTCTCCTTCGGCCCGCTCTTTGTCCACAGGTCGTGTCGGCATATGGTTGAGTGCATTGAGAGCCTGGCGACGAGCGTAATCCTCATCATCGAGGTCTACCTGCCGCGATCGTAGGCCCATCCTGTTGAAGAAGGAGATGAATGGACCGACAGCAGCTAAAGAAGGACTTGTGCTCACATGGTGACTGAAATGTATTGCTGAACCGGCCAAGCGCGTATCAGAAGCAGAAATAATGACGGAGCGCCTCGTCAATCGCTGATCTGCAGTTGTTGTCTGCAAGGGATAAGTGGCGAACGGGCTATCAAATCCTCAGCAAGAATGTCTGCTCCGTTGACGCTATAGTATGCCCAGGTCGACCTCGTCGCACCGGATGACGCAGCATGCCGGCCAGGAGCTAACTGCTTCCGCCACTTTAGTAGCGGTGCGCCCGTAGTAGGACGGTTCGCCATCGTGGGAAGCGCAGAAACAGGTCTGCCCATCCTTTCATTGTATGTCAAGTCGGATAGAATCTATGCAATGCTGTTTACCGTGGTGGGCTATTACTCTGTCTATTTCTACAACGATCCGATTCTTCTATAGTAGAGCGAAGCGACTCTCTGCATGTCGATCAGGCCAATCATCGCGTTCCCCTTGCTGCGCCTGGCTACAACCCCTCTTCGCTGAGCTTGACCATGAGACCGCCATAGAATGATCCTAAGTCGAATCTCTGGCTCTTCTTCCTCTCCTGTGTGGATTTCTCCCTCGGGCCATACGACTGCGTTTGTCGCATGCTGGCAGGTCCCGGGGTTTCCGATACCGACGCAAGCTGGTCACGCAGACTGCCGCCTGATTCCCGATCCGATTGTCGACCGTGGCGTATTTCTTCTCGCAGTTCCTCTCCAGCCTTCTCCTTGGCCGCATCTGCTAATTGTCTGCTACCGACCGTCTTCTCGCTCGCTCCTTGGCTAGATCCCGGTAACAGATCCGCAACCCAATCGACCACTTGACCGACTTGGGCCATGTCCCAGTTTGCGGGCGTATCGGGCAAGTTCTTTGAGATTGAGCTCTTGACGACTTCGGTAGATTTTCCGCCCAGCTCCCTGATTGTATCGGAAACCACATCGACTGTCTTTTTGAGATTTTCAATCCTGGCTATACCCGCTTTTGCCCCGGCTTCCCCTGCTGCACGTTCCACCGCATTCCAGTCCCATCCATCTGGAGCTGATGGATCGGGCCGGCCTTCGGGTTTGCTGTCAAAAGTACCGCCTTGCGGGAGCAAGCCTCCTTCGCCCCGAAGATCCCAGTGATGACAGTTGTCGACAACGCCAAGCCACTCTCCCCACTTTGCGGAACTGACCGAGACGAGGCCGTCGTTGCCTTCATAATCCTTGCCTGATTTCCCTTCTTCTTCAGCGTATCCGCGCTCTGCGGCCGCGTCGAGAATCAGTTTAGGGGACCATAGCGGATGTAGGACCGACAGCTTGTTAATTCGTCCGGCGACCGACATGTATTTGACGCTTGGATCATCGGGTGTTAGTGGATTGAAATGCTCGTTCAGGTAATGCGTAGTAAGGTTGCCGTAAGCGGGCGAGTCGAGCAGTCCGAGCAGATAATTGGTGATGGATGAGCCAAACAGCGAGGGGATACCAAAGATGCTGCTATTCCGATCCGCCTGATTCTGCATATCCTCCTTGAGTTTTTCCGCCATGGCATGTGGCCGAGCGAGTAAGGGCGACTTCAACGAATAGGGAGGGAGTTGGCTCTTAGTTGCAGCCTTGGCCGCTGCTTTTGCCTTCGCCATACTTGCGCTGCCAACCCCGATATTTGCCTTCGCAGACGTTGCAGAGGTCAGTGTTGTAATAAACAGAGCCATTGCGGTCACAGGCTTACCGCACACCAATCCATAAACGGACTGCCTCGGTTCGGTGTTCCTATCATGGTCAACGACAGCGGTTTATACGTTGTCGGTTTCAAGTGCGAAATAACATATCGACAATCAAGGCCGCCCTACAAATTCAGACGATCCGTATCAGGTAAAGATCATGCATATCGTCTATGGGAGCACTTACCATACTATGCGCCACAAAGTTGACACCTGTGCCTTTGGGCAGATTCTTCTCGAGATAGGCATGTATTTGGTTTGCCCTTTCTTCAATGCTACCGGTGCCTTTGACGCCAACAACCATGACCTTACATCCGAGGGTATTTCGAAGCACATCCAAGACAGCATGCCAGTAATGCAATTTCAATGAAGGGAAGAGGGGTATCGGCGTCGCGGTTGAAAATCCATAAAGACCTGCAAGACATGAAAAATCAGTCTACCGAGACTGAAGGAATCAACGCGTCCATGCGTACCGTGGCACAAAACAATCACATTCCTAGGCGCCTTGAACTTTTGGGTGAACAGCGTAGCTTCTTGCATCAGACGCTTGATCTCAGAGTGGTCGCTGGCAGTCATACCACCTTTCCGATCGGGTCCACCCATAGGGGAGTTGAGATCTGGCGGAGAAGACGCCGACGACCTTTGTTTTTCTGGCAACTTGAGTTCATAAGGTGAGAGCTCGCCTCCTGCCTGTGCTGATTGAGAGTCGTTGGCGACAGAGGTTTCGAGTTGTCTGCTGCCCTTTTTCTCAGGCTCGACGGTGGACGAGCGTACATCCCAGCCTCTCCGTTCTTCAACGTGGAATCCAACATTACTTGTTCGATTTCGTGTTATATCCTGTAGGCTGGCTTTCAGGCGGTTGTATGTTGTGGGCTTCCTACTGAATGGTATTATTTCGGGAGCATAGCGAGCCCACGCGTACCTTGCGATCTGCAAAAGTCGGAAAGGCGTCAAGGTGGTCATCCTGGCGACCGGTCCGTTCAAAGGAAGTAGTGATGAGCGATGGATAGGGCAAAGAGCGTGTTGTGGCAGTCGGCGTGGTCTACTTGAGATGCTAACGAACGAGCAGAGCTCATGTCGTGGTTGGTTGTGCTGTGACTCTTGTGCGGCGTGGTTGCCTTCAGCTTTACAGACAACATTCAAGTCCCCATCATCTTCTCAACATTATTGTCGCCAGATTAAACCCCACGTGTCTCAGTATATCCGCGGGTGCACCAGACTTAAAGAGCTCGGCTTATGACGTCAAGCTCAGTATGCAAAGGCCAAAGGGTGGCAAACGGTAGCAAATAGGGAATCCCCGTTGGGGCAGATGCGACATCTTTGCGGGGGCTGCTGTCGTGGAACGAGACCCCTGTAAGCTCCAGCGTGTTGCCTCGAAGTCGTCGTTGTATTTATCCGGATGAATTTGCCACGATATAGTTGCAGTGTCCCAGCTAAACCATTTCGAAGCAACAACTGCCAACGGACGGTTCTGACTTCACATCTATCGCTGGGTCGTGTACATGCTCCCCCCGCAGCTTCATGGGCGCGGGGCAATCTCAATTCTATACGCCCATATCATCGCAAAATTCGACCATTACAGCACAAACATAATCAGGACATACACATGTAAAGTAACAACTCGACGTTCAAAGCTTGCTATCTCTTTTGGCAGCCGACACGGCAGCCATGTACGGACAGCCCCCTCCCGAAGACTTGACGGTAACTTTCCCACCACTACCACCATTCTCCTTGGATACCTGATCCAAAGGTTTGCCCTCCTGGGCGGCTTTCCTGACGAGATGTGCGAATCCATTGTCGTCACGATCCACACCAAGCTCGATCAGCTTTCCAAATGCATTTGCAAAGTCTTTGAAGAAGAGGTTTTGGTCTTTGGCGTATTTGAGAACCCATTCCTTGAAGATGGGATCCTCCATAAGAGCCATCTATTGAAAAGATTGTCAGCTATTTTCTTCTGCAACCCCTGAAAGCAACGCTTACATCCGTCGGCAACATCATCAAGCGTTCGCCGGCCATAATATTCTCGTACTGGAAAGGTCCATCCCACTTTCGAGGCACCCACTTTCGGGTAGACAGCAACTTGAAGTATTGGTTGGAAAACCTAACGGAAAGGAGCATAAGTGCATTGTCTCCAGTTCACAAAGCGTTCAGCTAACCTGGTGGGGTTGACGACCCACGGTCTAATTCCGGCTCTGATTAGTACAGCGCGTGGAGGCAGCTTGAATGCCTCTAGAACATACCCATCGAAGCCGCTACGGTCTGCATGACATCTTCCGAGTGTGTGCGCTCCTGAAAGAGCCACAATTTCCTGGTCAAAGAGCAGAGTGAGCGACAAATCTTTATGGCCGTTCCAATCAGTAACGCTTACTTGATCGCTATAACCCATTCGGCCGAACACATCCCGGAGGTGCTGAGCACCCAGAGCTCCGTCGGGTAGACTGGAAACCATCAAGTCCATTCAGCAAATAGGCTCGAGTCCGGCATCGATGAGATGGCACTCACCGATCCGAGATGTTGCCTCGATGATCTTCGGCGTGCACGTCATCTTCATAATCCATTCGTCCAGGTTGCCAAGGCACATCGGGTCCACCCATGGCCTTGATAGCCTCAACACCCGCCAGCGTCCACAAGTCGGCATGCGTTATCCAAGGGTTCGCCTTGTGAATGGGCATCAAAAAATCGATAGCATTGAATAAACCTATCGAAACGCCGCGATTTGAATATCGTGAACTAGCGGTGACCTAACGCCTGACTCACCTGCATTGGCGGGATCTGCAGCCTCTTTCCCATGACGAAGACCTGCACCATTGGAACCACCGTTGTGCTCTACCAAGGAGAAAGTTCCACTTGCATGCCATGCCAATCTGCGAGATCAACGTACTTATGGTCAGCGATGGTCCTAAATCGGAGATGATCGTGATCGTTTCAACCTACCGAACGAGAACAGGTCCAGCGGATCCTAGAACAAGAAAGGACGCAGATTTCAGGGCCTAGCACAAACGGAACTTCCAGGATGACTTACCATCATCGTACTCTGGCTGTTTCAAGACTTTCCTGACTTCGGCCCTGATACCATCGTAATCACCTTTCGGCACAGATTTCGCCATGTGGATAGTGGTGTTTGGTGATTTGGTGGGTTCCAGTTCCAAAGGTTCGTACTGAGCACGGGGTGAAAGGGCTGTATTACTTTGATTGCGAACGCAGGACCAGGTTGATCTTGAAATATGAGAAGACGTGAAGATTTCCGCGAACCAGAAACGAGGCAACGGCGGTTTGAAAGGAGACCGGCACGGGACAGATGGAATAACCGCACACGCCGAGATCTGCCCAGAGTTGGTTCGAAGGAAACCCGCGGCTGCAGGAATTACGGTCAATAATCATGACAAGCAGCTGCGAAGCCTTCGACTTGCTGCAGCATTCGACGTCTGTTTCGAAGCCATCACTTGTGGTGAACCGATTGACGAAGAGCTCATTTCAGAATGCTATCTTACAGACCATCCTCTTGCTGCCTGTCAGTCTCTAATTCAGCAGAGACTCCTATTGTTATGGGACAGCGAGTTCTACAGTTATGCATGGCCGAACGTGGATGGAGGGAGAAGGTGAGCGTATGGTTTCACCAGCTAGGCACGTATCCCAAAGGTGATCTATAAACTATAGCTAGAGCTTTCGCAAGACTACCTTGTCCGGACGGGCCACGAACGTATTGGGGGATTGACGTTGTCTTTTGCCTCGCCGTTTGTTGTCAATCGTTGACAGGACAGGTCACCATCTATCTGTTATCTGTACTGTCTGAGCTGATTGATCCGTCGGGTTAGGTGAACGCTGAAGATCAGCTCGCTAAGCATGGTGGCATGGTGGACCTGGTTAGATTCCTGATTGGGAAAACTAGCTAGTGAAGTGTTGGAGCTACTGTTGCGCAGTCAAGTTGGCAGTCACACGGCGAGGCAGGTTGTGCCCGAGAGCATAACGAGGTGAAATTTTGCTAAACTTGCATCAGACAGTACTCCAATTCGCAGCTTTCTCTATCTGAGTCTATCATCGAGCGACTATTTGCGTCATGAATCATGGATATTCATGATAAGGTAGCAACAGAAATATTGTACCAGCTAGAACAAATCTTGAAGGCATTGACAGCAGTTTTTAGGAGTTTATTGCAACGAACAACAACTTTCCTGTTGCGTCTACAACTACAAGGAGCGTCTGTCTTGCAGACGGAGGCTTTGCGTTCCTGTTTTTGGTGAAACAGCGGAGACATGTTTCAAGAGGCTGGTGATGTTTCAGTTACATTTATCTCTTCTCGGCTGATTGAGCGCTAGGCGTCGATCGTGCGCTGCTTTGCTCCTTGCAGCTATTGCTTTTGATCTTTGGTTGCAATTGCCTAGCTGTTTTTTGGACGACTTGAAGCTTTTTCTGTTGTCATGCGAAGCCATGTGTGCCTTGTCAGCGCTCATCCCGGCGAGACAGTAATCGTCTTGCAATGCCCGACCGGATCTTCCAGCCGGGTGCCATAGCTAGTGCCATAAACCGCATCCCGGTAGCTATCCCGGCTGGCTGAGATGGAGCTCAACAACGAGACAGCTGTTTATCTGGATTCCGAGTGCCAACGTGTCCCGCAAGCCCTTGGCCTTAGGATCGCTGGCAAGTCGTATGAATATACAACTATAGTTATGCGTACAATGCCTCCTTGGAAACCCTGTCGTTGAGAGCAATGCAACATCGCTAATTGTGAGGATTTCGGTTACATCTAGGTAGTTCCGTCTTCAAGTTACCTCGCCCTCGTTTGCCTTCACCCCTGAACCGGGTCTCTTCAAGTCGTTTGATTCAACTTCATTGATAGCGTCGCAATGATTCTCGTTCGAAACATTCTCGCCCTCTCGGTACTGAGCTTGCTGGTTCAAGCTGTGCCCTCTCCGACGCTTAGACCCGACTCTGTCCTGCCTCAATCGTATGTACTCTGGCTTACGCTCTGCAGAACGCTGCCTGGAGCTTATTTGTATTTCCTGACAGTCACATCCTTGCCGGCTCGGATGAACACTCCACTACTCTCCACCAACTTCAAAAACGTCAAGTCTGCTACACCTTTTTCTTCTTCTGGCGATGGTGTTTCGGTAAGTTTGCCGCGCCATCCTCTATTGCGGCGAATTGCCAGTTCCTGACTTCCTTTAACGAATGCATAGCCGACGATGATGGCAGAGACGTGGTCACCACCACATTTGCGGGTCAAGCAGCGACCCTGACTCTAAAGACCGTCAGCACCCACATCCACGTCCATAACGCCCACGACCGCGAAAACAACGATACTATCTACTACAGCTCAGTCGTCCACTCGGGCAACTTCGGCTGTCGCGACGAGCAACTCGCAAGTAAGTTCACCTCTTAGCAGCTCCCGCCCAGCGAGCTCGGCCGTTGTATCGACATCCATCACCCAAGCCAGTTCAGCTGTTAGCAGTTCCCGTCCGGCGAGCTCCGCCATCGTGTCGTCTTACAGCTCTAGCTCCGTAAGCAGTTCTGTAAGTATCACGCATTATGCCGTTGAATTCCATCGCTAAAGCCTTTGCATCCACAGTCCATCGCTCTCTCCAACATCAACACCGCTTCTACTAATCGGGTTTCCTCCGGTACCGTTTCGGCTCCGACTTTGCCGCCGTCTTCTTCTCTGGTATCCGGCTCTATTGCGACCTCTAGGTCGACGTCGGTGCCGATATCCTCTCAGGCCTCGTCTTCCGTTGCTGCTAGCCTGCCAATCTCATTACCGGCAGCGTCTCTTAGTACGACAGCGATCTCCTCCTCCGCCTCCTCGTCGACCGCCGTCAGCTCGAGCGCTGCTGGCAGCAGTAGTATTGCGTCCAGCCAGGCGGTTACAAGTCCTGTCTCAGTATCTTCAGCAGCAACGTCAGTTTCGTCGTCCGCTACTCCCACTACTACTTCAAGGTGGGCATCGCCAACATTGCCCGTTGGATGGATCAGGGAAGCCGAGTGCATGGCCGAGGGAACGACTGGGCGAGCCCTGACGGGGAGCACATTTTCTTCAAACACTCTAACCGTCGAATCCTGCATTGCAGACTGTAATGTCAACGGGTACGCGCTGGCAGATGTTGAATACGGCTCCGAGTGCTACTGTGGAAACGATTATGCGAACGGCGGAGCTTGTCTCGAACATCCGCTACCTGCGACATGTCCTGTGCTGGTGAGTCGACATTGACTTTTGGCTTTATGATCCTACCGAGACCAATCATCTTGTTTCTTGTTCAAAGGTGACGCCCGAAAGCTCTGCGCTGGCGCTTCCAGCTTGACAACCTACCGCAACAATCTCTACGTCCCCCCAAAGCTGGCCCTGCCTATAAATTGGGCGGCCGCTAATCCTCTTTGTATCGCCGAAGTTCCGGGACGAGCGTTGACAGGGGCATTCTACGCTGCAGACAACATGACCGTGGACATGTGTGTTGCCTACTGTTACGGATCTGGTTTCCCATTCGCGGGTGCCGAATACGGTGGGTGGCGATACATGACATGTTCATATTCGTCGTCGTTAATTGATTCGTTCTCGTTATCTCCGCTTGCAAATAGGTCGAGAATGCATGTGCGGAACGGCTTTAGTCAACGGCGCATCTTTCGACAAGCCGTCCACGGCCTGTTCTATGCCGTGTGCAGGTTCCACATCGTCAAACCGCCAGATCTGTGGCGGTCCGAACGCTTTATCGATTTATTATGATCGACGTTTTGTGACCAAGATCATAGCGCCCGCGGGCTGGGAGTCTCTGGGCTGCATCGCAGAAGGCACTACCGGTCGAGCACTCGTTTCTGCACAGATGGAATCCGACTCAATGACCATCGAACTGTGTCTGAATTATTGCGCGTCGAGGGGATTCGGACTGGCTGGTCTCGTGAGTACTTTGTGTGGCTTTGCTGAGCGGGTTGAATGATTACTGACTCGGTTCCCTATCACCATAATAGGAGTTTGGTCGACAATGCTTCTGCGCAAAAGACTCGCTTTCCAATGGCGCGTCGCTTGCGGTTACCAGCAACCAATGGTAAGCGACACTGGTTTCAACCCATTGATTTTGTGGCTGACTTTGCGAGCCAGCTAGTGCCTTGCGCCGGTTCAGTCCTCCAGCCTTGTGGCGGAGCACAGGTACTTGACTTGTGGCAGAACCCGTTGATCTCGACCGCGGTCAAGGAAGTCGCGTCCGCCGTTGGTACCTGGAAAGATTCTCGTCTATGTCTTCAAGAAGTCGCGGGACGTGCTCTGCGCGGTGCTGCCATCAGAGTACCCGCTATGAGCGTTGAATACTGCCTCAATTACTGCGGAGGACTTGGCTACCTGTTGGCCGGAGTGGAATATGGTGCGTGGAGTTTGCCTCCTCATCTCGCCATGACATGTTGATCAAGAATTCACGTACAGGTACCGAGTGTTATTGGGGCCAGTCTCTGGAAGGCGGTGCTAGCACGTCTTTGCAATCCTGGGAATGCAACATGTACTGCGCAGGCAACACCCAGTTCGTAGTCTGAAGACTCATTCTTGCCTACGCGGTTTCAGTTGACCATCTTCCTTCGCCACTCCTGCAGACAAACTTGCGGTGGACCCAACGTACGTCTCACTCAACCCGGAAACCAGCCGTGAAGCTGATGGGTTTCGCTTGTCATTTTAGGCTATGAACTTCTACACGACCAATGCCCTTGACGTGACCGTCAAGTTACCTACCGGATGGTCCAAGATCGGTTGTGTCGCCGAACCCCACGGTCGCCGAGCTCTGAACGTATCAGCTTTCGACGTATCACCCATTCGGGCCGGCTATATGACTGGTGTCGCGTGTGCCAGTAAGTAGGCGGCAAGTGGACTCATACCGAATCTGGTTGTGCTAACCATGGGCTTTCGTCAGCCGCTTGCGCCGACGCCGGGTTCAATCTCGCGGCTACTCAGTATTCTCAGGAGTGCCGCTGCGGCAAGGAATCGAACGTTACTTCGTTGGTTAGTACTCACTGTCAGTTTCGATAATGGTCTGACAGCTTACCTATCTTGCGCCTTCTGCAGAACGTGATTGACGCCAAGTTCTGGTAAGGATCGCATATCATCAACTCCAGAGGCACGCCTTACTGACCTATCATTCGTTTCAGCGATATGCCGTGCAGTGGCAACTTACAGGAGGGTTGTGGAAGTGCTTACAAGCAAACCTTGTTTGCGTTGTCCGGAAAAGTCCCTCTCGTAGCATAGGGCGACGAAACTACTTGTCATGCATCACATTGTTAAATTAGACTCTTATAATCCAGGTCATAGTATTATCATAATTGAATGTATCGATCAATGTCTGTGGTCCACCCTGCTGTCATATAGAACAAGATACGATGATGCAAGATTCAACTAACTTGGATCATAGCATGCCCGCCAGAGACTGTGATGATCAGTCGATTTTACGCGAGCGAAGTCAGGGGGTGCTCGCAGTCTTGATGGGTCGCGGCAGTTTCTCGATGGATTCGGTGGACATCCGTGTAATAGGTGTAAGAACTCGTGCCAGAACTACAGCATGTCAGCAATGGCGCATGTCAAGGCGAGGCTGGCGGAGGCGAAACGGGGTTCCTGTATCGCTCTCTTTATGCTTCCCGGGAACGACCTCGGTTCACCGCGTCGTCGCGTCGAAACGCGTCAACTCGTGTTTCACTTGAAACTGGAATTCAGCTCGAATTGCTGGCTCACCCCTGTAAAGGCAGCTCCGGCTGTTCAACGGTGATCGCTCCATTGAACGCAACTCATAGAGCACCTAGATCCCGCTTGCACTATTCAGCTCTAGATTGTCTACTCTACGGATTATTCGCTGCCACAGTCGGTAACATTCCGCAAAGGACGGCACTCGGTCAGCCGATCATCTGTGTCGCGCAACACACGGCATCGTCTCCAAAGGACGCTGGAACGAAAGGGACGTAGCTGGATGCGGAACGGGAGCGAAGTACAAAGGTATTTTCAGGAAATCAGCTGTCAAGATGTCCGAGGAGCATCGTTACCAGGCGTCTCAAGGCCAGTACCTGGTGCCTTCCGTCCAGCGGTATGCGTCTTCATCAATATCTTCGGCGTCATCACCAACCACGACACCTGCAACTCCCACCTTTCCTCCCGATCGTGAGCTGACACCGTCACCTGTCCCATCGGCCCACACTCAAGGCTCGACACAGACGCACTATAGGGTCAAGGTGAATCCCGTCGCGGGAAACAGAGTTTCGAGCCGATCGAGGCAGAGTAGCAGAGGACCGACTACAATAGGAATGCCTGGTTTGGGGTATCCGGGGACAGTCAGAGGTGTGGTAGTAGCAAATGGAACCGCAAGGGGACACGATGTGAGTACGCTCGGTACTCTACTTTCCTGTTTGGCTGTCTGATATCTCCTCTAACCCAGGGCGGTGATCGGGAACCCGAATATCCGTCTGCCAGTTATGCGGCTCGTCCGTATCAACCTGCATTTCCTCCACTCAGTGGATCAGACTTACCAGCAAGGACAGTACATCTGGCGAATCCTTTGGCAAGATCTGGAAGGGCACCTTCAGCGCCTGCTGCCCCGGTTCCCATGAGAGGATCGCATTTCATCACTCCTTCGGGTGTTCAGCCCATGTTTGCAATTCCTCCTGTGGCTCAGATTTCCCAACAACGGATGATAGAGACTCAACAGCGGGAACACTCGATGGTGGCGGCATCGCAAGGCCGCGGGATGACTATAGCGGGACGACCGAGATCAAGTACATCATCCTCGAATGGGTCGAGCCGGACAATCAGCCAATACCAGATGGGAATGAACCGAACGGTCTCTGGCGGGGACAGGGCAAATCAAGTCACCCCACCACGAAAACCCACTGGCGTGACATCATCCCTGGTTTCTGCTTCGTCTTCTTCGGGCAGTGGTAGATTAAGCTCCCCACCGCCACCGATGCCACCACCAAGAGACGTGCCATTACCGCCGCTGCCGCCGCTGCCGTCGAGAACGACATTGCCGGTGGTGATAAACAACGCTTCAAGCCACTCAAGTCTAGACCGCGTGGAAGGAAGGCTGCCATCGGTGGGAACGGGCAAAAGCTATGCGCAAAAATCGGGGTTACAGGGATTGGGTCTGGGACCAATAGCTGGAAGTGTAGGTCACGATCCGCGACTACGTGACGTTTCAGCACCAGCGGCTGTGGGTGGCGCCTCGACACAACAACGAGATGTGCATTCGTCTATACTCCATAACGACTCTGGAGGCGAAAACATCAACCCGAAAGCCAGGAAAACATTGTCGCCACCTCTGGGCGGACTCTTTGTCAAGCTGGGAGGCAAATCGTCGGCATCGCTAAATAGCACCAGTGCATCTTCCGGCAAATTTCGAATGTCGGATGGACCTTCGGACTTTGGCGTCCTTTCAAGAGGAAGTACTCATCAAGTCGAAAACGTACCGATAGCCGCTCCGGCCGACTCAAGGGGCCACCTTTACGACCAGGAACCATCTCATTCCTTGCCGACCGCGACCGGAAAGCGAAGTATGCCGTCCTTGGGCATGGGGCGGCCATCAACAGCATACCTTGAAGCGAGACGCTCTGAAGACGCTTCTCGGCAGTTGTCGAGCAACAATGACTCAGGCTCAGCACAACCACGAAGAAGCTCTAGCGGTTTCAAAGCATTATTCTCGAGGAACAAAGGCAAGGATCGTCCAAACGAGAGGAAATCGCCATCCCCCGTACCGCCATTTCCTATGCATCAGCCTCTCGTCCCACCTGTGATCACGAAGCGGCGAGCGTCAGAGGATATGCTGCGGTCCCGGAAAACGGAGCAGGGACCTAATCGAACGCTTGGCGCCGGGCCTAAGCCATTGCAAAGAGCACCTTTCTCTGACACATTCCATCAAACTACTGTTGACCGTCCACCATTACAAACTGCTGGACGAAGTACGGATCTCGTCCGTGCTAGATCGACAACGCCACAGCCGCCTCCCTCCCCGCCAACGCCAACCGCATTTGATGCCTTGCCAGCAAGACTGTACGCAGAGGAGCGTTCCGTGCAACGACTCCCTCCCACCGTGTCTTTACATCTCGGCGATCTACCGCAATTGGATTTCTCGCTAGGATCAACTTTTGACGATCTGATGAAATCGTTACAATTTGGGTCTCGAATATCGCCTGGCATGGCAAAAAAGCCGTCTCCCGTTTCGCCTGTTCGACCGCCTATGCATGACAGGCGACGTTCCCGCAGTTTCAGCGAATTTTCACACTCCAGCTCTGGGAAGTCTCTGGCGGCGAGGAATAAGAATGGCAGCACCGCCAAGCGTATTTCCGGCATGGAGAGCAGTGCAAGTCTTGCACAGGACCTGGCCGCATACCGTGCACTGGATGGATCGGTCTCTCTCACCGAAATGCCGCCAAGCATGCCCGCTTTGTCCCTGTCTGAACACGCGCGCACCTTGTCTGGCGCGTCCAGCGTATCGGGACCGTCTCCACCGAATACTCCGGGAACAAGCGATAACGACCCGGTGCGCATTTACACCTCGCGTAATTCAAGCTCGGCTGGAGCTTTGAACTGCGACTCTCCGGTCAACGGACAGCCGGCTAGTACGAACCACGTCCCCGAAGCGCCCCAGTCCGTATTGTCCGAAGACAAAGGCAAAACTGTGAGACCATCCTTGCTCCAATTGGCTGAGTCTCAGAGATCCACGACGACCATTCTGGAACAAGACGAAGCGAAGCCGGCACATGTTCCCAGTCAGGGCTCTTCAAACCTATCCGCATTAGGTCTGGCACCGCCGGTGGAAATCCCTGAAGCAAAACCGTCGTGCATGCCACTGAAGAAACCGGTACGCAAGGCGCGCCACATCCGATTGCCACGCAAGTCAAGGATGGTACATTCCCAGTATAATGCTGCAGAGTTAGCTATCGAAATGCGCAGATTACTGGTGGCGTTAGTGACATTCAAAGCAGGTTCGGCGTCAGACTCTTGCTGATCAACTGCTTTCACAAACAGCTTCCAGAAGGCGTCGGCCGTGAAATCGTCCGAAAAAGCCGGATTGATACGAAATGAACTTCTTGACTGCCTGGTCGAAGGCGAAAAGAACGGCTTCGATCCTGGAGATGAGGGTGGTAACAGTGCATTGAGAACAGCATCAATCGACTGGTTAGTATTGCATTACGCAATGGGCATCGTTTCGCAGAGCTAAGACATCCGTCGCATTTCTTCATAGGCTCAATGTCTTGTTGCAGGAACTAAAGGTGGATCAAGCCGCGAACGAGAGAGGCGCCTGCCTCGAAGCGTTATCGACAATCATGGAAAGGTCAGTCGATGTCGATCCATCATTATCCATTGTCCGACCGAGGCCTAAGCGCTATTTGTGTACAGCCCGCCTCTTTCGGCTTCAGCTTTGAATCGCCGCGCTCAAGATCAAGCCATCTTCCGGTCCTTGATGCAAAGGATAATGACCTATGTCTTGGAAAAGCTTTCCGGGAAAGGCGTGTTCCATAATACACTGATGTTTGCTGGCAGAATGCTTGGTGAGCGATTCTAGAGCAATAGCTGGATCATGCTTATTCATCAAAGAATTCCTTCTGGTTGTTCGTTAGCTTTTGCCTTTTTTAGGATTGAAGGCATCGCATTACAGCTTCTTGCGGCCCTCCCAACGAAGCAAGCCATGCTGAGCCGATTCTTGGTCGCAGTGGATCAGTTTTCGCCTTCAGGGTAAGTGCACACATTCGCGACCAGGTTCCGCAATTGACCTTTGCATACTGCGTTACATTTTGCGCTCTAGCTCGAACGTGAAAATTCAATATCCCGAGCATCTGCAACTCCTGCAACTAAGCGATGTCCGGACTTACATGACAACGCTTCACAGTGTAGCACCGGTGTACAACAGCGCGGACGAAGAACGCGCTTTCCACTTCAAACCGGGAAATTGGCTCCGCCGCTGGCAATCAGATGATAGCGAACTCTTTCCCGCCTTTTACAAGGCCTACCACCGTCAGTTGGCTCGTCACCTGGCAGAAGCCATTAAAGATTCCGAGACAGAGAATGCACCGATACCTTGTGCAGTGCTTGTTCAGGCTCCCGGCTACGTGCACCTCGCGGCCGTTTTCGCAAACAAGTGTCAGAGTTATATCAACGGAGCGGTAAACGCAGTGACGACGACCTCTGCCAGTTCCTTGTTCACCGCTGACGAATCCGCCGGGATACGCGGAAATGTGAAACCACCTATCCTCGAAACGGCTAATCGTCGATTGAGCGAGCTTATCCTCTACCTTGCCGGCTCGAAATTATTCGTGCCATTGGGATTCGGAGTGGTGCGAGAATGTGACGGAATTCAACTTTGGGCAAACATGATCGACATTTGGATTAAGTACCTGATTTCTCGCACCAGCTTATATTCGCCCAAGGCTGTCTTCTGCCTGTTCGACCTCTTGGACGGGATCATGATGCCACCGACCCCACAGCTCTTGTCTCCCGACCTGGCGCAAGACGGCGTATTCACTCTTATCGACATACCCTATCTTATCTCCGTCGTACGAATCATCCTGACGGAAACGGAACACCATCTGACACTGGCCAAGTGTATCGCATTCGTATGGACCCATTTCGATTCTCTCTGCAGTCGCGTAGAGGACAGACAGGCACTCTGTCTGCAATTGCTGCTCGACCCCGTCGTTTTCGAACGATTGATGCTCTTCTGGTCACAGTCGGTTCGGAGCTACGTCCTGCGATTAGTAGTATTCCGACTCGGTCATTTATCAACAACCGCTTCCGACTTCGTCAATTACGGGGTGGAGGTGAACGTTGTGCAGCTGCTGAATGCCAGTCTTGAAAAGATCAGAAGGCGGCACGACGAGTTGGAGCCGAAGAGAGATCAAGAAGGGTTTCCAGAGGACGTCCATGCGCCATTCATACAGCAAGACGCTTTGCAAAGAGGGCTGGTTCGAAGCCGATCTACCATCACAATGGTTGACGCGACGGAGTCGCATTCCCATATGGAGCAAGAGCCGACACAAGCAGAACAATTACTGGGACTGGAACCATCGTCGCCAGTCGCAGAAGCCCTCACGGCAGATGAGTCAGAGGTTATGGCAGCCAAGACCAAAGCCAAATCTTCGAATTGGTTCAAGAAGCCATTCGGAAAAACGAAGAAGTCGAAGAAATCGACTGCAAGCGACAGCGACAGCGACTCGGCATCCTTTGGGCGTCCCAGCCTCGAAACACTCGCCTCTTGCCAGCCAAAGTCTATCCTCAAGCCGACAACGTTAGCGTCGACCGGAAACGCCACGCACGGCAAATCCGTCAGCTCTCAAGAGCTCTTTGAAGATGATGTTCAGGATGTGCATACCGGAGAAGCTGCCCATATTCGCCCACATGGATCCAAATCTCCTGCGCAGAGGACTTTCGAGTTTGAGTTGCCCACCGCATCCCCCCGCAGCGACACTTTTGACCGACCGCTGCTACCTGGAAGCCCTTGTAAAATCAGTTCCAGCGGGTCGCCCAATCCACCAAAGCTTCCAGCGTCACCCCACATGTCCCGTTCATTCTCGAAGCGCTCGAGCTTGCTACACCCAGCGGCATTATCCGCAATCGACGGTTCCCCGGACCTTACCATGCGCAAACCGATTTCAGCCATCCTCGCAGAGCGGCCACCGTACGACAAGCGTTTACATCCTTATTGCATCCGTATGCTGGCTGAGCTAGAGGACGTTCGGCGAGAGGTAAGTAGTGTTCTCGGAATTCTCTGGTCAGCTCTGACGTTGTCTCCTCGGTCGTTCCAGTATGACGAATGGTGGGCTGAAGACGGTCCTGGCCAACAAGACAATGCACCGCCTAGGCTAAATGTCGCCTGGCCCTTTAGTGAGGATGAGGATTAGATTGGAACAAGGAGCTACCATGTGCCTGTGCGCATATTACGCATGTATTGTATGCTCATATATACCGTGCTTTTGCTTGCCCGCCTGCGCATAGCCATACAACTCTTAGTTTTCATCGGTAAGGCGTGTTGCCTAAATTCGAGACTATAGCTTTGACGCCTCGAGGAGTTCGATGACCAGAGGCTCTGCGAGCCATTGCGAGACCTTTCCAGCCAATGCCTGGAAGTCGGATCCAGCCTTGTGAGCGTCAAGAGCCGCCATATCTTTGTACTAGTTACATAAAACCGGCGTGAGCATACATGTATGGAGCCGCCTGACGAGGCTAAGCGAAGAAGACCCACTTCTTCAAACATGATAAACGTATTCTTGTCGTCAATCTTCTGGTTGACCCGATACTGAAGGCAACCCTCCTCTCGGTTATCAGCAGTGTCCTTGATAACCAACAGCTCTACAAAAGCAAGTATCCCGTTCAATCGAAGATCGAAGATGATACCTGGAATTACTCACGCTTCTTCACCTCTTCAGTGTGCTCCGGCTTTGCAACAATTCGGGCGTGGAGGAGGAGAGTCATTTTCTTGGGGATCGACGTGGTTTAATAGCTATTGCGAAGGCTGGTCCCTGTGCAATCCGCTCCTGAACATTAAGGTAAACTCCACATATATGTAGGAGCATCGACAGGACTTGCAGTTCGGTTATGCGACAACCGGGATCTGTCCATAGCTGACTCAGACAAGTGGGTGGAGGCGTCGTCATCAGCAACAATTGCAGCTTAGCCGCCCAACTCTGGTTAGAATCCAGAGGACGCGTTCGTCGCGTCGGACGTGATCACTTGATCAGTTTGAAACCGTATCTGAAACAATCTCGTTTGGCACATTGAGCGAGAAGTCGAGCGATCGTTAGAGTTATACACAATTTATACAAGTTGCCACCAAAAGCTTCCAAAGAAAGTCTCGCCAGCGTTACGTGCTGGATATATTGTGGACAAGAACGTTGATCAACAGGGCAAGCAATAGCTCACTCGGCACCACGGACTATCAGGGGCAATATGGCAACACAGGAACATCAAGATCCGAATGGTGGCGAGATGGGATATGAAGAGGAGGAAGGTGTGATTATGGCTCCGATGCTCGTGAGCAAGCTTCAGGTGAGTACAAAATGAAGCACGTTGCATTCCCTTGTTGCATATATCTTATACGTGGCTATTGTGGATCGCCAGGAAGCCGGCATTTCCTCCTCTGATACGAAGAAGCTCGCCGACGCCGGATTGAACACTGTTGAAGCAGTAGCGTTCACACCGAAAAAGACATTATGTACCATCAAGGGGATAAGTGAGGCAAAGGCAGACAAGATTCTGACGGAAGGTGAGCATGGCGAATAGGTGCCAGATATGGACGTGGAAATGGCTCCCGTCAGGGAATCATGGGCATATGTATATCCAGCCAAAATCGAACGCGTAGGGCAGAGATGAGCTTGCTACCGCGAGGGAAGCGTGGAGGCGGTTGCGGAAACTTCCACCGGGGCGTGGTCCTGTGCGAAGGCGCTGTCGGGGCTTGCAGCGCAGTATTCTGGCAATCGCGATAGTCACTAAACGGGTTGCTCCTTCTTTCTATCCATTACAGCATGCAAGCTCGTGCCTATGGGATTCACAACAGCCACCGAAATCCACTCTCGACGGTCGGAACTCGTTCACATCACCACAGGAGCCTCTGGACTCGACACTGTGCTCGGCGGCGGTATCGAAACGGGTGCAATCACAGAGCTGTACGGGGAATTTCGAACAGGGAAATCCCAGATTTGTCACACGCTCGCTGTCACCTGTCAACTGCCGATCAGTATGGGAGGAGGTGAAGGGAAGTGCTTATACATCGATACGGAGGGGACGTTCCGGCCAGTGCGAATGTTGGCGGTAGCGGAGAGATATGGTTTGAACGGGGAAGAGGTCCTGGATAATATCGCCTATGCAAGAGCGTATAACGCGGATCACCAAATGCAGTTATTGGTACAAGCTAGCGCAATGATGTCGGAATCTCGGTGAGTAAAACCTGTCAATTGCACAGACTGATCGCTGGTGAGTGCTTCGTACTGATCTTCTTTCCGCATATTAGGTTCTCCCTTCTCATCGTAGATTCCGTTACATCGCTTTACCGTACCGATTTCTCTGGTCGAGGAGAACTCTCCGCTCGACAGATGCATCTGGCAAAGTTTTTGAGGATGCTACAGAGATTGGCAGATGAGGTATGTTTCCGGGGACGGCATGTTTTTGATGGGTTATCATTGTGTTGACATTTTCATATAGTTTGGTGTCGCATGCGTCTTAACGAACCAGGTTGTTGCCCAAGTCGACGGCGGTATGTTTGCAGGAGCAGATCCGAAGAAGCCCATCGGAGGAAACATCATGTGAGTCGTGTCTGGCCTAACGGAGAGCTTGTGGCGAATCTGACCTGCTCGATACTCGCATAGGGCTCACGCATCGACGACACGTATCTCTTTGAGAAAAGGACGAGGAGCAAGTCGAGTCGCCAAGATCGTAGACAGCCCATGTCTGCCTGAAGCGGAAGCGATCTTCGCCATCAAGTATGTTTGCTATCGATAATGATAGTCATACGAGTCTATTCTAACCACAACTTTTCGTCCCTAGTGCGGATGGTATTGGAGAGCCCCAAGACGAAGGAGACAAATAGCCAGATCGCAGCCGGACTATGCGGTTCTTTTCGATTTTCGATAGCAGTGCCTTCACCGGAACTTGACGACTACGCTGCATCCCATTCACATCGTCGCCGCGGATAGCCTTACGGTCCTGTCATTCCGCTTTTGGAGTCTTCTCTGCGTTTCGCGGTTCAACGATCCACCTACTTTCATCATTTCTGAGCGCCGAAATGCCACTGGGCTTATAATGCAATCTTCGGCTTGACGATATTTTTTTTTGCTACACCCAGATAACATACCGTTGTATCATCCTAGTGACGTGACAAAATCGCATTCTGACGCTCGTCTCGGTAGTCGATGATGCCTTGGCGTTGACAGATACCACTAGGCTATTGGATTGAGAATATTCTCTCTGTGCACGAACTTCGCTCACATAATTTTCCAAATCTTTACCGACGGCTCTGCGTCCCCGACCTCAGGCGAAAAATCTCAGATCTTCTCGTGCTTTTTTGTCTCCTGCCCATGACCATTACATCGGTGCAGCAAGAGCGTCACGTAGGGGCGACGAAACGAGACACTCCTGTACTCGACAAGTTTCGATTGCGTGGAATTCACGGCAATTCAACGGTATTACAGAATACAGCTTGACACACAAAGTAAACACACAAGAAGGACTTGCAGTCAGATCGCGTACGTGAATCAGCAGCTGATGACCATCCTCGACGGAACAATCTTTTCTGTCACCCCAAGATATCATCAGAGGACGATTATCCAAACGGTATCGTGACCGTCGCTGGGGAGGATCTACTTCCCGTCTGAGTTTCGCCAACTCCATTGCCTGGCTGCCTTCGTCAATGTCAGCTACAACAACTCCCCGCCGTGAAGTCCCAATTCGTTGTCGAGCTTAGACTCAGCAATCGGTCCAATAGCCGATACGATGTTTACACTGTCAATGCTCGGGCAAGATCTCCTTAGTGAAGCGGACCTTTCACCACATCAGCTCACGCAGCTAGCGGTAGAATTACGACAAGCGGTGAAAGAATGTAAGGAGAGAGGTCTACTCTCGGCTGCAAAGTGGTATGTGCTTTTTCTGTCCGGTTCCGGGTGCTGTGAAACTTGTTCAGCTTAACGACTATGTAAAGGGCCAACGAGCTCCTGGTGGCTATACCTGCCGAGCAACGTAAACCCTTATTACCTGAATTTCATCCTCGACACTCGATGGCTTCGGAAGCTCAATTCGGCGATCAGACCCCGTCCGAACGCGGCCGACATGAAGGGATCGCGCAGGCAGGGAGACTGTCCGTGGCAACACCATCAAAGGATCAAAGATCTGGGGGATCCAGCGGTACATCTACCCCGACGTCACTGCGCAGAGTGATAGTGAATCGTAAACAGCAACCTAACGGTGAAACACCTGTTCAAGAGCGAGCGTCTCCTGGGAGCAGTATGAGCATGAGCCTTGACAGCGTTTCGGCCTATGACACGACGGCAAATGCGCAAGGTAGCAAGAAAACCACGTCTCCCTCGTTACCTCTCAAAACTCCGCTTCACAAGACGTTCAGTCAGCGACGAAAGTCCCGGTTCTCCCTTGGTGAAGTCTTTTCTGTTCGCCCTAGTCGACGTCGGGAACCCTTGGATTTGGGATTGGGTGATCTAGGGGATGAGGAGAATGCGAGCGATGACAGTGGCCTGCTGCCAATGGATGAGGAAGTGGAAGAGGCAGGTGACAGGCCAGAGAGAGGCGGCTTGGTTTCGCCGGAAACACCAGATACCATGTCAGAAGACGAATTCGACATGGAAATGACTGGGGATGGAGGAGAGGTGTCCTCGCGAAATGGCGCCACAACTCGCCACGTAGCCGAAACCCCAAGTAGGCCGATAGCTACAGCTACAGCGGATCAAGAGACGCCTGAGATTCCCGGAAACTCCATCGCGAGCTCACAGCCGCACGAGAGATTCATTACCGAATGGGAAATTGAGAAGTCCGAACAAGATCTATTTGAAATGGGGAAAAGCTATTATGATACGAAAGAGCTCGAAAGATGTTTCGAGATGCTTGGCCAGTGCAAATCGAAGAAGGCGAAGTTTCTACGGTTATATTCCAGGTACCTCGTGAGTGATATCCTGTCCTCTTGTGTACTCCCGCAACGCTGAACACAGTGTGATGCATTTCAGAGCGCGGACAGAAAATCTCAAGAGATGATGCCTCATTTTATGGGTAAGCTCCTTAGCGATACGGTAGGCTTTGTCATCAACCCAACCCAACTCCTCACAACCGGAATGCAATAGATACCAAAACAGAGACGGAAGCAGTCGCATCTTACGTCTATCCCATCCTTGACGACCTGGGAGAGGAAAAGGACGCGTACCTATTGTACCTGTCAGTACATTTCCCAGTACTTCTGCATGACTGTCCCATTGGCTTATATCAATCGATTGCATGTCTAGAAAAGGTATCATTTATCTCCGACTGGGGCAAAAAGACCTTGCGTTGGAGTGTTTTGTGCTCTCGGTGCAAACCGCTCAGTACAACTGGAGTTGTTGGCTCAGTATCGCGCAGTGCATAGGATCCACCAGCCAGGCAAGTTTCGAGCGAACATACCAGCAAAGTTATTGACAATTGCACCTTGATTACGCAGTTCGTCTCGATTAAAGAAACCCTACCGCGAGGGATCATGTTCAACTTTTTCGCCGTGCACGTCATGCTGGACTTGCATTCAGCGACGGACATGATGCTGCAAACAGTCAACGACCTGCAGAAGCTTTTCCCCACAAGCTCACATCTCACAGCCGCCAAAGCCTTAACATTATATCACATGAGAAGTCAGTTGCCGGTTACACAACCGGTTCCGAACCTAACGCCCATCTACTTCTCGCGCATAGACTTCGAAGAAGCAGAGAGGGCATTTGATAACCTCCGCGAAATGGACCCTTTCCGCCTTGACGAAATTGAAATCTACTCGAACATGCTCTATGTTATGGGCAAGAAGGCGAAACTCGCTCAAATTGCTCACGAGTACGCGCAAATCGACAAGAACAGGGCCGAAGTATGCTGTTTGATCGGTAAATTGGCCTGCTTCAAACACGGCTTTTCAGACTGGGCTGATTGCACTGTTTTTCTCACTAAGGAAACTACTTTTCGTCCAGAGACGAGCATATGAAGGCTATACAATATTTCAAAAGATCTTTACAACTAAACAGGGATTATCTGCCGGCCTGGACGTTGATGGGCCATGAGTTTGTCGAACTGAAAAACAGCCACGCCGCCATCGAAGCGTATAGAAGGGCCGTCGGTAAGTGTCATGCGCTTGTTGACTGCGTGGCGCTTAACTCCCTTCCGCCTTGCAGACGTGAATCCCAAGGACTATCGAGCTTGGTATGGTTTAGGTCAAGTTTATGAATTGCTTGATATGCACTATTACGCCATTCAGTATTATAACCGAGCAACCGCTCTCAGGTTCGTCCGCCTTGATATTTCGCTAGGCGAAAGCTATGCTCATAATCGGACAAATTTAGACCATACGACTGTCGGATGTGGGAGGCATTAGCGACGGTTTACGAACACCTGGAACGGTAGGCAAAGATCGCTGCGCGGAATGGAGTACCTCGATTGACGTCAGTTGTCTTCCATTTCAGTTTCAACGATGCTATCGAATGCCACAATCGTGCACTTCTTGGAGCGGATTCTGCGCAGACGTTGACTATCCTGGCTAAACTCGCTCATTTACATGACGACGTCGAAGAGTACAAGGCCGCCGCTGCGGTGCACCGCCGTTACATCAAAGTGGCAGAACAAGAAGGCCGCAATATGGGCGAAATCGCGACGAGCTATCTCTACCTCGCTCAATACGAACTCGACCTTTTGCATAGGGATGCTCAGGACTATCAGCTTGAGAATGGCGAAGGAGACGACATGCAAGTGGCTAACAAGGTCGCCAAGAAGCTGATAGGCTGCGGAAGGTCAACAGAAGGAGACACTGCCACGGAACCCGATGTCGATCTGGCCATCACATGGCTAGAGAGAGTCATCGAGAGTGGTGCACCGGAGCGTGAGATGGCAGAAGAGGATCTCCGGTATATCCGGCGGAAACAGGAAAGGAGATTTGTGACATCGTCTCCTGAAGTGTAGCCATCCAGCATAACACGATATGGACGGCCACGCCGTGAAGTGGCTGGATAGGCCTTGACAGCAGATGCAGGTTCCATGTTACTGACCTAGATAAGCCTTGATAATATGAACGTTTGCATCTGGCGCCTCCGGGTAGTACTAGTCCCTGCTTGGTTATTTCGCTGATATCCGTCCCTCGAAGGTATTGGCGAGATTGCGAGCTGAGCACTTGACAGTCGCCTATCCCAATTCAGGCTTAGGTAATACCGCGCCGATCATCCAGCTGGGTAGGCCCTGGTCGGCTTCGTAGCCGACTCGACGGAATCTGGACGGCCAGTGCTACTCTCAGACATGAACATCATCTACATTGCGAGAGGAGCTGAGAGTATTATGTCTGTCGACTCAGCAGCGCTATATAGCTAGTGATCACTTGCCTTGAGCATCTTTCACCCATTCATCAGAACGCCTTCGATCTCCAGCAGTCACGCCGGCAGATTGGACCAAGCACAGGCAGCTCACCGGAGTCCCACTGAACCGGCATTTAATACACACGAGTCACATACCGGTCGAGCGTTAACGCATTGCGTTGCGACATTCGCTAGAGTTTGGATAGTCCGGCCTCATCCCGTTGGTGACAAGCCAGAGGCATTTCAAACGCTTTTGCAAACCAGAAGATCTTACAAGCCTTTGCTATCATGTCCCACTCAGGTCACAAGCGTTCCAGGGAGGAAGAAGATTCCGGTCATGGAAAATCCAGAGGAGATGGTCTACCCTACGATGGAACGGGAGAGCCAGTATCTTCAGCGGCGAAGAAGCCAAGAGATTGGAGAGAAGCCTTCCTGAACGACGCTGACAGGAAACATCGCAGGTAGATCTTCTGTAGTAATCACTTCTGTTTGACTGTATTACTGACAATCATGTTATTTTCCAGAGACACGCACTCTAGAGACGATAGAGGCATCAGGCACCGCGAACGCGGTATTGACGGAGACAGACAACACGATCGCGATTCCAGATATAGAAGCGAACACGATAGGAGCGGGAGAGATCGGCATGAAACGGATAGGAGGTCTGGCCAGCGACATCGCCATCCCACTCACAATCGAGACAGGTCAAACGAAGACCAACCCCGTAAGCACGATCGACGTGTCGGATCGGAAGCCAATTCAAGTAATGATAAGGAGGAGGGCGAGTAAGTCCTGCAAATCTGGGCTGCTATTCTTGCTGAAGAGGGAATTGTCTTGAACAGAATCGCATCCCCGATCCCCAGCAGAACCCGACCTCATTTGGCAAGCCCTAACCGAGAAAGATCCAATCTGGCAACGCCTCGGACTGATAAACCTTATGACGCTATTTCAAAGGGCGGGGCAGGGACGCAACAATCCGCAATGGCTGATACCCTGCCAACAGTGGATGGCGCTGGGCTACGAAAGGAAGCCGACGATCTATCAACAGCGACTCCTGTTACCCATCTAGCTGCTGCTTCGGCGAGCGTTGACGTTGACGCTGATGAAACCCTCGATCTGGAAGCTATGTTGGAAGAAAGGAGGCGTAGAAGGCGTGAGTTGCTCGAACGTCTCGCTGGTACCCAGTCTGGTGTAAGTAGCACTGCGCCGTCGTCGGCGGACGGTAGTACCGGTGCTCAAAGTACGGGAACAACTGGTGAGCACTCTCAAGGCCTTCATTCCGAACAACAGTCTAATCGCTGGTTGAACGCAAACTCGATGCCGCTCTCCGTCAACATAGCCGACATCCGTGCTTCCGCCGCACATCTCGGATTGTCGTCTAATCACAGTGGCTCTAACACGAACGCGAGGCCGTCGCCCCCAGTTGAACCAAGCTTCGAGCTTGCAAAGGGGGACGGTGACGGAAGGGATGATTTCGAGATTTTACCTGACGAGATCAAGGCCGACACTTTGGATGGGGAGGCGCAGATCTCTGCAGCTGATTACAACCCAGACGATGATCGAAAACTGGACGACGAAAGGCGCAAGGTTCATGACATAAAACCTAATACTTCGCTTCAGGCCGAAGCACCTGCTCAGAAAGAGGTCGCCATCGGGGTCGGCGAACCACTCGCCAGTACAGCGCCTTTGCTCGAAGAAGATGAGTACGAAGAGGTCGAGGAGGACGTAGATGATGAAGACTTTGACATGTTTGCCGTGGACGAAGCTCCGAAGAAGACGCGCAAGGTTTTCCGAAAGAAGGCTGTAAGTTTCGTCGGTGCGCAACTCGTAGATTCCATCTCACGTTCTGGCCACAGCAATCATCTACCGCTGTCCCCGTTCTGGCGCCGGTTGCGGCCACCCTTGTTGACAACTACGACGATTTCGAAGGTTATTATCGAATCACTCCGGGAGAAGTTTTGGACGAGGGCCGATATCAAATTACTGTCAACCTTGGCAAAGGTATGTTCGCTCAAGTCATGCGTGCCAAAGTTCTCAAGCCTAGCCGGGCTGGAGAGGAAGTGGGGCAAGAAGTGGCCATCAAAGTCATTCGAAGCCAAGAGTCCATGTGAGTATGTCGTAGCGATCATATGGTCCTGTGACTAAATGTGTTTCGGGTTTCTAGGTACATAGCCGGCAGGAAAGAGGCTCAGATCCTTAGGAAACTGGTGGATGCGGATCCTGACGACAAGAAGCATATCGTCAGGCTGTTGCACACTTTTGAACACCGGGGTCACTTTTGCCTTGTGACGGAAAGCTTGAGGTAATGTCACGTTCCACTTTTCACTGATTCCTGCCTATGTTACTGATGTTTGCCGACACTTGCTGCAGCATGAATTTGAGAGATGTGATCAAGCGATTCGGCAAGGACGTGGGATTGAACTTGCGAGCCGTGAGGGCCTACGCGCATCAGATCTTCTTAGCAATGTCACTCATGAAAAAGTGCAACGTCATTCACGCGGATCTGAAACCAGATAATATTCTGGTGAGTGAAAGGGATCTAGCTTTCGTCCGGTTCTGCATTCTGATATCCTTCGTGTGTAGGTGAGCGAGAACAAGGCAGTCTTGAAAGTCTGTGATCTTGGCTCGGCGTGCGATGCTGCTGAGCACGATATTACGCCGTACATCGTATCTCGATTCTACCGAGCCCCTGAAATCAGTAAGAAACCCACGTTCGTGCTTCCCTTGGTGATGTGTTGACAGTTCCCGTCTGCGCAGTCCTCGGCCTTCCTTATGACGATTCACTGGATATGTGGTCCATCGGATGCACATTGTACGAGCTCTACACTGGGAAAATCCTCTTCCCTGGTAAATCCAATAACCATATGCTGCATCTCATGATGGACCTCAAGGGCAAGTTCAACCATCGCATGATCAAGAAAGCCCAGTTCGGACCGATGCATTTCGACGACGGCATGAACTTTGTCAGTATCGAAACGGACAAGATCACCGGACAAGTAAGTCTTGAAGTTATCGGACTTGGATTGGTTGCCGTGTTGACCCTGTACTTGTTTATTCTGAAAGGATGTCACGAAAACCATCGTTATTAGCAAAGCCACAAGGGATCTCAAGTCTAGATTGATGCCACCCTCCAGTGTTCAGCTCAAGATGAAGGACGAGGATTTGAAGCTCCTTACTTCATTCATCGACCTGTTGGACAAGATGTTGATGCTAGATCCGGCCAAGCGGATAGGTGTTCGGGAGGCGCTGTTACACCCGTTCTTGACTGGTTAAGTCATTTGCCTCGCTGAATAAGGGTGGGTATTGTAGTAGACCTCCTAGCTGTATCGCAGAATAGCGGCGCGTGACTAGAACTGGATACGGCCCTAAAGTGATTCTCCTTCGAGGCACATTGGTATTCTTATCTAACACCCATGACAACTGGACCTTGGTTAACGGAATCCCGCACGCCACTGCTTTCTGTAATGATGCGTCATTCCGTGAGAGTACTTTAGGGCGAACTCGCCAACTCTGGCCACATCAACGTGTAATCAGTCGGCCATGGCGGTTGTTCTCAATATCTCTATCCCAGACAGACTAACACAGTGCCTGACACCTCCTCGTAACCCGCATTCCTACCTGATCGCTACTCTCAAGAATACTGGTGAGTGTTGTGACGACTCTGTGGTACGCCCGGGATCCGAAGACGTCAAGCCCTACAATTCACCAAAGGAGTAAACATCGCCATTCCGGCAGGCCTGTTCGCCGCCGTCGTCTATTAGAGGAGGGGGTGGGCACGTAGCATTGACTGAAATGTTATGGCACTGCGATGCAATGGGCCAGGGAAATATCGGAAGGAGAGAACGGTATTCACGAGTTTGACCCGGGGGCGTAGCGGATCGAATCCGGCTGCCGATGTTGAGCCGCCTGGAATCCCAGCAGTCGGATTTGGAATTACGCGGAACAGGTGCACGTCCTCGTGCCTCGGTTGCTTTCATCGACACCTATCACCATGCCAGAAGCGGCTTCACAGGCGACAATGAGCGGATCATTCTCTGGGGAAAGGATGTTATCAGATCCGATGCGGTTGCCTTCAATTCCGGAATCATTGGCTTCCGACTGGTTTACAACGCTTGGCATTTTCTGTGAAGCATGAACTGATCCTAGAACCTTATTCCTCGATTCGGGCTTAGATCTCGCACAATGGCTCACGCATCTGAATACGACTACCTGTTCAAGGTATGATTCGAGCTCCGTGCACACGTGATGTCCGCCGCGGACCGACTGATCCTGGCTTCCTACTTCAGCTTTTGCTTATCGGTGATTCCGGTGTTGGCAAGTCTTGTCTTCTGCTCCGATTTGCAGACGACACCTACACGGAAAGTTACATCTCAACTATTGGTGTGAGTATTTTTTCAGAGTCAACCGGCAAGAAAAGTACCTGAACCTTCCTTTCAGGTCGATTTCAAGATCAGGACAATCGAATTGGAAGGAAAGACCGTCAAACTGCAAATCGTAAGCGGGTCACCGGGCGACGGACAATGAAGGAAGCTCACCGACATCGTGTTACTCATCATAGTGGGATACCGCTGGACAAGAGCGATTCCGAACCATCACTTCTTCTTACTACCGTGGCGCTCACGGTATTATTGTTGTATACGACGTTACGGATAACGGTAAGCTCTCTTCGTCTAATCCAGATTCTTAGAGCCTGACTTGTGATTTTACGTGGAATGTAGACACTTTCACCAACGTCAAGCAATGGCTACAGGAGATTGACCGATATGCAGTTGAAGGCGTCAACAAGTTGTTGGTGGGCAACAAGAGCGATTTGACAAGCAAGAAGGTCGTCGAGACAGCTGTGGCCAAGGTGAGTTTTTACCGATTGTAGAAACCTTCTTAGGCGGTTTACTTATCTATATCACCCCAATGTAGGAATTCGCCGACCAACTCGGCATCCCCTTCTTGGAGACCTCTGCCAAGAGCGCGACAAACGTCGAGCAGGCTTTCTTGACTATGTCAAAGCAGATCAAGGATCGGTAAGTCTGGTAACTTGGCGATCGATCCGCAGCGCATACTGACTCGGAACTGTTGATCAGTATGGGCTCAAGCTCTATGGCTGCGGGTCCAGGAGGAAAGGCTGCTCTCAAGGTTGGCCAAAGCGTCGAACAGAAGCAGGCTGGTGGATGCTGTTAGTCTTTCTGAGGGATACGTCTGAGTCTTCCATGATTTTTCCGTCGCGTGTTCTGGTTTGAGTGCAGCCTCCGAAGCGCCTAATCGATGCTGCAATTGTAAATTGTATGTTTATTGCTACTAGATGACAAGAAGAACATATGTGAAGCGTCGCCTGGTACCATACGGGTTGTCGCGTATCCAGCTTGCTCCATGAAGGCCCATGTAACGTTACTTGGCACTCGACAGCTCTGCTCATCAAGCCTTCTTCTAAACCCAGAAGCGGCCGCAGCGTGGATTTTGATTTTCTTTCCGGCCTGATGAAGGTGATCCTGAGTTTCTGTACGTCCAGATGTCCGGGCGATCTTTACCGTACTCCGCCTTGATATCCCCGCGGGCGAGAGGACATTCTCGGGAGTCTGATTGGCATGGCGGGTTATATACCCAATGTCGTTCATCAGAGCGCTTCAGGAGAAGGCGCGCCTGATTACAGGCCACACTGTTGTCCAAGTGTGAGCGACCACGCTTTTGGGTGATTCTTCTTCTGGAACTTTTTCGCTGCTCTTAGTCGCAGTTTGCCTTTCAAAGCGGTTACGAAAGGAGGTATCCAGCATTTCGGTGACATGCGTTTATATTCATAAGTGGTTTGATGTGCATTACAACCCTGGACCAAACAGGATCCCAAACATAGCCTAGCTCCTGAGAGGGATACCTTGTCCCTGCTGCAAGTAGGCGGTGGCGGTTGGAGGGAGACGACTATATACGGAAATGACGGGAACGCCACTTTAACAACCATTTGATATGTGTCCTTCGCATTCTCTTGCTAGGCGAAAGGTCGACATTCGAACCCTCGGAGAGTGCGAAGATTGAGGTTTGAGCCGTCACTCAGTCACATGCATATCCCTTCAGTCCGAGCATATCGTTCCCTTACGGTGCGCGTTTGGCTAACCGCATCTGTCGGTCCTGGGAACCCATACTTGCTTGCCATGGGATGTTCGACAGAATCCGCTGTACGGCGAAACTGTGGCTCTTGTCCAAAGCAGTATCTCAACTGATAGTGGCTGCCGGTCAGCAATTTCATACTTCGTTGATTCATGAAAGGCTCAGGCTCGCAGTCAAGTAAAGAGACTCGCTCAATTTCACCTCTGATGCCAACAGTGGGGGCGGACGCTGATACTACAATGATTCTTCCAGGACAGTTTAGAGTGTCGCCGGTGAACCAACCTATCCATCCAGGTACACCTAGACAATATGTAGATGAGCGACCTGAGAATGATAGGAGAATGATAGGAGAATGATAGGAGAATGATAGGAGAATGATAGGAGAATGATAGATCACATTGGAACATAGGCGCGACTTCCCGTAGTGCGGCGAGGCAACGATGTTTGTCGATAGATCCGCACTGGAGAAGGAAAACAGCAGCGTATTGTGCATCGTATAAAACCTGCGGACAAGAGGGACGTAGGAGAACGCGCCTTCTGCTAACGGTTGCAAGAGAAGGCAGAAGATCGCTTGCCACTGGCGGTTCACGATACGTGTAACAACTCTTACAACGCCTTACTTTGCGGATCTGTTTTGCCACCCTTGTTTAGCTTCTTCGACATCGATGCCTCCCAGGGTGCAGATTCTGTGCGCGATAGGACACTGTTAGACGCTTCTCCAGCAGACATCCGTTTCGTAATATATGGGATGCAGCAGTAGAAGTGCGGTGTTGCCGTAAAGTTGGAGCGGCACTTGTATTGTAAACGTCGCATGTTATTGCCCTGTGCCGCGGCAGGAATGTCCCGCGGACTGATACCTCGATTGTTCTGTGTGGATGTCTTGTGAAGCAGTTGAGGGCAGTCAATAAACTACACGACCCGAAAGTCCCCACCATGGTCAGTATTTAGTGATCTGATTATAAAAACAATTGGGAGTTGCAACCAACTTGAGGATCTCTCTCTGTATTCTCGGAATGCACAACGGACTCGGTCATCGCCGTCCAGAGTTGGGTAGCAATAACGCGATGGTCTGAGACATGGCTAAGCGTTCACCAAAGCCAAATTCGGCACGAGTAGAACATGTGTCAACCCGCCATCTTTTGCTTTGTATTCTTTGTATTCCGCAGAAACGTTTACTGTCCCGTCCTCGCTCGTCGTATACCTGTAAGTATATCATCATCCCTATCGTCGCCCCGGTGCTGATAGCAGTTTGATCTGTCCTCACCTCTCTAAAGAAGATTTTCAGTGCAGCGCACGATCGCCACCTCACAGCGGGAAAGTTCTCTGGAGACATCTTGCCTTCCCGGACGTCGCGCGGAAAGCCATCAGTCCCCCTCGCCTTTCGGAACACATTCCCTCAGTAATTCTCTCGCTTTACCCTTCTCGAATTTTCTGTTTGTCGTCATTCAAGCGAATCGTCACCCTCCCCAGCGTTATCAGTTACCATCGAATCGGCTTAGTGTTGCCCACCACCGCGCCTCCCAGAATACCTTCGTCAACATCACCCTATCAGCTCGATAATCGGAACGAGGCCTCATCACCGCCCCTGCTCCTTCGAAATTCTGTACAGGATGTACACGCCGACTATTCTCTCCACTCTAGCGCTCGTCGCCCTCAGTACGGCACCACTCGCCGCAACCGCTCACCCTTCATCCCCTCCAGCGATTCATCGTAGGTCACAACGACGATCGCCCTCCAACTTCTTTGCGAATCTGTGGGAACGAAGGTTGCCCATCACGGCAACGACGACTCTCACTGTCGATGCGACGAGTACCCGATGGGTATGGGTCACAGCGACATCCTATCCCGGGAGTGCGATACCCACTCCTGCACCGACGGGGAACGGTACAGACAGCGTCTCGGTGCCCACGGGATCTGCGGTTGGGAACACGACGTTTTCTGCCACTGCTACTGCTTCTTCTGCTATGTACACAGAGGCGAACCACACGATAATCGCGTCCGAATGGTACGCAACTGGTTCTTCCAGTATATGGGAATCCAGCGTGAGCCCCACGGCGAGACCAAACGCAACTCGTACGGAAGGTTGGATTGTTGTCCCTACGGATATCCCGGATACAGATAACGCAACTTCGAGCTCACATCACTACGACGCCTCATCCGCCGCTAGTGAAGCCGCGTCCTCTGCTGCCAGCACTGGAACTGTCTCGTCTTTTGCGCCGAATGCCACTCAAGTCTCTTCCACTTTGACAAGAGGGAGCAGTAGTGCAGTTCTGACAGGGGCCAGTAGTAGCGTCGCAAGCCCTACACCGTGAGTGCACCGCAGCTTGAGGTTCTCCCACTGCGTATTGACCTGTCCTCGCATAACAGCGTGTCCGAGACTGCGGAATCAAGTACCGGCATCACCTCGACATCTCTGACCTTCTCAAGATCACTGTCTCCGTCAGTCATTCAGTCATCTTCCGAGACCGTCGTCGCGTCTTCCGGGCAGACGAGCCCTCCCGTGTCCTCCGGTGCATCTTCCTCGACCGAAGTTGCATCTTCGACGTTGCAGGTCTCGTCGGCTGAGGTTACCTCAGCCACAGCGATAACTAGTGCTTCCAGCTCGTCTGCTTCACAACCCAGCACAGAAAGCTCTACTCCTTCTTCAAGCACACAGAGCGAAGGTAGCTCGTTCGGTTTGCCTACTTCCACCTCCGCTTCCGGCAGCTCGACCCTTGTCGCTAAGCCCACTTCCACCCCGGGGATTGAATCTATGACGTTATCGTCAAGCGTGATCTTGCAGCCGTCATCGACGTCGAGCTCCGTGGCCTTACCCAGCTCGAGCGGCGGGTCCTGGCTCACTACTACTCCCCTCAATGATCGCATTGTCGCCGGGTATTACCCAGACTGGTCGGTCTGGACTTTCCCTCCGTCCAGGCTCGATTTCAGCCGACTAGACGTGGTTGATTACGCATTTGCTATCGTCAATGCTCAATACGGCTTGGAGTTCACGCAGTACAACAGCGAGGATACCCTGTATTCGCTCGTATCAGTTGCCCACGGCGCAGGCAAGAAGGTTAGACTCAGTATCGGTGGTTGGACCGGTTCCGTCTACTTTTCTCCGGCGGTGGCTACTGCGGAAAACCGACAGACATTGGCGCAAGCGATCCTCGGCATATACAACAAATTCAATCTTGACGGTATTGACCTCGACTGGGAGTATCCAGGCGTTAAGGGCGCAGACAACAATATCGTCTCCTCAGCCGATTCTGCCAACTACCTCATCTTCCTTCAGCTTTTGCGAAGGACCTTACCTCGAACCGCCATCCTTTCCGCTGCTACGCAAGTCTGGCCGTTTGCCGGACCCGATAACGGCGCACCACTGAAGGATGTCTCCGAGTTCGCCAAATTACTCGACTGGGTCATGATCATGAACTATGATATCTGGGGATCGTCGTCGACCAACCCAGGGCCGAACGCGCCGCTCAATGACGGATGTGGCAACTCTGCACAACCATTAGCCAACGCTTACGCTGCCGTTAGCAGTTGGACTACAGCAGGGATGCCGGCAAAACAGATTGTGCTCGGTTTACCTGCCTACGGTTATATGCAAGAGTCTTCGGCCGATTCACTTAGGGCGAGGAGAAGGCGAGGACTGGAGAAGAAGGCTGGTGTGACACTCTACAATGCAGACGGCGGAACTTCATACGGACAGATCAAGTTTGGCGATATGATCAACCAAGGCGGGCTTTCACGAGACTCGTCCGGCCATTGGGTGGGTGCCGGCGGATTCACCAAATTCTGGGACACCTGCTCTAGCACAGTAAGTCTTGACCTGCCTGCGCTGACATCGCGGCTTCATTGGGCTGATTTGGACCTTCTTTATAGCCTTGGCTCAAGTCATCACAATCGGGCCAAATCATCACATATGATGATCCCGATTCGATCTCCCTCAAAGCGCAGTTCGCCCAACAGGCCGGATTGAGAGGAACCAACTTCTGGGAAATAACGGGAGACAGCAGTGACTGGTCGCTTCTCGATGCCGCTCGATCCGGTTTGGGAATTTAATGGCTTCTGTAGCAGTTTCTGCGCTATTTGTACCGCCTCTCACACTCGCTTCATCCCGCTGGACGGCACGAACACTCTTTGAATGTGGCTTTGGGGAAAATAGATCAGTATTGTACTGTGGAGTCTTGTAATCGTGATACCTAATCGCAGCTGGACCTCTATACTATGCTATGACCACGTGATATCCTCCGGGAATGAGCGCCGATGCTTCTTTGCACCACTTTCATACAGTATGAGGGACAGATCTGGCTAGCGTCTGAGGTAAGTCATCAATAGTCGCTGGATTTGCGAGGGACTGGTAGTCCGCGGACACGGTTCTCTCGCGGTAGAGATTCTCTCGACTCGGGACCACTGCTTTTACGTTATCTGCCCAACCTCGAAGAGCCTGGGACACACACCTCAGTCTCACTGCGGTTGCCGTCTTCATCGCTCCGAGGTGTTCATGTCAATGGAGACAGTCAAGCCTACTGCTAGGTCAGAGTGGTGGCGGAAGATGTCCGAAAACGCCCGATATCGCTAGAGACGCGCGCCGAGGTCAATCCCGTGTCTCCCGAGCTGTCTGCCGAAGCGGGGAGAGCTGCCAGGAGGTGGATAATTGAACGGATACTTAGACGGGACTTGATAAATGCGTTGGCAGACTACTCCCATGATGGTGAATATCAGCCCCGTGGTTCTTCTCCTGGTCCACCGCAACAGCGACTGCAAACGGTATGCAACCACTTCCGCCAGGGAAGGTCGCCGATCAGCCGGCCACGCCATCCGAAACTCGAGCGGCCACGCCCAAGTGCGAGATCCGCTATGACTTTGATCCGAAAGGTACGGCTTGCGGTGGCGCAGAGGCCGCTGAGCAACGCTTATTCTTCCGCAATACGCATAGATCACTCGCCTACATTCGCCAGTCTGCTGAAGGCTAGGATTGCCATTGGCAGGAGACAAGAATTAGAGAAGGCAGCCAGAAGCGAGGAACCGCCCGACGACGATGAGCTGACGGAATGCTGCGGATCTAGGTGTAAGCCCGTACGTATGCATGATTCATTTCATCCGGAAGGCAGAAGCTGAACGAGATTTCTCGGCATGACCAGTGTGTAAAGGAGCTGTTCTACGAAAAGGTGGATGTCTGGAACGAATGTGAAGCCATCCGGGATCAACTCGAGGCGTCTCGCATTGGCTGTCGCTCTGCGTCGGCTTCATCAGACCTCACGACCTGGTGAATCAGGAAGCCGTCAACAAGGCTACCAAGCGAACCCCTACCGGATCTTGCTGCGGTACCTCAAGTCATGACTTTGCCAACTTCATAGTCAGCAGCGAGAAAGCGAAGACTGCGAAGCTCGCTTCCAGAGCGCAGCTGAGTCTGTGGCAGTTCCTACGCTTCCCTTCGACGTATCAAACGCCATGAGCGTCTGCCATTGGAGCTCGGCGAACACTGCGATGAAACGATCCGCTTTGTGCTACAAAACACGCCTGCCCAATGCTACCCGGTATACTCTCATGGTCCATCGCTCGGGATTGCATCGCACTGCAATAGTCGACAGATCGGGATTCCCTTCGTCCGCGCGGAGCATTGGGCCTGCTTTAAATCGCACAATGTGACCGTCACGTCATCCCGACTCCAGCTCCGGCAGAGCGACGGTTACAAATACCGAACGGTATCGGCGTCAAAGGCGCCACAAGCTGCCTGGGTCTGATAGTCCTGCTCCGGTTCGACGGGCCGTACGGGCCAAGGACTCGACGACTGGAACGAGCCGACACGCCATGATAAGGGACGGTTTACCCAGAAAAAGGAAGAACTTGGCTCGCGACTCCGCTGTGGACGGGAGTCGGACGGTAATCACGATATTCGAAGGCAGTGATGTATCAATGGAGCGCGAGATGACATGTCGATCCAATCTACGCCTTTACCAAATTTTATCCTAAGGAGGTATGAGCCCTTTTTGCGATTGATCGGTGCGTGCTGGGATCTCCGGTGCAGATCCGCCGGAGGGCGATTATCAAACTGGCGTGACACTGGCTTCCAGCAGATCCATATCCGCGACGTCGACTGGAATGACAGCTGCACTTATAATATAGCAGGTTGAACACGGAGGGGCAGCGTAGCAATAACCTTGGTTCCCCCGTTCATGTGATTGTGGGGGCCATCGATGACATCCGCTCGTCCTGGAAGACCTCATGATGGTATGCATAAAGATTAATAAGGCAGCTCGCAAGGCCAGGAACTGCGCACGTCCCAGGTCCAGCGACTGTCCAGAGCCGGTTTTACGTACTTTGCCACCGCCTGTTGTTTATACGTTAATGACTGCAGAAGGTTGACCCCGTTCAGCGGTGCCAATTGGGTGATCCACCAAGGGGGGTTAACGCTGAAGCTAGTCGGAAGTCTGGGCATATTAAGGGCCTAGAAATGTGCTGACAAAGCATGCTCATGCCGTTCCGGTTATTAGACTACTGTTGGTCGGTCGGTCGGCGGAGTCATCAAGGGGTGCCCCCGAAGGCACCGAGAGGCGACTCAACGGACGAGGGGAGGTCTACCCGACGCAACAGAGAGGGCGAGTCAGCGAGATCAAAGAAATCGGTGCCTGTCCCCGAATGTGCGTTTCAGGTTTCGCCGTGCCTTCCGCCTGGCTGAAGGATGATTAGCATCCGGAGCCCGATCCGGTGTATTGGGTTGGTCGTCGATACAGTTTGTTAAAGGAAGAAATGATTCGAGTTCGATCGCGCGATCGGCAAGGCAGCAGAGGCAGCCTTTCCAGCTGGCTCTGTACTGCTGCAGGCCCTTTGTTCCCAACGTTATATATCCCTGTCGCTGGTGGCCGTGTCGTGATGTAGTTCGCCTTTCCACCCGGCAACCCAGTCACCCATCTACGAAGCTGGTCTTCCTCGCGATCCATTCGCCTTATTCCATCCGCCGCCATCATGCAGCTCACGTTCCTTTTCACTCTCTTGCCCCTGTTGGCTGGCGTCGCTCAGGCCGTCAGCTCTCAACCGGGGCTTGATATCCGTGTCGTCAAGGACAATTCGAAACGAAGCAATGGGGACGACGGTCTCGCTCGGCGTGCAGGAGAGTCTGTTGTTAACTCGTACAGTCAATGCGAGCAAGTCTGCGTGAGTGCCGTTCCTTGCTTCGACGTTATTCCTTCACGAGCACGTACTAAACACCCTCACTTCCGTTACACAGCGAGCGTACTTTGGGCCTTCCGGCTCACCCGCTACGGCGTTGGCGGCGCCCACCTTGGTCCAATTCGCACGAAGCTCGGCGACTGTTCGACCCACAACCGCTGTCACTTCGACCAACGCCGCCGCCACAACTACTGCTTCGGCTGCGCCCGTAGCCAGCAACAACGCTGCCGTTGCTTTGACAGCTGACGAGCAGCGAATGTTGAACGAACACAATACTTTCCGGGCCAAGTATGGTGAGTGTGTTCCAGGGGTTTTCCCCATTCTAAATCCCCATCGTGTGCTGAGGAATATCTTGTCGAACAGGCGCCGCCGCCCTGACCTGGAACGCCACGCTGGCCAGTTATGCGAAAAACTACGCCAGTCAGTGCAAATTTGCTCACTCGTAAGTGTGTTCTTGCACATAACTCGCTCAGAAGACGATACTGAGAACCTTCCTGGCGAATGCACAGCGGAGGACCTTACGGCGAGAACCTGGCGTCTTCGTATGGCTACCCGGACCCTATCGGGACCGGACTGAACGGATGGGAGAACGAAGCTTGTGAGTGAACGGGATCTTGACTCTGTTAGTGCCCCGTTGCTTTTCGCTCATTTGCGGGTCCCGGGGTCCTCTAGCGAAATACGATTACAACAACCCGGCCTTTAGCTCCGCCACTGGTCATTTCACTCAGGTGAGCTGGGAGTTTCCCGTCCCATCGCTTACAGACGTGCTGATGATGCTCCTTGCTACTTGTCAGATGGTCTGGAAGTCGACCTCTCAGCTCGGTTGTGCACTCGTATCCTGCGCCCCGAACACTCTATACCAAGCTTCTGTAAGCGCTAGCCTACTACCGTGCTTCCCACTTCCACAGATTCTGATATGCTTTATTTGATATCCTGCCGCTAGTCTTCCAGCAGCTACCTCATCTGCGAGTACTTCAAGCCTGGAAACTACCAGGGCCAGTTCGCTACCCAGGTCGGTCGACCTGTCAGCTAGGTCGGTGCAGGCGAAGTTTCAGATATGACACGCTGGCAGGATATACCAGGATATGCTAGGTGGATGCGGTTTCCGAGAGGATAGGTTTGTGTCGAGCGCTGCTAGTTGTATCACGTTGATCGTGAGGCTGGTAGCGTTTCTTGCGCGCCATTGTGTCAGATATATAAATCTGTGCCCCATATACGTTGATCATTCCTGCGTGCCGACGCGACAAGCGCCCGGGCGCCGACTCCCCGAAGCTAAGCTCCGCAGGTATCTCGCATGGTTCTGTTTCACGTGTAAAGAGGATCCGCGCCGCTCGTCAATGATATCATGGCTCCCGGGAGAAGCAAGGTATATATTCCTTCAAAGGACCTTTGGACTCTCCGAGACAGCCCCTTTCCCTTTTCTTAAGACACTCCTATCCAAGATGCCCGGAAGCAAACGACGAGCCCTGAAAAACCTCCTTTCGCCTCACAGCGCCGCGGCGGCGGACACTTCCCCTTCCTCGTCCTCGAGTCTCGCCGTCTCCCCGGCGCCGTCATCCACCCTCGCACCGACAGAGGAACTCGCCATCGTAGGCGATATGGAGACCCGGCAGCATATGATCAGTCCAAACCATGCGTCGTCATTGGCTACCAGTCCTGGTTCGACCATGTCGTCGTCGGGAAATATGATGATGATGAACAGTGTTACGCTTCCACCGGCAGATGCGACTGCACCGTTGTCGGCTTCTCCACCGCGGAAGAGATCGCTCGGTGGATTTGGAGGATTGTATGGACGCAAGGAAAAGCCGGCGGTGACGGCTCAGGATCTGTTGGAGGAGAGGAATGGCGCCAATGGGAAGAAGAAGAGCAGCAAGCAGCGGTTCTTGGAACGGGAGGTGAGTTCCTCCTTCCGTCATTCACTCTGGGGCTTACACTGAATCGCTCCCGCTGTAGGCACGGAAAAAGGAAGCGCTGATCTGTGCCGCTCCGGCGGTGGATGAAGGCGCCAATGGAAAGCTGGAAAGGGAAAAGGCCGAGGAAGAACAAGTCATCACCAAAGTCTGCCACGAACTCGGCGTCCAGCTGCACGAGGTGAGCAGCCCCGCCCCCTCCCCCCCCTCTTTCTTTCATGTGCGGGACACCTGATCTCTCATCCTCACCCAAGATTGAAGCAGACGGACACTGCATGTACTCTGCCATCGCAGACCAACTCCACATCCTCGGCATCTCCCGCGATCCAAGCTACCACGCGACCCGCCACGCCGCCGCCCACTACCTTGCCGACAATGCCGATGCGTTTATGCCGTTTGTCGCCAGTATCCATGGCGAGGATATGGCCGGGGCGACGGATGATGGGATGATGACGCCCGAGGGGTATCAGGAGTATTGTAAGCGTGTTGAACAGAGTGGTGATTGGGGGGGAGAGATCGAGGTGCGTTGCAGCTTCAATCTGGGGCTCCATTTCCTCTTGCTGACTGCAAGACCCGACCCGGCAGATTCAAGCTCTCTCAAAGTACTATAATATCCCCATCCACGTGATTCAACACGGCCCGCCGCATATCATCTCGCATACCCCCGTCGACGAAGGTTCCGGACCCTTGACGGCCGAGCAGGCAAAGCAGGCCGGGGAAAAGGTCGTCAGGATAAGTTACCATCGGAGAATGTATGGTCTTGGCGAGGTGAGTTTTCATGGCTGGCACGAGCGAGGTCCGCGCTGACTTTCGCCGTATCCTCTAGCACTACAACTCACTGAGACCGGAAAGGGTAGTTGCCGCTTAGAGGACTCGCTGTCAGGAGGTGTCACTAGGAACGACAGTAGATGTGTATCCATTAGACCACAGGCTACAAGCGCCAATGCATAGTTGCCTGGAAGATTACGCCATTGAACCATAGGCTACAAGCGGCAGCGAATAGTTGCCTGGAAAAATACGCTGCGACTCGACGCATCAGGCGTCAAAGGACCACTGCTGGAGCCGTGCCGTCTAGCAGGTCGAAGAACTCAAGATCTACTTCCACCATTTATAGAGAATGCTATGCATCATTGTAATACAGACAAGACCACAACGACGCTGGACTAAGCTGCGAATGGCCTTGGGGAAGGGGTGGGCAAGGGCCGCGTCGATGCACGCCCAGTGGAAGGCATCATCGGCGCCGCTGGAGCTCGGCTGGGAGGCCTCGGGGGAGCTGCTATCGGTACGGGCATCGCACCTGGCATAGGTCGAGCAGGGGTAATAGGTGGCGGTTGCACATGCATCATCGGCCTCGGCTGTGACGTCGGTGGCTACAATCAAGCAATCAGCTCATACCGCGCCAAGGCGTGATCTGGGTACGTGTGCTTACCGACGTTGGACCCTTATACCTTGACTGAATCCGCAAGAGGTCCGCGATCGTTTCTTCCACTTCCTTTCTCTGCGACTCGAGTCGATCGAGCTCTTGTCGTTTTTCCTGGAGTTCGGCATTCATGCTCGCAACGTGGCCTATGGGATTTAGTGCGGTGAGATTCATTGTCCCCTTTGTGATACAGCCTGACCCACGTTCCACTTCAACCGCGGTGGCTGCAGAAAGTTGCTGGACCATCAGTCCCCTTTCGTTGTGCATGTCCCGAACAAGGTCTGAGGGAGTTCCGAGGTTAAGGTGATGGTTCGGAAGAGGAACCGTGCAGACTCACCTATAGCGATAGACCGAAGTACCTCAACGTGCTTCATGTTCTCTCGCTCAACAATCGCTGTCAATTCATCCGTCGCTGCAGCAGAGTTCATTTCAGCGCTACGTCCATATGACCAGGCGGCAACACTCACTGATTGGGGGTAACGGCTCTGGCTTGATTTGCATCCCACTTAGGACCTCGATCACATGGTCTATTCGAGCTGCAACCACTCCCTGCGAGCCTGAACTAGCTTGGAGGGATGCCACCATACTGGAAAGTTGATCCAATCTTGATCGTAAATCCATCCCCTGAAATTCGTCGGTAGCGCCGTGGCTATCAGCAGGACCTATTCCCAACCCTGCTCGGAGGTCGTCCTGTTGCCGCTGAAGGACCTCGGTTGCTTGGAGCACGCCACGCAGATTGCCATCAAGCTTCTGCATATCACCTTGCAGTTGTTGTTGCAAGCCACTAGTCCATGACGTCAACTGCTGTAGATCTAGGTTTGGGAAGGTTAGGCGAGCTGATCTCGAAGCCGGTTGAATGACTTACGGCCTTCTAAGCGAGCCCGATCTTCGACTTGTGGATCGTTGTCACCACTTTGCATCCCTTTCAGCTCTTCCAAAGAACTTATAATGTTAGCGAGCTGTTTCGGCAAACGCGTCAGACACCTTGTTAACTATCTTCAGCGTCTTCAACTCACCTGTTCTCGTTCAACAGACGTCTGGTCCTCGATTCCTGAGAGCTCTAGCTGGAGCGCCTTATCGGGGGAATCCATGACAGACACAGAGTCTGGCATCCCAGCAGCGGACCGCTGCTCTGGCCCATCAAGAGCTTTCACAGTCAGGATCCCTTTATCTTTCGTGATGTGCTGTTGTTCAGTACCACCTGAGCCCGGGGAAGCGGGATCGGCAAGGCGTTGTTGTATGGCTGAAATCATCTCCAACAATGCATCGGTTTTAGAAAGGATTTCCGCCGACTGATCTCGGTTGGTCATCACAGCTTCTTTGTAGGTCGCATCCAGCGGTGCAGTTTCGACCCCATGTTGCAACGCCTTTACGCTGTCCTGAATGGCTTGCAACTGCTGTAAGGCATCGCCATTAAGGGGAAGTGCTGGAGGTAAGCTCGCTTCGCGCGTCGCCGGGTCGCACAGAGGCTGAGGTAGCGAGCTCAGTATGACAGCCGGGTCTCTCAAATTGACTTCAGGGCCTGACGGAAGTTGCTGAACGGCCGGCATCGGCAAATATTCAGCAAGGGGAAGGCTGCCGTCAGCGGTTTCCGCCGGGCCTCCAAAGGCAATGTAGTTCTCAGGGATAATATGTTCCCGAGACTTCGTTTCGTGTTCCGGTAGCACGGTGTTGTCTGTTGGTCCCGTACCTTGGTGAACATCAACAGATGTAGTGGATGGCTTGCGGCGAATCGATGGCAGAGGACGGGCAATCGAAATGGGCGAGGAAGGTTCGAGCACGTGAGCGAGTCGGTCCTCATCCCTGCGAAGCGCTGCTTCCTGGTTGTCACTTCGAGGTTCACTGGTCATGGGCGGAGGCGCAATAGCAGCTGCCTGGGCCCACTTGGCAACTTTTCTGAAACGTTCGGTTTTTGTTGGCGACGGATCATTTGGCCTTTCTGGCGCTCCGTCCGCGTCCTCGACAAATGCTCGAGGTAACTGTGAAGATCGGGCTGGAAGCCGCAAGGGCGCTGTAGAGTCTGCGGCTTCCTTAGAACGGATTTGGGGCACCGGCGTCGGCACAGAGACTGGCATCACCGGGGGAACTACCCTCGGAGGCGATGTCGAAGTGGTGGGGCAAGGCTCAGGCCCAAGCAGTGCCGGAGTCGTCAAAAAAGGCCGCGGCCTTGACATCTGGCGAGACCGGAATACTGACAGTCCACGCTCGTCTGCGATTGGTCGGTGATTCTGCTCCAGCGGAGCATTTGCAAGAGGAACTGTAACAGGTACCGGTTGATCAATGGTGCTCTCTAGCACAATTGACTGGCCGCTGGCTGGGTTGTTGGGTGGCTCTGATGAATATCCGACGGCGTTACTCACTGGCTCGGATTGAAGTACACGATCTGCGCCTTTTCCGCTGAATGGCTGAAACGGATTCCTAACGATCGGTGAAAGATCCTCTGGTGGATGAGCTCCTTCAATCCCATCTGTTCTTGGATAGAGCCTGCTGATAGAGTGCGCAGTCACCGAGCCAGTGGAACTGACCTCCACAACATGCCCCTGAGGTATCGGCTGGAAAGAAAAAAAATGTCAGCAGGCAGTTGAAGACCACCAACCGCCCAGACACTCACTGGAAGCTCCCGTTCCCTCTGCAGCGGTGGAAGCTGCACTGGAATAGCCGTTTGGGCTTCGAGGTTATTCTCGCCCAACCGCTCCTGCCTGAGGTAGTCCTCTTGTCCCCACCCTGAGCGCAGATCTCGCTCTTCTTGCCGCTGAGCTGCCGAAGGTACCAGTGATATTGTGGATGAATCGTCGAGTTTGGTGCGCTCCCTAGGCGGTGATTTGAGGGCAGCCAGGCGGTCACCATGCATGAATCTATTCAGATTTCCGGTTCGAGCTTTCATTCCGGTTGGCATCACCTTCTTTGCTGCGCCGACCATCTTCTCCATGATGCCTTTTCCGGGACTCTTACTCAGCGGACTTTTGCTATACGCCCTATCCGCAAAGGTACGAGTCGCCTTGTCGCTCAGATTGGGCGATGTAGGGATCACGTATGCGTTGCCGTTGTGCTTGCAAGGCTTATCAATGTCGGAATATGTTTTCGATAAGGCAAAAGTCGGTTCTGGCGACGCTGGATTCGTAGATATCCCGATACCAGTCGAATAGCTGAAGTAAGACTGGTGTTCATCACCAGGTTGAAAACACAGCGAATATGGCTTTCCTGGCGCGTCGCTCTCGTCTGGATTTCGTACGGACAGCCGGCCAGACTGCGCGCTTTCTTCGGACCCTCTGGGCTGGGAACCCGGTCTGTAGGATGCCTCGTTAGATGTAGCGGTGTTCGCAGAAATCTGAGGGTCTGCTGGCGATTCTTGATGAGTATTCGACAGCCGTTCGAACGGTTGTGGCTGAGGGAACGGTATCAGAGTCGCAGAGCTGGACGGCATATTCCTTAGGAAGGAACGCCGTGTTCCCGTGGAAGGAGCGGATGGCTGATGCCGCGTGAGCCGGAAATCCTTCCCCAATAACAGCTTATCTTGGTCGAGGTAATGGGCGCTACCGCCTTCTAGAGCTCTTTTCATCGAAGCAACTGAGTTCGTGTTTCCAAGGATCCTCGGACCAGCGTTGACGGAAGCCGCGACTACGGGGCTTTGCAGAGTCGATGCTTGAAAAGGGGTCCTCATCAGTCGCTCGGACAAGTTTGAAGACATTCGAGGGGCAGGCTTTCGGTGCAGTCTGGTGGCTGCGTGTTCGGCGATCCGACTATTCCCCCTCTGAGGACTGGTAGGCTGATCCTGTGTATTAACGACATCTGAAAGGGTGCTTTCCAGTCTATGGCTGTGGGGATCGATGTTCTCTTGGTCGCACTTGGAACGATATGAGGATGTGGATTCTTTGCGTAGGTCGAGCGGTTCCACTGAGGGCAATGTAGACGCTGCACTGTCAAGTACTGATAGCGGTTTGCCCGGAACGTCATCTGCTTGTTCCGAGCTGCCAACTTGTTTTGCACCATCGCCATGCTCGAGCAAATCCCTTCGAAGCGATGTTGCTCCTGTGGAAGTCCTCGTCATCGAACTCACGCTGCCCGACTGCCTCCGCAGTTTCAACGGAGTAATCGCTCCAGTAACGTTAACGGCAGATGCCTCCCATTGCTGACGACGTGCAGATGCCAAGCCCTTCTTACTGAGCGTCTGTATCGATTGTGATGGCGAAATCGACGTTTTGGTCGGACTTTGAAATGGGGAGCCTTGCCTTGCCAAAACTGCGGGGAAGACCGCGCCGTGTCGGTTTGTCGAGGAAGCTCTGGATAGCGTTTTCGGAAGAGCCTGTACCGTCGAGCCGGATATACGCTCCTGATTATCTGAAGACGTCACCGGCGACACGTACTTAGAGGTGTCGATTGCTGAAAAGGATGGCACCACCGGAAGTTCCGGCCCTGATAGCTCGGTCCTAACCGAGGTCTCTAGTCGATGCGTGAAGCATTTAGCGCTACTAGGAGCAGGAAGATGCACGAGATACTCACCTACTACACTCGGGGAAATCGTCGAGGCTTTCGCAGAACCGCTTGTCATGTCAATCTTCCGTACGAGCGCATCCATGTCAGCTTGCCATCCATTTCCGGTTGCGCCCGACTCGTTATGGATGCCCAGTCCAAGTCCTATTTCCTTGGTTGGGCGTTCAGAGCCTACATCGGCCGCATGACTGACTTTGGCGGAGGGATGGGCCCCGCCGACAGCAGACTGGTACATTCGACTACGGTCCCCAGCTTGACTGTCCATAATGGCGGTTGAAGAATTGAGTTTAGTGTCGATCGTCTTCGAAGGTCTCGGTCGCCTCTCGTGCCGGATGACGGATATCGTCTGTGGGGTTTCCGATTGGACGAGGACCAGAGCCGGTTCTTCGAAACGTCTCCTCCTCTCGGCCACGATCGTTCCCTCCTCGCGGACAACAGCAGGTGTCTTCGAGTCATCGGTCTTTCGCCAATATCCATTCCCATCAGCTTTAAAATCACCCCCTTCTGCCCCTTGTTCGCCTTCTTCGTCCTCTACGCTCACTCCGAGCGCCGTGGAAGGGATCTGGAACCCCTCTCGTGCGAGGTCAGGCGTTTGAAGCAGCGTAGAGGGCGCTGTAGATGCCAGAGACCGAACCGAGTTGCGATTCGCTGCCGAGATCTTGGGTCGAGGGTTATGCTTGGATATACGGCCAGGCTGTAGGGCTGTGGGTTGTGGAAGAGATCGATATCGCATATCATAGCGAGGCGAGGTGGTCGTCGTAGTCTGGGTATCCGTGTTAACGCTTTGCCCAGAAGATCCAGCGGAAGAACAACTGTTCCACCTCTTGGTGCTGGTGGCCCCTAGGTTGTGGGTCTCCCCATTAATTGATGACTCAGTCCTGTTCGGCTGATTATAGTGGTAAGGTGGAATGGAGTCCACTAGGGAAGGCATTGGAGAGTCGAGACTGAAGAACCCATGCATCGGCGTGTCGTTTCCGTTGAGATCCTCGGTGCTGGGCGGCGGATAGGAACTTGGGTTTCCTGACATTATGTCTAGCGAATTATGATGGTTGTTATGGTACCCCGAATTTGAAAAGCGAGTCTAGGAGAGCATCGGCAGGTCCTGTTGGTGGTTGACGAGGGACGTCGCTCGAAACCGTGTCGTGTGTGCGCGCGGAGACGGGCCCCGAGATCATATACGTCGGCTTTCCCGTATGATGCTTGATAGTAGATAATCTTGCGAGGCTACGATTGATGGGAGCGATGCACCGGAAACAGGATAACAAGGCTGAGTACTTGGGTGAGTCAAGTGAGTCGCTCGATCGCCGGATAGAACGTGTCTCAACATTGGCATGTTCTTTCCGGGCGCCGAAGCGGGGAGGCCCCCTTTGAACAGATTCCACGTTTCACGTAAAGCAAATATAGCTGATCAGATACAAAACGGGGCCTCGGCCCATGTATGGATACAACGAATGATATGTGTGCGCACGCAGGAGGGAGATCTGGGAAGTTGCGGCAACACCGTCGCGACACGTCCATCCCCTAAGTGCGCAGTCGATGATGAAGTAGTGCGGCAGCGGGTGCCCTAGACGCTGAATTCCCATCGAAGCTACCGCAATGGCGACGGAAGATTAGATCAATAATCATTCTCATACAACTAGAATGAGATGGCTTACCTCCCAGTGTCCCAAAAGAGTGTCCTGCAGAATGATATCGCTCCTCTTCTGAACGTACGCCGTCTTGTTGGTCACATCCGTTCGAACCTGGGGAACGGTCTCGGGCTCGATAGGCTTTTCTAGCATCTCCGACAAGTCTTCCACGGCTTGCTCCAAATTGGCTTGGTTGTCTTCGAACAAAGTGGTGCTGTTGCATTTCTTCAAGCTGCAGAATATGTGATCAGCTTGCTGTTAACCACGAATGCAGGAGAGGCCCGGCAACTTACTAGTAAGCCATAGCATACGTCCATTTGAGGGTCATCCGTGCCTCCATGAGCACGTCGACGGCCCGCTTTGCAAACTGAACCTCGATCCAACTCAAGTTACTGGTCGCCTGCATCTCCTGCATCTTCTTCTCAGTCTTCATGTACAATTCCTTGTCGAGCTTGGCTGATTGCTCGTGGTTTGCCCATCGGTTAAAGTAGTGGAGGTATCGTTCAAGACTGGCTCGGCTCTTGGCTTGCGCGTCTCGCGCATCGACTCCTTGCTTGTCTTCAAATCGGTTGCAGTTATACCATGCCGTTCCGTGACTACTCCAATCGGCCATACACACCCAGCAGAACTCGTCTAGAGATTGAGAGTCAACATGTGAAAACTCTGGGAAACGAAGACCACTCACATTTGCACTTTTTGCATGTCATGTGATTGCAACCACCATTCTTCTCAATCGTCGAATTGCACTTTGAACACTCTTTTGTATTCGCCATCAACCAGTTGGAAGTCTCGGAATCGTCTGCGCATTTCTTCTCCCACAACTTGACATATTTGCAAACCAACGGTCGATGGTCGGCCGAGTGCCCACAACTAGTCCACATGGGTGTTAGTATATAGCACTGTCGCTGGAGTAAGTCAGCCTACCCGAAGCAAAACTGACGATCACAGCCACATTTGACGATCGGGATGATTTGATTCAACATCCTCGGTGGAGCCTGGGTTGTCTTGACAACATATTCGCAATCCGGATGCGGACACCACTTGAGGCTTGCGTTGTCATCGACATATGTTCGATCAAGGAGTTCACGGTACCTAGAGATCTTTACGTCAGTTTTGATGGCGGTCACCTATGGCACCAGACTCACCTCTTCTGCACTTTATCGTCCACCAAAGCTTCAACAGTCTTCTCACCTACAATCCTTCCACACCCAGACTCCATACACTGAATCCTCCCACTCTCCGATTCATCCATAATCTTGTTCTCCAAGTACCCTTGCCAACAGCCTTTACAGAACCTATGCCCACAACTCAAATCCAGCGTCTCCTCATCGACCTCTGCAGCCGAATAATCGATGCAGCAGATCGGACATTCAAACGGTTTCTTGGTAGCCGCAGCGGATCGCGACTTTGTACGAGATGGAAGGAGCCGACTGGCCGTCACGGGTGACTTGATGATTTCGAGTCCTGCGTCGTCGAGTACCTTTTCAGGGTTTTCCCAGTACGTTTCTGTGAGCTTTTCGCGGTTCCATCGAAAGTAGCGGAGAAGGGTCGCTGCGGTCGAGGACTGTGTGAAATTGTCAGGGGAGATTTCGGGTAGAGACTTGTGGCGACTCACATCAGTTTCGATCAATCCTGCAACTTCGTTGATCAAGCGCTTCTGTTCCTCTTGCAAGGCTTCAATGCTAAGAGCTTTGTATGCGATTTCGTACGGCTTCTTTGCAGGAGGCTGGTCCGCTACGTGGACACGATGTTAGTCAAGTGACCCCTTGAGACTCGATCAAACTCACCTCCTGCAGTTACATCGAAAGCATCATAACCTTCATCTTCGTCATAAGCATCACCTTGTTCGGATGTATCGGATCCTGTGATGAGAGAGATCAGCACGATTGTAGTCGCAAACAGTCTTTAAATCACATTTGTAGCCAGCATGCGCGAGAAATCCTGGATAGGAAACTCACCATCCATGTTCACATCCTCATCAAATCCCGTATCATCGTCATACTGAAAATCATCGAAATCTTCTCCGTCGCTCGACATCTTGCTTGACTGCTTTTTCTTGTCACTGGGTTGAGCGTCTGCCGATTCGCGCGCTTGATCAACGAGTTCGTCGTTGGCCTCCAGGTCTTCCGGTTCCGTGTGATTGAACCTGACTCGTTTCTTCGGTTCCTCTTCTGCAGGGATGATTTCTCGTGCACGACGACCGAGAGGAGGAAAGGTGTTTGGAGGCGGATAAAAACTAGTCGGAAACGCTTCAGGATCTACTTCGTCCGCGGCTTTGGATCTCGTGCGTATGATGGCAGAATATACCGTCGTCCTCTCTACGTGACGATGCGGCGCGGGAGATGTAGGTGCCGTGCCTCTCCTTCGTGCAGAACGACTGGCTCGGGCGTTTGCAGTAGCTATAGCGGCGGGTGTCGGGACAGGTGGCGCGACCGGAGTTCGCGCGGAAGCGGTTCTAGTTGGCCTAGAACCTCGTGGCGAAGCCAGTTTGCAGAGCGCTCGTCTGCGCGAGCTTGAAAGGTGTCAGCGCAGCGATCCGGGTTCGACGGAAAGATACGGACGCGTCTTCGATGTCGAGGAGCGTACAGTCTAAAGGGGAGGTGACGGATGACTGATGACCCGATCACGACGGCGACTCGCGCGACCCGCGTCCGGAAAAGACACGCCATTATTCCGCTGAGGCCGATGAGTAATCAATCATTCACGCCACGGTCCGATAACTGCTTTCTAATCTTGGTCGTCCGAGTCGTTGATATCACTGCTCCTGTGGTCTGCTGATCCTCATTCAAGCTGCCATCCTCACATTCAAGATGACGATCACCGTTACCGCCGAAAGCGTACCTTCAACCGCACCTCTCAATGCCGCTTCACCGTCAACGGCTCCTCGAAAACCATACGAGATGGCACCCGTCGATCGAGCTTCCAGACCCATGATCGTCGGTCCCGACGCTCCAGAATCACCTTATCCGCTCAGGATGGTCGGAAAAGTTACGAAAGGGTTCGGAAGGGGCAGTAAAGAGCTCGGAATACCAACAGCCAATCTACCGGATGATGCGATCGGGGGATTGGTGAATCTCGGATGGACGGGAGTGTATTATGGGTTCGCGAGGGTGTATCCCGAGACCAAGGACGGAGAACCCGTATCCGAGGAGGAACATTCCCATGAAGAGGAAGAGGACCGATCCGAGTTCTTGCAGTTGTCGAGTACCGCCTTGGCGCAACTACCACAGCATACCGCTGCCTACCCGCCGTCATCAGCCGTCTCATCCGCCATGCCCAGTCGTACGGGATCTCCAGCACCAGCGCACCCGATACCGTCTCAAGCGTCTCAGTCACTGCTACCGAGTAGACAGAGGAAGAAGCGACGATTGCAAAAGGAGGATTGTCAGGTCTGGCCGATGGTTATGAGCGTGGGGTGGAACCCGTACTACAAGAATGAAAAGTTGACGGCGGTGAGTGGGGAGCGGACTAGGTTCGAGTTTAGTGCTGATTTGGCGGTTTCGTAGGAGGTACACATCATGCATCAGTTCCCGACGAATTTCTATGGAAACACAATGGCCGTCATGGTCCTCGGCTACATTCGTCCAGAACTAGACTACATCTCAAAGGGTACGGCCTCCCTCTCCTCATCTGCTACCTCGTCTGACCTCCACGCCTTGCGTCTAGATGCTCTCATAGCGGATATCAACACCGACGTCAAGGTCGCCCTAAATTGTCTACAGAGAGAAGCCTACGTCGCATACGCCCACGACGAGTACTTTGCCGGGAGTGAACCGCCACCCAAGACGGATGCGGAGACGGCGCCCACCAAGTGAGGAGGTGCAGAACGTACGTAATTGAATGGGGGGAAGCGAATGGTATGGCGAGGCGATGGAAGGGGGGTTTGACGGACAAGTTGATCATCATAGATGAGTTGTATGAAAGAGCATGAATGATTGCGATCTGTTGAACGTCTCCCTTGACCTGTGTCTGTGAGGGAAGAGTCGTTTATCGAATCATAGGATCGCCAAAGTCGGACCCGACGGGTGAAGGCGTTTCGCCCACAAGCGAAGCGAATAGGGGCAGGTGGAGGAGAGCATACCTGATGCCTCTTGCTCTAGGGAACATTCTTAGAGGAAAGAGGGGAGAAGAAGCCCGGTTCTAGACTCACTACCTGTAAGTAGCCAACGCTGCTTTCCTTATTCGAGCGACCTCACTTTCCCCCCTTCCGGTTTGGGAACGCCAGTCAAACGAGGCGCGAAATGACTTCGCACCTGCCGTTCCAGCAAAATCAGTCGCTATCCGATTTTCGCCCAATCACGTCTGTTGCTTACTGATCGAGGGAATGACTTGAGAGAGGCCTGACTCCTTGTGCAGCAGTTGCTTGGCACATATAAGACTGCAGAGGGACTCCGGAAAGTGAACAATGGAAAGTGAACAATGGGCAACAGATAGGCCAATACAGTTTGGCTTTCGGATCATGTCAAAGATATGGAAGTCTCGGAGGGCTCAGGAAATACTGGAATACGTGAAGGCATATTGGATGTAAACATTGCGCTCTCTGGGACGGGTGGAGAGATATCAACAGGACTCGAGACCTCAACGCGACTAAGAGCTTGTGCGACTAGGACCGGCGACTATGGCCCCTCGTAGTCCGAAGAAAATCATAAAGCGAGAGCTGAAGAGAAGTACCTTACTGTACAACATATATTCAAGATTTTATGATTTCATGATTGTCGCATCTATCGTTCTTGTCATAAGACATTGCCACTTGATCAATATTCCAAAGCTACCAGGGAAAGTAAACTGTGGGTGTTATCAGTCCCTGGTCGCATGTGGTAGAGGACTTGTTAAGCTCACCTTGCGTCGTTCTGAGTTGTCCCGATCATTCATAACTCCTGCTCATCATATACGAACACAGCCTGCCCCAAGTGCTGCGAAACGTTTGGCTACTCGCGCCGCTTCCGGGGCGGCAACGTAATCCGCTTCAGTCGCTAATTCCCGGCTCAGGGGGTCTGTGCCTCGCCTGTCGATCCATTTCAAGATAGCGCCCCGCTCGTAGATCCTGCCGGTGAAAACAGATGGAAGAGGGTGGACACTGCAGGCGAGAACTGGTCAGCGACACCGCGCTGGTCGCGCAGCGGCGAATAATAAAACTCACACGATCTCCTGGGTAATATTGCATCGGAGCTCTTCAGTGACATGCTCATCGATAGGCTCAAACAAATGGTTCCACTGTAGAGACTGATTGGGTGTTCCCACGAACCAACTTCGGAGGTAAGGTACCCACCCGCCGCATCTAGCCTTTCGGGTTGAAGCCTTGTCGTAGAGGCACCCAGCCTCCAGCTAAAAATGGCGTAGCAGCGACATAGAGCAATCTCGCGGCATTGTCGACCGTGAAGACGGACGGGCAATTCTTTGTACCTGTTTTGGTCGATAGCTGAGGCTCGAGGAACGCTGAGGCCGCCTTCCCAACATGCGTATAGTCCCTGGAGTACGGCATAATTCGTCGACTCTGCCTATCCAATCGCTTTGCATACAACTTCTCCGCCCGTACTGGACGACCACAGCTTGTCCCCGAGTCCATGGCCGACTATGAGAACCCTTGGTTAGGCCTGACAGAATACGCATCCTCAATCTCCTTAATATCCTGGTCGGACAACTTGACATGTATAGCCTTCAAAGCGTCGTCAAGGGACCTTGCGTTCGAGATACCGATGATGGGCGCGGTGATGACAGGGTTTTTGAGAACCCTAGAGAGGCAATCATAATTTGAGTGAGTGTGAAGCATATGTAAATAGGGGATTCTTCAACGTACCAAGCGCAAGCAACTTGTGCCATGGGGAGTTGCAGTCTGTTTGCCACCTTTTCGATGGCACCAGCGACCTAAACCCAAAGGATGAGTTTTGAACGTTATCGACCCGTCTCGCTTAGGGCTTACATCAGTATCACACTGTTGCGCCTGGCCGATATTTTGCTTTCCCCTGCTTGTCTCCCCAAACTCCTTTGGAGGCCTCGTCAACAACCCGCCCTATATTCAGAACGACATCAGCACCCTATCACCAAAGAATCCCGGGGGGGGGGGGGGGGGAAGACCCACCGCCAGCGGACTCCAAGGAATCACTCCGACACCGAACTTCTTGCACGCGGGTAACATCTCCTGCTCCTCGTTTCGGTAACTCGCGGCGTAAAAGTTTTGCATCGAGATGAATTCGGTCCATCCGTGCATCCGGGCGATCATTTGGTACTCCATGAACTGCCAAGCCCACATGGAGGAGGCGCCGATGTCTAGAACGAAAGCGGGGAAGAGTTGAGCTTGTGGTAACAGAGATTCAAGGCGGGACATACATCTGACTTTGCCGCTTTGAACGACGTCGTGCAGAGCTCGCATGGTCTCCTCGTACGGGACGTGAGGATCAGCTCGGTGGATCTGGAGTAGGTCTGTCGTGCGAAGGAGCGCCTTTAGCGACGCATACCCGCGGTCTCATTGAGGCCTGCCTACCGATATATTCCAAGTCCAGTCGTTTCAAACTCGCATCAACCGCGTCGAAAATGTGCTTTCGGCTCAGTCCACCGTTATTCGCATGTCGATGCTCCTTTTCAAACACGTCCTTTTCCGAGTCGATACACTGCCAAACCAAAATCAGCCTTTAGACTGACGTGTTCCGCGAATTGGCGGCTCACCTTTTCCCAGTTTCGAGCAAGTGTGCCAAAGAGCTTGGTCGCGACCACAATCTCATTCCGAGGGAAATCAAACTGCTTGATCGCTTTACCGGTGATCACCTCGCTCACGCCGTTCGAGTAGATATCGGCCGTGTCGAAAAAGTTGATACCAGCGTCATAGGCAGCTTTGATGAGGGGAAGGGATTCATCCTCTGTCGACCACTTCAGATATCAGTAAACCAATCGGTGAGAAGAGTTCAACGCAGCTCACCTTCAAGGATCCATTCAAGCCATCGCTTGTCGCCACTATGCGTTCCCGCTCGTCAGCGCCATCTCCACGACGTCACGTCTCGACAAAACTCACTAGCTCATCATGCCGAGGCAGATCTTGCTCACTCGAAGACCGGACTTGCCAAGGTAGGTGTACTCCATCTTTCCCTTGTTGTTCTTGACGACATCTTCGAGGTTGTAGGATTCCTTGGGGCGTGCGGTTGCCATTCTTGATAGGGTTTCTGTACAAGACAGGCTGTGAAACGGGATTTCTGGTCGTTATGCTTGCGGGGGATCTATATATAGGAAACATGGCTGTGGGAATCTCGAGGGGGAGCAGCGCGAATAGAGATACTCACCGCCATAGGTAGCGGGGTCACCCTAGCCTCCACATTTGCGGTACATCTTCGGACCCTGTTCGGCGTTACTCTTCAGCCAACGCCGACGGGTGATATCTTGAACTTACGGGCGTTCGTCTCCAGATTCAGATAGCTATGCACTCTTTCCAAACAGGGGAGTTGACAGGGGTGGACCCGCGGCTGTTGCTGCCGCTATCATAGGCACGAGAATTGCGAATAGACCTAAAGTCGACACCGCATTCCAGCACAGCGGCTAGTGCAGATTTAGCAGGATCGCGATGAGGCACTTTCGGATGGTATAAGGGCCCGCTCTGTAATTCAGGCCGACGCCATGCTCTCAAGTAGCCACCGCTGACATGGTCGGACCTATCGTTCAGGCAAGACACCTGTATTCAGCCCCTCGCTGTCGCAGCTCTCGTTTGACCTTCGACTCGAGCTGTCTTCGTTCATCGTTGTCTTCCCACCAGCCACCAGAAATGACGTGTTCATCCTCAACCCGTTTCTATTCCACCCGCTATCATTGGCTCTCCGCCACGTGAAACCGGAAAGAACCGGACATTTGGCTACGAAACAGACGCGATCTGATTCGTTCCAAACAAAGGCGCGCCTCCCATATTCGCGGAACGGAAGGGCCGTCAGCCAGTGAGCAAGCAAGCGCGGGGGGCAGGTGGTTTCCGATCTCCTGTTGGCATTGCTCGCTGGAAAATTCCGAACGTGTCCGTCGATTGCGCCGCCATCGTGTCGTGCGTTGATATAGCTACGTGTTGCTTTAGCTGTTGGTTTCGCCATCCTGTCCAGTCCCTGTCACTTCTGCTCCTTTGATTTCTCTCCACCTTTAATTTTAATACCAACTTTATACAGACAAAATGGGTTTCGAAAAGGGTAAGCAGCGCGCCTCCGTCCCCGATCGACCCACATTGACATCCTCCCTCAACTTGACAGGTGACTCTGCCAAGGGTGCTGGTCTATTCAAGACCCGATGCGCTCAATGCCACACCGTTGACGCCGGAGGTGCCAACAAGGTCGGACCCGCCTTGCATGGTCTCTTTGGCCGAAAGTCCGGACAGGTCGACGGTTTCTCGTACACCGCTGCCAACGTTAACAAGGGTGTCGTCTGGGAGGAGAACACTTTGTTCGAGGTGAGTGATGAAGGATCCTTTGGCGTTGTTTCGCAAGAAATAGGCGGCTGACGCGATAAATTTTTTTCAGTACCTCGAGAACCCCAAGAAGTACATCCCGGGTACCAAGATGGCCTTCGCTGGCTTGAAGAAGCCCAAGGACAGGAATGACCTTATCCAGTATTTATCCGAGGCTACGGTACGTCTTTAGCTTGTCGCCAAGTCTGTCCAGGGCTGATTTATTCTATTTTATCCTTCCTCCCCTTTTTAGAAATAGGCTTAAGCGGATCAACCACCACCAGCATGCATCTATAGATATGAGGACAAAAACTCTCAGAAACAGCTTAAGCGGATCAATCACCACCAGCATGCATCTATAGATATGAGGACAAAAACATTGGAAACCCCAGAAACACCTGCCCTTCCTCTCAGTCATGCACATGTACTTTTAGCCAGTTTTGTATGTACGTGTCTGGGGAGATTTATTAATGTTTCGACAACATGTGGCGCCACTGGCGTAGTTTGGCGAGCAGCTTACAGACAGAACGACAACGGAGAGCTGCAGGTGGATGTTGCATGAGCGTGATGCCGTCAGTCCAATCAATATATCGTGTTGAACTCATGCGTCTTATCCTTGTCTCCTTGGGCAACTTCAATAACCTATCTGAAGCACTTAACCTCCAGTTATATACAACTCGACAACCCAACAATCCGCAACGCGACACCTCCTGCCCATCTATTCGACAACCCACGCTATTGCACAACAGCCTCCATCGCCGCGACAGCATCCCTCATCTTGCCCGCCTCATAAACACTCACCCTCCCTCGCTGCTCGACGCTGAACGCGTCTTCATCCCGCTGCGGGGCGTTCTTGAATGCAAAAGTATGGGTGTGCAGTGCCGACTGTACGCGGAAAGGCGAGAGGTGAGTATTTTCTGTGCGGGGGAGACATGGGGAGGACGCGTACCCTTTCGAGGAATTCTTCTTCTGGGTGGTAGTGCATCAGTCCGCCTGGGATACCGGTGGCGGCGGCGGACGTGGGCTGTGTTTGCGGTGGTTGCTTTTTGGACTTTTTCGATGCCGGTGTCCTACGACGGGTGTGTCGTGAGCACGTAGTGCCAGGGAGGAGGGCAGAGGAGTGGAACGTACCTCGTCGCCTTGTCTTCACCCATATCCATGTCGTCGTCTCCTCCATTAAACTTATACACTCGCGATATCAGAAGGTAATGCGTAAACACCATCTCCTTGTTCCCCTACAGACGAACCGCGAAAAGACGGGGGATCAACGCTCGGCGACTAAATTCGTCCGCCACACATGACCTACCTCGGCCTTTGCGGTCTCTAGTTCATCCAGCAAGAACTTCCACATGGGTGGCATCAGCTGCACGGGGAGGTTGATGAGTCGTTCCGAGATGACGAGGGCTATTCGGTTGGGTGAAGAAGGCGAGGAGACCGAGGCGAGGAGGGTTTTGAGGGGTGATGAAGCTGGCAGACGGTCGAGGAGGTATGCGAGGAGTGCTTGGATCGGGAGTTCTTTCTACAGCGAGCAGGAGTGAGTGTCCGCCGTCAAAACGAAAAGGTAGCCAGGACTACTCACCGCACAGCTATTCAGATCGACAAGACTTAGATACGCATACGGATCACTCTCCGTCCCATCGACTTTGACGGTGCTTCCGATCCCCATTTGCGTTGCTTGCGCGAGGACGAGCTGTGCGAGTGCGTGGACGTCGAACTGGTCGGCGTCGGAGGAAAGGAGTTGACGGAGGAGACGTTTGAGGGCGATGCTGTCGTGGAAGGGAGAAAACGGGGGGTTAGGGATGGTTTAGGTGCGACGTGGGAGTGGAAGCGTACTCGTCTACTTCCGGGTTTGGGTTGTAGAAGTCAAAATCGACGTTGACCATGCTCTATTTGACCAGAGCAAGGATTAATGGTACGCTCACGGTACCAAGGGGAGATCCGCTCGACGACGCACCACATCGCTTCCTTCGTCGTCGCTCTCTTCCTCTTGATCGCGCTGTTTTCGCTTGATGGTCGTCGCTGGGACGGCAGTAACGGTCGTACTAGCGGGCATTGCGAGGATGGGTATCTGGTGGCGTGGATTCGGTATTGGGAGTTCTTGCGAGGTTGCGTGTGGATGTGCAGGAGGGAGGAGGGGAAGACTGAAGACGGCAAGATGATGGGTGCTGAAATTTGGCTGTCGTTATCACGTGCAATGTGGGGTCCCCGGATTCGTGGTAGCTTCCGGCGGGGGCACGTTCCCCGGTTGATTATTTAGGGAGACGTTGCCCTGCTGATAAGTAAGTTCGACGGTTCAGCAGACACCCGGCTTCCCGTCCTGTCTTTGCTAAACCGGCAACATTCTCACAATGTCCTCCCACCCATTCAAAAATGCCACCATCCCTATCAAGCCCTTCTGCATATCGCATACCCAGCAACAGGTAGACGACATGCGCACCCTCATCAGGCTTTCCCCGCTCGGACCAGACACCTACGAGAATTCGGCAGAGCGAGGGGAGAAGATGGGCATCTCGATGGAGAGTATGCGCGAGATCAGGGATGCGTGGTTGGAGTATGATTGGATGGCGAGGCAGGACGAGTTGAACGCCTCTTTGCCACAGTTCATGACAAAAGTCGACGATACGGACCCCAAGACGGGCAAGAAGCATACGTTTGATGTGCATTTCGTCGGCAAGATGAGTGGGAAGGAGGATGCGGTGCCGTTGATGTTGCTGCACGGGTGGCCTGGGATGGGTCTGTTCGAGTTGACGCCGATGATCGAGGCTTTGGAAAAGGCAGGTGGACCTCCTCTCGACTTGATCATCATGAGGTGCGTCACCGGACGCCTTTCTCCATTACGCAAGCTAACCCCTTTGCGTATACGCCAGCCTCCCCGGGTATCTGTACAGCTCTCCTCCGCCGCTGGACGCGGATTTCGGACTGGAGGGTATGATCCGTGTGGCTCATGGGTTGATGATGGGCCTCGGGTTCAAGGAATACGCCGTGCAGGGAGGGGATTTGGGAGCGTTTATGGCGCGAATGATGGCGTGTAGGTATGACGAGTGTAAAGGTGAGTCGCTGCCCGTGACGCTCTCCTCGAACTACGCGCTGATATCGGGGTCGGTATGGTAGTGATTCATGGTATGTAGCGCTTACGAAAGGAAGCCCTTGGTCGTGACTGAAACCTTGTCCCGTTGGCAGTCAACATGATCCCCATCCGATCCCGATCCGCCGCACTCCAAGATATCCCCCTCTCCACACTGGACAAATCCCGAACAGACCGCATGCAAACCTTCAACCAGACCGGCAGCGGCTACGCATCGGAACATGCCACGCGGCCCTCGACGATCGACGATCGGGTTCGCATTGGCTGCGAGCCCACTGGCGGTTGCTGCCTGGATCGGGGAAAAACTACACGAATGGACAGACGTCACGCCGTCGATGGATGTCGTTCTTCAGTGGTTCACCTTGTACTGGCTCACGCAGACGTTTCCGACCAGTATCTACCCGTATCGATGTTTGCCGGTTCAACACGCCGACCCAACCATCCGTCCGGGGGAGAGCGCCAAGGATTTCTCGAAACCCTTGAAGGGGACGTATGTCGAAAAACCGATGGGGTATTCGTTGTTTGAGAAAGAGTTGATGCCGGTGCCAAGGGTCTGGGCGGAGAAGACGGGGAATTTGGTTTCGTTTGCAGAGCATGGGCAAGGTAGGTTATTCATGGAGCCGTTGCGCTACGTCTTTTCGAGCTGATCTGCCCAATTGTCGTAGGTGGACACTTTGCGGCGACTGAGCATCCAGACGCACTTGCGCGGGATGTGGTCGAGTTTTTAAAGGTTGCGTGGCCCGCTAGAGGGAGGGAATGAGCGTGGGAAGGGACTGTTTCGTGAGATGAGCCGTAGTTGTTTGACATGACAGCAGAGAAGGCTGCCTGGTATTATATGCCGGGATCGTTTGACTACAACGAGGCGTACCCTAGGTGGCGGCGGAGATCAAACGATCATGTCCGCGCCCGACCTGCTTCAAGTGGAGGTCATCCTCGCCGTTGAGAAGTTTCAATCGCTGTTTCATCTAGTTGACAACCAGGAAATATCACTATTCTGTCTATCTTCCGCCCGGCTATCACTCCTCACCATGGCCAAAAGGAGAAAGAACAGGACTCACACAAAGGGCGCGAATGCAGAGGTGGAAGAGGTGGGTCTCGTCGTTTGCCCGCGCCGTTTGTCCACTTTTGCTGACTTTTCTTACTACAGGACAAGGGTCCCAAGTCGTTTGTGATAAAGGTTCGTACTTGTTTGGAGAAAGCTTAATACGTTCGCTTATACGATTCCCTCTGGTACAGTCTGGCGAGGTGACAAGGAGCGTTTCCCAGCTCGTGAAAGACATGCGCAAAGTCATGGAACCTGGAACTGCCAGTCGACTGCGAGTAGGTTGACTTGCTTGCTCAAGCTTCATCACTATCTCACCTTTTGCCTACTAGGAACGAGGAGCAGCTAGGCTTCGGGACTACCTCGTCATGGCCGGTCCCCTGGCTGTCTCGCACATGATGATCTTTACCCTGACGGAAGCTGCCAATGTTCACCTGAGAATAGCGAGGATCCCGGCTGGGCCGACGTTGACGTTTCGAGTGGAACGGTATTCGCTTATGAAGTGAGTTTGACAAATCGGTACTTTGGGTAGGGGCCCATCGGCTGACGGGATTTACGTAGGGACTTGATCAATTCCACCATGCGGAATCTCGGCAAGGCTCCGGGTGGGGAATATCGATCGCCGCCACTGGTAAGCTTTACCGGACACCACTGGGGTCTGATGGCTGATACACCGTATTCTGCCAGCTCGTTTTGAACAATTTCCAGCAACAACCAGGCCAGCCTCCGAAACCTCAGCTCAAGTTGATGGCGTCCATGTTCCAGGGCATGTTTCCCCCGATCCAGGTCGAGAGGGTGGGTTCCAGGCGTTCGCCATCGTATTTAATTCCACCGCTAATAAATCCTCCTTCAGTCCGCACTTCCTTCTTTCCGACGAGTCCTGCTCATCTCGTATCAAACCGAGTCCAACCTCATCTCGGTCCGACACTACACCATCTCGGTTCGCCCGCACGGCGTCTCCCGTCGTGTTCGAAAACTGCTCAACAGTTCGGCTGGGGGAACAACATCCGGGGGGCGTAAAGTCGACCTCGGATCCGCTCAGGATATTGCAGACTACCTCCTCCGCCGAACGAATCGAGCAGACTCAGCTACACCGTCGGATGCGACGGGGACGACCGGGGGGACCAACTACGATTCGGCGTCGGAGACGGATGCGTCTGAAGCGGAGAGCGATTCGAATGCCGTCGAGTTGCCCGAGGATTATGTGGGGCGTGGGAATAAAAAGGGGTCGAGAAAGGCTGTGAGGCTGGTGGAGATGGGCCCGAGGATGGAGTTGAGGTTGGTCAAGATTGTGGAGGGACTTGTGGGCAGTAAGAAGGGTGAAGGGGAGACTGTGTTCCATGAGTTTGGTAGGTTTGCTGAGGATGCCGTCTTGATGGTTTCGATGGCTAACAGTTGCCTTTGTGTATAGTCCACAAGACAAAGACGGACGCAGCGGCTCAGCAGGCCGACCACGTTGCCAAGCGCAAGGCCAAGGCTCTCAGGAGGAAGCAGCAGGATGCCAATGTTGCGCGAAAACAAGCTGCGGTGGACGCCAAGAAGAAGAAGAAGACCAAGTCCACCGAGGGAGAGGACGATGGGGAAGATGACGAGGACGCCGACAAGGTGATTGTTGATGATGAAGAGGTCGACATCGAGGGCTTCAGTACCGACGACGACGACGACGAGTTTGAGTATGAAGATCGGTTCGCCAAGGGCGGGGAACGGGACGACGGGGAAGACTGGAACGACGAGGTCGATGCGGGAGATGTCAGTGAGGACGAGGATGAAGTCGAGGCAGACGAGTCAAGCGAGGATGAAGCGCCTCCGCCCGCGAAGAAGCCGCAGAGGAAAAAGGCAAAGGCCTAGACCGGGCGCGCTTGTGTGGAATGCAGAGATGTCGAGTAGCCATGCTTGATTGATACAACCTTGTTGCTCGAAACGTTCACCCGGCTCTACAACATTGCCGCGTGTGCGTGTACCTGTTCCTCCTCCGTCGGGATGTCAGCGACCAAACCGTTCTCCTATACCATCAAATCCCGTGTCAGCCTTTCCTCCATTTTGGCTGTCAGCGGCAACTCACATCAACCTCAAATGCCGCCCATGGCCGTTCCCCCTTTTGCCCCGCTTGCGCCTGAACATGTGCATACCTACCCTCTCGCTTGAACAATCAGCGCCTCCGTGATAGAGTGAAGATCGGGGATGAGGGGCGTGGCGTGGCTCACCGTCTTCCGTATCCTTGACCGGACTTGAAAAGAGAGAGCCGCAACGTCCGCGGCGTAACCCATAGATCACCTATTCTTCCACAGAAATCAGCAAAAGACGCATTTTCCCTCTCCTGTCCGTCTACACGACGACGGGGACGTATGGCGGCGGCTTACCAAGTTGCGGCATCAAGATGGCCCGTTCACCCGCTTCAAACGTCTGTGCGGGCTTGTTATCCGCCGTTAGGAGTTTCGTAGCCATCTGGTTCGCGATGATCACCTGCCGCCGGCGAAGTGAGGCGTGAGCTTTTCTCTGCTGCGGAGGGAGGAAGGGAGGGAGGGAGGGAGGGCAAGCGTACCGCGCATCCGTGGACAGTTGAAGCTTTGGCGATTTTCTGCTTGACCCTTACCCGCCCAAAAGAAAAATTCCACTCCGTGGTCAGCCCGACGCTTCGTGTATGATGGCGTGAGGTGGCGCGCGAGACGTACATCTCGAGAAGGCGTTTACGTGTGGCGAGTTCCAACGACGGGTTACGGAAGAAGAAGGATAGTGTATCGATGCAGATGAGTTTGACCTGCGGCCGGGGTGATGGCGCATAGGGTAAGGGACGACGCGCTGTCCGCGGACGGGTGTTGTGGGGGGGGGGAGAACGTACGTGGGGATGCGCACCGAGCCAATCATCAAGAGTGTACAGGAACGCGATGACTTCCGTCTGAGTGAGGATACGGGTAACGTGGACCCCTTTGAGGATTGCGCGGGGTGTCACTGTCGACCGATGGGGAGGGGAGATCAGGAAATGCGTGTGCGGAGAGAAGGGAAACCGAGGGGAGCGTACGATCTGTGGTGTGTGCGGCGGCAGCGGCGGCGGCGGCGGCGGCGAGAGCGGCTCGTTTGAGACGTGGTGGTGCAAGGCCTCCTTCGGTATCTACCTACTCCCGTTTTAGAGATCAGCACTCACACACGCACGGGTAACGCTCGTTCGGGAGAAACGCACGAGCAACACCTCGGTGGACGACGACGAAGGTTCCCCCTTCCCATCTCCTATTCGCGCACTCATCGCCACGTGCAAGAGGAGCGCCGTCTTACCCGCTCCCGGTGGACCTGCGAGTTCGAGTACCATTCCCGGTCTCACCCCGCCCTCCACGGCGGCGTTTCCTGTGGTCTCTGAAGACGGAGGACAGAGGAGATTGTCGATGATTGATGTTCCTGTTGACCATGCTATTGCCTGTTGTGGGTGGGGTTTGGTGGTCGAGGATGACGAGGCGGGGACGATTGTTGCGCGGCGGAGGAGGGACGACGCGGTTTGCGAAGGGGGAAGCTGGGATACTGGCGGGAAGGGTCTTGGACGGGAGGAGGAAGGTCCCGCTGCGTCACCCACCGTGATCAGGCCCTGGCGAAGGAATAGATCGAGCAACTGGTCCGAGGACGACTCACCGCGTCGATACTCTGCCTGCCTCAAGACCTCCTGCGCCGTCTCCCTGGCCACCTTTAAATCCCCCGCGAGCTCATCCGGATGCACGTCGACGAGGTCATCGAGGTGGTTGTACCCTGCGGAGAGCAAGGCGTGTTCGAGGAAACGGGGGAGGGCGAGGGTGGCGATGGGGAGGGACATGGTGTCGGTGGGAAGAGAGCAGGAAGTTATCGAGGGATATATACCGGGTGGTTACTTGTGATATTCGTCACGATGGCCTCCACCTCGGACTGACCGGCTGCTTTCGCCTGCTCTAAACCAATCCATCGATTCAGTTAGCACCGCCACCCTCACGTCGACCCATCTCCCCACTTCACAATGGCCACCCTCGACACACTGCTACGGCAGCCACTCCCCCATTTCTCTACGCTGCAAGCTCTCGCCGGCTTCCTCGGCGTGGGAGTACTGGCGTTCCTGTATCGCTATGTATGGGTACCTTATACCCTGCCTTATAAGAACTTTCGCGGTAAGTGACCAGAGTACGTGGAGAATGGGCAGAAACGAGCTGATGCATGGAGTCGGATATTCCAGGACCTCTCTCGGAGAGTTGGATATTTGGAGTCTTTCCCGCTGTATTGAAGTGAGTGGAGAGGTCAACGTGGCGTATAGACGGGCACTGAAATAGCCCGACGGTAGGGCAAACCCAGGTGAAGCTCATGGCAAATGGATGAAGGAATACGGGTTTACAATGTGGTACAAGGGGTTATTCGGTGTACGTGTGGCCCTCTCCTTTCGCTCGTCAGTAGTTGATCCGGCTCCTATCTAGGCACCACGAATCTGGACAGCGGATCCCAGTGTGATTCAACACGTCCTCCAGCATGCATACGATTATCCCAAAGACGAAAGCAAGTGGTCACGGTAGATCACCCGTGGGCGGAATGAGACAACTGACGGTGCTGTCTGTACCAGGCACGCGTGGATTCTTGGCGCAGATTTTGGGGCCTGGTGTTTTGGTGGCCGAGGGGGCGGATCATAAACGTCAACGAAAGATTATGAATCCGTGAGTGGCCGTCGTCGAGGGATGACTTGGGCGTTCCTTGGGACTGAGCGGTCGTCGTTTGCAGGAGTTTTGCTCCGAACGCGATTAGGGATAATCATACCCCGATCTTCCTGAACAAGGCTTACGAGGTAAGATCACATGAGAAGACGCACAAAATGAAAAGCTGATCTTTCCTCCGGCGCCCTCAGCTCCGGGACACCTTCCGCCGCATCATCGCCGACGCAGAAAACAGCACCGGCTCAAGCGACTACCTCGACGTCGCCTACTGGCTCGGTAAATGTACGATGGACGTCATCGGTCTCGCCGGATTCGACTATGATTTCAACTCGCTCGCCGCTCCGGATAATGAACTCGCCAATGCGTTCCACGACATGTTTGCCTCGGATCAGGCGCAGTCGGTGATGAGTATCTTGCAGTTTGTAATTCCCCCGTTCCGGTTGATTCCGACCCGGAGGATGAGGACGCAGCGGAGGGCGTTGGCGATGCAGCAGAGGATTGGGACGGCGTTGATTGAGAAGAAGAAGCAGGCGGTGATAAGCGGGGATGGGGAGGAGCAAGGTGCCAAGGATTTGTTGTCGCTTATCGTCAGGGCGAATATGGATCCGGATCTCAAGGCCAACCAACGCATGTCAGATACCGAGGTGTTGGGACAGATTACGACGTTTTTCCTGGCGGGTACGTGGGGTGTTGAGTTTTACGATTGTTCCTGATCATGCCATCTTCTCTCCAGGACAAGAGACATCGAGTAATGCGTTGACTTGGTGTCTGTGGCAATTGGCGCAACATCACGACGTGCAAGACAAGCTTCGACGGGAAGTGTCCGCCGTCGACGATGATTACCCAGGAATGTGAGTAGACTCCCGAAGAAGATCGGTACCCTGCTGATAGAGTCGCATAGGGATACGCTCAACTCTCTGCCGTACCTGGATGCCACCGTTCATGAAATTCTGAGACTTATGGCACCAGTACCCTCGACACGACGAGATTCACGGGTGGACGCAACCATCCCACTCGCCAAACCGGTCAAGGGCAGAGACGGACAGATGATCGAGGAGATTTATATTCCAAAGAATACCGCCATCTTGATCTGTGAGCCGTTTTGTTTGTGGACCCGCTGCGTTGGTCTGCTAATCTCCTCTGGATACGTTGTAGCGATTTTAAACTTGAACACCACGGAGGATGTTTGGGGATCTGACGCAGGGGTCTTCAGGCAAGTCACCCGCTTCTACACCGGTACTGCTGCTAACGCTCTGTTACCCGTAACAGGCCAGAACGGTGGATCGAGGACAAGGAGCAGATGTCCAAGGCGAATGCGATTCCTGGCGTGTGGGGGAACATGATGACGTTCTTGGGTAAGCGTTTGCAGTGCTGCGGTATAGTGTGGGAATACTGAGTGGCTGCTTTCCTCCGTGATAGGGGGTCCACGAGCTTGCATGTACGTTTGGTTATCGCGGTGGAAAAACATTCGTGTATGTGTTACTGATTCTTCTGATGTTCCTCCTCCGACAGTGGATTCCGCTTTGCCCTGATTGAGATCAAAGCGATTTTGTTCGTTCTTATCCGCAACTTTGCGTTCGATTTGCCTACGCCAAAGGTTGAGATCGAAATGAAGACGTCGTGCGTTACGTCCTTGCGCCAGCGATATGTAAGCGATACTGACAGCTCTCGCATTATTGATAGACTCGTTACTCGTCCGTTTGTCAAGGGAGAGCGGGAGAAAGGGCCGCAGATGCCGCTTGCAGTTCGAGTAGTATCGTGATCGCAATCCTAATCATACCTTGACACAATCTCTATTCGTTGTATCGCTGCATGCGACCAAGACTACAAATATCTTTTTTTTAAGCCAGAAATTTTGTACAGGTCCTGTGATAATCATTTTTGGGCCAAACCCTTTCTGCTGTACCTGGAGTCCGGCTGACTTCCATATGCTATTCAGGCCGCCCTGTCCTTGCACAAAGGGGAGATGAGCCTCGCGGACAAGTCGTCGCAACGTCGATGCTCGCTCAACGACGTTGACGTAGACAGCCGCGGCCGCATGGTTTTAGACGATAAAAACGAGATCGTCAGTTGTAGAAGATGACCTAAACAAGGCTTTCGGTATGGCATATGTTTCCCGCAAAGTCCGTTCGCGACAGTGTTTGAGCCTTCCGTCCATTACAGTTTCTATCATAACAACAGTCAGTCCGCGTCGAAACTCGCAGGATGGAATATATGCAGAGCGGGACTCGCTGCAGTGCTGGCTGCTATAGCTATTGTGTCTTAGATCTGTAGACGGTCTCATCCTGTTGGATTCAAGGATTCCGTCTGAAGTCATCCTCCAACAGGTGAGTACCCATGTTAGATGACACAAAAGGATTTCGTCTAAAGTCCTCCTCCAACAATTCTGTTATCAGCGGTCTTACCATGGCACTGACAGAAGAACATCTAGCTGCCATGCTGGTTCGCGAAAGGAATGCGAAGCTTCCTCCTCCTGGTCTTTCGTATTCTCTGTACGTGCCAAATGGGGTGAGAAGTCGCTCGATGTGCGCTGTCATGAATAATTGAGCAGAGGTGTGTCATGCATCATGCATCGAGCGCGCGCGCATTTCAGAATCGACGCGGAAGCAAAAAACGGATAGGGGGTGTTCACGGTTTTCCATCAGCTGCCTTGAATCGATCGCCCGGAACTCTACGGTCGATCACGCGATCAGTCCGTCCTTTCCCGTTTGTGAAAGGATTTCTTCCTTTTTTGATACCAATTCAGCTATGATTATAGTAACATACACGTTAATTGTCCCATAATCAGCCGCGGGTCCAGACTCCAGCTCTGGCTATCTTTCCTGGATTAGTGCACCAGAATGAAATCTCCCAAGCAATCGGAAGTCACCGTTCAGTCCGATCTCAGTTCGAAAGGGCAGCTCTCAAGTACCTCTCCGGAAGAGGTATCCGCCTTTTTACAGGAGTCGTTGCCGTCCTCACAATAACTCAACCCCAATGCATTCGTTTTCCTCTCCCGATTACGGAAGAATCTTCTCTACTTCACTGTCGCCATCGCCATTGCAACAGACACCATGAATACCTCCTGTCTATTTGTTTCGACCGAAGAAATAGCGCGGGATATGGGTTTGACAGAGGGAGGGAACGCAATCTGGATCATCAGCTCCTATGCGATGGCATTTGCGGCTTGCATTCCGCTTGGCGGGAGGTTGTGTGATGTGTTGCCGGCGCAGTGGTGGTTTCTCGGTGGATTCATGGGGATGACTGGGTTGACGCTGGGAAATAGCTTCGGTAAGTATTGTCGTGGACCGAGACCGATCGCTAAATTAGTCGATTCTCATGCATTGCTCTCGCGATGCGTAGCTCAGGAGCGAAAGGCGTTTTTGGCATTGCGAGCGCTTCCGGGCATATGTGCGGCACTGGCCGTACCTGCCGGATTGCAAGTCCTTTAAGCATGAAGTGATCATGGTGTCCGGTATATCAGCTCATTGTTATTATTCTTCCACCAGCTCCACGGTTGACACATGTTCCCAGACGAAAAGCAACAGCGGACGTGTTTGATAGGATGTTCCGTTATCTGGTCATTCGGGACGATCAGCGGTTTCATCTTGTACGTTTTAGTGATTGCGTTCGCGATGTGAGCATTTGCTGGCACTGATCATGTCATGAACGCAGTGACGGACTGTTATCCATGGCCCACTGGCGTTGGATCTTCCGGTTCCTCGCCTGTACCTCTGCTACTGCCGTCATACTCGGCTGGCTTCTCATGCCAACACCAGCCAGGACTCGTCGATCTTTGTCGCCTACCCTTTCGGCACCTTGGATAGACCTGTTAAAGCGTTTCGATCTCATCAGCGTAACTCTTATCATGGCTGCACTGCTGCTCTTCAACTTGGCGCTCACGAGGCAGTCAGGAGAGAATCTCCGTTTGACACGAGGGAATGCGACACTGATGTCTGCTGCGAGTGAAGGTGCGACGGTCTATGGATGGCAGAATGCACAATGTATTGCGCCGTTCGCCATCAGCTTACTCCTGCTTCCCTCGTTTTGCTGGTGGGAGACGCTTCAGGATGAGCGGTACGCGATGATTCCTGTTGCCATCGTGAAGCAGTCCAACTTTTTGGTACTTTGCTACACCGGGTGTGTGACCTTTTGGCTATAAGCCTTTCGTCGCCTGCGGCATACTCATTCACTGCCTGCGTGCCAGCCGTGACAGTCTTTGCGCGGAGATGTGGTTCACCATAAGCCGTCGGTACCGAATAGCTCGAAATTTGCACAGGGTCGCTTACGGAGTTGCCTGTTCGTCCAACATATAGAGCTCGGTCCCTCCAGGTACTTTTAAGAGGTCTTGCGCGATTCCTCGATCATCGTCGCAGGAAAGCTCTCACCTGAAAGTGCGTGATCCATCCTTGTCAGTCGATATTGGAGCCCTGATTATCGCCACCCCTTCCACCAAAGTCGTCGGAGCCATCGTTGGTGGGTTGTCGCATACCTTCCATATTGCCAATAAGGTATCTGCAAAGTGTCGGCTACTTGCGGCGATGGCGCTCGGTATTGCTCCCGGTTTGGTGTTATTCTCAGTCACAGGGGGCGAAGAATGGATTATTGGAAGTTCCTTTGTCCAGGGTATTTCACCGGTGCAATTGCGATGGTGTAAGCGTTCGATTGCAATGCACTATACTAAGAGAGTGTACCTGCTGACCCATTCTCCTCCTTGTCACAACCAGAGCCGTCTTTCAAGTGTGCAATGTTCTCGTCATCCAGTCGGTCCCTCCGGCATACGTGGGATTGGAAGCTCGGTTCTTCAGATGTTGGCCCAGACTGGTGAGGGTTTCGATGCAATAGCTGCCAAGCCCGTGTATGCTTGGTCGAAGCTGAAGATCTCCCTCATCACAGGAATAGTTATCGGAGCTTCATTTCAAGCCGTGCTCTACACTGCAGTCAAAAACGACCTTGCCGACTGGCGCGGAAGCCAGTATGGGTTTTATTTCCTGATCAGTTGTGAGGTAGTCGCTATGGCACTGGTGACACTGCTCCTGCGTAAGGAAGAAGAAAACCCAGGAGGTGAGATTTTGCGAAAGGAAGCGATGGAAAAGTCTGAGAGGTAGGTGACATCTGTGATGAGAGATGTACAGCTACATTGAAAATTTGTATATGACTGCCATTCATGTGAAAGCCCTGTTTGCCTTCCTGCTGGCCGGAGAAAAGAGTCTCGCATAGTCACTGATTAGGTAGCTGAAAAATGTAAAAAGTCTTTGATTGCCTTAGTTTGTTTACGCCTCACGCTTCAGCTCAGGGTTGACATTTCAGGCTAAGGCAAACGAATAATCCTCATAACGACAATCGGTTTGGCATAAAGTTAAGCGAGAATAAATACGACATTCCAAGCTCTGCAGCCCGATGAAGTGCCGCCACATGGCCAAGTATAACATCTAGAGGGCAGCCATACCCCCACCGTTTTTTCCCCGCCTTTCTGCTATAATGGCAGAAAGAAGGAGCGTTTACACTATTGATGGTACTTTTTGAGAATATTGTTTCGTTCCTCATCAAGTTCTCGTCTCCAACGAGCACCTTTCAGCATAACGATGTTCAAGAATGCCGCATCTGATGCGGGCAGAGTCACTTGATGTCGGACAGTCGAGGACGCCGATAGATACTCGATCAAGACACCAGTATCGAAAGCTTTGACGAGCGTGCTTTCAAAGTCAAATTGGATCGCTTCGTTTTGTTGCGTTTGTTCAACTGCATATGCTTCCAACATATCAGTGCAAACATAGATATCCTGAGTCTCAGTGCCCAGAAGGATAGTCTCTACCATCTGTCTAAGCATCGTGACGTGGCAAATCTTGGGGACGTGTTCAGCTTCCCTGCTTGAGACACCCAGACGGGACATGGGCACCTCTGCGGGCGCTTGAGACCCTTGAAAACTCCATTCAGAGCCTCGACATGTGCATGACTGTAGGATAGAGGTGAACTCCGCTTGCATCTTCGCGAAGGAAGCTTCCAAAGACTTCAACCGAATACTGAAGGCGCTTTCTCTATCGCCGTTGTCATCGTGTTCCACTTCAGAACCTGGGGACATCATAGAACGGGATTGATACTGCCACGAGCAGGTATGTTACGAGTTGCAGGACAGAGAACGGCTGGACGGACGGCAACTCACCTGAATAGGCCAGATATGACTCGGATTGAAAAATTATCGACGGAATTGATGCTGCAAGATCGGTTGGAGAGGTATGAGACGCAGAATGATCGTCAGCAAACGAGCGGTTTATATACCCGACATTGCCCTTCTTTCTACGATTCAAGCACAAGAAAAAAGTTGGAAGTCTGGAGAAGCCGACATAGAAGGGCATTGGATGCATCCTGCAAGCCTTGCAAGGGAGTGTGGAAGGAGGTTGTGCCTTTCAGGGCGTATTGACGCACAGCTTCATGTCACCTGGATGTGACGTCCGGGGAATCGCAGAGGCTACACTTATCCTTTGGTTCAATCCTGCCGGGTCCCCATATCGTAGCAGCAACAGCCCAACCGGAGAAATTCGCGCAACTCGGACGGCGTCGTAAGAAAAGTTGGGAAGAACTGATGGCCTGTCTTTCCTTCAGATCATCGGAAGCTTTGATAACCACTATTCTTTCCACCCTGGAAAACAAAGCAGATACACATCGCATATCTCCACATGGCTCCTTCGCGGTGGATTGTTCAAGACACACGAGTTTCCAATCTCGCACTTCTCCGATCTCGCACTTCTTGGGAGCTAAGCCATTCCATATACTGACCCCTTGTCTTGCGTGATTTGATTTTCCATTCTTTCACCATTCGTCTCACTAAACCACACCGCAGCCCCGCTCCCTCTTGCACATTGTCTTCATGAGCGCTACGAAGCCTTTGCCACATCCGGGTAGACATCAAACCTCCGCTGAACAGTCACCGGCAAGCCCCTCCGTGTCTCCGCCAAGAATTCCGGATCTACACGAAAACGGGAAGGATCGTGTCAGCGATATCGAAATCAGTGGGAGCGTGTGCTGGTGAAAGGGGACGTACCGATGTCTGCGTAGACGATTGCTTCGTTCTCGTCTGCTTCAGCGAGGACTTGGCCGCTACGGAGCAAGAGGAGATAGTCAGTTTATTGTTGGGCTTGGGAAGGGAGAGCTCCGGGGAGACTGACGCCGGATTGAAGATGCTCGAGTGGCCGTACTAACGTGTCCAAAAAAAGAAAAGGATGAGCTTCCAGTGGAAAATTTGGTTTAGGTGTGCGTCTTCTGGTACTCACGGCTTGGTAGGTTGCATCCGGGTGACGAGCAGGCGAACACATCGCCACGTAGATCTGGTTGTCGACCGCTCTGCGTATGTCCTCGCCTAGTTAGCAAAGGAACGCAAAAGGGGGAAGTGAACGAGGCGTACCGTGCTCGTTGGAGAAGGGTCCAGTACACGGGACCTGTGGTTGTGCTGCTCGAGGTGACTTCAATGATGGGCGAGACACGATCAGGGGAGGACGGAGGGGGGACGTACTTGAATGCCGAGGGGTAGATCATGGCGACGCATCCTTGTCGCGCGGCGATCATTGCCATCTCCGGGAACCTCTACCATCCCGCGAAAAGCGGATCAGCGACATTACATCAACTCGGGGCGAGACAAGGAGAGGGAGACGCACGATATCATAGCATATTCCCAACCCAATCTTCCCAAACGGTGTTGCAAACGAATTAAGCTCCGTTCCGCCCGTCAAGGTCTCGCTTTCTTTGAACGTTTGTTTGCCGGGGATGTCAATGTCGAAGAGGTGGACTTTCCGGTGTTTAACGACGAGGTCGCCTGTTCGTTGCGAGAGGAGAGGAGCATCAGGACTTGCGTAGACTTCGAGAAGAGACCGAGCTGACCTTCTGGGTTATACACCGTACACGTATTATAGATTTTATCCGTCCCCACATCAATCTCCGGGATTGACCCTCCAATAAGCCACACACCATGGGCTTTTGCCATCCCGGAAAGCGCGGCGACGCTCTCGGCTCCGTTGGATTGCTGCTCGAGCGTGGAGGCAGGCGTTGGGAAGGAGGAAGGAATGGGCTCGGCGTATTGACGGAAGGCGGTGACTGCGTAGGGAGAGTTGAAGATTTCCTTAGAGCCGCCAGCCGCAATGAGTCAGCGAAGCGCGGGTACCGCAAGAGGAGAGGATTGTCTTACAGGTAAGACGACGACATCCGCTTTCCCTTCCTGGACAGCCTTCTGCACGCCCGCACTCGCGACTTGCAGGTTCTTGGTCTTGTCCTTGCCGAGACCGGCAAGCTGGACGAGAGCGAGCTTGAATGGACGGGGAGAAATGGCTGCCATGGTGGGAGAGTGATGTGGTAGTTGACGGAGGAGGGAGGCGATCATGGGCGGTAGGTGGACAAGCAACGGTATATAACACACGCGGTATAGGGAATCCAGGGGAGTTCCGTTCGTTTTGCGTGTCAATTCGGGGCGGAGATGACCGGGGGTGCGTTCTATTTCCGGAATAAATTGGCCGGAAACTAGGGTTTGTTGACAATGTGCGGGTCGGATCGATGGTGGCGACATTTCACGATGGGATGGTGGTGAATCAAAGTGTTCTAGTGGTTGTTGAAGACGATGTTATCACGGGTCCTCGACGGATGCGCTTCTTGTCGACAGGACGGCATCACCTTTCGTCGTTGGTATCGGTGCTTGCCTCTCTCTGTCCATCCCCGTCGCCGCTCCATCGGCACCCCTGTCGCCATCACCAATCCACTATCAGCACCATGACGCGATCCCTTTCCCCTATTGTGGGTCGCGAAAGGCGATCAGAGAGTCCCGTGACGATCTTGGACTCCGAGGAGGAGCGGCAAGAGTTTTACGCGGTGCAGAGGGAGAAGCGGAAGAGGTGGAAGATGGATAAGAGGAGCGCGAGTGGCGAGGGAAGCGGGAGTGCGAGTGGAAGTGGGAGGAGTGCGAGGCCTCTTGCGGATGAGGATGATTCCGTTCGGATCTTGGGTGAGAAACGTAGTGGCAGAGACACCCTACTGTCGATTCACGTCGACGACGACGAGGAAATACAACTCATCGACATTGTCCCATCCGCGCCTACCCTCCGCGTTCCTCTTTCCGCATCGGCAAATCTTCCCGCCGCGGGAGGAGACGACATCTCGGGAACAGACAATCCTCCCTCAGGCCTTCGTGCCGGTCTTTCCCGGTTCAAGTATGCGAAAACCACCACCACGACGATGCAGGGGCCGATACCAACTTCTCGGGCGGCCGTGGCGGCGCTCAACAAGTCACGAGCTGCAGCGGGGCAAGAGGTGAAGCGGTTGATTCAGCACAAGCAGGAGGTGATGGGGGAGGTGACTACGACCGAGGCGATGGCGGGATCGGGAAAGGGGAAACCACGTGCGGCAAAGGGAAAGACCGGGGCAGTAGCGCCGGAGATGCCGGTTGCGCCGGAGCAGTTGAGGGAGTTGGACGGATGTGTAGTCTGTGGAATGGCGTTTGACAGGCGAAAGACGGCAAAGACGCGATGGGTGAGTCCCGACGCCCTGTTCATACCATCCGACGTCTGCGGATGTTGACCCGTATGCGATGCCTGATAGCAACATATGGCGAATTGTTTCCCGCCTGGACATCAGCCAGACGATTCGCCACTAGATGTGATCGCCCTCGTCACGGCGACACTTGACAAGTTGGCGCGGCACACTTTTGAACCTGCCTTGGCGACCCAGACGACGCTTCTTCAATCCATTGCGCTCGACCATGCGCAGCCTCTTCCACCTCCCATTACAAGCGGCTTCGGGGGGCCCGTGGAGATGCATCTCGATCAGACAAAGACGGGTAGGGCGAGGCTGAATGCGAGGAAGAAGGCGTTGGCGGGGAGGAGGGCGGCCAGGGATGTTCGTGTTTTAGGGGTGGATGCGGGGAGTCGTGGTGGCGTTGGGTTGAGTGAGGAGATTAGGGAGAGGTTGGATGAGGAGTTTGCCGATGGTGGGTTTGATGGCGAGGGTTTCTCGAGGGGTGGGAGTGTGGGGGAGGTGGATGACGAGGCGATGCACTTTGATCCGGGATCGGATGAGGAGGTGCCCTTGCCGCCGACCCAAACTTTCGGGCAGTCCAGCCTCCAAGCAAGGATGCAACACCGAGGCGGATCTCGCGGCTTGTTTGAAGCAGAGACCGAGTTGACGGACCATACATCCGATCAGCCCTTTCGAGCAGGGGAAAAAGATCGACTCGATGGATCTTTTTCCCGAATCGACCATTCCATCGGGACAGCCGGAGCAAGCGGAGGCGATGATCGTGATATCAAGCGGAGAAAATGTTCGCCCAGAGATGATGGGGAGGGGACATTTGGGACGGCAGGATCAGCGCTTACCAGCAGATTCGGACTCGGACGAGGTCATGTTCGTTCGGGAATTGAATGTGGAGGAACGAGATCATCTCTCTGGGAAGCAGCGAGCGGAATCTGATGCGGCGGTGGATATCGCGGAAGAGGGGATGGCTCAGCGGGATCCGGAGGGTTCCTTTTTCGAAGACAAGCTGCCGTTCGCGTCGAGTCCGCCTCCTCCACCTTTGATACCGGCGAGACTGGCGACAACGACCCTTACGCCTTTGAAGCGAAAGATCGACGAGTCACCGGACGCGAATTCACCCGCGTTAAGCCGACTTGCGAAACGGATGGCTAGGTCGTCCATGTCGTCGCCTAGGATGCCGGATCTCACCGATTTCGCGAAAGTGGATGGGATCGGCGAGAATAGGTATGCCGCTGGAGATGATATGTGGAAAGATGAGCAGAATCGGTGGGGGGAGGACGCCGTGCTGGAATGGAGGCACTCTCCGGATGACGTACCAGACGAAGCGGAACCAGAGGGTGACGAATCTGGTACGGTTACAGCATCATTGGCCCTTGAGCCGGATCAGTATGCACACGTAGATCTCGACTGGTCAATGGGGTCGTTGCAGCAGCAACGTCAGGCTATAGCGCCAAGGGTACAGCCAGAATTGGATGCATCGGTTCCAAATGAAGAATCGGCTTTAAACGATATACCTGCTGTGGCTGATCCGCCAAAGGATCGCATACAGTCTTTGATGGATCGAGGGATGCCGGACTATGCGTCATGGGATCTTCCCGATCTAAAGGTATGTACTGTTCTCCTTCATGATCCTTATTGAGTCTAACCTGACATTTGTGCGTTGAATAGAGCGCGGTAGCAGTGTATGGCTTGAAACCTAGCAAAATCGCCAAGACGATGATCCAACAGCTCGAGCGGTGCTGGGAGGCCACGCATCCTGAGAAACCCGCTGTCAAGGGGAAAGCCAAAGCGAAACCAGAAGCGACCCGCAAGAAAAACGTTGTCGCTGCATCCGAATCTTCCGAGGAGGAACCGCTGGCGACTCAGTCCACGGTCAAGGACAAGAAGAAACGAGCCACAAAGACAGCTGCGACGAAAAAGGCAGACAAGCCCGCTTCTTTGACAGTCGAGCAGCTCAATGCGGAATTCGAAAAGATGATGGTGGAGCCAGAAAACTATATCAAAGTTCTGCGCTATGAGGTATGTGCGCCTCTAGAGTCCCTCTGAATGGTGTGGTGATTTTGTTTCTACTTCCTAGCCCTTTTATTTCGAAGAATTGGTCGCTCAAGGCACACAAAGAGGTCTGACTGATAGAGGGTGGAAGAATGTGCTGAAAAAGTATCTCGACGATCAGGTGAGTGGGAGCGCGTTCATATGATACTCCTTGCAGCTAATGGGGTGCTTCAAAGTCCATCACGTACTTTGTGGTAGAACCTACGGGACAGCGCAAAAGGCACTGACCGCCGGAATCAGAATATGAAGTGTCTGGGCATCTTCAGAAACAACGGCCACCCGTGCCCAAACGAGTCAATATCTACAAACAAATACACGGATCTATGCTTAACAACATGTCACAATCCCTCAGTCTTCGTCTGGGCTTTGCTAAATTCCGCCCTTCTACGTCGACTTCCGCAGATCGCCTAGACTGACACTGGCGTGCAATCTACTCATGCGTTCTCTGTGCCAACTCGGACCAATTCCGGCAATATCTGAGAAGACCTCCATGCTACTGGATAAAGATAAGCTGCTCCTGGTGGATTTGAGTCCTAGCGCAGTGGCGGGGGACCCAACTCGTCCGGGTGTCTGGGGACTGGCAGAAGTTGTACGACTGCTACGCGCTGATCGACGAATCATAGGTTTGGCGTGATGTAGTACTGCAATCGGCTGGTAAGCCTGCTTCGTACCAGGGATCTGTAGACGCGGGAGAAGCGCGAACTGCATGGGAGTCGCTGTCGGTTCCTGTTGCTCGGTCGACGGACCAAGAGAAACCGATTGCCGGAACGCGGCATGGCCGATAGCATCATGCTGGATTGGGAGCGCAGGTTCTGCAGAACTGTTCGTAATTCTAGTAGGAATACAAGGATATAGATTTTAGGCATAATTGTTAGCCAAGTTGTTACGATTGTAGGAGTTCCGTTATATACATCAGGTGCCCAGTTATGGAATGGAGCAGCTGCGACTTTGAATAGGAAACCAACTACAGTAATTGTCAGACCGATTGTTACAGGTCAGGTAATACTATCTTCAGTTGTTACTGATAGAAGACTGTAGATACCTTCGAAACTAGTTAATCCTGTGTAAGCGTATGCAAGAGCTGAACCAAGCAGAATTAGTCCAGATGAAAGACCTCCTAGTAGGAAGTATTTTAGTCCGGCGCTAGTTGCTGATTCTGAGTCTCGGTATAGAGCAGCAAGAATATAAACAGCGAATGATTGTAATTCAATACTTCGGTACATTGATACTAGATCAGAACTTGAACTAAGAATGAAGCACCGCATGTAGTGAATAAGATAATAAGTGCATATTCAGGAATTGAAGGAACAGCTATACTTGTGGCTGTTGTGTCAACATTTGAACCAAATTGAGCCGGAGCCCATGGTGCAATAACAAAAGCAGCGATTAAGAACACGAATGTGTCAACTACTTGTGATAGAGATGTTACTTGGAATAGACCACTATTGATACCTACACCTGATCCAATAGCTTGGATGTAACAAGCATTAAATGATAATGCTGCTGCGAAAAGTAAGATGATAGAAGTTACCCGAGTTAGAAGAATTGAAGAAACACGAACTGTAAGAAGCGCTACGGCCATCATTAGAGAAAAGATTCCTAATACAAGCATTGCTACCGCCTCAATTTAATACATGGATAAAATCTACACGCCCCCGGGCGACGTTTACGAATGAAGAGACTTGAACTCTTACGTCTATAAGACAACTCATCTTAAGTGAGGCACGTCTACCATTCCATCTCATTCGCTTTGGTTACTTCCAGTTAATTGTGCAGAAAGGGGATTAAATTGTGATTGAAGATTATTTACGTTGAAATAGTGGCAGAAGTACTAGAGTTCCTAGGTATAGTAGAATTAGTCCCATGCTTCCTGTGCTTAGATTTCCTGTATCTCCATCTGGAATTAGTGAAGTGAATAGAAGAGGAGCGAATAGTAGGAAGATGAATGAGATTAGTCCTAGAATAATGTGTAAAGCGTAACTTGTGATAACTCCAGTATCGTAGTTTGATGCTGATTTACCTGCGTCAGTTAATACAGTTGAGAAACCGTGGGGACCAAATAGTTCGATTACTCCACGTTCAAGTGCTTTAGAGTCCAAGGTGTAGACCTCCGTTAATGATGTATTTGTTATACACCACGTCGAATAGCCACTTACCGTTGAAGAATTTGTATAGTCCGTTACCTAGTGCTGAGTCTATTAGGTTAATTGTTGATTGAGGTACTACATGGTATAGACATAGAGCTGCTGCTGCACCACAAGCAAGACCAATAGCAGGAAATAGTTTCAGTACTTGAGGAAGTCCGAATTCTGCTTCTACTAATGTAATGTGATCAGGGTGTTGGAATAGAGCTGTTGATAGGAAATCTGAACCGATAACTACGAATAGGTCTTCAGCAACGTGACCGAATACAATTGACATAATTGATAGGATAACTAGAGGAATTATGATGATTGTTGGAGCTTCGTGTGTGTGTAGGTAATTTCCTTTTGGAGCGTCAGGTACAGTGAAGAAGTATGCCACATTACCGCTTAATTCTTATTGTCCTTTAGCAACTTCCAGGATCTTAGTTCCATGACCTTTAAAGCAAATTAGCGAACATAGATTTATGGGCTATTAGTTACAGTAAAAGTAGATAAGTTATCCTTAAAATGAAGTAGTAGGTAATATACTGTAGCCGACTAATTCCGTTTTCCTTGGTTTTATTTTTCGCTAAAGGCTCAAATAAAAGTCGGAAGGAATTTTTTTTCATTAGTACAACCTTTGTTCGATTCCCTTAGAAATATCATACTTTTCTAGCTTATTGAGCCCTATAGTGTAACACCTTTAACCTGTGTCATAGAAGAGAGATATCGTCGTTGTGGCTTGCAGCCATGGAGTAAGCTTCACGCGCTTGTGGTCGAGGAAGGTGGAAGCCATAATAGGCTGTCGGCGTGGGTTCCTCGCCCGCCGGAGATGTCCAGCTGCAACCGTCTGTAGCCAGGTCATCGTCCTTATCAAGTGGTGCTACTTGCGCCTTGGATACTTCCTGTGGAAGGTGTCCAGCTGACGCGAATGCTCTAGAGGATCTCTGGTGTACATCGACAGCCGAGTTGACGACGGCTGGCTTCACCGAAGGTGCTCCTCGCCTCTCCAAGTCATTGGGCGGCGGGCGTGATAACACTTGAAAGCTGGTTGCCGAGACGACCTCTACTCGCCGGGTCATTGCCTTGTAGGTGGCCCCCCTCTCATTGAGCTTGCGGTTCGCCTCATCCTGCTCCATAACTGCTGTCTTACTTCGACGTTGTCGGGAAGCGGGAGCGCCGTTTGATGGCGTGAGCATCATCCAGTGTCGGCCGCTGTTTAGACCGCTGTGCGGAGAGCTACCTCGGCTACCTCGGACGCTCCCCAAATCGATACTGTTGGAATTACGTTGTTGACTTGACCTCCAGCTGCGGATAATTTCACGCCAAGCGGCTTTCCCTTCAACAGCAGCATTCTCCGCTCGGGTCAGCTTCTGCGGCGCTTCTTGCCAGGTCCGTAGAATCCTCATAGCTTCTCGTCTGCGCTTTTCTTCTATGGTGGCGAGCGCGACTGTGCGTTTGGACTCTTCTCGTTGGGATTGAATCAACATGACAAAGGGCGGAATGAGAAGGATTAGGAGGACGGCAGCGAAAGCGGCTGTAAGGTACGTTGATCAGAAGACCGGATCGTTGTCAGTCTCTAGATCAGGTGACGAGCAAGGAAAGACGAGTACTGACAATACGTCACGATGTAGCAAGTTTTCAAAGACCAGGTTCTTTTACACAAGGCGGGTTCATTGTACTTTCTCAAATGTTCGGATCCACGATGGGGTGGCGCTCTGTTGAGGAACGTCCGTAATCAGCGCTCGATCCGGATCTGGATCCATGGTTGCAAAAGCACCACTTACGCGTGTGCAGTTGGGATGCAGGGCATCAACAATGAGAAGGTGAAGAGAGTCAAATTTTGAGCAAAGTAGGACGATCTGGAGATGAGCTTGGTGATAGGACGCGTCTCCCGACGTCCGTGATGAAAGGCGGGACCGCGAAGGTTTCCCGCTATAGCTCGTGTCCCTATCATCGGTGAAGTGATAGTGTCCTGGCACATCTCCACCTCCTCTGAAGCCTTCCAAGTAGATGTGAAGCCGCATATAACGACGCGGTAGGTCAATCTTGTCGTCAATGTCCCTTTGGCCAGCCAATGAGATAAAGGGTCGCACACCCTTTGAGCTCTCTGGGAAAGGGATTGTTGCAACTTTGAATCGCCTTGACATGAAAGGAACTCTGCCGAAACGGACTAAAACGCATAGCTCTGCGGAACCGGCTATGGGAAGGGCACGGAGTACTTGCAGAGCGCTGCGCAAGGCGATCGAAAGAGATACAAGCGTTTTGACGACGTAGATGTCGCGGCAATGCGGTATCTATACGCTTGGCTTTAAAAGCTAGGGCTACGTTCCGTGGATGATCGTTCCAGGACTGCGTAATCAATGCTACAGAACACAATCGGAAGCAGGAAGCAGAAACCACCGCCAGATCATGAAATTCATGCACATATCCTGTTGTGACTGAGATGTGCAACACCGTATCAGAAGACCGTAATGGATATTTGATAGAGGTGAGTATAGAAGGTACAACCCACCTGAGATGTGCAACACCGTATCAGAAGACCGTAATGGATATTTGATAGAGGTGAGTATAGAAGGTACAACCCACCTGAGATGTGCAACACCGTATCAGAAGACCGTAATGGATATTTGATAGAGGTGAGTATAGAAGGTACAACCCACCTGAGATGTGCAACACCGTATCAGAAGACCGTAATGGATATTTGATAGAGGTGAGAGGCAAACATCTCAGGTGGCCAAAAGGGCATTTGCGCACACCAGTGGATTTATACTGACAAGCTGAGTTGTGACTCTAGAGAGAACAATGAAGATTGAACAATGGCGAAATGAAATAGACTTTGGTGATGGCAGTGGTTCCACATGGTGTGAGGATGATTCGCAAGTACGTGTATTCACGACATATCCAATACATTATCACTGGTGTGGTAACTGGAGACGATTGCCTGTCTTCACGTGATGACGGGGATCCTCCAAAGAGACCACGTCAGAGCGACGATAAGTCAGATTCGGAAAATATATCCCGCTGTGAGTAGCTATGGGGATACCGACATAGCACATGGGACATCGTATGCAAGGATGCAGATACAATGTCACAGGCTGAAACGCCCCCAGTACAGCGGCTCGCGAAGATCATGCTTACGTTACCCAGGTATTATGCGCTTTTTGGCTTGTTGCGCTTAGACGTGCGAAAAACGCGCTTGCACCCCCGAATGACGTCTCTCGACTGGAAGGTTTTCCACGCACTGCTTCCTTGCCTCGAACTATATAAGGTGTATTAACTTCACTCCATTGTGGTTAACTTCCTGTTTCAGTAGGTCATTACATCGCAAGCTGAGCTCCAAAGGCAAGGGCACTTGCTGACAATGCGTCGATCTTCTCCTCCGCCCATCATGTCATCAATCAACGCAACCGCACCACTGCAAATACCTCGACTCCCACGCTTTTTTTATAGGTACAATATCGGCGGATTATGATCTACGACAAGGCCCGGTCTGCAGTCCAGGCTGACAAGCAGTAAGTCGTGTTTCCTTGCCATCCTACCCAATCCACTCTTTTCCCCCTTCCCCTTCCCAACGTCTCTGATGAGATTATCTACAGCAAAGTGGGAATCTCTCCTAAAAACCTTGAAGGACAACTTAATTACTATTGCTCTCTGATCCCTTTGATCGTCTTTTCTTGTGTCTGATCCCGCACTTGCAACGAGTACGAACTGACATTTCTGTCTCCTTCGCTCTGAATAGGGACCTGAACCGGATCGTCCTCGACTACCTCATCATCGAAGGCTACTGCGATGCCGCTGCTGAATTTGCCAAGGAGGCAGGGATCGACATCAGCGTTGACTACCAGTCTATCGAGGAGCGCATGTTAATCCGGAACGCAGTGGAGGCTGGTCACGTCGACGAGGCAGTCCGGCGTGTGAACGAACTGGAGCCAGAGGTGAGCATCTCTTCTTGACTCCACCCAACCCTATCTGCATCTGGCAAAAGGCATCCACCCCAAAGATTACAATGTTTCATGCACCACTCTTACGCTTAACGGCTATGGTGAACACGAAACTTATTATCACAGACCTGATATGAGGGGCCAACACAAGGGTGCTCTTTGCCAGGATGCAGTTGGGATTGTCTCTTATCGTTTCAGCATGCTGATCTTTTCCAAACCACTAGATTCTCGACACCAACGCATCCCTACTCTTCCACCTTCAACTTCAGTCCTTCATCGAACTCATTCGCCATGACAAGACGCAAGAAGCCCTTCGTTTCGCATCGGAAGAACTTGCTCCGCGTGGCGCCCAGAATCCAGAGTTCCTCGCTGAACTGGAGAAAACGATGGCATTGCTAGCTTTCCCCGAATTGGCGTCCTTCGATCGTCTTCCCGGCGCATCACCAACCTTTGACGCAGACTTTGTCGAATCCCTTCCTACCGCATCTTTCTCGGCACCCGCTACAGCCAAACCACCACCCGCATGGTCAACGCTCGGCAGCCTGATGCGCAAAGAACATCGTACGACCGTCGCCAAGGAACTCAATGCCGCTATTCTTGACAGTCAGGGGCAAGGGCAAGAGACCAAGTTGTCGGGTTTGGTCAAGCTCATGGCTTGGACGGAGGAGGCGCTCGAGTCCAAGGGGCTGGCGGTGCCGGGAGTTGATGCGTCGGCGCTGTTGACGCTTCAAGGGCCACCGAGACAGGATTCCAGCGGCGTAGTTGTCGTGGCAGAGCCGATGGTCATTAGTTGAGTACGAGTTTGTTGACGTGTCTTCCGTATCATACCCGTTGTAGCCATTAGTAAATAGCCTTTCGGTTCTTATCTATCGCATTTGAATTCTGTATCGAACATGGAAACCTTGTCTTCCCCACTGATCATTGGATCCTCGATGAACATTGCTATTTACTGGGTTCATGCAGCTGTTGATGCAGCGATCGAAGTGGGGTGCTCTTTAGGTTATAATGGAAATCCCACTTGCTATTCCATACTCGACGTGGGTCCCGCAAAGAGCCCTCTGCCATACGCCACCGTAGACATGGCCGCCCAAACCTTTCTCTGATCGTCTATACCACGCAAGCTCATACTTAACTTTATACAACGGATGGTCATTACAACTTGACAACGCGGTTATCATCTCCTTTTCGTGGTAGCGGCGTTCACAAGCCTGCCCAAATTGCTGTCGCCGAATGTCCAATGCGGATCAAAGTCGGTGATGAAAGGATGTCGCTTGAGCTCTTCTGCGGTTGGTCGTTCGTCGGGTTCGATGGCCAAGCACTTTTCGTTCATAAAATCGTCCGCAGTGGAAGATAGCACAACGTCGTCTGGTACCGGCGGTCTCTTGTTGTGTTGGCCGACCTGCCTCGCCATACCTTCGAAATTAGCGACTTCTAAGAGACGGGCAAGTGGAAAGTGGTACTCACACTGAACATCGTCGTCAACACACTGTCCTCGCCCCAGGGCCTTCTCCCGGCGAACATTTCGAGAACCAAGCAGCCTAGAGACCAGATGTCCACCTTGGCAGAGTATCCTCGGCCCATATTACGGATCACCTCAGGGGCCATCCAGAAAACCGAGCCTTTGAGGTTAGTGCCGCCTTCAGAGGCGTATGCATCCTCTGCGTAATGATCGGGGCTCAGCGGATGGGTAAGACGGTTACGGCGAATCGTATTTACCAGCTTGTTTACTAATTCCAAAATCCGTAATCTTGCAGGTACCATCCGAGTCGACTAAAATGTTGTCCGCCTTCAAGTCTCGATGGAGAATTCCCCTTGCGTGAAGATAGGCTAGGCCGTCTAGGATCTGCTTGGTGAAGTTTCTGATGACAGCCTCTTCAAACTTCCTATGCTTTCGGTACACCGACGCAATAGAACCACCGGGCACATACTCCAAGAAAATTGAGATATGTTCGGGCGATTCCTCCCAACCGAGATATTGTACGATGTGGGGATGTTCCAGGTTCTTGAGCAATTCAATCTCGTCCCGTAGCGCTTTGATCATACTGGCCTGACGCTGATCCTGACGATCGCGGTCCGTGGTCGGAAGTTCGACTTGCTTGACGGCCATCATGTCACCCGTGGTAGCGTTCAATCCAAGGTATACTCGGCCATACGTTCCCCTTCCAATCATATCACCTTTTACCCACGTCATGGTTTCTATCACGTGAACAGGTTAATTATTTGGCAAAGTGGAAAGTGAGATAGGGGAAAAGCTCATATTCACCTGGTTTCCCATCGGGTGCCACGATCCCCGCCGAGATGCCGGGCAGCTGTCCACGTTTCAATCTGGCAGGGGTCACTTCGATTGTCTTGTGACCCCACATGCTAGAGCTTCGTCTACGTTCCAGCGACGTGACCGCTATGCTGGTTGCAGGTGCAATCTTGCTGAGATGACGTTTTCGATCTTCCGCCACCAAGCGAATACTCTTTCGATTTTCTGCTCGGTTGAAGGCCTGTCTCTCTTTGGGTAGAGATGAGGGTTTTGCTTGAAAGAATGGCTCCGGAGACTCCGTTCGAGGCGAAGTGGGGTCGATGACAGATAATTGAACGACAGAGGCAGGTAAAACAGGTCGATCGAGGTCAATTTTCGGGAAAAACTCTTCCAAATGGTCGTAAACGAGTTCAGGATTCGGCCTCTCATTCCACTGATCTTTCGTTCGAGCGAAGGACTTGGTACGCTGTACTCGGGCACCTTGTACCTGGTTATCTCGCGAGTCTGCTGCACTGATTGCCGTCGGCAAATCTGAACCCGCAGCAGACGAAACAGAGTCAGCGCCGAAATCTTCTGGATAATGTGCGTTGGTATCGAGTCGCAGAAACTGTTTCGTGGGCGAATGGCCTTCTGTTGGTATAGCGGTTCCTGCCGTGGGCGGAACGAACCACAGCGTTTCTTCTGGTTCCTCAAGATCGGCTTTGCTGCCAGCTTGGGCCCCAGCTCGAAGAGTTCCGTCATCCTGGGTTTGGGGTTCATTGCCAAACATTTGCCGGATCTCGTTGGCCCATTGATCAGCCCTGGCTGTGCCGCCGCTGTCATCATCTTTCTCCTCGCTTACGGTGCCTTCTGAGTGTTCACTTCGACCTGCAAGTACAGTACACCCCGAGGCGACTGACGAGCCGTCGTTTGCATATCCTCGATCCGGCGGAAATAGCGTTCCTGGTGGCGGTACGCTGATCTGTGCATCACGTATATCCGCCAATGATGCTTTGCGTCGCGGACTAGAACCAGCTGGCAGTGGAGTGTCATGCAGTATACTTTCGGATCCTCTACGATCAGCCCTGACTCCTGACGGCATGGGTTCTGGGAAAGCGATCCGCCCTTGGGCCAAAGTTGGGCCCGGTGGTAAGCCAGGATTTGATGCATTGACCTGGCCGCGGAAGGCGCTTCGGCTACGCTCGTCACCCAACGGGCCGATCGCCGCAAAAGGATGGGCAGGGAACTGCATTCTTCTTCTATTGACGGCGTCGTCATCGTATACGCTTTCGTCTTCATGCATGTCCCGTTGCGATCTTGATAGGGAGCCGAACACCGGCTCCGCCGAGTGTGCGTGATGTCGGATACCATCGACGGACCTAGGTGGCTCCACCGATCGAACACCATTGCCGTTCTCGGCAGTGTGTGCATGGTGAAGCCGGTGGCGCACTTCAGGTGTTCGCCGATCATAGTCGGTAAATGGGTCTTGATAAGTACCATAGGCTGCACCTGGGGCCAAACCCTCGTATGCATCTTCGTAACCATGAGACGCGACCTCACGCGGATGTGAGCCACGTGCTGGCATGCGCGATCCCTGGGGATGCTGCCGCGCTGAACGAAATGTTTCTTGGCTGATACTGGTTGTTTGCGATGTCGATGCGGCCAAGCCGGGCAACGGCGATGCGGCGTCCTGCGGCAAGGTCGGAACGCCTGGCCGCAGTGTCGAGCCTTCCCCGCCATAAAGCCATTCCGGAGGCATGCTTGCGAGACCTTCAGTGTCTCGCATGCGGTCTACCATCTGCCTTTGGGTTTCGAATAGCAAACGCCTTTCACGGCGTTCTTTTGCCACCTGTTTTGTACGCGATTCTTCCAGTTGCGCCGCTTCTCTCTGGTCCCTCTGAGCCCGTTCTCTTTCTTGTTGTGCCTAGAAAAATTGCAAAATCGATCAGCTGCGTCGTCCCGCCAGACAACCCTTGATGCTTACAGTCAACTCCGCAGTAAGATAATCTGCCTCGATCTGCCTGCTTCTTAGCTCACGTTGAGCCTGCTGTTGAGCTTCCCAAGCAGCATGTTCCTTTTGCTGTTCCTGCAAAGCGAGCTTGCTGTCCTCCTCTTCCATTCGTTTCCTTCTTGCCAAATCTCGCTCGGCATCCTCTTGCTCCAGACGGAGGATTTCTGCCATATCAGCCTCCGATGGATCACTTGGCGAACGCTCCCATGAGCCATGTGTCTGAAGACCCGATGTAAATGCGTTTCCGGGGTCCACGCGACTGACTGTGGGACTTAGCGGAAGCTCTGGACTGACAGGGTGGGCATTTGTCTGAGTTGCTGGCTGCACACGAGATACCTGGGATTGACCTTGACCTTGAGTGCTCGTGGACCCCTGTTTTTGCTGCGGCTCAACGAAGTGCGACATCGTCGGCGTTGCGTTGCCAACGAAGTATGATTGCTGATGTGAACCTAAAGTCGGGGGAAAAGGCGCAGAAGAGCCTGATGTCGTGCTTGAGATACTGAGATCCAAAGGGGGTGTTGAATTAAGCAAACGAGTCGACCCACCTCTTCTCTCTTCTGCTGGACTCTGCGATCCCCGAGATGTGCTAGAGCTGGGTAGACGTCTTTTGCTCATTCCGGGATTCCGATTCAGAATATGGCCCGCACCGTTGCCGCCAGATCCAGAGCTCCCCGGAAAGCTTGAATGAGGAATCGCATCTGCGGGACTGGCATCAAACACTGCATTATCGTATTTGGGCTGGCTGCTTTGTCGAATGACTGCTATACCGGCTTCGCTCGCACTAGCGCTGGCACTGGACACGCTTCCTTCTTTGGAATGTCTGCTCCCATGCTGGCCGTGCATGAGCTGACTAGATCCGGCTTGAAACTGATGATAACTGGGTGGCTGATAATGTATGCCATGTTGATGGCCATGATTTGAGTGATGTCCATATCCCCCTTGATGATGTGATTGCCCAGCAGAAGCGCTGTCATGGTGTCGAACGGGTCCGGCGGATGATTGTTGCGAGTAGTCTCTATCTCCTTGTAGACTCGCAGATCCAGCGCTAAACGTTCTTCTTGACGAGTCTACGGGGCTACCCATGTGAGCAAACGCCTGGTGTGCTCCAGGATGCAAGATCGCGGGCGGAACAACCATGGTCGAAGGCGAAGGCAAGACTGCCATCTGAACCACCAAAAATTTCAGCCCACCCTTAGCATCTCCCTCGGCTCGACATAGTTCGAGCAATTTATCCTTGCCGACGGGATTCGGATCGGGAGTCTCCCCGATATCTGTGCGAAACATGGCCAAGCTCGGATGATCGTCATCTCTGAACCGTAACCTGGAGAAGACTCTCTCCATTATCGCCTCGGAGCTAGACACTCCGGACACGTCTACCACCGAGAAGTTCTCGTTGTCGACCGTTACTTGCAGTCTGACAAAGCCCAACTTCGCACTGGGGACCGCAGTCGCGGATCCATGTTGGGGAATAGCTGGGAGAGCGTGCGTAGGAGGGGCAACTGACGGCGATACAAGCTGTTGTTGCGCTTTGCTAGCCCTCGTTGCTGCGGGATATGCGAATGAAGGACTGGAGGGGCTGGAGGTGTAGACAGGTGAAGGCACATTGGTGTACGATATTGGACTTGCAACACTTGCAACCGGTGCATTGGCCAGACTTCCGGAAGGCCCTGCAGTATTGTATTTGTTAGGTCGCGGAGGTAATGCAGGCGGCACATTCGCCGAGCTGGAGGATAGAGGTGCTGTACTAGGAAAGGCGGAACTCGGCACTGGCTGAGGCTCGGTAGTGTGCACAAAAGGAGGAGGAAGGTACGCTGGCGTTACTGGTATCGAAGAAAGGAAAGGCATTGTCGAAGGCGTCGTCAACTTTGGCAGATTCTGCAAGTTGCTGTTCTTCTGCGCAGCCTGTATGCCATGTGGCTGCAACGGGTATTGCACTGTATGCGGAAGGCGAGGTAACGAAGCGTCTGGGCGCTGTGGCGGATGGAGGGGCGAGTATCCTGATTGTCGAGTAGCTGTAGTTAAGAGTCAAGCAAAGTGTTTGTGAGCCTTCAGCTTTGGGGTATGGCAGGGGAAGGAGACACCTTACCTTCTTCATAAACAGCAGTGGATGTAGGAGCTGTACTCATACCTCCAGAACCCGAACCTGAAACTGCGCTGATGGGGGAAGCCGACGAATTGGTTGTCGTTGTCGTATTGGTCCCTTTCGTATCCCCCGCGGTCCCCGATCCGAACAGAGTGCGAAGTTGCCCTACTTTGGCTTGCGGAGAGCCATTCAAGGAGGACGAGGAAGTCGATGAAGGCATCCCGGTCGTCGATGAAGGCATATTGTTTCCAAAACTCGGTTGGTGTGGATACTGACCGTGTACCGGCGGATGTGGAGTTGTCGATACCGGTGCTCGATCAGATGGTATTGAGTATCCTGGCGTTGGAGGCTGAGTGACGACAGTCAAACCTTTGGCGATTTGTTGTCTTTGCTGCTGCCGTGTATAATCCTGTTGACCCGGTAACTCGAGATTCGGCGTGCTCGAGGCCAGTGACGGATTCTGGGGTATTAGGTTTTGCGACAGCTCAGACTGCTTCTCAAATGGCGAGTCTTCCTGAAGTCCCATTCCAGCTCCAGATCCTCTTGAGCCCGTCGGATTCGCTAGCGTCGGGGTTGGTGCCGAACCTAAATTTATTGGCCGATGCGGTTCATCACTGTCAGTGTCGGTATCCGGGTTTGCAATGTATAGGTTGCCTTTTGTCGTTGGACGATGACTACGTCCCCTGATGGTAGGCACACGAGGTCCCGTGAGAGTATGTTGTACGACGGGAGATTTCCGTTGTGACATTTTGGGTATGTCCTACGCGGTCTATGTTTTACGCGTCTGTTCTGTCAGAGACCTCAGGCTGGGCGCTTGTTTGCGGAAAGAATCGCTACAAAGGGCAGAGACGACGAGGTCAGCACAAGCTCCCCCTGGAAGAACGCGACGAAAGGACGGCGTCTGTGGCGATGCCGTGTTTCATGGAACAGAAAGGGATAGGGTATGCCGAACGAAGGAACTGTTCGCTAAGGATAGAGCGACTCACAAACCATATAATCCTCCGCTTTTCCTCCTTCAGCTTGTCACCTTATAGAGGCAATATTCTGTCTATCTCTGCAGAGCTAGCTTCGTGCTCGTCTGAAGCCGCAGTCGCATCCGTATATTCGACCCGTTCGTACCACCTATTATCGTGTTCAACCAACCTTACGTAGTTATACGACAGACGATCACCGATTCGTGCAAGCCGAAGAGGATGCTTGGTATCGGTCCAACGGGGTTGGTCCAGGAACTGCGCGATTTGAGCCTGAGCAATGTCTCCTACCTGAAGTTGGGCGTAGTTTAGCCCTGGAGATGCTGGTTCACCACCGTCCGAGGAAGGATTCAACATGAACCAGGACAAGAATGCCGCAGCAAAGATAGCAACCAAGGTGACCAGTGATATGATCGACTCACCCTCCGCAGGCCAAATGAACGGGCTCGGAATAACCCTGCGGCCAGGACCGGTGTTCAGAGTTGGGCCATCTCAGGGTGCGTTTACTTTGGGGTCAGTTGAACTGAATTGCGCTGAAAGAGGAGGTCGCCACCGGTGCAACTAGGTAGTTCGATTTTTGTTAACAAGCTAAAACGAGTCACAGAACCAATGGCAAAACAGCAAAAACTGCGCTCCGTACAGAATCTTCTGTTTTCCGTGAATCTTCTCCGCTCTTGTCGGGAGTTGGCTTAGCAACCTCAAGCAGGACTTGTTTCTGTGTCTGGTGTCTGATCCAGATATCTGAGGTCTGGTACTGAACAGAAACTACATACTTGTACATTGATTGCTTGCTTGGGATCTCTTCACCATGTGCACATCATCGCCTGTGCCCTGCGCTTTCGTCTGCATTTAGCGAGGTAAGTCTCAAACCTCTCATTCTCCCGCTGTCTTGCCTTTCGACATCCTTGGGAGCGGGAGTGACAGATGTGCATTTCGAATGACTTGAGAGACGGCCCGGGATGACTTTCAAGACTCCTTATTCAGTCAGCACGAACTAGGTGATATGCCTGCTTCGAAACTGACGTAGTAGTCGGGACCGAGGACCCCAAAAAAGCAAAGAAAGAAGCAAGAAACGCAAGAAAGCGGCAAAGAAGAAGAAGCCTTTGAAGAAAAGGAAACGGTCTGATGGGAAACAAGCCGAAGGCTATCGACCGCGAGGAGGACGACGCCATAAAGTACAACATAGTTGGGTCGGGGTTAAAGGCAGATCACTGAAAGCGTATTCTCCAGATGCTCCCGATTGCCTTGTTCACCACGTGGAGAATCCCTGGAATCAAAGATATCATGGAAATGACGGACGAAGATAAGGAGATTTCTCGCTCTGCAGGCGGAGTTACAAGAGCAGATGGAGGCCGACTCGAGGAGAGCAAACGATGAGACGTTCCTACGAAGTGCGAGAGACAGTGACGGACAACCGCCAGGAGGGGGCAGAAAGTGACCATGATAATGATGAACAGGACGAGGACGATGAACAGGGTGAGGACGACGAAGAGGGGGCACAGGTTAGAGAGGAATGACAGATTAGAGGAGGGCGGTAAAGAAACCAACAGTGAGTATGGATCGACGCCAGTGGAACCACAACGCGTTGGATTTGTGTGCCGCCTTGCGGAGCCTTCACGCACAATTCATCTCCCACGACGAAGCCCTAGAGGCGGTTGACGTGATCTCCCTAGCATGCAGCTTTTGAACTGGCACGCTTCAATGCACTGCACTATGCGCTGTGAGTACTTCCTTTCCTCTCATCGCGCAGATGGTGATAAAAAGAGGATTCACATTTTTTGGGCACTTGTTTGAACCGCTTTCGAGTCCTGGAACCCGGGCATTCGAGCGCTATAACGGCGTCCTTTCTCGAGCCCCCTACAGCAAAGTTGCGACCACTCTCATGCGCGCATGGCTGGCAGGAGCTCGGTTAACGTCAATACTCAATCATCCAGCTCCAGACGCAAGCATTGTGCAACTTCAGAGCGTTGCAGACCTCCTAGCCGCCAAGGAACACAAATGAGTTCGTGACACTGTCATTATGAGCGAAATTGATCGAGCGGCAAATCCACACAGGCTCTGCAAACCTGTCGCGAATACTACGCCCGTGGATCTCGCGGAGCACGGAATCTAAGACCTAGTTTTGGATTTCGTTAATCGCCGGCATCCACAGTATGGATAGAGTCATTTGGACGAGGCCTTGTTGTGGGTGCGGGTGACATGACGTCCAATCCCTGTTCCTCCGGCTCTTTGCCGCCTTATGTCCACCTCACATTTGCCTCAACCGGGCCCACGTCCCGCAAGAGCACTTCTTAACGAGTGGATAGCTTTTGTAGGCGGTGAAGACTCCTGCAGGGCCCGCGAGTTTGAAGAAAAAGAGGAGGACCGAAAAGAGGTCTTCTCCGAGAGAAGGCGGTGCTCCGCAATCTTCGAAATGCTTCAGCAGCCAGTCCGTCAAAAGTTGGTCGGTTTTGTCTGTGGAGTTTCCATCTGGCTTAGTGAGAGGATCATTGATACCCGGCATCTGACGGCAGACTTTCTCGCAGAACGTCAGCTGATCCTGGGTGTGGGCGTGCTCGGCTTTGTAAGGCCATTTCGCGATGATTAGCAAGGTCTTGGGTTTGTCCATCGCAGCAAGGAATCGACGGCAGGTCTCCAGCGTGGTAGCAGTGTCTTTTCTCTTTAGGGTATCTTGAATATACTAGTAGGCGGAAGACTGGGAAGGCAGTTTGTCCTTGCCTCCGGACTCATTGTCGGACTCTGACGCATTAATTCGGAACCGTCCACTTCCAAGGTCTTAATCGACTCTGAGATCCCTGACATGGTGAGTTCCTTGATATCAGATGAATCGAGAAGCGCTGACAAGGTGAGCTTCTGCTGATCGGACAAATCAAAGGTGTAGAGATACAGCCTGTCGCCTTGTAGTAGTCTAGTAGATAATCGACGATGTCATCATATGCCCTCGTCAATTGCTGCTTGCTTCCTTATCTAAAGGTCTCGTTACTAGAAAGCCCTTCAAAGAGAGCGTCTCCGAGGAGTCCTACTTCAAGACTTCGTCAGGAAGCCTCGAATCCCAATACTTCGCCGAGAAGACTTCGTCACGAAGCCTGACGCTCGGGAATGGTAGCTAGTCCTCAATACGTATATATAGCAGCCCTTTTTACTTGTATTATGAACTAGCTACATGACTATTGATTCACCCTTTGATTTACTCTCAATCGCGAAGCTACCTTGAGTGCAAGATTTTATCAGGATTAGCTACCCTTGTCTTTCACTTCGGTACTTGTCAAGGATGGTCCTACGTAGTAAGTGTACATGCTAGTACCCATTACAACGGCAGTGCTGTCTTGCTATTGCAAGTCAGATCACTTGCCCGCGACAACAGGGGAGGGGCGGACGTTGTACCGCAGCGGAATCTGACCCTTGGCTTGGGGGTAAACACCTCTTATCATCTCCGCTAGGCCGTGTCGCTCCGACAGAACTCAGCATGACCAAGGCGAACATCACAGACGGCAGTTTGAAGGAAGGCATTGGCAGTGTTTGGAGGGGTGCTGAAGTCGCTGGCGATTACTGACTGGGAGCGATGGCAACAAGCCAGAAGGAAACGGACCAGAAGGAAGGGCGATCTATGAATGCGTGTTCAGGGAGTGGATTGCTGAGGGAGGATGAAGCTGTTTGCTCTAGTCAGATGAAGCTGTTTGCTCTAGTCAGATGCTCAACTACTAAATGTTGTGTCTGTATTTATCTACTTGGACCTAAGCTGCTATTGAGTGCACGGGTTAATGAGAGTAGATATTTTTCTCCTTCCGGGTATTATCGTGGGAACATGTCGAATGATGAAGGAGAAGGTGGAGACTGCCAACTCCTGCACGTGAACTCCATCTCCCGTAACCCAATTGAAGTCAATTTCCGGAAATACGGGTATTCACGCATGACCGTCCCCAGAGTCGGTCTAGCACGCGTTTGCCCATGGAAGCGAGCCACGCTGAGCGGCAAGCCGGGCCGCTAAGTAGTATGGTGCTTGTTTGGTAGATCCCCTTGGAGCACCCTGGGGACTCCCATCCATCCATCCATTCGCCATGTCCGACCCGCGACGGACCATACAGAGTTTGATGAGCGCACAGTACGAGACCGACGAGAGTGGCGACGACCATCGGTCCACGCAGCAGCAACGCCCTCCTCCGCAGCCGTATCAGCACGTGAATCCACAGCAGCTCACGAGGCACGCGATGAATGAGGACGGGGAGAGTAAAGTCCGCGCTGCCGATGACGCTGGGAGTGGGAGTGCGAATGGGAAGGGAGAGGGATCGTTGAAGGGGGCTAAACGGGGAGCGAGGGCATGTACGAATTGTAAGTGGAAGCGAGATTGATGGGTGGAATGGACTTGTGTTTTGTTGGCGAGGAGAAGACGGACGATCAAGGTTTCGAGAATCAAGGGACATTCGACTCGAGTATGCACTGACTCTCTTGATCGTGTGACAATGGATTGCCCTTCAATCAGGCCGCAAAGGAAAGAATCGATGTGAAGGCGACGGACCAGCATGTGCGTTGCATCTATCCCTCTCTGCAGGACTCTCCATATACTTATGATCCCTCAGGTCGACGATGTCTCCAACACGGTCTCAACTGCGTGTTCGAAAAGCCGACGGTAAAGTTGACCGCCAGTACATTCCCAGGTAATCCGGATGCTGAAGGGTGAGTCGTCTATCCGTGAAGCAATACACCGGACCAATAGCTGATCCCAGATCAGCCGCATCAACTATATCGAATCGCATGTGTCGAGTCTTGCAGCAACCCAGAATCAAATGCAGCAGACTGTAAGCGTTTACGTTCGGGATTTGCAGGCCTTCAGCTCACCTATCAGACGCCCATTCACAGCTATCCCAAATCCTCTCCGCACTCGCTCCCGGCGGCATACCCTCAAACAATCTTCCCCCTCAACACCCGCAACAACCGGGCCCTCCGCCGTTCATGCACCAGCCGCTCAGTAGTGGACCCCACGGCACAGGCAACGGTCCATCAGCCATATCCTCAGGGTATCCGTTATCAGCTCCACCGATGAATACCGGTCACTCGGGTTACGGCTTTGCACACTCTGGGCCGGGGGAAGGGCATCAGGCGCATCACCAGCAATCGTCTGCCGATATTTATGGGACGGGGAACGGGGTAGGCCATGGACTCGCGCCGCCTTCTCTTGTAGATCGGATGGACACGTTTTCCCCAGGGACGGTGGCGGTATTGAATGAAGTGGCGGCGCATCACGGGTTGGGTAACTCGACAGGGGGACCAGGAGTTGATCGAGGAAGACGAGGAATGTCGACGCAACATCATCGGCATCAACAACAGCAGTCTCCGATGGGCGCAAGTATGTCCAGCGTATCCACGGGGACGGCAGCGCATCCCGGGAGTCATCACGCGCAAGGATCCATCATGGAAATGGATTTTGCCAAACCCGAAACTTCGGGCGGCATGTCTTCCTTCTCTTCGCATATGATGGGCACTGGCCATCCGGGATCACATTTGACGCCTGGTGGAGGATCCTTGCAACATCGTCCTGGGTCGGAATCTAGTCCCTCGACGATGAACGATGGGACGGGCCCGCCACCTGGAGTGTCGCATGTGCGGACGAGCTCGTTTGGGTGGCCAGAGGTATCGAGTCGTCAGTTGGGAAGCATGCAGGGTGAGATGGGTATGGGCGCAGGCGGTGGAGTTACGGGCAATTCCGGGAATCCCTTGATCAGACGGAGAGAGGATTCACCGGAGAATGATTCGCAAGAGGAAGACTCGAACGCCACTGCTCGGCCACGACCGAAAAAGTATCCCAAACTGCCCGGCTTCAAGCCGCCTCCACACCGATATGCACAATATGGTCTGGTCGTTCCTAGTACGGCGGCATCGAGCGAGGACGAGTCGGAGGATACGTTGCCGCGGAGTAGCTTGAATGCCCCGATTGAGGCTCTACAGGCGCTGGCGAATGCGGCGGATCAGGCGGCTGCCCAGGAAAGTGCAGCAGCGGGGATGGCGGTCGATGCGCAAGGGGTCTCGAGTGGCTTGGGCGACGGTGGAGGAGAAGGGTTTCTCAGTCCGCCAAGAGTGTTGCAGAAACAACTCCGGTTCAAGAAACGACAAAAGGCGGAGCCGACACCGAGAAATGCGTTTCCCGATGTCATCACCAAAGGTCTCGTTTCGGAAGGCGAATGTCGACAACTGTGGGACATCTTTTTCTCTGGATGTCATTTGTTCATCCCTCTCTGGGATCGGTCTTACGATGTCTTTGAGTCGTTTGTGGTGCGGACGCCCTTCAGCTTTGACGGAATGATGGCCGTCGCCGCCAAGATACGATCAGGGAACGGGCCGTTGGATCAGACGTACCACATGGCCCTGGAGGAGGCACAGGGGATTGCGCGTTCGACCTTGTTCGGGCCCGTGGTGCGGAAGGAAGCCGTCATGGCGGTCCTCATCCTCGCGGCTTGGTCACAGAACGGATGGTTGCCGAGCGGACATGCCCTGCGCATGGGACTGGATATGCATTTACACAAGGCCCTGGAAAAGTTGAGTGATCACAAATCGCTGGCGGGGCAGACGAGATCAAGTTCAGAGGAACGGGATCTGAGTGAGTGGGTTTCTGACAGGTGCTCCAAACGTTACTGACATGCCTGGCACTATAGTCGTCTCGGCGAGGATATGGCTGAACTGCTACCTCAATGATCACATGTGAGCTTCGCTTAAGACGCAAGAGGACGGACGGCAAACTAAGCCTTCAACTCTAGGTTAAGTTTGGGCACGGGAAGGCCGCTTATGCTGAAGGATGACGAGTCGGTGAGGGGGGCAAGGATATTATTGTTAGTCGCAGAACTCGGTTTCAGTGCAACAAATAGCTAAATTCTATTCCACAGAAACCACCCGATGGAATCGGAAACCGACGTGAGACTCATTGCATGCGTCGAGCTGATGAATCATAAAGGTGAGCTGCGCGTGCAGATCGCGTCGAATGTCATGGCTGACCCCCTTACAGTCCGCGTCTGGGAAACCCTGCACCCTCTGCGCGGCCGTATAGACTCTGCCGCCATCGACTTTGTCCGACGTGTCAACAAGGATCTCCTCCTATGGCACGAAGACTGGCGAGGCATCCACGTTGAAAAGCTCGGGCAGACGCATGTCCTGCTGGACTTGCCCGATGCGGAGCTGTATTACGCTCAGCTGTGGTGTGCTTGCGTGGCGCTACGAGGGTGCCACTGGGAGAAATTGTCGTTGGATCAAAGGGAATTGGCGTTCCAGGCCAAGGATGCGGCGTTGAAGTGCTTGGCGACATACAAAGCCCCTACGTTGAGGTGAGCGCGATAACCCGGGGTAAAAGACTTTGGCTGATGATCCTGTACAGGGCGTACATCAAGTACGCTGCTCACGAAACCATGGTTCAATGCAGTTTCGCCGCCGTCTTCCTCCTCAAAATCGCGATTCTCTTCCCCACCGAGTTGCCAGCAAACGTCATATCACTCCAAGTGGCCGAGCTCGCGCATCTCCTCTCCGAGTGTTCCGCCGAGAGGTACGCGTTGACTTTGCGCCTGATGCTTCGAAGTTTCCGAAGAAAGATGGGCGAGAACACATTGGCACCGGGCACGCCGCGCAACGGTGTTACCAACCCCGTTCCGTTCGGCGGAAACGGTCTCGCCCCACTCACCGCCCTCCACCCGACTGGAATGCAAAGCTTGCTGTCGAACGGGATGAGCGAGGGAGGTAACGGGGACAATAATGGCAACTTTATGAATGCCGCACAGCTGAGTGCGTGGATGGACGATCTGGGACCGTTCAACTGGCCGGAAGATGGGTTTAGCCCTAGCAATCTCCCACCGTGGATCATGGATTCGGTGAGTCGCTCCAGCCGATACCTTCCTGGTACGCCGCTAACAATGCCAAATTTCTGTTGTAGAATGTCACGGACCTCGGTCTCCCCTTTGAGGGCTCCGACTCAATCTTTCTTCCGCCCGAACTTGCGGATCTGTTCTTGGCCACGGGGCCGACGAATTGGCAGCTCGGTGATAGTGCGGAACAAGGGGCAGAGGCTTGGTAGAGCTGGAGGTTGTAGGGTAGGGAGGTGCAGGTGAATATGCATGACGTCATTCATAGGGCAATGGGCTACAGAAGTGGGGTACAACCCGTGCCCAGGCGCATGAGGCGTTCGACTTGAATAGGTGGTATTCTTGGTCTCTTGTGGTGATGGTGTCAATACCGTTTAAGTTGTCGAATTGTGGACTGTCAAAAAGGAGAGCGTTCTCTAGGTCAAAGATATCTTTTTCTTCATACTCCAACTTGGCCGGCTCGACATTTGCGGCCACTGATTCTTTCGAAACTACAACTGTTTATCCTTTATATTGACATGACTCTCTTCCCTCTAATCAGCAAGCGATCAGCCCCGACCTTGTTCCCATCCTCCCGCACCTCACCCTTCCTAATCCAACTTGTTCGTCCCCGGAGCCGCCGGACTAACCGGCTTCTTACTCGCATCGGGCTCCTTGGTACTCGTGGCAAAACTCGCGGAACCGGCTTCCCCTGCTTCACTTGACTTCTTGGGGTCAAGTTCAGCGTCGTTGGCTGGTTCGTTACCCCGTTTGACTTGAGATGGGTCTTGCCTACGCGCAACACAATGGTTGGAAAGATGATGGAGAGAGAGGAGTGAGCGGGACGTACAAAGTAGACGAGAGGTCCTTGGGGTTTCCGGGTTTGTCGAGGTTGTCGGCGGGGAAGGATCGCGCGGCGGTGACGGAGATGTATCGTCGTGCAACGAGGAGGGGTGCTCGTCGTGCCGAGTGGGAGATGGTGTTGCTGATAGTGGTGAACATTGTATATGGGTGGTGGATCAGCAAGTTGAACGGGGACAGTACCATCCAGGTGGCCGCTGAATATATAGGGCTTACCCCGCAGATCGGCATCGGAAACGTTCGCCATCTGACGTCAGATACCAGGAGATTTCCCCACAATTAGATGAAACGGGCACAAAGTAAATACAGTCACGTGTTTTGTGGGAGATTTCCAACTCGTCTTCATCTCTTCATCGCACTTTGTCGTATCCGATTCTCCACACCGTCCGTCACTCCTTTGCCATCTCCCAACATGCCCAAAGCAACCTCCCAGAAACTCTCGCGCCAACACGCACCGGCCTTATCATCCGCCTCCTCCCGGCCGGGGAAGAAGAATGCCGCTGCTGCGGGAGGGGAAGATGCAGCTGCGGGAGGAGGGGGAGGGAAGAATCATTTGTTTGATACGGCAAAGTTTGGGCAGCATATCTTGATGAATCCGCTGGTGGCTCAGGGGTAAGTCGTGGGGCTTTCGCGGGGAAGAGGTGCTGATTGGGGTTTCGACTTGTGATGGGTTAGAATCGTAGACAAGGTGAGACCCGTCCCGTCCTTCCTCCTCCCGCAGACTCAATCCTCTGACCCCGCTCTCCCGCCCGGCGTCAGGCAAACCTGAAACAAACCGACGTCGTCCTCGAAGTTGGTCCGGGAACGGGCAACCTCACGGTGAGGATCCTGGAACAGTGTCGGAAAGTCGTTGCAGTGGAGATGGATCCACGGATGGCGAGCGAGGTGACCAAGAGGGTGTTGGGCAAGTGAGTGCGCCGAGCGAACGAGCGGATCGCATCGCATCGCAAGGAGGACGCTGATTCGTTGGGGAAGACCGGAACAGCGGAAATTGGAGCTTATTATTGGGGATTTCGTAAAGGCGGATTTACCCTTCTTTGACGTGTGTATCTCCAACACGCCGTACCAAGTGAGTCCCGCTGCGCGTCCCGTCCCTCGGCATGAAGCCTATCTAATAAACCCTACCCCAATCCCCCGGCGTAGATCTCCTCCCCACTAGTGTTCAAACTCCTCTCCCACCGCCCGATCATCCGTACCGCCGTGCTCATGTTCCAACGTGAATTCGCCCTCCGTCTGTGCGCCACCCCGGGCACGCCGCTCTGGTGCCGTCTGAGCGCCAACGTCCAACTGTTTGCGACGGTGGAACATCTCATGAAGGTCGGGAAAGCGAATTTCCGGCCTCCGCCAATGGTGGAGAGTAGCGTGGTGAGGATGAGTCCGAAGAACCCTCCGCCGGCGGTGAGGTTTGAGGAGTTTGATGGGTTGAATCGCGTCGTGTTTAGTCGGAGGAATAAGACGATTCGGGCGTGTTTTCAGGCAAAAGGGGTCAAGGATCTGTTGGAGGCGAATTACAAGACGTGGTGTTCCGAGATGGGCAAGGTGGGGTTGCGCGGGGGCGGTGCTAGGCGAGTGGCAAGGGAGGCTGATGGTTTGCTTACCTTTGCGCCAGATCCTCGAAGATGGGTTTGATTTCAGTCAGTATGTCGAGACGATCCTCGTCGACTCTGGGTTCGGGGAGACCCGAGCGGCCAAGATGGATGTTGCGGATCTTCTCAAGTGAGTCGCGCCGCGAGGGCCGTGCGGTATACGACCGACTGATTCGTATATGCGCTGGGGAACAGGTTGCTAGCGACGTTTAATCAGCTTGGGATGTAAGTCTGCCCGCGGTGAGAATCGAGGGCACGGGTGCTGACACCGCTGCGGCTTTGGGTCAGCCACTTTGCATGATGGACGGATGGGCCGGGTGTCCGACGACAGAGCGGGAGACGGATGTGGATTCCCTTGTATCATCATCTGCCTACGTTGTATCTGGTTTGTGTGCCGCAGTATCCGCCTCTTGCTTATTTGAATGGAATCACGGTTATTGGCTTGCTTACCCCGCGGCGGCCCGTGCGGATTGGCCCGGCTGGGACCCTTGCCATTATGAGCGATGCGGGGGAGAATCCTCTTCCCGGTAAGACTGCGCAAAGTGGGCTTTTTGCAGTGGGAAACGAGGGCTTTAGCGATTATGGCGCCAGTTAGCCCCCGCGCGGTAGACAGTGTCCCGAGTCCCCGGCCGGCTACGCCGAAAGCCGATGGAGTGTCTTGTGACTTATAGCGACGAGTCATCCATCAATCTTTTCTTTTCTTGCGCCTTTCTTCCTCTCCCATTCTCACCACCACATCATGCCGCCACACCACCACCTCCGCGCATCATTCATCACGAATCCCGCCCTGTTCTCGTTCCCGCCTGTGTCAGCACGGACAGTCGCAAGGGAGGGGTGGACCGTGCATACGGGGGGAGGGGGACAGACACGGGTGGGGCCTTTGTCGCTGGGATCACCGACGACGACGACGCGAACGAGGAGAACGAGCACCTTGTCCACCCACACCTCGGACGGTTCCCCCTCTGCCTCTGCCTCTGCCTCTGCCTTGGACATCGGCGCCCCGGAGGAGAATGCGTTTTGGCGTGGCTGGAAGGAGGGGACGATCGAGGCGAGGAATCGTGCGGGTGGTGGTGCGGGGAGGAGCGAAAAGGGTTTTGCTGTTCCTGGGCAAGGGATGGAGGTGAGGCGTTCGCTTGGGGATGTGGAGAAGCGACGGGCCTTGGTTTTCGCTGGATTGGTGGGTATCATCGGGCTCTTCTCTCTTGATCATTCACTTGCTGTCCGGACGTATCGACTGACGCCTCGCTTCGCTCGCGCTCGCCCGATAGGGCTCATACCCACATCAACCGACATCCCCGACTACTGCTTCCCTCCGACTATGGGAACGCGCCTCGGAAGCCCTCGTGACGCCTTGCCGTGCAATTGGGTACGTCCCGCGGACGATTGACGAGGAGCGCGGCGCGATGAGGGGGAGCTTAGGCGATGGCATGGACCCGGGGTTGTGGAGACGTTGGAATAAGGGCTGGTTGAGAGGATGGGTCGGGAATCGGAGTATTGTGGGTCCCCCGCGATTGGTATAACGCGCCGTGTGCAGTGGTTGACGAACGACGCGGCGAATAGAACGAGTTGATGTCCCGACCGGATATCAAGGCCGCCTACGTCCTCACCTCCAACCTCGCCATCCTCGCCTCTGCCCAATCCCACGCCCCGGAAGCCGAACGCGCCTCTTTCCTGCCGCAAGATGCTACCCACCTCCTCGGATACGGGTTCATCGGGACCCTGACGGCGCTCGTCGCGACCGACAAGGTCAAGCTCGAGGATGCCGTCAGGCTTGCGTGTATCTATGCGAGTTTGCCTGCGGGTGGCCAGGTCGAGGAGCAACAGCAGGCTGGGGGTGGGATCGTGAGGGTCGGTGCAAAGCGGCAGCATTGGATGACGACCTTGTTGACCCTTTCGCACGATACCTCGCGGACAAGAAAGTACTCGCTTTCCGACGCTTCGGGACACCACCACCACCACCATCCTCGCCACCCGGTCTCCTCACCGCTCGAACACGTACTCGACGTGATTCGCGACCTGCAGGAACACGAAGGGTGGAATGAAAACTTGTTGCCGATGTGTGCGCAGGCGGGGGATGAAGAATATGGCGTGCATGCTGACTCGGGGGACTGGTCGACGATGGGGAGGGAGTGGGCGGGCGAAGCGATGATTAATTCGTCGAGGACGTTGGTCGTTTCCGTAAGTCGAGGCCTCCTGTTGTCTTATGGTGGCGAGCGCTTATGGTGTGGTGTGGTGGTAGGGTACCAAGGGCGCCGTGATAAAGATTATTGACCGGCTACGAGGCGGCGGGCTCGCGACTCCCGTCATGGACTTGCACATGCCGTATGTGTACCCCTCGCCGTCCCTTTTTCGGTCGGGCTAATCCCCATGGTGGCCTGACAGATGCCCGTACCACACGCCCATCATGCGTGGATCGGTCTTTCAGTTTCGTCAGGCGCTCAAGGGGTGTCCGTTTCACCCGAATGGCGGGGCGAACGGCCTCACGGGGACGAGCGAGCCCCGCGTAGTGATCCTGGATGGGATGACGGCCAAGCCGGTATGTGTTCCTGTAGTGATCCGAGGAGATCACCATTAGCTCAATCGCGTTTTACGTCTCAGCTGCCGATGGACGATATCCCGGGCGCATTGACGGCCTATCTGACACGTCCGCTCCAATGGGCTCAGACTACTCGAGCACTCTGGGCACCCGCATACGAAGACCCCGCCGCCGCTCCCATCGTCGATGAGATATCCATCGTCGGACGCGGAGCACGCGGGCTGGGAATCGCGATCGATCGTGAAATTGGGGAAGTGCGGAGACAGCGGGAACAAGAGGCGAGGCTGCAGCAGCGGACGCAGAGTGGGGTGCTGGTGCCTTCCAGTGGCACGACTCTTGCGAGTCCGAAGAGCGCGGCCAGGTATCAGGCGGGCAGGGGGTCGTCAAGACGGCGTGCGGGGGGTGGTGTGTATCCCATGACGGCGGATGTGGGGGAGGGCGAGAAGAAGGGGGTCCGGGTGGTCGAGTATGACCTTGAGGACAGACGGTGAGACGGGGGGAGTTTTGGGTTGTATGATGGTTGAATGGACGATTTTCATAATGGTACAGTCACAAGGTTCAGGCAGGAACAGTCGGGTCTGACGTTTGACTACCCGTACATGTATTATTGTATAACAGGATCAGCAGAAGTCCACTGCAAGCTGTACGAGTTCATTGAAGGCCAATCCAGCTTCGAATGTGAACGTCTTTTCAGATGCCATGCGATGGAAGATAGAGGATTGGTTCACTCCAGAAGTGCCGTTGGTGGAAGTCGTGGCGATAGCGTGGACGAGAGCACCGAGTGAACGGCACCTTCAAAGATTATAGAGTACGGCTTCAGAACAGGGTCCAGCAAGACACGTATGAAACATTGTCACCTTTCTTTGGCAAACTCGACGGGACAATACACGATCTTGCTGCGAATCCTGTCACGACGAGTCAGCTATATCTTTCAAGCAACGAACATGTCAACTTACTGTTCTTCAAAGCCCTCGCGGGCCAGAGCCAAGGCATCTTCAAGATGTTTAACCTTGTTTTTCAGTGACCCGCTGAGTTCTAGGCTCGATTCTGCTCTGCAATATGAACGGTAATGAACAGCAAGTGAGCGCTGTAATCGACCGAGCTTTCGAACTGATGGTAACTCACAGCGAGAGGGCACTTCCGCTGACGCTTTTCACACTCTCCATTTCGTGTTTGAGCTTACTCGATTTCTTTCTTCACCTCGTCAGTGTCGGTTGCGTGCGACCCTTTGCCGTGAGCGAAATCGTCGCTACGAGAGCCCTGTCCGATGCTCGATGACGAAGAGGTTATCGAATGAAAAGCGTCGTGTAAGGTGTCAAGGGTAGCGGAGTGTCAACATCCGAGTCGCTGAAGACTCCGACGGTGCCTCTAACGTCTATAGTCGCTTCGAGAACTCTTTCAGAGTCTTTGCAACGTACTATGGGTTTTTCTGGTTGCGCGGGCGGCGGGCCTATGTCCGAACACAAACGGACTCACCCTCTGGGCATCTTTGGGAGAGCATTGATGTGCACCAGTACTCCTTCGGGCGCTCCAGTAGGGTTTCTTTCTAGCCCATGGATGTAGTAGTGTTCCATCTGCGAACAGTGCAGGTTAGTTGATCAAAGAGGTTCCAGATCGTTAGGGAGCACTCACCAGGGCCGTGGGTTATCGTTCCAGGGACAGGGGTGTAGTAGCGGGAAAAGTAGATTGATACTATTGAGTGGACTGATGTAGGCAAAAGCGTGCGAGGGGCGAGATTGCAGTTGACGAAATGAATGCATGCATATGTACCATGCACCCTTTTCTCCAAAGAAGAATCCGAATATTTCCTGTCCAGCTCGGCAGTCGAATAATTCTTGTTCGATCACCCGAAGTTTTGTGCGACTCCTTGCCACCAGGTTCTCACCTGAAACGAGGCCAAACGCGTTAGCGCGTCTACGACTGTTCGACCTTACGCGCCTAAAGCCTGGCGGATCCCCAGTACCGTCCAGGCTTCCTGACGGGTCTGTGCAGAATCACTAACGTCAGCCGCAATTCAGATGGCGGATTGAGGATAGACGACGATTTCACTAGATTGCGTGGCTCCAGCGGAAGACAGGTAGGGGCTCTCCTCTCACAAGCTCGAGTAGGGCGTGTGCGGTGTGTTGCGGTTATTGGAATCCCCACCAAGATGTGCCTATTACCATCAAGCCGCCTTATCGAGTGTCGGAGATTGCTGGACAGATGTTCGTGTTGTCAAGAAAAGCCAGAACCTCAGGCGCTATGCGCCATCGAGGAGGTTGAATGGTCCCGAATTGTTGTGTCCTTCGCCTTCATTCCCACACTCGATTGACAAGAACAAGTAACCTGAAGGAGAGCGAATGCAATGCGATGCGGATATGATGCAAAGGCTACAATCGTACTGAAATACAACCTTGTCCGCTCGCTGCCGCGTCCCCGCTCGCGGGCTTACTCCGGTCCTACCGTGCCGTAGTCCCGCCAATATGCAGTGTTCCTGGGCTCGTGCGTTGGTGGCCGATGTAGGATGGGTTCACCGATGGTGTGCCGCTTAGATCAGCAGCTTTTCGATTTGGTTCTGCGGTAGGGACGTGGCGTTAGTAACCGATCTAGTGAGAACATGGGAGACGAGGGAGACGGAAACAACTGTAACAGTACACGGAAGATGTATCGTCACGCGATGCGGAAGGGGGTTGCAGGTGCAGATATATCCATCGGAATGCTCCCGAGAGCACGACGTGCGCGAAGACCTCGTGTGACCGAGGACTTCTTCGTGTCGGAAAAGCGTGTCATATCCGACATGTCGTGTCTGAACAGTGATCTAGACGTTGTGGGTTGTCTCGCGAGTCATGCAGCGGGCACGGTCGTCCTTTAACGCGGGGTGTGATCTCGCTGAGCCGAGTAGTCTTCTCGCGCATCATACGACGCACTCAAGTGAACGCGGCCGTTGGCAACATCTCGCTTGGCTCAACGAGGTTTCCTTGCTTTGCTCGAGTTATCTACTCGCTACGCTCCCAAGTCGTCACCTCGCTTGGCTCGACGTACTCGTCGCTTCGTCGCGACCCTCCTCTCTTCTGAACCGCTCCTTGCCGTCACACCTCACTCCTCCCTTGCATCGCTCGTTCGTCGCCTGCCCACCCTCGTATCACTGGGAGTATTCGACGGTCGCTGCTGCTCTCTGGTCTCTCCTCAATCGCCCCTCGCCCTCGTTCGCTTCGCTCACTCGTGCTGGTGGCGCGACTCACCTTGACGGCCAAAATCTGACTGTTCAACTCCCTGCTCTCATTCGTCGTCACACTTGCCGCAATCACGGCCCTGCTCACTCCACACGCCCTGCCCAACGCCGTCTTGCTCGGCAAGAAGACGTACGGGACGTTCTTGTCCTCGCACAAGAGGGGCAAGTGGAGGAGGATTTCGATGGGTTCGGTGTCTGTCACGAAGCAGAGCGGAGTGTTAGTACGGGCGATTCAGGATTCGGCCATCGGTCACGATACGATATACTCGACTCGACTCGACTTGCTCGATAGGAGTTACTTGGTTCGCTCGATAGACTCGCTCGTCTCTCCCTCATCAGAGGTCTCGCTTCGGTGGATAGGAGAGGACTCGCTTCTCTCGATAGAGTGACTCGCTCCTCGCTGACGCTCGACTCGCGGTGTCTCGCGCGTCCTACGACGCGCTCGATAGGAGGTGACTCGCTCCGCTCGAAGAGCGTTCCTCGCTTTGCTCGATAAGAGCCAACTCGCGGACGCTCGACTCGCGGTGTCTCGCGCGTCCTACGACGCGCTCGATAGGAGATGACTCGCTTCGCTCGACGAGCGTTCCTCGCTTTGCTCGATAGGAGCCAACTCGCTGACGCTCGACTCGCGGTGTCTCGCGCGTCCTACGACGCGCTCGATAGGAGGTGACTCGCTCCGCTCGAAGAGCGTTCCTCGCTTTGCTCGATAGGAGCCAACTCGCTGACGCTCGACTCGCGGTGTCTCGCGCGTCCTACGACGCGCTCGAAAGGCTCGGTCGTCCCTCCCTCCCCTGTTGATTTCTCGCTTCGCTCGGAGGCTCGGTCGTCCCTCCCTCGCCGGTTGATTTCTCGCTTCGCTCGACGACTCACCGGCGGTCAAAATGATAAACTCGCAGATCCCCCTGTTCAACGTCTTGGTGGCCTCGTTCGCGCCCTTCTTCAACTGATTATAATGCGACGCCTGCTGAACCAAATCCAGGATCTGGTTGGTGAGCTGGGCGTTCGCCAAGGGAAAGGCCTTGGGGTTGGGAGCGGCGGCGGGGGTGGACATGTTGTGTGCGGTGGTGTATGGTGGGACCTCACGACTTGGGATCACTGGTCGAATGGATGAGTCAAAGCAATAGGACGAAGAAGAAAAAGAAGACGGTTATTCGAATCTGTCTTTGGGCACCTGGATGACCGATAAAAATCGACATCACGTGCTCGGCCCGCTATGTGTCCGGCGGCCGGGGCTTACCTAATACTCCCGGGGAAACGTGTTATGCCGCGGGGTGAGAGTCACCGGCTATAGATCGAATCGATCAAGGTACGTAGCCCCTTTCTCTGTCAGCAGGGGACAACAACCTCCTCCTGCGACCACCTCACTGGTCGGAAATGACACCACAACCCGCCGTGCCAAAGATCAACATCGAACGAGTCCTCACCTCCACCCTGGACCCCGCACTCCCCACACCCTACCATCCAGTCTCCCGCGAACCAGGCACCGCACAGGCGCCGATCCAGCAGCAGCAGCAGCATGAATCGAGGGTAGGGAGGATCGCGAGGAAACCGTTGAAGATTGCCGGGAGCGCGTTGAGGCATGTTACCCGGTCCTCTGGGTCTGGGTCTGGGTCGTCCGGGAATAGGGGCGCGACAACGGGGACGGGGGAATCCGGGACGGCGGCGGCGGCGGCGGGAGAGGCGAGGGACAAGGCGTTGGCGGTGCGAGGCAGAGTCAAGCCGAGGGACGGGGAAGGGAGCGTGGCGTTGCTGAGGGTGAGGGTGGTAAAGTGTGAGGGGTTGGTCGCGAGGTATGTCGCGTGGTGGTAGTGTGTGGTGGGTGGCGGCTGATGGTTTGCGTTGCGTAGGGATAAGAGGAGGGGGAGTAGTGATCCGTGAGTGTTGCGAGCGTAGCATTCCGCAGGGAAAGGAGTCGATGAGGATCAAGTGGGAGAAACTCGGGGAAGATGGACGTGTCGACGCGATAGAAGGCGATCGGAAAACGACTAACTTCGTGCGTGTCAAGGCGGTTTCGAGTGTTCGTCGTAGGACGTATGGAGGAGTCATATCAAGTGCAAACAGCACCCAACGACTGTAAGGAGATAGGACGGAAGGAGGGTAGTTGTGATTGCGGAGTACGAGGAATTCCGTTGACCGGATCGGGAAGATCTGATGCAGGAAGGGTACCACGGTTTGCATCAAAGCGACGTCATCGGTTGGATAGAGGGAGACGCCGGGCGGAAAGATGGGACTCTGGATGGGGTTTCAGACGTGGGAGATGGTGGATAGGCGTAGTTTCTCGGGTTCTTTTTGGTTGTTTGAGGTCTTTGCAGGTACGACTGCTGTGCTCGAGGTCGGTAGAGCGGCCGGATGCGTAGTTAGCGGTGTGAGACGCTGGACGACTGCACTGAGGTGAGACGGAGGGATAGAAGGCTTTTCGGGGCGAAGGGAGGGTCGTTGATTGACCGCAACACCCGGTCTGACGACGATGATTAGCTCCGAATCTCCGTTCCGCGCGTCCCCGTCGCGCTTGCCTTCAAATTCCCGACTCATCCCGTATACTGACCTCCCTGGCACAGCTACGTTAACCTCGCCCTGGCGCCCTCCCAGCAAACCCAAACGCCGACCATCAAACGTAATCTCAATCCCCACTTTCCCGCCGCTCAATCGACCTTTGATTTCCCCCTGTACACTTCCCTCGCCGAAGGCGGGCTTTACCGTGGACGAGGACTCGAAGTCGTCGTCTGGGACAAGGACCTGGTGAAAAAGGACTATATGGGGGAAGTCGCGGTTCCACTCGAACAATGGTTTCCCGATGGCACGACAAGCGTCTTGTGGAATGATCAAAGGGGTGATGCTGGCGTGGCGTTTCCACTGGTTTCCGCTAGGAGGAGGCGCAGGGTGACGGGGAGGGTTTTCTTGCAGTTTGGGATTGTGTTTCCCGATGCAACAGGGGCGGGGTCGCGTGAGGTGCTCGAGGAGCGTGCGAGGGACGCGGTGAGGTCGCTTCAGGTCAAGGGGGAGCGGCATATGGCTTCCTTAATGGATGTTCCAGCGGTAGGTGTCGGTTGATTGCATTGGGGCATCGCGTGCTGACGACCTCACAGTATCAAGGCATCGGGACGGTCAAGATTAATCGCCCTCGGGACAAGAAACGTACAAAGCGAGGCAAGATTGCAGGCGGTGTAGCGAAACCCAAGATGATGATTGCCTCGGCGGCGTCTGCCCTGATGTCTCGTGCCAAGGGACGGGGTAAAGCTGCTGACGGAAAAGGCACGGAGCCTGATATGCCAACGGATCCGGGGGCTGCCATGCCCGAAAGCACGAGTGAGACGGATTCCGCGGATGAAGATGAATCAGAAGACGTCGAGGAAGAGGAACTGCGGGACGATGGTTTGACGTCGGATTCGTCAGAGTCGGCGTCTGTCGATGAAGACGAGGACGAGGACGCGTTGCTCTTTGAAAGTGCGGAAGAGACCGAATACCTCGCCGAGGACGCTAATGATCGTGTCGGACCGCTCGTCAAGGACCGCCAGCAGCCTGAGGAATCGCGCAGGACATCGGCTGGGTCGGTGGATAGCAGGGCGTCGGTGTCGGCTGGCGCCGGGAGACGGCCGAAACGACAGGAGAGCATGAATTCCACCAGCTCGAATGATGGGTGGGCCGCGGCGCCCGTGCTTCCGCAGTCCGGGATAAGAACGCCCTCGAGTATTTTGCAGCAGAATTTTGCGGCGGCAACGAGCGCTAGCGCAGGGGATCTACGGCCAGGTCAGGAAACGTCGGTTCGCATCGTTTCATCTTCGACCGCGAGCAGCTCGCCGCATCCTTCGCAAGGGTACTTTGACGTTGCACCGCCGGTGGCGACCTCTGTTGCCCGTCGAAGGCTCTTCAAGAAAGCGAGTCGAGATGAAGCTGGTACGCCGGGGACTTCAGGATTACTTACGCCTGGCGCTCCCGACGCCTCGTATGCACCGGGATCTGCGTCTCCGGGTTCCATCAGCGGTCTTTCGCCTCCAACAGCTACGCGACGCAAGCGCAGGCCCGTGTTCAAGCGCGGAAAGGGGAGAAAGGGGACAGAGTACACGTTGGGCCATCAGGCTGGACATGACATCTTGGGGATCGTCATGCTCGAGATCGGAAGTGCGGTGGATTTGCCAAAGTTGCGGAACTGTAAGTGTACGGCCGTCAACAATGAACTCGACTGATACTGGTACTGCAGCCTTCCGATTCTCGTTCGACATGGACCCCTTTGTCGTGATCAGTTTCGGGAAAAAGGTGTTTAGGACGCGTGTCATTCGTCATTCGTATGTCGTCGCTGCCTTTTGCGCCGGCTTGTCTGACGAAATCTCCGCAGACTCAACCCGACCTGGGATGAAAAGATGCTTTTCCATGTTCGACGATACGAAGACTCGTTCTCGATCCAGTTTGCCCTGCTTGATTGGGACAAGGTCAGCGGCAACGATTTTATCGGGTCAAGTACGATCCCGCTGGCCGAATTGATCGAACGTGCGCCGAAGCCGGACGAGAAGACAGGGTTGCATGGCGCCGAGGAGGATGGAAAGCATGACATGAAAGAGTTCAAGGTGAGGTCTCGCTGGTACCATGGCGGCGCGGAATGCTGATCACGTCCGATAGCTGCCCATTACAACTATGAAAGACGCGCCGTGGGAGACAAAGCACTCGCCATTTCTCAGAGTCAGGTAGGTAACAAGCGATTCGCTCCTGAATCTCGCTTACCCCTCTACAGAGCCAAATACGAACCGTACGACGCCCTTCGACAACGATTCTGGCGACAGTACCTTACGCAATACGACACGGATGACACGGGAACCATCTCCTATACGGAACTGACCACCATGCTCGACTCGCTTGGATCGACATTGACCAGTACTACGCTCAGGGGTTACTACGAACGTTTCAATACCCCTTACGAAGAAGGCGAATTGACGTACGACCAAGTCATCCAATGTCTGGAAGACGAGATCTACAAGCAGCACAAAGAAATACGAAGACTATCGCGCAGCACCATCGCTTCCGAAGTGGCTACACCGGCAGGATATGGACCGATGGCACCGCAGCCGGCTTCAGAAGGCTTAGACTATGTCGGGCCATCCGCGGCACCGAATCCTGCCGTCGATCCCGACGAGTTGGCGGCACATATTCGAGCGAGTGCGCCGCGGCGCAACACGGAAGATGGCGAGCTGGATCTCAATGTCAGACCTTTGCCCAAGGTGGAGAATGCAAAGGGCAAGATCGGAGCGGAACAACATCTTGCCGCGGAAGGCGTCATTTCTCCTGATCTCTCGCCCGGGGAATCCGAACTCGACGACGGACTTCAGGACTTATCTACGCCAGAAAACACGGAAAGAGTTGTCAACATCAAGACATGTCCGTTGTGCCATCGACCTCGTCTGAACAAGAAATCGGAAGCCGATATCATTACCCATCTGGCAGTATGTGCTTCGGCTGATTGGAGCCGGGTCGACAGGATCGTGGTTGGCAACTACGTCACGGCATCGCAAGCGCAACGCAAGTTCTTGTCCAAGGTGTTGACCAAGTTGTCGTCGGGATCATACTCGTTGGGAGCCAACTCTGCCAACATTATCGTTCAAGATCGCGAGACTGGTCAGGTGAGTGTCGCGGGAAGATATGTCTGCAACGGTATTAACTCAAACGGTCATACAGTTGCAAGAGGAGAAGATGGCCGTGAGTCGCAATATATATCACCTTTGAACCACGCACTGAGCTTGGCCAAACAGGTATATGTGCGGCTCGGTATCCGAGTATTGTACAAGGGCGCAAAGGGGAGAATGGAAGGTGCTAGAGGTGAGACCGGACTGTCGCCGTTCCGTTCATATTGGTTAACCTCATTCCGCCTTGCGCAGCTCGTCGACTTCTCAAATCTATGAGTGTCAAGCAAGGTATCAAGTACAATTCACCAGAATCGAGACTCGAAATCCCGACATTCATCGCCTTCCATAATCTGAATGTCGACGAGATTCTTGATCCGATAGACTCTTTCCGTACGTGATCAAGCTCTGTGCGGGTTGAGGTGAAGGTGTGCTTGCTGACCTCGTAATGATTACAGAAACATTCAACCAGTTCTTCTATCGAAAGCTCAAGCCGGATGCGCGTCCCATTTCGGATTCGGAAGATCCCGGTAGGCTTGTATCCTGCGCAGACTGTCGAATGATGGCTTTCGAAACGGTCAACGAAGCGACACGCATATGGATCAAGGGCAGAGAATTTAGCGTTGCCAGGCTGTTGGGTCCCGAATATGAGAGTATAATCCACAAGTTTGAAGGAGGGGGTCTTGGTATATTCAGGTCAGTGTTCAAGTGTGCTAGAGGTTGATACGTGCTCATTTGCCAATGATGTTATGATCAGATTGGCTCCTCAAGGTTTGTTGCCATGTGTTACCCCCTCTCGGACTTGCGCTGAACCTCTCTTTCCGCAGATTATCACAGGTTCCATTCTCCTGTTGACGGTGTCGTGGGCAAGAGTACCTTTATCGACGGCCACTACTATACCGTGAATCCGCAAGCTATCCGGACCACGCTTGACGTCTACGGGGAGAATGTGAGAAAGATCGTGCCGATTGAGAGTCCTCAATTCGGAACCGTCATGACTGTTTGGATAGGCGCGATGAGTAAGTCACTTTTGCGCACTTTCAGGCTTGGCGTCTGACAGGGACATTCTGCTGGTATAGTGGTTGGCAGTATCGGCACAACAGTTCACGAGGGTGATCACGTGAAACGAGGGGATGAACTCGGCTGGTTCGCTTTCGGTATGCCCTTATTGGTGTTTGGGTATAATACCGTTCTCACAGAGCTGCCTCCCGCTTCAGGTGGATCCACCATCGTCTGCGTATTCGAGGCCGGCGCGCTTCAATGGGATGACGATTTGCTACAGAACGGTCGGCAGAGCATCGAAACACTTGTCAGAATGGGCACGGGTATAGGTCATGCGACTGTACATGCAATGAGTCTCACGGAGCCGCGATGAGTGGATCGCCATTCACTGCCGATCAATATTTTATCTTTTTGAGTTGTACAAGTTTGACGTATCGTTCTATCCGTATCGCTTTGTTGACGTTCTACATCCATAGCCGGAGTTGAACCGGAAGTCGTCCAATCGCCTAGCTGATCGTGATCGGCTTGCGATTTTGCCACCGCGTTTGACTAGCTGCTAGGTTCAGATTCTTTGTCGACCATTACGCCAGAAGGGATTCCGCAAAGGTGCTGCAGGGATTTCCAAACTGAAAGTCTCGACTCTGATCTCCCTCAAAAGTATCGATAGTGCGGATGAGATGGAGGAGACACTCAATTCCAGCCTATCAGAAGAGTTTGAATCAATGGCGGAGACGCCATTGGAAACAGACTGTTGAAATCCGCAAGGGCGAGACTTACACAAATGTCGATTGCAAGCACATCTTGGACCCTAACTCTGCATTGGAGCACGATCGTTTCCAACATCGGAAAGAGAACGCTCTCTGGGTGCCATTGGGTGAGTGCATCTTGGATAGCTAGCGGAGGTTCGGATCGCAACTGAATTCGCATAACAGGGAAACGCTCTCGGATCTGGTTGGGGCTCTAATAACTGATAGTCGTAGTATCCTCTCCAACTGTCGCGTTTCGGAAGATATTTGGCGATTTCGTGGAGGATGTCATCTGGCATGTCGGACAGGGTTTTCGCTGGTGTCTTCGATATGTGGCTGCTGTCGCTGAAAACGCTTTTCGGCCGTGACAATGAATGTCTTTGTTAAAAGACATCAGGCGAAGGATCGTCAGGAAATCCGCGACACTGAGGTGACGTGGTGGTGTGTTGTGTTGGCTCAAAGTGTGATAGGCGATGTGAGGGTAAAGACTGTCTTACTCTGAATCCAATTATTCCAGTATCACTCTATCATCGACTATCGATAATCAATCATCTATATGAGAGAGAAGCTTGCGCAGCCCTTCCCGCCAAGCGCGATGATCGCCCACAGACGTCACCGATCAACTTCTCCCTGTCTTGCGTTTCAGATTGAGACGTAAGCCATGACCAAGGCGCCCCTAGTGGCAAATCATGGAGGTGCGAAACCTCGTACAATATGGTGTATGCAAAGGATCCTACTTCTCTTCCACCTCTAGCCTGTGAGGGGGGAGTTCCCGTAGCCTAAGGACGTCAAACGTGCTCTTGTGCATGCGTTGCCGTCGGGGCTGACTCAATCGCAATATGTAGGGCACAATCAATCGCGATGAAGATTGTCTTAACTATTCTGAAGACACAGCTTAAAGCGTTAGCGATGCTGTGCGGGAATCTCGCTATATCCGCTCAAAAGGTCAATGAGAATTTCTTGGTTTTGCATCGCCGAACCCTGATAAGACCTTGTTACATCTGGGCGACTAGCAACAAGGCCCCTAGTTCATTACAGCCTTTTCTTGACCGAATATGTTACCGTTGCAATCATGCGAGATGACTGCGTGACATCCGATAGTCCGGTTTGGTACGACTTCAAGCAAGCGGTTGCACAAGCGGTGAAAGAAAGACGAGTGGAAGTACACGTTTTGGCTTTACCTGGAGAAGAAGTCACTGACGACAACACATATCTCCTGCTACAAATTTCGAGGGCTTGAGCCTTTGCAGATGACAGGCATCACTGTAACTTGCGAGGGCACTGACTTATCCAGTCCAAGCTGATGTATCTGCAGAAACTTGTGACTTGGTGGCAGAGGCGTTCAGTCCTACAAGGTCTGTCTCGTATGTATGGCCTTGTGCAGTGTCCAAAAGTGCATTGTTGGGATGTTTTGATCCAGAATCCAGATTCCTGTGAGGTGCATATCCTGTTGTCCGTAGAACCATCAGCGCCGTGCGTAGTACCGTGTCTATCCGGCTGCTCAGAGTGCGAAACAAGGCGAAGGAGCTTGGTATTCGGCGGGTGGGGTATCGATGGGCGGAGGAAAGGGGAGGAGTCTTACGAGTACGTTAAGGCCCGATCCGATCGGTGATACTGTATTGAAGTAATGAACGTCTGGATCAGAGCGACTCCGAAGACGTGAGCAGGCTTGACCCCGTTCGTCATCGAGCGCCGCATAGTGCACGACTAGAATCAAGAGACGTCAGTCAGGGCTGAACGGCCATACCTATACCATCGCATGCAACACCCGGGCACTGGCTGCTTTACATTAAGCCGCGCACTTCTCCTTTTGAACAGCAGCTTGAAGACGCATAGGAAAGCAGGTCTCAGCCTTTGGAACGAGACCGCACCTGTGATGGAGATCTACCAGAAGTAGCGGGGGAGCGATTCAGAATTTGTATTCAGTGAATTCCATCGCCGTTGAAGGACCGGATTGCGGTCTATCGGCGGTATGCGTGCACGGGTGACCTTTAACCTCGCGGTCTGAGCGGGGAAACCACTTCGGTCTCTGGCGTCCAGCATCGGCTTGAAGCGATTGCCGAGAACACTACGGTTTTTCGTTGGCGGGGAAACGTCTGGAAGCGCGAAAGGTTGCCATCGGTCAAATCGAGAGACGGGGTTGAGCGTCGAATAGAGCGGAGGGAAGGTGATTGGCAATGCTGGGTCTTGATGCCTGTAGCGCATCGTTGGGACCTTAGATTGAGCCAGAATTGAAAGGCGGAGATCCTCCGGGGTAACGGTAAAAAACACCGCAACGTCCAACGCTGTCCATCATCTTCTCATCTCCGCGCCTCCTCACCTCGCCTTGCGCCTATCCGCCTCGCTTCGGGGGCGCTACGAGACGCCCGCATTCACCACGACAAACCCCCACGCATCCCCGACCCCCCGCTCCTCCATCCACCTCCTCACCTGCGCCATATCCCCGCGATTTCCTCGGTGCCTGGAGTGGGTGATGAGCGAGGTGATTTCTTGCATTTCCGAGAATGCGCGTGAGGTGATTGTTTGGCGGTACCGTTCCGTTACTGGGGAGGGAAGGAGGCGTGGAGGGGTGTTAGCGTGAAAAAGGGGGAAGGGGGGGAGAGGGAAAGGGCACCTTTTTTCTGATAAGACGGAATGTCGCTCCATGATTCGGATTTGATGGCTGCCATGTACGCCTCGGCCTGCCTTGCCGTTCCCTCGAGACAGAGTAGCCCTGGTTTCCCTACGTCCATGGATCAGCACATGTTCCCCAGCAGAGCTGTACAGAGGAGAGGAGACGTACCTGCCAAGACGAACCCGGTTAATCCCCACCTGGAGGCATATCGTACTAGGTCTGTCCGTTTCTCCCTCGTACTGAGCGAAGGGAACCAGAACCACACTCGTTGGAGTTGGGTATCCCCTGTCTCGTCTGCGACATGTGGTGCCACCACCGTCCTCTCCCTCTCGCTTTCCTCGGCACGACGACGAACGAGCTGTCCGGCGACCACGAGAATCCGCTCTGAAACATCCATCACATACCCGGGATTATCCAGTGCCACGAGTCCGGCTTCTTGAGCGTCCCGCGTGAGTTGTGCGAGGTGCTGGAGGAGGGCGTCGCTGTCGGTGCGGGAGAGGTAGGTGGGGGTTTGGAGGGTGAGTGTAGCGAGACCCGATGAAGAAGGGGATTCGTGGAGGGATAAGGCGACGGTAAGGCGGATTTGTTTGTTCCCGTGGTCGGGGAGGTCGAGGCGGATAGCAAGGGTGAGGGATTTCAAGTGTCCGAGTTGTTGTAGCAGTCGATGAGGTAGTTGGTCGTCGCCGCCCGAAGAGTCATAGTGAACCCGCAAGACGTCGAGAACGGCTTGCGTGTCCTTGTGGAGGGTGAGTTCCCCCGGGTTGGGGTAGATGGATTGACAGACGGTACATGTGTCGTAGTGCGAGTGGACGAGGGCGGTGTCGATGCGCTGTGGGGACATACTGTGCACGGCCACGAGGAGAGGAATCGCCTACGGTGCGGTGGTAGATGAATGAATCCATTAATTGATCCATTAGGTGACCAGCCGGCCCGGGGCCCGACGCGTCACGTCACGTCCACCCCATCGTCAACGAATCCCGCTCAATCTGCGTGGGAGGCACTCCTCGCCCTTTCCCCCAATACAAAGGGCCCAAAGGGCGTCGCTTTTCCCCGTCTGCCTTTTCCCGGAATGGCCGCTTTAGGGAGAAATCCGAGCCATTCAATTCCCCCCATTGATATTATCATCGTAAACCACCCAAAGGCACGCCTTTACCATCCATCCACTCCGCCGCGATCCACCATGCAACTCCACCACAACGCATTGCAGCATCTCGCTACCACCGCCGTCGGTAACGAGCAGCACCAGCAACAGGTGAACTTTCCCTTTCTCGACGTGAGTCCTCCTCTCCTGCTGATCCGGGTTATCGTCCATCTCTTCCTCGAGTAGACACCGCAGCAACCAGCGACGACGACTCAGACACAGCCGAGCGTCTCCGTTCCCTCTGCGCAAGGCTCGCCACAGTTTCCCGCGAATAATCATCAGTTGTCGCTTCCCATCGCATCAGCAGCAGCCCCTACTACCTCGACGCCTTCCGGTCAGTCACGTTCTCCCGCGCTGTCGACCGGTAATGTCGCTCTTCATCCACAGCCAAGCAGCCAAGTCCCACAAGTCCCTGCCGCCGCCGTCGGAAACGCACAGCCAGCGTCGTCGTCGTCGTCGTCGTCGTCGACTACTTCCGCGACACAGCAGCAGCAGCAGCAGCAGCATCTCCCCGTAGGACGTCAACCCGGTCCCTTGACGTCCCAAGCATTCGCCGCACTCTCCTCCTCCTCGGGCGCCCTCTCCGCGCTTCATCAGTCCTTCCAAGCCATCGCGCCGTCCCCGCAGCAGCAGCAGCACCAGCAGCAGCAGCAGCAGGGAGATCCTTCCTCGGAGGGACCGAGGAAACGCGGGAGGCCGAGAAAGTATTTCGATGACGAGTCGAGGAGGGCGGCGGATGTGGCGCGGCGGAGGAAGAAGGCGAGGACGGGCGGGGTGGATTCCGAGGCTGATGATTCGGATGCCGGGGGGGGACCTATACAACCCGGTCCCGCTGTCTCTGCCTCTGCCTCTGCTGCTGCCGCGGCGGCGGGGAAAAAGGAAGACCGTCGGCCCTACCTCCACTACCAGATGGATTACGGAAACTACGACTCGTCGAAACCCGATGCCTTGACGGCGCGGGACGTCGTCGTGAATTGGCTTGCCGAGGCCGATCATTTCAGGGATTGGTTGGCGTATCCGATGGAGAAGAGGAATGAGGTGGCCGTCGAGTTGAGGGAGGTGTTGAAGAGTCATGGGATGTTGGATCGGGATACGGTCTCGATCAAGCAGCAGGTGAGTAAGGGTGCGAGATGGGGTGTGCAGGGGGCTGACGAGGTCGCGAGGTAGATTACATTCCTTCAGCGTGGGTCGGAAGAGGCAAAGAAGTTTGAAAAGGAAAAAATGAATGAGCCCCTGACGCCGTTCAACGCGACCAAGGTGTCCTATCTTGTCAACAGAGGTCTTACCCCTCAGCAAGGTACGCCCTAGGTCTACCCGGCATCCGACGGCGTCACTAACTCGTCTCCCTATAGCCTACATTGAACACACGTGGCCATTCTACCCGAAACTAAAGGAAGCCGTAGCTGAAGTTGAAGTCCCCATGCCCGTCTCTCGACCGCCTCGCGTTCCCAAACCCGAGTTTGCCAAGGCTTCGGCATCGCAACAACTCGCTCGGATGAGACAGATGGCCAGCGGCATGAATTACGACATTGCGGGGGCGACGACAACGGCAAATGGTGCGGGGGAATACGATGCGATTGACGATGCCCTTGATCCGGCGTTGACGGGTTTGCCCTTGCATGAACCCTCGCAGTCCGACGTCTTGGCCGTCACTTCATGGGCCAATCAACTCCTCAGTCAGGAATCACTACGACGACAAGCGACGACGTCGGGCGGAAAGGGCGGATTGCTTCGGATGGATGACGCCGAGTCGCTTCGAATCTTGCGGGAAAAGGAAAAATGGGAGCTGGAAAAGTTGCAGATCCGGCAAAAGCTCGAGTTGGAAAAGGAGCAGATGAAGATCAAGGATAAGGCTGCCGAGAGGGATACGCATATTCAGTCCATTTTGGTGTTCAGGGATTTGTTGAAGGATGGGTTGAGTAAGAATAGTGCGGGGAGGATTGTGTGGAGGGAACATTGGGAGGCGATCAAGCAGTCAATGGAGGGGGATGACGAAAAGTAGAGGAGGGGGTTACCCTCAGAGTCTAGAACTGCGCGTTCACAAAGTATGTGCTGCTAGACAGCCTTCCAGGCGGCACAGACTGACTCTGCGCTGTACCTTGCTAGACGAGGTTGAAACGGTGAGACTCGGTCAAGCGAGCGCGTTGCGACTGCTGTTCTTTGGCGACTTTCTTTACGGTACTTTTGATTTCGATTCATTCAATGCCGACCAGGCAAAGGTAAACACGCATGTAGCCCGTACGTCGGCATGCGTCGCTCCGATCTGTATGCGATGCTTTTCTATCTAATTATGTCATGGATAGTTCTCGATGATCGATGGATCACGTTGCCTAGCTCCGCAAGAGCGCAACGTAAAAACCTTTCTGCCTAATGAGCAGACACAGGACCCGCCGCGACCGATAGCGACTGAGTCCTGCAAATCCAGTCGCCATGATACTGCGACGGACTTTCGGATGCGCACCTCGTTGATAATTTGATATATCATCTTTCAAAGCTTCTACCTAGATCTCATTACGATCCAATTGAATCGGCACTGCCCATTCGTGTTTGCCGCCCTTCAACAGGTCCTTCAAGTCACTACGGGCCACATACTTCACCGCAGCTGATGAAGACGATCGATCCAGGTAGTTCCACGACAGGCGGGCGTTGTTCAAAATTTTCTGTCGCAATACCTATGAAAGATGTATTCCCGCTTCACAGGACCGACGGTTATCTTTCCCTGATTCGTGTGCTTTGTCCCGCGTGCCGGACTTCCTCGTAATCCTCCTGTTGACACTCCTCCTGACGCTACAGTCTGCCCAGTATCTTTTGATGTATCAAACCATTGAGGGTATTCACAGGAATGTCGAGCCTATCACTTCAGCCTTTTGCGTGTAGTCGATTTGATTGTGATTATCCCAAATCCTAGGATGGGTTTACTCTCACCTTACATCCAACGTCTGAAGACGCGAGAACTACCACTAGACTACGAGAGGCGTCTGACGCGAGATGCGTACAGAAATCTGCTCCTAACCAAGTTATCAACCCTGTGCGCTCTTCATGCTTTTTTGATCTGTTTCCGCTCCCTCCACAGCCAGTCGGTGATATTATCCAACTTTTCGAACAGCTCAGAGTCAGAGTCATCCATCGAATTCTCCCTGAAAAACGGAACGCTGTCGTCAAGAGGATAATCAGAGGAGTCTAGCCTCTGGGATTTCGTAGTCCCATCCTGCCACTTTGCAGTAGCGATCGCCCCGTCGTTTTTTATGGTTGGATCGTATTGCACTTGCACTTTGATGGAGGCGAGAGCAGACTTCGGAGCTGAGCAGCTCCTGAAAATCTCGATGGCTACTTCCGTAGTGTCCTCCGTGATCTTCCCCAGACCCTCAATTAAGTCTTTGCTTCCCACATGTTTGTATACCCCTCCCTTGGTAAGCTGAACTCGACTCGAGGCATTGTTTGTGGTCGGTGGGAGGGTAAAACACTTCACTCATTCAGTGGCGGTATGCATAGACTTTCGTATAAGATGCGCCAGGGTTTCTACCCGCGAGTTTGAATCAATCTTCCAGCAGGAGGCGCGAGACGCGCGTCATGAATCAGCGTTTCAGCTGCTTGTTACCCTTTTCCCTTTGACTTGAAGCACATCACGGGTCAGGCAGATCGCCAACCTTAGCGAGGGGACATCATCGACGGTGTGCCATGGACAAAGAAAGGATTACGTGCTAGGGTTCGAGTCCTTTCGGCTATTTGGACTTGGGCCGTAATCTACGGAAAATATTATTTCGACTTGTACCGGTCGCAAAGAAAGCGGACAAGAACCGACCATCGAGGGTGCGACATCGGATGGACGAGCAGCACGGTAACAGTAAAGCATATCTTGAAACCGTCATCGCCGCTTCCCGTCACATACTGAATCCCAAAAGAAAAGGCCGCGGAATCCGCGCCGTTTCTGGTTAGGCGGTTTTGCTTGTGGTATGGCAAAGCGTATTGGTACAACGTAGACCGACCTGAAACTTTGAAAGTCATGTGTCCATCTGTGTTGGAGATTTCATATACAACCAGAGAGTGATGTATGCTGGAAGTCGACACTATATATCTCGACTCCTCCGCAAAAAGCGCATGTTGCACTCCTATGCCGGTTTACAACGGCTGATTATGGCCTCGGATACTTATGGCGTGTACACTCAAAGCGCCGCCCTCTACCCGTCCCTGCAAGGCTACCCGTCATCCTGCCCTACTTACGTCGACGTATCTCGACTAGAACTTTATCTTCCGCTTCTTCCGCTTCTGGCCCGATGCCTGGTCCTTTGGTTTGCACTGATCGCACCACCATTTCCCCTGAGGGGCGCTCGACATCCCCAAGCACCCGAGATGGAACCATCCTCCGTTCGGGCAGTCGAGGTTCTGGAGGGGGAGGGTGCGTTAGTCCTGACAGTGTGGATGAGAGAGAATTCCGCCAACTTGCCTCGCACCCGACCATCTCGCCGTACGACACATTCTGACAGAAACTATTTTACAGACGCGTTAGCTGCATGATATCGCTCAGCCAATCTGTACTCACCAATACCTCGGCTCATTCGGATCGATCGCCAAGTCAAAGTTATGCGCCGCCATGTACCCCAACACGATCGGCGTCGGCTCTCCAACAACCTTTCCTGGTTCGGCACCCCTCATAGTTGACAAGCCGACATCTAGGGCATCGGGTGCACGCCTCCGTGAGTCCCCAGGTACTCCCTTGAGCCCCTTGCGCCAATTCTTTCCGACTCTCCGCTCGCCGGCTGTGTCCTTGCCGCCGTCGACTGCTGGCGGAATCATCGTTGATCTTGCATCGGCCTTGGCACCAACTTGTAATGTTAACGAGCTGGGTTCCTGTTCGGCCGTGGTGGTGGATCCAGTGACAGCTTTGGAGGGTAACGTATCCTGCCGTATCCCGAGATTCAGCGCGGCCTGTTGAGCCTGTAATGCAGCGTCCAGCGAACGAATATGCCGATCCACCTGACGTCCGACCAGAACATCAGTAACCCCTCGCACCCAATGCTGAAAGACCCGCTACTCACCGTATTGTACGTCCCGATTGCAATGCCGACCTTTTCATCCGCGCTGCGCAACATATCCCTCGCCAGCTTGCCAATCTCGGGCAAGAGGACCCGACTGGCCATCGCGGGCACGAGCTGATGTGCGTACATGTCCGTCTGACGTGCTTTGAGCGTCTCGATGCGTTGAGCGCTTGTTGATCGCGCCGAGGAGAGTTGAGGAGGTTGGTGATTCAGTGCAGAGGGATTTGACGAATCGTGAGCCTCGCCACTGATAGTTGGTGTTTGTGCATCGGCAGGTGGTGCTTGTGCTCCAGGCGAATGTGCGTTGACATCGAGAGTGTTGGTGGGAACGACAACGTCCGTCGCCGTGTCCTGCATCTCCGTATCCTGTGCTTCTCCTGGCGTTCCGCTATCCGGCTGTGTCATCGTCACTTCGTCTGCTGCCGCCTGGCCATTCCTCGAGGGGCTGCCACCGAATCCCTCCACCTCTACCCCTTCGCCAGCCAGCAACGCTGTACGCTCCTCTTCCCTCGTTTCGACCGTCTCCGCTCCCTCCTCTGGCACCACAGTCTTCGTGCCTTCTTGTCCATTCTCCTCCTTCGGCCGAGGACTCCTCACAACCGCCTGTGGAGCCTGTATCACCGGCAACGGCACCCCGAGCTCTTCCGGTACAGGTGAAGGTAACCTCCGTGCGACGTATCTCCGTATCAGCTCTAAAAGCTGTCCCGTCTGGCCTGTGCGAGAATGAACGAGGGATAAGCCATTGGGCAAGATGTGGGTTCAGAGAGGGCTCGAACGTTGTGTCTGATCATCTAGTTCATGAAGGAGTGCGAAATTCCTGTGTATCTCCAGGGGGAGCTGTTCCACAACTGACATAAAACAAAGAAGTGCGATCAGTGATCGAGAGAATGAAGGTAACTGGGTGGATTTACCCTCGTAGTATTCCTGACTAAACTCTTGCCATACCGGATCTTCCTCGTCCTCTTCCCCTTCCTCCGACTTTGTTCGATCAGCTGATCCGCCTCTCTCCGGCTCTTCATCAAGGTGACCATCAGCCTCACTCTCCATCACCTCGGCATTCCTGACTTCTCCCTCTTCCTCCTCTACCCGCCGTTTCCCCCTCACCCGTGCCTTTCCCTTTGCCCTGGCTTTCTCCCTTCCAGCAGCCAAAGTCCCCACATCTCCCTCTTTCACAACACCGTCAGTACCCAACGTGAGCTTTGACGAGGACGCAGCGGCCGACGACGTGGATCGCGGTTGTACCGAGGCAGTTGTTACGCTCGTGGAGTCGTAATGGGCATCGATCGGCGTGGGGCGTTTCCGTGGTCTCTCTGAGCGTCTGCTGGACATGGTCGAGGTAGTATTGAGAAGCGGGAAGGCAGGGGAGAATGTGGTGGATATGAGGTTGAATATAGGGTGAGGTGGGTGAGGTGTATGGGAGAGTTACGTAACAGAGCGCGGAGATGTCTGGCAATGTCCGTCATAGTCACCTATGTTATCCCTATACCTCTATCTATTCATCATGTAATTAGTATGCCTTGAACCATCCCAACAACAATCCGCCCAAGATGGTGAGCTCCCATGACCGTCATCTCCCCCGCCATGCCGCTGACCTTGCTCTTCTCGGCTACAGCTTATGTTCTCGTACGTCCCACTGTCGCTCGTGCATTCCCACATCACTGACCAAGCTCGCTCGCTCAAACTCCTTCCATCTGCAGAGTGTTTAAGACGCTCACAGAGCAAGTCGTCACCGTTGAACTAAAAAATGACCTCTGTCTCATGGGAACCCTGAAATCCGTGGATCAGTACGTTTTGAGGGGTTGTGTCACGACCGTACAGCGGGAAAGGTGACGAGCTGACCTTCGGGTTTCCTATCTTGGCAGGTTTCTGAATATCCGACTCGACAATATTCAGGTATCGGATCCAGAACGGTTTCCACACATGGCGAGTCCCCCTGCACATCATCTTTCCCTGTGCAGGCTGTGATATTAACCGTCCGCACCCTTGCACAGATGTCCGTCAAGAACTGCTTCATCCGAGGCTCTGTAGTGCGGTACGTCCAGATCCCACGGACGGCGGTAGATACGACGTTGCTCGAGGATGCGACCAGGCGAGGTGAGTCCACATCGCGGAGATCTACTTGTGTGGGTTCAATGACTGATTCTGCTTGTCCGTATTTGCAGAGGCTCAGGAGGGGAAGAAGTAGGGGAGTTAAGGATTCCGGGGGATTTGGGACGTGCGGAACCCACTTGGAAAAGGCCAGGCTTGGCTGATATGTACCATACTATGCATCCTTGTACCAATACAACAACAGCCACAGCGAGGTTTTCCACCTGCCGCATTAGATCTCACGTTGCAGTATCTGCGCGCGGTCATCAACAAAAGACCCGACACTACGAAAGGACCGAGTACTCACAGTAATAATACTCATCCACGAGGTCCACATGATCCCTCACAATCCCGGCGACCAACCTGACTCCCCAAACCCTATCCAACCCACGCACGAGCCGCATCACCTTGTCCCTCGTCCAGCGCTGCCAAATCGCCCCTCGAACCAGGTGGAACACCAACGCCCGATCACGCGCCGCATACGTCTCCGCCAACAAGGGTGTAATCTTTCCCTCATTCCTCGGTGCCGGTTGGCCCAAGGAAGCGAGTTGAGCCATTGGATTGATACTGGACCCGGCTTTCCGTCGGAGCAGACGCGCAAGGAGGACCCAAAGCACGGGAAGGGTGCTCGTCCACCGACTCGAACGCGCGAGGTACATCATTCCGCTTCCCGGACTACCCTCCTTTCGTCGCTGGGCAGCCAACCACGTGTACACGGTGACCACGACAAGGCCCTCAGAGGCGTTCATGGTCTCGCCGAGCCATTCACGCCAACCTTGAAGTCGCGGGAGGAGGGATTCGGGATCGGGTTGATACGCTTCGGGTAAGCGGGGAAGCAGCGGAGTGAGGTAGGCGTGTGCCGGTGCGTTGGAGGGGAAGGCGGTGACGAGACGCGGAATGGTGGTGGTGCTGGGTTCCGTGGAGACGGGTGATTCGTCTGTCGGTTGAGCGAGGATCGAGGGGTCGATTTCCCGCTGGGGGAGGGGAAAGGCGAGGACGGGTCGCTTGGTCGTCGCTAGGAGGGAAAGCCGGAGTGCGGTCCTGTCGGGTTTAAGAGAATCAGCTCGAAACACCTGGCATCTCCTAGGCCAACGAAACGCACTTTACCGCTTCCAACCAAAGCAAAACCTTCCACCGCTTCCACCTTCCTCCCTCTCGATCCTCGTGCCTCCCCTTACCTCGCCCACGCACAACAATCATCTCAAGCAAGAGCTGTACATACCCCAGCACGACTAGAGCCCGACTCGCCGTCCTGTATACCCCGGAAGAGCGGGAAAAGTGCTCGGTATACCGCGCATGGTCTGACGGCAAGGGAAGCACCTGTCCGAGGTCCGACTCGCCCGTGGTTAGCGGATCATCCGGGAACGTAGTCGTCGTCGCCGGGACATCTGTTTCCTTTGTGGGTTGTTTCCTCGCGAACGGTGACGCGGGGAGCCTCTGCACTTGTTTCAAACGACGGGAAATGATCGAGTCGTGGTACAACGACACCAGGCTCAACACCGAGTAGACTGGTAGATGCAACAATCAGCGGAAAGTAGTATCGGCCGAGGAGACTCGCGACGTACCGCCTTCCGAGGCGAGCTCTGCATCTTGGAATCTACCGGGAAGGAACCAAGTAACGTTTCGGAGCGCCGACTCGACCTGGACCAAGGTCGCGGTGTTTTCGAGCAATGTCTCGTCATATGCGTTCTTCAAGGCAGCGAGAGGCATGATGTGTGGGAAAGGGGGAGACGACAAGCAAAGAAAAGGAAGACGAAAGAGACAAGACTGTCCATCTCAGCCTGGCCGGGTATGCAGCAAGCCGGGCGGAAGCAAACATGCGATACAATAATTCCATTTATCATGCACGCGGCCTGTACTAGGCAATTATATATCTTGCTCTCTCGGTGAATTCTTGGGATACAGTCGTCTACATGTCGCCTGCTCCTCATCGCAACGGCACACCCGTCGACCCGTGGCCAGACAGTTCTCGCTCGTGCACGTACTTGCCGTTGTGCCACACCAACCCGTGGGGACCCTTGGACTCGGGGTGATCAGCTCCGTGGCCGGCTGCGAGTAAAAGCGTCGTGAGTACGGCTCGTCAACGCGTAGATCTGCAACTTACACTGGTGGTCTTTGAGCTCCTGCTTCAACTCGGCCAAGGGACCGCCCTGCTGACCAGTCGACGTCGACTGACCACGCAACTTGTCCGTCAAACCACCTTGCTGCTGGCCGTGCGAAGCCAATCCAGTACCCGCACCGAGACCGGCAGCGCCTGCACCGAGGCCCGCACCAGAAGTCGAGTGGCCGACACCAGAGCCGATGTTTGTGCCCGTCAAGCTCGACTCAACAAAGTGTACCTGACCAGTGACAGAGTCGGCAATCACACCGTCTGCGTCCATTTGAGTGGCTGCAACGGGACCGAGTCAGTATTAGGAGGAACAAGAAGACATTGTTCAAACTCACCTTCACGACCTGTCAAACCGACTGCACCTGCAGTGGCAGCCATACCAGCAGACGCAACACCCGCACCGTGGTGGGAATGCGATCCAGCGCCCGACGACAAACCCGACCCGGAAGTCAAACCACTACGGGACTGGTCGTGGTGTCCCGTAGATGAAGACGCATCCCGACCGGTCAACCTCTCGCCAGCCCGTTCACCGACCGATCGGTGTCCCTCGCCGACCTTTGACGGATCCGCCTCGAAAGCAGTGGTTCCACCGTGTCCCCGTCCGAGACCCTGATCACCCGACGTCGTATTCCTGGTATCACCGCCAAAGTTGCCCGTCATGGAGGAGTGTCGGTTGTCGTCGTACGAGTGACCACAGTTGGCGTCGTGGATGTGTCGATCTTCCTCACGCGAGTGACCACAGTTGGCGTCGTGAATGTGGCGATCTTCCTCGCGCGAGTGACCACAGTTGGAGTCGTGGACGTGGTGGTGGTCGTGGCTACCTCCAGAGAGACCAGTGCCGATCGGTGCGCCAGCAGAGGTAGATAAAGTGTTGAAGTTTTGGCCCTGGGTCAAGGATGAGGTGTGGGAACCTCCGCCAATGGGAGCGCCGAGACCGAGGTCCGTGAGACCGTTCGAGGAGTTGTTAAAGTTGGACATGATGAATTGTATTGTTTGTGTGGACACAAATGGCACCAGAACGTGGGAAGGAAAGAAACAAGGCGGCGTTATATATCAATCAAACATCGTCTGTCATGCTCGGAAATGGAATGCTCATTGACGTCACAATGCAACCGCGTCATCGTTGTGTTTGCTCAGAGTCGGTCGGATTCGGCAATTGCATCTGCGCGGCACATGAAGGAGGTTCCTGCCTGCGCTTTGGCTGCCGGCTATGTGGCTCAACTCGCTCTCAGACAGGCTATCCCTGATGGAGCTGCGAAATTGACTACGGTAATGCTCCGATAGCGGTCGCGACTGCTTCATTCCAACACTATCCACCCTGCCTCTGACTCGTCTGCCCGCTTCTTTCCGTATGACTTTCCAGTGAATCCCTTCTCCAGTCCTTCTCCTTTCACGGCGAAACCCCTTCTACAGCTTCCTAGCTAGCCGAAACTTGCATGAGTGATCGCTTCCCATCCCTCGCTTCTACCGTGCGGACTCACGACTTGGCCTGGCCAGCCACTTCCCTTGCCTTGCGTTCCTCATCTTCAATCCTCGCCTTGCCGCGCTGAAACGACGGTCTATCACGCAACGCCGCAGGTGGAATGAGCACCGACCAAGGATGAAGCGGGATCCTTGGGATAGCTCGCAACTTACCGTGCTTCGACGGCCTTCATCCACTTGCGGAGGTTGGGTCCGATTTGGATCTCGGGCATTCGGTCCGTGTTGACGAGGACGTTGATGGGGTAACACATCATGAACTGTGCGGGAAACAAGCGGGACTTGGTAAATCAAACGTGAGGAGTACGTAGCGAGGCGGAACTCACGTCTCCTGCTCCGGGTTCGGAGCGGCCACTGAACCATCCATCGGGGTTCTTGCCGAGCTCGCTTTCCATCTAGGTGAGCGAAGTTCCGGATGGAACATTAGCTCTATACTTGTATACCGGGCGGTGTGTGAGAGACTTACGTAGTCGACCGACGACTGGATCTGCTTAACCAGATACGTAGACTATATGGCACAATATAGATGCATCAACATCTCCCCCACAACCACCCCATAACACTACAACCTCAACTCACCTTGACAGTATTCACAAATCCAGTAATCACCGGCTTGACAAACCACGGCGCCTGCTGGCCCGAGACGATAAACACCAGAGCCATTTGCAAGAAGAGCATGAGCGAGCCTTCGGAATAGTGTGACCAGTACGAGTCGGCTAGGTTGAATTCTCGGTGGGAGGAGGCCGGGTTGTATGCGTGGATGAGGTAGTCTATCAAGGGGAAGCACAAGTCAGACCACCATACAGAGGAGATATCGCGGCGGGCTGACCGATAATGGTACCACTCTCACTACGTCGGTTCAGGTCATCAGCATCTAGGAACACCTACAACCCGAGACGACGGGCCAACTCACGCGATCGCTTTCCCATGGTCGGTAATGACTGGCGACTATTCAAGCTCATCCATCAGCCAAGCGTCCTGTGCGCCTTTTTATCCCACTTGAATGCCCACCTTGCCCAGAGGGTGGACCTGTTTCAGCTCTTTCGGGGCGGCAATAGGGTTCCGGAGGTAGACTTTGACCTCGTAAGGAATGTTCAATTCCTGTCGATGGGGAAGAGGGAGGTTAGACTCTGTCCTTTGGCTACGTGGGATGCTTCGACGTACCTCGAGGGCCCAGACTGGAGTAGGGAGGAGCAAGGAGGCGGACGAGCGTTAGCGGGACTGCCAGATTTTCCAAGTATGGGGACTTGCAGATTCGCTCCGAGCGAGAATTGTTCAGGTGGTGAATCACGACCTCGGATTCCTGGCCGGGTGTGCTCATCTTGCGTGGGTCAAGGGGTAAAAGCGCGAGCAACGTTCAAGTTGTGATGAAAAGACAAGATATGTGATCTGGCGCTCGACGAACTAACGACCTCGCGATGATTTCGACTGCATTCACCGCCCGCCCACGTCCATTTCTGAATTTGGTTCCGCCACGGATCGTCGGTTATGGTTATTGTTACTAGCCGCGACCTCGACTGCGGTAGTGACGTAAATTGTCGCGGTTGGGCAAGCTGTTGGATAGCTGGTTATGTTGGACTGACATTGGTATACTAGTGGTATACTCGGGTTTCCTATGGCATCGTATCCTCCTCTATCAGTCCTTCATTGCACAAAACTCCCGCATATCCCAACCGACGTAAGAAGGCGAGGGACAGGACCAGAGTATCGAGAGACCTTACGGGACGGTGGGTTGGTACTGCTCTGTATTCCAGAAGCACAAATATATACAAAAACACAAAGAAGAATCCAGGTCCGCTGAGCACATTACAGATCAGGCGCCGTTCCCCAATCCCGCGATCAAACTCGTTCAAGCAGTCAAGCTTTCCAGTCGGCGAGAACCGCCGGGCCAAAGCGAAGTGAGTGGGTTGCTGTTGGCCGCCAAAAGAATGATAAAGGGACGATCCTTGACCAAGACGCGCTGGTACACATCGTAGATCTTGATAGACTTGTATGTGGATGTGACTTGATCTATATTTGTCATGCTGGCCTTGTGTGGTGTCGTGCGGTCTGCGGGAAAGGGGATGCGCCTGAGTCTTGGTGAGCCTGCGTTATCTACCGTTTCAGTAAAGGCGTTCAAAAACGCAACCCCTGTTGAGATTCGGAACTTTCCAGTGTAGTTCATGGCTGATCAGATACCTATCGCATCAGCAATCAAGCTCCCATCGGTGCCAAGGCTTTGTGCCCTTGTGCCCCCACGCGAAGGTAGTACTCACGAACTTAACGGAATTCTGCCGGTACACGTTCATCATCGCTGATAAAGTCTGCCACATGAACGCGCTATCGGTTATGTGATCCACGCATGCCAAATGTCAACTACTCACCGACGGTCCTCCATCCAGGAAGGGAAGATGCCCAGCCACCCAACACAGCAGTTTACCGACAGCCGTCACGATCGCGTGTGGCCTGTCGGGAACTAGAACATTGCGATTTGCCTTGAGCATTGCCTAGTACTCTATCGCTGCGGGAGACTCACCATCCAACAACGCACACGTGGCAAACGCCCCATGCAGAGGGGCATTTTTGCTCTCGTCTCCTCGCGAACTGATTTGCGAGGGTCAGGGTGTAAAGAACGGTCAAGCCGCCCTTTGATGTTCCCGTGAGGAATGTCTTGCGTGCGGGAACAAAACGAGCGGTCAGCGGATCAGCGCCGAGCATTCTCCACCATCGTGATGGGCGACAACACTACAGCCTATTTCAACGTATATCACGGTAATATTCGACAAGCGCACAAGAGGATTGAAGCGATGGGACGGAAATTCATGGCAAGAACTTATCGATGCTTCACCCCGGGGTATGCCCCGCGCAACTACTTTCAGAATAGATACGTCACGAAACGTGTGTCCTCCGGTGGGGCCTGTTGCGACGAAGAGGACACAGACCGCTGGAGGGTCCGTTCCGGCAAGGATGTCTTGTAAGAACCACGGAGTCTCAGGACGATGCTGTGAGTGAAGACACTCAGTGGGGAAAGCACATGTATGCGCTGTCGTGTATTCTTACGATTCGATTCCGTGGTCCGGCCAATGAACCTGTACATGAAGACTCAGAGCTAATGAAAATCCCTTGTTTCACGACAATAGCTGAAGCGGCTTGCGCCATCCCAGCTCATCCATTGATCGGATTACAAAGGCTACTACTCTATCGACAACTGGGGCGGGGTCTGTGCTGGACTGGGGGGCGGGATGTCAAAATCGCCACCAGTGATAACTACACGTGGCTTGCCTTGCACGTAAGCGGGAGGCGCGAATTCATGTCGGAAGACCAAGGGCAATTGTCTATCACCGGAAGGGCGTGCCTGAGAGTGGAAAAGTATTCGGTTCTTGGTCCTCGGCAGGCGCTACAACCAACCGCTGTGGCATGGGTTGAGGCAAGGGTGTCTCATTATCAGCCGCAAAGAGCCTTGCTTGCGGGATCAAGCTCAACGTCATGTCGGATCCGTTCGAAAGCGCCGTTGAAGTGACCGCAGGAATGTGAGGTGCCTGTAGAGTCGGTGCCCGCGGGTCGATGGTGACTAGGTGTGTCGGCCCATGTTGCAGAGAAGGCAATTGTGAGGGCGCGACGTAGCTGCGTAGCGACTGTGGCTGAGCTTTGCTCAAGACCGGCGACCTCCCGTTGGCATAGGCCGGGATGACAATGCGAGGTGACCGGTGTATTATTGGCGAAGTCGCAATGCCAGTGCGGACCTCTGGCGGCGCCATTTCTCCTGTTGCAGCAATCGGAGATGTTGTCACAGTATTCGTAGTGTTGGCGGGAACAACCGGATTTCCACTATGGTTGAAACGGGGCTCGTTCATCCTACGCGAGCATTCCGAGCAATAAAAGTGGATGTTGGCCCACGTGCGAGGACGTCGACCTTGTTTTTTGTCAAACCGATCATAGCAGTCGATATGCTGCCATCTTTCGCAAATCTCGCAAAACACGAGGGGACGATCTTCATCCTATCAAAGCAAGGCTTCATCAGCCTCGGATGACATGCAAATCCTACACCCGGAAGACTCACGATATTCCAGCCTTGCCGGTGACATATCGTGCAAGCGACTTCCCATCTTTCTCGCGACGCCCGATCCTGCCGTTTCCGTTGCCGCTTACGCATATCCTTCGATGGTGTCTCGCTTGACTGGCGGGTACCCTGTAGTGAAATGCTGCCGGGAAGACCAAGATCACGTCGCTGAAGTCGAAGTTCACGTCCCCTTTCCGCCCGCTCTTTCGTGTGAACATCCTCTAGCTCCCTGTAGCGAAGTCGTTCTTCCCTCTCGCGGATACGCTCCTCTCGCTCGCGCAGTCGGTCCTGCCTTTCACGCTCCTTGTGGATCCGATCGGTTTCTTCGACCTCGCGGCGTGCTTCTTCGTCTCGCACACGCTGCATGCGTTCTTCTACAAGCCTTACCGTCTCCTCCTCCTTTCGTTGAGCCTCTCTCTCCAGTTCCTTCACGACCAATCGGGACGATCGTTTCCTGTTGCGAATCGCTTCCTCTTCTGCTTTGCGAATTTCCCTCTCCTGCAAGGCGAGTGTCAGCATCAGTTTTCCCGCGAGGATGGCGTATGACTTGCTCGGAGCGCTATCAAAACACCGGGTAGAACGTTGTCCACCAAGTGTCGGTAAAAAGCCCTCTCATCCGGATTCCGCGATGTTTCGAACTGTTTGGGGAAGAGCTCCCACTCGTAGCGAGATGCGCAGGCCTGGGAAGGGACAAGGCGGTCAACACGCCATCCACGCCGATTACACGAAAAGCTACACTTGCCAATTCCCACTCTAGGTATCCCGGATGCTGAGCCTTCTTGATGATCGCGCGCACATCGTCGCTTGGATCATCTCCCTCCTCTTGTGCTTCTTGTATTTCTAGTGCCAGCTCTTGCAGGACCGTCTTGCTATCCGACCCATTCACTTGCTGGACCTCTGCGGTGGGTAAGGCCGTTGCTGGCTCGATGTGCTCTGATGGCTCGGCTACAGGGCTGGGTTTCGGTGATGTGGGTGAGACCTCCGGCGGAGGCGTCGTCTGTCGGGGATTCATCGACATTGTCTCGGGCTCAACATCGTTCGACAGCCGCTGATTTTGAGTAGCACCTACGTCTGCGACTGGTATGGCACTCCCGGCTCGGATCTCGATCATTGAATTGTCGTGGCTTGCGGGTACTTGAGTATTTCGATCTTCCACCTCGATATCGCCGTTTGCATCGACAGTCGGGCGTGAAAGGTCCACAGCGTCATCAGCTGACCGCTGCAGGTCGGGGTCCTGATGAACAGCCGGTTCATCGATGTTCATTCGAGATTCAATATCTTCCACCTTGGCGGAAGCGCTATCGACATCGTCCGCCGTCACAGGAGGCTCTGTGGGAATGATGGCGCCCACATCAGTGATCGACTCCATTTCCTGGCCTCTCCGCCGCTGCGATACGTCTTTCACATCCGACAACGTCGAACTCGACACACTCGTCAAGTCGCTCTCCACCCCTCCTCCGGAACGTTGACTACTCCGCTCATCTTGCTCCTGCGACGACACATCCGACAACTCGCTCAACTCGGACTCTGCGTCTTCCTCCTGTTTCGGCGCGACCGCTGTTCCGTTCCTCCCGGTACTGGTGGCAGCAGCGAGGGCGGGACTTAACCATTCTTCCGGGACGGGCTCCCATTGGTCCCCTACGATCCCGGACCGTCGGCTTGCGCGCGTGTGTCGGCCACTCGAGAGGATCGGGTTCAGTGCCTTTTGTGCATCGCTCGCGGGGTGACTCCGCTTGGCTTTTTTCGTGGTGGGTTTGGGGGGGAGGGGGGCTTGGATTTTGTTGAGGGTCGTTGCTGAGCGGGTAGGCATTGAATCCGTGGGTGAGAATTGACGGCCTCGTTTGCGGAGTGATCGTCCACTGGCGGGCACCTCGGTTGTCTGGTCTGCATCCTCATCGTCATCCCGATGAACGACTTTTCCCCGACTGTTCTCGCTTCTCCGTTGTTGCCGCCCGGCACGTTGGTCGACAACCTTGTCACCCGAGGAACTACCCTTCTTGCCCTTTCCGGATGACTTTGTTCTTGCTTTTATGGGTTGCATGACGACGGGCGCTTTGGCGGGTTTGGGAGGTTCCAGGGGAGGATGTTGTACCCAGAGACGGTTATCTGCGCAATAGATGAAGTCTCGGCGATTCAGTTCTTGACGGGAGGTGACAAGAAGCAAGGCAGCCGTACCATCAAACAACCAATACGTGTTTCCCGCCCTATCCCATCCGCATGGTTCGATTCGCTGCACGTCTCCACGAATCAGCCTTGGTTTCAGAAACGTGTGCTGGGTTACCGATACTCACCCATTCGACGGCATCATCTTCGTTGTTGAGTAACGCCCGGAACCTTGCCGGGTCGACCCACTCCCATTCGCAGCAGTTGTAGAGTGCTTCGACCTGTTCCACAGGTCGGCTGTGAGCCATCATTGCGGGTTTGGTCGACGGGGCTGACGGACTAACCTTTTCGTCTAGGCCGACTTGGTTCCACCGTCGGGAGAGGTCTTCCTCGTTTCCAAACGGGTTGCGTCTTGGGTCTCGGAGGAGGTATTGTTTGCGTAGTTTGGATTCAAAGTTGTCGATGCTACGAGATGAAACGGGGTCATCAAATGCTCGGCGTTGTGACCGCGGGTTTACTCACTCGACTGTTCTGTCGTATGTCAACGCATACAACAGCTTGACGATCAACCTCGGGACCAAGTCATCGTCCGTCGGGGCATCCAAATCCCCCTCGAGGCGCTCGATATCCCTTTCCTCGTCGGTGACGCCGATCGCATGACCAAACGTGAACAAGAACTGACTGATGCTCGCCCATCGGTAGTCTGTGCGAAGTTTGGTCACGAGCGGAGAGAGCGGTGGTGGGGGAGCTGCTAGGAGCAAGGAGGTGCCGCGGGGCATGGTGGATGGGCCGGATTACTGTAAACGATGAAATTGGGAGAAAAGAAAGCAGTCCCCCTCTTGACGTCTTTCAGTTCCCAGGGCGCGCAGACAATTATTGCATCCGCATGGTCGGGTATTAGGCAATTCCTATATGTTACATGCACAAAGCGAGACGATTCCCTCCTGAGCTAGATTCTCGCACCTCCTTGCCTCACAGTATCTCCCCACCAGTCAGATGCGCAGTCACACCGTTCTCCCTCGACCTCGCCCACGCCTCTTCTTCCTCCTCGTTATGCCCTACATCGTAGCCACGCTCTTCCCGACCGCGGGGAAGTCCACTATGTGCCGACGCGAATCCGGCATTGACGGTCGGTCCGTTTTGCGTGGCGTCGTGCCACGCTCGTTCTTGTGCTTCATGGGAGAATTCACCGTTCGACGCCTTGGTGTCGTCGTCGTTCCGGGGTGCGTAGGGAGAGTTGGCCGCTGGGGGTCCAGGGTAGGGAGGGACGTAGTCTCCCGGTGGACCGTCGGGTGGTGCGTAGCCGTAGGGTGGTTGGTTGTATGGCTGCGGGTACGCTGTTGGTGGGGCTGCGTAGGGTCCTTGTGGTTGCAGTTGGAACGCTCCTTCCGTGAAACGGGCGACGCGTTGGCGGACCGAGGATGGGTCGAGCAGTTGGCGGTAGTAGGACATGGCGATGGAGACGAATAGAATCTGGCGAGGGGTATAAGGATGAGCGGTCATTCGAGTCTTTTCGACTAACGACGCACCGAGAAGCAGACGACGGCAATCAACCAGATAATGCTTCCCCAGCTTCTCCGATTGTAGGCGCTCTTGCAGACTATATAGGGACGGTATGTCAGCGTAATATGCTGTCATTCGGCAGTCAAGCGTACCATCCTGAGCTTGAGCCGCAGACAAGCTGATGATCCTCCCGGGAGTCTGAGAATACGAGGTCAATTTCTGCATGAAAGGGGTGTCGCAGGGTATTGACATACATCATAAGCCGACTCGCCCGTCTCGTCAATGACACAATCGTCGATCAATTTTCCCTACGAACGGACAAAGGGGGTTGCTTAGCGGTGCTGTACAAAAAGGCATAAGGACATGACCGCACCTTGAGCGCAAAGTGGACCACGACGACCATCAATTCTCTTGCGCACGCCACGAGCAGGCCCACGGGAGCCAACCAGACGAGGAGTCTGGCCAGCTTGACTTTGTTCTGAAGAATGGCGGGAGAAAGGTTAGACGATGAAGAGAAGCGGGTTATATGGGAGAAGATGGACTTGCCGTGCAACCGATGATGAAGGCTGTGATCTCGATCCCGGCGACGATGAAGGCTAGGATGGCCAGGATGAGCTCGAGCGTCTTGAGTGTGCCATCTGTCAATGACGAAAGATGTGAATGAGTACGGTCGGGGGATTCAAGGGAGATCCGTCATCGACTAGCTTGGGTAAGTAGCAGTGGGAGTGGAGTGCTTACTGTTCCAGTCGTCTAAATCCTGGACACCTTGTACTCCTACCACCATCGACCAGATGAAACCGACCAGGGAAGTCGTCAGGAAGACCGGCCTAGTATGCAACAATAGGAGAATATCAGCAGTGCTTGGACGTATGGGTTGCGGTGGTCGCTGGTTGCGGGGTACGTGCTGAATTAATGTGCGATTAGGATGCGGCTCACCTCAGATTGTAGGGGTACACTTTCTTGACGATCCTTGCATAGGGCGGAGGCGCACCTGTAATAAGGAGAACGCTACTGTAAATTTCGGGCGAGGGATGCCGACTGCGAGAAGAGTCACACACCTGACGGCGGGGGTGGTCTAGTGTTGTCCATTTCGCAGCGTGGATCGAAGCGGGCGAGTGTGCCAGGAATGAATCCTCGGGACCGTTCGTTCAGTCGTTCACTATCTAAAGTTGTACGCTATTACACGAAATATTAGACGCAGTTGACACGTCTCGTCGAGGTGGAGGCGCGCACGCTGAGCGCGCGGGGAGGCAGCGACTAATCTAGATAGGGGACACTGAAAGAATAAAGGAAGTTGCCACAATGGAGCGCATAGAGGTTTTGTATGACACAAGGGGGGTTAGTATATCCCACTATGTCCTCCTCGTGTGATAAGTTTTTATGCCTTTACAAATAGCTTCGTAATGTACGATGCCCGGATCCACGCTACAAGAACCGTCGAGGCGAATGTCGTCCCTCCGACGAGTTATTAACGACATCCGAGACGCCAGCGGTAGCGAGGCAGGGTAGAGTAACTGGTAGGGAGCTCACCATCGCTGGCTTGTAAGCCTCGGCACCTGCATCCGGTCCTCCAACCGCATCGAACAAACGCACAACCGCTCACGAGTCACGGGACCTGCGAGGAAACCTAGATTCGTCGCTTATTAGCGTTATAGTGTGCACTGTCTCTGTCTCGCAAGTGTATGCACCTATACCGGTCCGACGCGATGCGATCACGATTTAGGCGACAATCGAGGATTGCAGTGAAAAATAGCCGCCTACACCAATCCGGGCGAGGACGGCGAATGTGCATATGTAAGCTGATGTCAGAATAGGTTCATATTGCGCAACAGAGGGAGCACTCACACTGCAATCACAATTCGGGTGTGGGCGACCGGCTAGATCTAGATTGAGCTGATGGCGACCGCTAGCGGGGGGCAATGATCCAAGAAGCTAAGTTCTACGGAAGGTGGGCGTCGATCGCGCTAAAGAAAGCACCGGGGGACTAAATGTATCCGAAGGAGATGGCTGACGAGGGTGAAGAGGAGCAGATTAGCTCACTATTGCGTCTGCTCCGCATGAATAAGACGGTCGTGAAACGTCTTTGTTTCAATTGTATAATGGGGAGAATTCGATAGTAGCGCATCACAATATCAAACTGTGCAAAATTTCAAAAACTTTAGCGTCTGCCATTTCCACATTGGAATTGATGGTATCTCACTATACTTCGTTCTTCTAACAACATTTATTACTCCTATTTGTATTCTAAGCAACTGGAGTAACATCAAAAACGGAATCAAATACTTCCTAATTGCCTTCCTAGTTCTAGAAACACTTCTTATTGCAGTTTTCGTAGTACTAGATCTAATGCTATTCTACATCTTCTTCGAAAGTGTTCTGGTTCCTCTATTCCTTATCGTTGGTATCTGGGGTGGTAGCGAAACACGAGTACGTGCTTCATTCCTACTATTCCTATACACTCTAGCAGGTTCACTATTCATGCTTCTGGCAATTATGGTAATCTACTACAATGTAGGATCAACAGATTTCACAATGCTTTCACTATCAGAGATTAGCTTAGATAGTCAAAAAATCCTATGGTTAGCATTCTTCCTAAGTTTCGCAGTTAAAACTCCTCTAGTACCATTCCACATGTGGCTACCTCGTGCTCACGCCGAAGCTCCTCTAGCAGGTTCAGTATTACTTGCGGGATTAGTTCTAAAACTAGCTACATACGGTTACCTACGAGTTCTGATTAACTTTATGCCAGATGCTACATCATACTTCTCACCATTAGTTCAAACAATTGCAGTAGTAACTCTAATCTACTCATCACTTGCAACTATCCGTCAAACCGACTTCAAAGCAATGGTAGCTTACTCATCAATCGGTCACATGGCTGTGGTAGTTCTTGGACTATTCTCAAACACAATCATTGGTATTGAAGGGGCTATTGCTCTATCAGTTGCCCACGGGGTGATTTCACCTGCAATGTTCGTCCTAGTTGGAGGGGTATTATACGATCGATTCCACACACGTGTTATCCGATACTACCGAGGTGTAACAGTTTACATGCCAGTATTCTCAGCACTATTCTTCCTAACTACTGCATTCAACATGGCCGTTCCTCTATCACTTAACTGGATCGGAGAGTTCATGAGCCTTGCAGGAATCTTCCAACGAAGTCCACTAATTGGTCTACTTGGTGCTTCAAGTATCGTTCTATCAGCTTGTTACAGTATTTACCTGTTCAACCGAATTAGCTACGGAAGCTACTCACGTTACCTATCATACACAACAGATATTAATCGACGAGAATTTATGATCATGCTACCTCTTCTATTAGTTGCGGTAGTATTTGGTATTATGCCAAACATTATTCTTGGTGATATCCACGTTGCAGTATCACAATTACTATACACTACTTAATCCCCTTTTGTAGTTAGAATAGAGTTTAGTAAGTTAATAGAGAGCAAATGTAGTTATATAATTAATCCATTTCATAAAAGAGTTAGTGTAGTAATGTAAAATCGAATCATAAAAGTATCACATATATATGGAAATTTAGGTGTAAGTAATCAAAGTGATTGTTAAGGATGTCTAGCAAGCACACATTGAAAGGAGGTGGAAACACCAAAAGCTATAGCTTGACTTCGGTCAGGGCAATAATAGAACTATAGCGATCCTATTGGGAAACCAGATATATATTACGCAGTGAACTGAAACATCTAAGTAACTGTAGGAAAGGAAATCAACCGAGACTCCAGAAGTAGTGGCGAGCGAAACTGGATTTAGCCTAGCTAATTAATGAGTAGTAGAATGTTTTGGAAAAAACAATCCATAGAAGGTAATAGCCCTGTATACTATTTTTAATTATGCTGCAACAAGTAAAGTGGAGGAAATTCTGCTTGAAAATAGGGGTACCATCCTCTAAGGCTAAGTATGTGTGTTTAGCGATAGTGAAAAGTACCGTGAGGGAAAGATGAAAAGTAAGTCTATGACTGGTGAAATAGAACCTGAATTAGCAATCATATAAGCACTTAGAGCCCGAAACCTAAGAATAGGATATGGGTGATAAGGTACCTTTTGTATAATGGGTTAACAAGTTAACGCTGTTGGCAAGGTTAAACCCCCAGCGAAAGCGATTGATCTAATATTTTTTAGATGCGAGAACAGTCAACAGTGTTAGACCCGAAAACTAGTGATCTTTGCATGGCCAGGTTTTATAATGGACCGAACAGGTTAACGTTGCAGTGTTATCTGATGAGCTGTGCAATGTAGGTGAAAGGCCAATCTGACTAGTAGATAGCTGGTATTCCTCGAAACATATTTTAGTATGACTTTGTTTTTAGATTAACGCAGGTACAGCACTGATTACCATACTGGGTTTCCAGTTTAATTGGGGGGTTATATAACTCTATCATTGGTAGTTAACCTCGGAATTACGTTAATTGGTAAATAAATTTCAGACTATTCATGATAAGGTGGATAGTCGAGACGGAAACAGCCGTGAGCATAAGTTAAGGTCCCAAAATAATTATTAAGTGAAATTAAGGAAGTGAAAGTTCTAATACAACTATGCAGTGGGCTTGGTAGTGGCTACCTGTTAATGATAGTGTAACAACTCAGTAGTCTAATAGGAATTTTTGCGCCGAAAATAAACGGGTCTAGATAATTTACCGAAACTATGCCAACATATACTTATTAGGTGTATGGTTGAGTAGAGGAACATTCAGCACGGTTGAAGAATAGTGTTTCATTATTTGGACGTAGCTGAAGAGAGAATGTTAACATGAGTAACGTAGAAAGAAGTTATAATACTTCTCGCCGAATACGAGAGGGTTCCATGGAAATGTTAAACAGCCATGGCTTAAAACGGCCTCTAAGGGTTATGACTAATGTTGTAATCTGATGAGTTATATGCAGAAAGGCCAGTTAATGCTGGTCCAGGAAAATTATGCATTTATTACCGTACCCTAAACCGACACAGGTTCGTAGGTAGAGAATACTAAGGCGTAGAGATAATACTAGGTAAGGAACTCGGCAAATTGCGTGCGTACATTCGATAATAAGCACGACCAATGAAAATTGGTGACACAGAATCGAAAGCCACAACTGTTTACCTAAAACACAGGCATCTGCTATATGACAATATTGTATAGGTGCTGAATCTTGCCCAATGCCATGAGTATAAGTTTTAGTCCAAAAAAGACTAGAATGAACCTCTGGTGAATGGCGGTCTTAACTATAAGGATCCTAAGGTAGTAATTAGCTCACTTTTACTATTTTTGTAAGAGAACTCATGCTGCCCTTGTAATAACTTACAAGTAATCCTATTAATTGCTAGAACTAGTTATATAATTAAACTAGCAGGAAATCAATAATTTGACTCCTCAGAGACTAAATGTAGGAAACTTCAGTATTGGTCTTAGGTGACTAGTACATTATTAATGAAGTTATGATATAGTCCAATCTCAGGCGAAAGTTTGAGTTAATATATATGAGCGAAATTCCTTGGCCATTAAATGTGGTCCTGCATCAATAGAGTAATGATGGCTTTGCTGTCTCACCTAGTATCTCAGTGAAATTGAATTAGCCGTGAAGATGCGGTTTACGCTCGGGTAGACGGGAAGACCCTATGCAGCTTTACTACAACTAGTTATCGTATCGGCCTTTATCAGGTGTAGCGTAGAAGGTAGTGCATTAGCACGCAGGTGAAACACCTTTACTGATACAAGGCTAGTACTTATCCTAATTATGGGAAAAAATGACTGGCGGGTAGTTTAACTGGGACGGTTTCCTTTAATATAGTATCAAAGGACTCCAAAGGTATGTTTGCATTAGATGGAAACTAATTAGCCATGTAGGGCTATCGACGGATTTATCCGTTATTAAGTGTAAAGGCAAAAACATGCTTGACTGCTAGACTTATAAGTCGCGCAGGTACGTAAGTAGGGCTTAGTGATCCGGTGGTTCTAAATGGATAGGCCATCGCTCAAGAAATAAAAGTTAGCAATGATAGCGTGACCATGACGGTAGTGATATCGTTATTGAATAGTTTGAATTACGGGAAAACCTAAAATAGGCAATCCGTTGGTTCGTTAAGAACTTCAGAGACTAAGTAAACTATATGACTTAAAAATCATAATGATATAGTCCAATTAGATGTGAAAATGTCTAAAGTACTGATTTAAGGTACGGTAATACAAGGACGCTAGGGATAACAGGCTGATACCGCACGAGAGTTCATATTGTCTGCGGTGTTTGGCACCTCACATCGGGGAGCTAGATTAGTAATAGTCTAGTAGAAGATGGCTATTTACTGGAACATCTTTAGAGATAATCAGTAGGGAAGTTTATTTGTTTAATCCATTAAGTAATGTCAAATAAACCCCTCAACGATCAAACGCCATATTCCGAAGCTTACTAGTAGAATTCACTAGCCGGAATGAGATATGATCTAATCTATAGTGGAAGCTATAGCATAATAAATAAGCGATGTCGACTCATCCTATCCTCCAGGTGCATAAGCTTGGAAGGGTTCTGCTGTTCGCAGATTAAAAGGGTACGCGAGTTGGGTTAATTGAGCCCAATAAATATTAATTAGGTTAATTGCAGAGAAAGGTCTTAGACCAAATTTGCAACATAAGTTGTTCAACGACTAGGCATTAGCCCAAGAATACCTAACACTGAAACAGTGAAAATATAGTCTGACCATTAGTGAGAACTAGTGAATAGAGTAATGTTCTATAAATAACATAATGTCAATACGACGAGAGTCAGTATGGTTCCTATCTTCCGAGCGGAAGAATAGTCAAATCTGGACGGATCTTTAGTACGAAAGGACTTAGATCTGCGTTTCTCTAGTGTACCAATTGTTGAGTTAATACTCGGCACCGTTGGGTAGCCACAAACGTTAAGGAGAAGAGCTGAAAGCATATAAGCTACGAAACCTACCAGCAGAGACTAAAAGCTAGAAGTAGACTACTTCTATGGTCAATAGACCTAATAGGTCACAAGTGTTCAACCGTAAGGTTATTAGCTTAGTGATACTAAATAGCTTATTACTTACACCTACCATATATCCCCCATTACCCCAACACAAACACTTCTGCCGCCCGCGAAGTTAAGTTAAAAGAAAGGTTTACTAATTAGCTCTCTTTATAGTGAAGAGGAATAATCTTATAATACAACAGGTGGAAGCCTAGTGGTTTGGCGCTTACTTTGGGAGTAAGATCGTGCAGGTTCGAACCCTGTTCAC